>JAUMIR010000004.1:300625000-301225000 GCA_030847615.1 Gambelia wislizenii
CAACCAAGCCATGTAACTTCTCCCTTTACAAACAGTCTAAAACATGGCCCTTCCTCTTTGTCCTTGTGGCCTTTTTTCTCCCACCTATGCTACTACATTCTTCCCCCTATAATCTTTTCTTAGCTCCCTCATCTTTTCATATTGGTTCCTTCACTTCTATCCAACATTCTCCTGCCATTACAATTCACCTTTCTTACTGATGTGATAATCCAGTGCTCCATCAATCTATATAGTGACTTCCTAGATCCAGAACAAAATTCCTATCCTTGTTCGCAAATGTCTGAAAATTTGCCTTATCTCTCCACCCTCATATTCAAATACGTCCTGTTTGTGACCTTCCCTACTCCAGCTTTTTCCACATCAGCCATCTTCCTCAATAAGGCTTTGGCCTTTCATCCAATACACTTAGAACTCCGTAAACACTTGTGTGTTGCCACCTCTCCCACTTCATTCAATTTCCTCTCCAAAATGGCACACTGGAGTACTTATTGTGAATTTCCATTTTCTGCCAGGAGAAGGAACCATCCATTACTGGGTTAATTCCTGTCGCTGCCCAGGCTAGGCAAGATATTGTGTTACTTAAAATGAACATTTATCAGTCTTTATCTCCTCTTGCTTCAGTTCATTCACAAGCCAAGACACAAGAAAGAATAGAAAAGACTACCTATGTTCAGGAAAGAAATTAAGATCTTGCCACTTAGGATGGGCTACCTGGGGAGTTTGGGATTTGTGTCTGAGGCAAACAGGTTGACCTGAAGGTTGCCAAGTATGCTTGTAGTGGGTTGAAAGTATGTAGGTCCAGACTCCTTTCCCATGTCCAGTGTGATGGTTGAGGAAACCTGCCTCCCTCTTCAGGGTTTTCTGAATGTGCTGGGCTGAGATTCAGAGAATGTTCCTCTCTGCCCAGGACAAGAGAAGGTGAGCCTCACTGTGAAGTGAGTGGTTCATTTCCCAGTTGAGATCAGTTGGAGCCTCCTTGTGGACAGAGTGAAAACTATGATCTTACCCATTCAAGCTTAAAGATTCTAAAGTCTCTAAGGCGGGAGAAGGAGTAAAAGGAATGAAACAACTGAGAAGGTTGCTTTAATTGTCGTTTTGCCTCCTTCCTTTGCAGAGAAGGCATAGCCTTCTTATCTTTGGTTTCTATGAGAATGTCTTTAAGAGCATATTCTCCAAAAAGCAAATTACCAACAAAGGGAATTGAGGCTAGATTTGATCTGGACTGCGTGTCAGATTCCAATGCTTGAGCAGACTGATCTTCTCACTACTGTGGAGACAGAGTTACAGAGTGAGCTGAGAATAATAATGAGTTTCTAGTGCTATGAAAGCTAATGATCTTTATAAGTGATCCATGCAGAGATTTGGCATCTAAATCTTATTTGGTGAAAATATCCTGAATCCAAAGCAGGGCTGCTCTGGGTATCAGGGAAGCTGTAGAAGAGGGCCCAAATATAGAGGACTGACACCTCATGGGAGTGTTTAAGAGCTGCATCTGCCCTCTTATCATTTTGATTTTTAAGAAAAGAATCTCCCTGTCTGAGTTCCAGAGCACCTGTGAGGAGAGCCGAAACTGGATCATCAATAATAGGGCGTTTCATTGCCTCAGGATTCACAGATTTTTGAGCTACGTATTTTCCGCCGCATAAGACAACTGGGTGTTAAAATATAGTTTGGGATATACTTGCCATATAAGACTACCCCTCCTTCTCTACCTCTCAGATCTCCTGCCCCCCGTCCAGTCAGCTACCTCTCCGCGCTTCCCAAAGCCGCGATCGGGCTCCCCAGCCCCATCGTGGCTTTGGGAAGCATGGGAGCTGGCTGGCAAGCCTCCCCATATCCAGCCAGCCACCCCTCCGCACCTGCCCAACCCGCATTGGAGCTCTCCGGCCCCATCACGGGTTGAGGAAGCATGGGAAGTGGCTGGCAAGCCTTCCACCCTCCAGCCAGCCACCCCTCCACCCTTCCCGAAGCTGTGATTGGGAGCCCGATCATGGCTTCAGGAAGGGCGGGTGGTGTCTGGCAAGCCTGCCCCCCTCCAGCCAGCCACCCCTACACCCTTCCCGAAGCCGCTATCGGGAAGGGCCACCACCCACCCTTCCTGAAGCCGCGATCAGGCTCCCAACCGTGGCTTCAGGAAGCATGGAGGGGGGGCTGGCTGGAGGGGGTCAGGCTTGCCAGCCACCACCTGCCCTTCCCGAAGCTGTGATCGGGCTCCAGACCACAGCTTCAGGAAGAGTGGAGAGGTGGCTGGCCTGAGGGGGCAGGCTTGCCAGTCACCACTCACCCTTCCCGAAGCTGTGATCAGGCTCCTGATCACGGCTTCGGGGGCATGGAGGGGTGGCTGGCTGTGTGAGGTGGAGGCGATAGGGCTCCCCATTGTGGCTTTGGGAAGGGCAGGTCCTGGCAAGCCTCCCCCCATCTAGCCCATCACCACCCATCCTTCCAAAGCCACGATGGGGAGCCCTATAAAACAACACCTGGCATATAAAACGACCCCCTACATTTGAGAAGGTTTTCAGAAGGCTAAAAAGTTGTCTTATACGCCGGAACATATGGTATATTTACCCCTCTCCTACCCTGCATAGATGAGTCCCATTCTGATTTAATGAGATCTTTGAAATCAGGGGAAGAGGGGTGACATGAGCAGAGGTTTTAGTTTTAGGAAACATTTTGTTGCTCTGTGAAGTGTTCCCATAGGGTACAGTAGTAATGTTAGGGGTAGAATCAGTCTCAGCCTCATGCAACGCAAGAGCTTTGTCTGCTTTAGATAAGAGTGGACCGAAATCATCTAAATGGAAATGTCTCTCCCTTGTTGGTTTATCTTCTTAACCAGTGTCTGACCATTCCTCCTCTCCTATATCAACTGAGTCTTTCAGGGATGTTGCATAGAAAAGAGCAACATCTGAGTTCTGAATAGCACAGGAGTGTTGACTGACTCCAGGAAAAGAGACTGACTCCTCATCAGATGATTTCTCAGCTGCCAAAGACTATTTAGCCTGTTTGCTACCCATTTTCCTACAGAAGGGAAAATGAGTCTTTTAGAGTCTGAGTCTTTTAGAGGCAGCACAACTAATGGGAAGAGGCTGAGTCATTCTTTTCAGCTTCTTTGCCACATACTCTGATCAAACAAGGACATGGGAAAAGGCACAGGCACTGCACCAGGCATCTTATTGCCTTGCTTAAAATGGCCAACATCTATAATACAGGTTTCAAAAGGGCTGCTGCGAAAGGTTGCAGCACTTGTGCACACTATCTTGGGCTTGAGAGGGGTTGCAGAAAAAATAGGGGCTATGGCTGCTGTGGCAAGGCTTGGTGGAATTGGAGGGGAAGCAACCCTGCCAGGGTCAGGCCCCATATCCTGTTCCACAGCCCCCTCTGAATATTAATCATCAGTAGCCCCCTCAAAGGCTAAGTCCTCTATTTCTAATTGTTGCTGAAAGGAAACTTACTAGCCATTACCATGAGGGGTGCTGTTATATGAGCATCTTTGCAGTTCTCAGGAGAGGCAGCTAAGAGCGTGTGTATGTCCCGAATTACACAGATGTGCCTTTGGGCAGGAGAGCACATCTGAGAGAGGTGCGAAGGGAGGAGAAAAACAACAGAAAGGGCGAGAAGAACTAGCAAGGGAGAACAATTTACACAGGCAACCAAAGGCTAAGGGCTTTTTTTAAAGTACAGCATTAAGAAAAGAGAAAGAAGCAAAAAGAGAGATTTAAATTGAAGAAATAAAGCCAGAAAAAGCAGAAGAATCAGAATATGACCTTTTGTGGGCGAAACAAGAAGAACAGGAGCAGCAGGAGACAAGGATCGATAGCCTGGTCGTGACCTGAATCAACCCATTAATGAATGAATCCTTCTCCCTTGGCTGAGAATCAACCTTTTTCTATTATACATTTGGCAAAACCCCCTAGTTTCCATGCCTTATACTCAGCCTGTAATGAAGCTGAAGGATATGCAACAGAAACAACCACACAGGACTTTCCAGTTTATACTTCCTCCACATTCCTGTCCATCCCTTCTTGTTCCCCAACCACCCTGAATTTTAGATTGTTAATCTCCTTGGTGTGGAGGAAACTGTTCTAATATATACTTTGTAAAACACCACACACATTATTAATGTTATAGAATAAAAACAGGGGCAGAACACTTCATCAGACTATTATTTTCCATACTTTTGATGTGAGCAATCTGGGCAGATCTTACACTAAGATGAACAACAACTTCTATTTACATATTCCACTAGTCATCCAGTGGGTACAAACCATTATATTAGAACTAGTCTTAAATTGCAAAAATATCAAAAGTAATATCATAGCATCTGATCTGAAAATTTAATTGAATTAATGTAGGAAGCTCTAAAGTAATACACATGCTAACTAGAAGACAATCAACCTAGTTGTGTAGTACTTCATAAATTGAAATATTTATCAATTTGCAGTCTTTAGATCAGTAAGATTCAAAAAGTACTCCCATCTCCCTTGGATGAACATAGCAGCTGACTGCACATAACTGGCAAGTGGTAACCCTATCTCATTATTGTGTAGGGGAGTTTTTTGTTTTATGACACTGAACTGAAACATGATGCAAAGATTATCTCCAGAAAGCTATATAGACTACTACTACTTTATTTATAATATACATTGAAATCTCGAAGTTCTTTCCTATTCTCTCCATAATACGTTTAGGGGGGAAAACAAGCTTACTTTTTCTTTTTCGAAGAAGCCATTTCCACACTAAGGATGACAAAAACTCTTGCCACGGAACGCAGAAACCTCATTGTGACAGAAATTGCTTCTTCTCTGCGACCTGGTGTGTATTTGTTTTGCAATTCTTTTACAAGAGTCCCCAGCAAAGTATCTAAGAGCTGTAGAGAACAAGTTATTAGAGCAATACGTACTGCTACACGAACATACAAGTTCTTTAGGCAAAGTAATTCATGTAAGAGTAGGATGAATGTGCCATTACTTAGGTTTTCAAATCAGTTCAAAATACAATTCTTTAGGCAAATGAGATCTGAACAGACTGCTATTTTGGCACTCTATATTTTAAAAAACAAAATGTGCCTTACCAAAATGTCTGCTGTACACTTCACAATCAGACAGTGTGTAAAACAGTCCAGCCGGATTGTACCACTTTGCTGATTAAGATACACTTGTTCTTCTGGCAAAAGATGACCAATCCTACTGCTTGCACTAAGACTTGGAAAAAAGTGAAAAGAAGTAATGGAAGAAGAAATATAATGTAAGTTTTAAATCAATGAGACAAAAGTCAGTTTTCAATTGTAATTGAAATAATGGTACTAAATACACACGGGTCTTTGTTCTCCTGTGAACCAAACATGATCATAGATTTCAGAGCATTCCAATCCTGCAATACACGTTCCAAGGCAAGTTGTGCAAATCGTGGTGGTTCTAAATCATGATCAGGCATATCTGAATCTAAAGTGCAAGTAAATAAAGAAAAAACACATGGGTAGTTATTGCAGAAACACTTGTACAGGTTAACCACCATATCCACAGATTCGGTATCCATGGTTTTATTTATCCATGTCCAAAAATATATGTCCTCTCCAGGCATTTCTAGTTCTTCCAATGTGATTCTATAGTCAATTTTCAGCGTTCTTCTCACTGATAATAATAGGATTCCCTATTATCCATGGTTTCAGGTATCCACAGGGAGATATGGAATGTATCCCCCACAGATACAGGGGTCGATCTGTACTGTAAGAAAAAAAAATCTTGCCAATGAAGAAGTGTCCTACCTTCGGGGTTTGCAGTTTTACGATTACGATCTTCCCTAATTCGTGGTGGCCTATACTGGCAGTGTTCTACCGTTTGGCGTGCAACTGTCTGTACTAAGAACAATAGAAGATGCTCTCCCCTGTAAAACACATATGCAGAGGTATGATAAGAGAACTATACTGGACTTTTCTGGGAAGAGAAATCATTTGTAATAGAAACTTACCTGCTATTTGGCATAGTGACAAGATTTGTGGTAGTAAGAAGTCGGAAAAGAAGATCAAGGCGAGCTGATTTTTGTCCTGCGATTAACGTTTTGCATTTGCATTTTTCCCAACAGTCGCAGTATGCTGTAGGAGATGTGCGTTTAAGCCTGAAAATAGAAGTATTATCTATAGCTATATCTCAAATACATGCTACACACCTATATAACATCAATAAGCAATAGAATAAAGTTTCAGAATTATAACATGCCCATTTTAAAATCTGCTAATCCTACCAAGGTATATTAATCTGAACATCACTTTCCAGGCCATCTTGTTTATGAAAGTCTTTGCTAGTGTGAGAAGAATGATGACTTTGCAAGAGGGGTAGCAGCTTCTCTTTCTATCATGAGTCCAAAGTAGGCTGGCTATTTCCACTCGTTACTCTGCCACTTATCAGCAGCAATGTAAGCTGATGAGAAAGCTGTCTAACTGTTTATATTTCCTATCCTTAAAACAGGGAGCAGGCCCAAAAGATGCAACTTCAACTTTCCTGTGTCATCTGCCCACCCACTAAAAATTCTGATTATTATCAGAGCACTTAAGAAAAATGGAGTAGTATTGTTTTCAAGCAGAATTAAATAATAACTACTTAGAACGTAAAACAGCCTATTGATGCCTCAGTTTTAGGGATAAAAATACACATACTTGCAATCATGACCTTTATGGCACACTCTTGCACACTCTGTGCAACAGCATAGGGATTCCAACAAGCCACATGTTCGGCATTCAAATATATCCTAAAAGGTGATGAAATTTAGCATTTTAGAAACAACAAAATTCTGTGCTTAATTTATAACAATTAGTTGTTATAGGTTTGAGAAATCACTTGTTTTTTGCATTTTATCGACTGAAATATTACACTAAAGCATCAAAAGCAAGTAACTGGAAAAGCACATTTACAGCAGCAACTACGTTAAGGATTAAGAAGCTGCTTCAAGATTTGCATGCACCACAAACGGATGTACTCCAGTACTAAACATACTGTGTACAAATGTGTCCTTAAGTTTCAGTAGAGCATACTTCCCCAGAGTCAACACAACTGAGAATTCCAGAGATATTCCGTATCATGTTTTTATCCAGCAAGAGCATGGGTCTCCCCATTCATAGCCATGTGAACACATTTCCCCACCCATCCCAGAGGCTTCCCACAAGAGCTATCATTGACATTATAGCAGATTGTATCCATCTGTTGCCAGTCACCTCGTGACCTCCCGCAAAAGGCCAGCCTTCTAGATCATGTGAAAAGAAGGTGCTGGCTGGTTGTGGTCCCTACAATGGGTGTGATTATATGTTTTGATAGAGTGCCAATAATGTTTTGACTATATGTTTTGATAGAGTGCTATGCTATTCTATGCTATAAATGTAATGAAATAATTGTGAGAGATGTATGGCTTCTTCAACAGACAGCTGTTTTGAGATGTAGTTTCTGAAACAGATGACACGTGAGATGTGCGATACTCATGTAATACAAATATGGTGTAAGTCAACAGTGCTTACCATTGCAACGTACTAAATGACATGTGCCTTTAAGTTTAAGATGTGTTCCTTTTAAGAGAGAACATACATACTATGTCTGGGCTATACAGTTGTCCCTCCACATTCACGGATTCGGCATTCACGGATTTAAGTATTCACAGCTTGAAAATATTCTTAAAAAAATAGTAATCCAAAAAGCAAACCTTGATTTTGCCATCTTATATAAGGGACAACATTTTTCTATGCCAATGCATAGAATAGGACTTTAGTATTCACAGATTTGAGTATTCACAGGGGGTCCTGGAACCAAACCCCAGTGAATGTGAAGGGACAACTGTATAATCTATGGTAAGAAAAATAAGCCTAGATTCTGAAATATCTATAGAACCTAAAAAGCCTAGTCTGGAATTGCTTATAAATAAAAATGTACCTAGACCACAAGAGATGTCTATGAGATGTAATGAACTTTTCAAATGACAGCATAAATATATAAACTACTTGTCTGAATGACATAGAAGATAGAAAACCATATGTTTATTCTCCAGTCATAAATTATCCTGACCATTTAGACAGTAAGGTTCACAAGTTGGAAGCCAAGGGGGCCAGAAGATAAACAAGAGGGAATCCCATTTACACTAGCTAGCTTCTGGCTAGCCAACAGAAGGCAAAAAAACTTCAACCCCGGCAGTAAGAGAGAGTTGTTTCACTCCATAGGCATAAAAAAGGAGATGAAGGGGGGAGGTGCCAACTCCATGGGTGCTAGTTCCCAAAGTACATAATTAGATCTTCCCACTTGGTTTTAATGTTTATTGGTTTTGTGTTTATTAGCACCCTTGGAAGAACTTTGCTAGCTCCCTGAAGACTCCTATTGAAAGGCAGGATGTAAATATTTTAAATTAAATGTAGGTGTATTAATTGAAACTAAATCTCATTGCACTCAATGGCTCTTCCTTTCCTGTAGACATGTATAGGATTCTAGTGTTAGTCATGACCAACTTAGTTTATCCAGACAAAAATTACGAATTTACTAACTGAATTTCCTCTAAAATCCTTTAAATTGTAATTCTTACAAATGGAACTAAAAATTGCTTAACTCTAAGGAATCTAGCATCACTTTCTGTTTGCCAATTTACAAGGAGAAAAAACTTAAAATCTGGAACAGAAGAATCAACATTATAGAAAGAAAATCACAAATGCATTATGAAAGTTATTTTGCACTCCTCCACAGTGTCAAGTAGACACAGAAAGTATTCATTTTCAGACAAAGAAGTGAAGAATAAAAGGAGGAAATAGTTCACTGACTACTAATTTTATCAAACAGAACTTTGTTTAATCAGTCTCATTTTTGAACTATTATCAGCAGTTTCTGTTCCTTTATTTTTATGGATGTAATTATGGATCTCCAAAAATGGAAAGCTTGCCTGAAGACAAGCAGGTGAGAAGCAAGGTGCCTCAGAGGGTGTGCTGTGGACAAGACCTGCAACCATGTTGTGAGAAAGGATGTGTGGCAGAATCCTGAGCTGCACTTCTGGATTAAATATGAGATGATTGTGCATTCTGCAGCAACTGAGTTTTCTTCCAGCAATGTGCCATGTATGCTTAGAAATAAATGGACGGGGGGAACAGAGGCCTAAAAGCAATATATGAACGCTTTCATCGTTGTTTTAAACTGTCTTGAAACTGATTAAACTAATTTTACTATATCCCACCCTGAGATGCAATGATACAGGGTGGAGTCAACATATTTAAATATATGAATGAATGAATCTGACAAAAATATTTTCACTTGGGCCCAAAGGAGTAGAGCAACTCCCCAAAGAAACTACTCCCACCCCAACCTCTCTAACCATGACTAACTTGTCCACTGATTTTAATGGGACCCAATTTCAGCCAAATCTGTATACATCTCCAAAGAAAATATTAGAAATAAAAATATTGAAAGAAAAGTCATCAGTAAGAATCACCAAAGGGGGAAAAACAGTACTAAGACAATGGCAGAAGTGGTTAAATCACCCATAAAAGGCTTAGGAGAATAATAGTCTTTACCCCATACCAAGAATCTAGAAAAGCAAATACCTGTCAGGTTTCCCTAAAATTACCTGATTGATATGCTCTGCACCAGTCCATGTAAAGCTACAAGTATCATTGCAACACAAAACATATAAAGGAGAATCATCTGGATTTGTGCCAGCTGGACAGACCATTCCCATAAACACATCTTCTTCTTTTTCACTGGATGCTGCCTCAGCTTTTATTTCCAAAAAAAAAAAAGAGAGAGAGAGAGAGAGAGAGAGAGAATTCAAAACAATATTTTAAAGACTATTTGAAGAGATAACAAAAAAATACAGAAAACTCAAGAAGTCACATATAACAAAACAATGACACTGTATTTCAGCATTATCACCCTTCAGGTTTAATTAAAAAACAGTTTAAACCAAATTGATTGCATTATATTACATTCTACCTAGATGCAGAAAATACATTAAGAATTTGTTGCTGTCTTGTTGGAAGTAACTGCTTATACAACTTTCCCTCAATAACTGCTCTCAACTGCTTTGACATCTTGAAGAACAGGGTTCTTCTAACAATTCAGAAGTTATTAAAGCATAACCTCCTGCATGAACAGATGGTAGCAAAATTATCACAGGCAACTGCTTCTAATAAATCATTCACTGCAATAAAGAGAAGTGAAAACACAATTTGTGAATTAGGAGATTATCAGACGAATCCAAAAACACAACAGGAGCACACGAGGATGACATTACTGTCCCGCAAATGAGTCCCAGTTTCAGATGTCCTTGTCATCCTCACATGCTGAGCCTGTGCTGCAACCACGAATAAGGCATCGCTTTCAACTGATGGGGAAGTCCCATCAATGAAAAACGATGCCTTACCTGCGGCTGCAGCAAAGGCTCAGAAAATGAGGATGATGATGTTATCTGAAACCAGGACCTGTTTGCGGGACAGTAATGTCGTCCTTGGGTGCTCCTGCTGTGTCTTTTGCCACGTCTGATAATCTCCATAATAGCAAAAAGGCTGCTGTTTTCAATTTGCACATTTTATACTTTCAGCTACCGTATATTCCGGCGTATAAGACGACTGGGCATATAAGACCACCACCCCCAATTTCCAGCCCAAAATCTAGGCTTAGGCATATATTCGCCAGATAAGACCCCCCCCCAATTTGGCTGGCTGGGGGAGCCTTGCCAGCTGATCCTCTTTGTTTCCCAACTCATGAGGACCTCCTCGTGAGTTGGGAAAGCGAACAGGATCAGCTGGCAGGGCAACATTCGCCCCTCTCTTCAACCTTCCAGTCAAACTGGACTCGAAGGTGGAGGAAAGGGGCAAAAATGCCCAGTTTGCCACAGCAGCCCCCTTCCCTCCATCGTGGCTCTTCCGAAGGGGACCAATGCGGGGGAAGCGGGGGCAGCTGCGGCAAACCCCTAGATTCGCCCCCTCTCCCCACCTTCAAGGAAGGTGGGGAGAAGGGGCGAACATGCCCCGTTTGGCTCCATAGGGAGGACGCGGGGCCCTGGAGCCAAACCCCGGGATTCGCTCCCTCTCCCCACCGTCAAGGGAGAGGGAGCAAATCTAGGGATTTAACTCCACAGCCCCGATCCCTACTTCTGGGCTCCCTCCTCCCGCGATTCCCCAACCCACAGGAGGCTGCCCAGTCTCCTTGTGGGTTGGGGAATGCGGGATGGCCAGCTGGCTGGGGGGGTGGAGGGAGGGGGCTTCGCAGCCACCCCCTCTCCAAAGCGCGGCTTTGGGGAAGGGGGTGGCTGGGCGGAGGGTGGATGGGTGGCTGGGGGGAGGGGGCTTCGCAGCCACACCCCCCCCACTTCAAAGCAAGGCTTTGGGGAAAGGGGGTGGCTGGGCAGAGGATGGATGGGTGGATGGGCGGAGGTGGCTTCGTAGCCACCCCCCCTCTCCAAAGCGAGGCTTTGGGGAAGGGGGGTGGCTGGGCGGAGGGTGGATGGGCAGAGGGGGCTTCCCAGCCACCCCCCTTCTCCAAAGTGAGGCTTTGGGGAAGGGGGGTGGATGGGCGGAGGGTGGGCGGGTGGCAGGGAGGAGCGGGCTTCCCAGCCACCCCTCCTCCCCAAAGCCATGATTCCACGCCTTTGGGGAAGGGGGGTGGATAGGCGGAGGGTGGGCAGGTGGCAGGGAGGAGGGGGGAATCCCGGGGTTTGGCTCCACGGCCCCGCGTCCTCCTCCTGGGCTTCTAAAATGGTTATTGCAGCGACTGTAGCGATTCAACGACTGTCAATTTTGGAGGGCACTTTTGAGTGCTCAAAAGTCGTCTTATACGCCGGATTATACGGTAGCCATGATAATTATGTACAGTAACAACCAACAATCAACTTTTTACATACCTTTGGCAACTTTTTGTGCTGTTTCTAAAATGGTTATTGCAGCAGGATATGCTCTGCCACTAACAGCAGACATAAACGGTGTCATGCCTCTTGCATCCCTAAAATCAACAATTTTTCAATATCATTTCCAGTCAAGTTCAAATGGCAGTTTTACAGGTTGTGCAGAAGAGCATTATTCAGAAATTGTCCCTATTTTAAAACCTACATTAAAATAGCAAAATATGGTGCAGGGAAAAAAATGATGGAAATCTATTCACAAGCACAAAATGAAATATAGAAATATAAAGGCTTCGTTACAGACAAAATGCCAGTTAATAGGACTATAACAGAAAATCGGGAGTATCTGTATGACGGATATGCATGAAACAGTAATTCTTGCTCTACCTACTGAAGACCCCCTTCATGAGGACTGGGGAACCAATTTGGGATGATGGGGTAGATCCCAAATGACCACTCTGAAGCACTGAAAAGGGGCATGACCCCTCCCTGACATCACAAACTTCCTAGCAAAGCACTACCTGGAACTTCTCCAACCTTGCTTCAGTCAGAGACCCAGGTTTACTCCTCTTGGGGAGGCAAGATGGGAACAAAGTCAGAACAATTAACTTGTGCTTTGAGTGCCAGCAGAGCCCTCATCTCAAGTCTCTCATGGTTCATGGAATGCTAGCCGACTGTGCTTTGCTCCCCTCCCCTCCCCTGGGCAGAAAAAGCTGAGGGTAGAACCGATTCCCTAGCCATGGGCTTCCTCCTGTCCCCCTCCTACCCAACCTCACTCCTGACAGGATGGTGCTTTTAGAAATACAAGCAGCAATGGGGAAACCTTAATGGCTAAATTGAGAACCGTAACGGGCTGGATTTAGGCTCACAGGCCAGGGGTTCTTTAACAATGAGATAGCAATAGCAATGATATTTATATACCCGTGATCAGTGCCGAAGCATTCCCTAAGCGGTTTATATTGTTTTTTGACTAATTGCCCCAGCTGGGTACTCTCATTTAACTGACCTACAGAAAGGTGGAAAGCTGAGTCAAAACTTAGGAGCCCTCTGGGATCAAACTCATAACCTTGTGGCTTGCAGTACTGGCATTCAACCACTGTGCCACCAGGGCTCCCTGAACTATATTTGTAAATAAATTCCAGCTGGTGCGGGAGAATGTTGTTTTAAGTACAGTTGTCCCTCCGTATCCATGGATTTAAGTATTCATGGCTTGAAAATATTCTTTAAAAAAAAATAATCCAAAAAGCAAACCTTGATTTTGCCATCTTACATGAAGGACATCATTTTGTTATGCCACTGCATGTAATGTGAGTTGAGTATTTATGGATTTTGGTATCCACGGGGAGTGCTGGAACCAAACCCCAGCAAATATGAAGGGACAACTGTATTTGAATTGCTCACAATCCATGACCCCTAGTTAAACTTAGAAGAGTACAAAATTTGAAAACTAGGACCCTTTATGAGCACAGCCAGCCTCTATTTCATTGCCTTCTCAAAGAAGCAGGGAAAATATTGAACTCTGGACTCTGCCCTGCTGTTGCTCTTCATCCCCATCTCTGAGAACAAACCACAAAAGCACATCATGTCTCTTTATGACATCTGTCTATTAAATAATGAAATTGTGTTTCTACCTTTCAGACAAATCAAGGA
Source organism: Gambelia wislizenii (assembly GCA_030847615.1). Taxonomy (NCBI): domain Eukaryota; kingdom Metazoa; phylum Chordata; class Lepidosauria; order Squamata; family Crotaphytidae; genus Gambelia; species Gambelia wislizenii. The sequence goes on from JAUMIR010000004.1 coordinate 300,638,501, forward strand.
GAACTGATTGTGAATGCTTGAGTGGTGACCTTGAAAATGTCTGAACTGGTATGACAAGGATCAATACTCTCAGTTGTTCAGTTAATTGTCAGTTGTCATTTAAAGTGCTGTGTGTTGTGCACCGAAAATAATAATAATTATTATTATTATTATTATTATTATTTTATTTATATCCCGCACCTCTGCAACGCAATTGGGGCGGCTTACAATATAAAAACCCCATACTCACAATACCCTAGCCCACCCACCCCTTAAAATAATATTAAATTACGAAGGATTAAAAACATGCATTAATTAAAATATATATAAATTAGAAGAAAAAAAATTAAAACATACAATCATAGCCTAGAAAGGGCAGCTGAGTCTTGGGCCGGGATAATTATTCAGGAAAGGCCTGCCGGAAAAGATCCGTCTTGACAGCTTTTTTAAAGCTGTCTAAGGTGGTAATAAGACGGATCTCGTCTGGCAGGCCATTCCATAATCTGGGAGCAGCAGCAGAGAAGGCCCTCTGGGAGGTCACCGACAGCCTTGTTTTCATAGGCTGTAACAGATTCCTCCCAGAGGACCGAAGTGTGCAGGGAGGGTCGTACGGAAGGAGGCGGTCCCGGAGGTAAGTTGGACCCAAGCCATGTAGGGCTTTAAAGGTCATAACCAACACCTTGTACTGTGCCTGGAAACTAATAGGCAGCCAGTGGAGAGCTTTTAGCACCGGTGTTATATGCTCTCTTCTGGAAACGCCAGAAATCAACCTGGCTGCCATGTTCTGGACTAGTTGAAGTTTCCGAATCAAGCACAAGGGTAGCCCCATGTAGAGCGCATTACAGAAATCCAGACGGGAGGTTACCAGTGCATGTACCACAGTTTCGAGGTCCCTAGTTTCCAGGAAAGGGCGCAGCTGGCATACCAGCCGAAGTTGATAACAGGCAGAAAAAATGCTAAGTTTAAAAATCAAGCAATGTGACATTTTACAGCAACCTGAAGATGACCCAAACCTTTTTCTAAAAATCATCACTTGTGATGAAACCTGGATCTTCCAGTACAATCCTGAGACAAAACAACAGTCAATGAATGCACTGGAAAACACCATCATCACCAAGAATGAAAACAGCACGTCAGAGCAAGTCCACATTCAAAGCCATGCCCATTGTTTGTTTTGACATCAAGGGTGTAATTTTGGCAGAATGCCACACTGGTTACTAACCGTGAAGCTGCATTCTAGGGGGGAGGACCGAAGACTAATCCTTACAAAGTGGGAAAGCCTGTCACCACCCAGGTTACATCATGGTCTCATGTAAATTTGAAATCCTTTTGTTATCTCCTCCTTGGAGCTCCATGAGACCAGTTCCTGACTAGCAAAGCCCCGTTAGAGAAAGAATAGAAAAAACAGGATAAAAGATAACTCAGAAGGCTACATATACATGCAACCTGATTGTCGCAGTCACTGCGAGGGCAGGATTAGTCTTTGGTTCTCCCCCCCCCCCGAATGCACCTTCGCGGTAAGTAACCAATGTGGCATTCTCTGGAGGGAGGAGCGAAGACAAATCTTTATGAAATGCGACATGCCCAAGCTGTAAGCCACCCTTGGGGGATGGGAGCGACTGCGTGGAGGAAGCTCATTCTCTGACTACTTCTTGGAGAACCCTCCTTCCAAAGGTGGCTTCCGTAGATCTGAACTTATACACCTTCTAATGTCTAATGAATGTGGAAGGAGTGCTTCATGTCACCGCCTTACAGATCTCTGCGATGGGGGTGTTTCTTGAAAAGACTGCCAAGGTGGCTGCTGATCTTATTGAATGTGCAGTGACCCCTGCTAGGCTTGGTGTCCTGGAGACATCATAGGTCATGAGGATGCAGGCTTTCAGCCAGGTGGTGATGGTTTGCCATGATGCCTTGGATCCCATGATTGCTGAGTTGAAGGAAACAAAGAGCAAGTCGCAATGTCTGATGGAGCTTGTGCGCTTGATGTACCTTGAGTGCTCTTCTGATGCCCAGTTTAAGTCACAGCTGCTCCCTCGGGTGTGATGGCTCTGAGCAGAATGAAGGCAAGATCAGTTCCTGAGAGACATGGAAGTTGGACAAGACCTTGGCTCTGAAGAGAAAGTCTGGTCAGAGTATGACGAAATCTTCACTGATGGTGCATAGATGTTCCCTGACCGAGAGTGCTGCTAGTTTGGAGACCCTCCTCACTGATGTAATGGCCACGAGGAAGGCCACTTTGAGGGTAAGTATCTGCAGTGAAACCCTTCTCAGTGGCTCAAATGGCAGACATATTAATTGTCAGAGGACAAAAGAAAAACTCCAGGACGCAAACCTATGCTGCACTGGAGGAGAGATCAGTGTTGCTCCCCTCAGAAGCCTACTCACATGGGGGTGGGAGGAGAGGTGGCTTCCTTGAGAGGCAGAAACAACTGAAGACAACACTGCCACCTGTCTCTTTCGCGTGTTAGGATGGAGGCCCATGTCAAGACCTTTCTGCAGGAATGCCAGGACATGTTTAACAGAGGCCTTATCATGTGAGAAAGAGGTGTTTTTGCACTAGCACTTGAAAGCTTGCCATGTAGCTTCATATATTCTCATGGTAAATTGTCTGCGAGACGATAGGAGTGTTTATGACTGACTCCTCGTAGCCGTAAGATCTCAGGGCTCTCCACTCAATCTCCACGTGGCTAGCTGGAGCCAATCCACTCTCGGGTGGTTGATCGGGCCCTGGTGGAGAAGATTCTATCTCTGTGGTTGGTGCCACGGTTTCTCTATTGACATGTCAATGAGGTCCGAGAACCAGGGCCTCCATGGCCAGTGTGGGGCTATGAGTACCACCTGGGCTTCTTCTTGTCTCACCTTCCGGCAGGTCTTGCCTATGAGTGGGAGCGGCGGAAACAGGTAGAGCAGACCTTTCAGCCAGGGGGATCATAGCACGTCTATGCCCTTGGCTCGCGGGCTTGGAAACCTGCTGTAGAAACATGTCAGTTTTGCATTGCTCAGCGAAGCAATCAACATCCATTGTCCTGAAGTGCCTCTGGATGAGCTGGAAGATCCCTTGGTTCATTTCCCACTCTCCTGAAAGCACCAAGTGTCTGCTTAGATAATCTGCTTTGCAATTGTCTGAGACCTGTATGTACTGGACTGTTATGGAGCTCACTGTTTGCTCCACCCACCGAAAGAGGAGGTCCGCTTCTTGCTGGAGAGATCGGGACCTGGAGCCCCCTTGCTTGGCGATGTAGGACCAGGCCATGGTGTTGCCTGTTAGGACAAGGACGTGACAGCCCTGAAGAAATGGAGTGAAGCGTTGGAGTGTCAGGAGTGCTGCTCGCAGTTCCAGCCAGTTGATGATGTGCAAGAGTTCCTCTTGGTTCCAGAGCTCCTGTATCACCTCTCCTTGGCAGTGGGCACCCCAACCCATTAGGCTTGTGCCTGAGCTCACCATCATCTGGTGTGTGATGGTGAACGGGGAACCCCTCACAAAGTTCACTTTCCAGGTCCACCAGGCAAGAGAGCCTTTGACATACTGTGGCAGATGAAGAAGTATGCACTGTTTTTAGAGTTAGCTGCTGTTGGTAGGCCAAGAGGAAGAATTGTAGAGGTCATGAGTGAAACCTGGCGCATGGGACCACCTAGATTGTTGAAATCACGAGGCTAGTAATCTGGCCGAGGGGGTCAGTGGCACTAGCGCTAAAGTCCTAATCAGGTGAGCCTCCGGCCAGCTCACCTGTTATCTCTCTTGAAACAGGGAAATCTCGCCACAGTTCGTGTCTATATGTGCCCTCAGGTGAGTAACTGACTGCGACGAGGTGAGGTGACTCTTTTTGAGGTTCACTATAAACCAATGGCTCTGAATGCATTGAATCGTTGTGTTCAAGGCTCTCTGAGCCCTCTGTAAGGACGGTGCTCTGAGGAGATTGTCATCCAAGTAGCGGTACAGGTGAATCGCTTGGCTCTGCAAGAGGGCTATCAGCACCACTAGGACCTTGGTGAAAACTCGAGGAGCTGATGCCAAGCCAAACGGCAGCACTCTGAACTGGAAGTGTTGCTCCCCGTAAACAAAGTGTAGATATTGTCTGCTCTCCTTGTTGATCTTGACATGGAGGAAGGCTTCTGACAGGTTCAGAGAGGCTAGGAAGTCACCTCTCTGTAGGGCCTCTCTGATGGATGTTAGAGTTTCCATTCTGAACCACTTGTAGGTGACGCAAGAGTCTGTGCATTTGAGGTCCAGTATGGAGCGGGAGCCTCCCCCTTTTCTTGGATACCGTGAAGAAGGAGTACACCCCTGAGAAACATTGTTGTGTCAGTGCCTCTTCTATTGCCCTTATTTCCAGAAGATGACGGATGGCATTGGAGAGGTCCCACCCTTTTTGTGGGTTCTTGGGAACTGGAGCAGGGAGGAACCTGTTCCTCAGTCGTGAGTCGAACTCTATGCGGTAGCCCTGCGAAATCATTGCGAGGACCCATCTGTCCATTGTAGAGTTTGACCAGGTGGTCTGGAACAGGGCCAGCCTGACGCCCACTGGAGTCACTTCTTAGTCAAAACTGCTGGCGGGAGGTCCCTTTCTGAGATTGGTGTCCTCTGCAGGCACTGGGGGTATGCAAAGCTGGTGCTACGTGAATGATGTAGTTATTTCTTGCCCAGGCTGGATGGAAAGAACAATAGCCCCTCTGCCTGCTGTATCCCTGCGAGGAACAAAAGGACTGAGAAGCTTGATAGGGACATCTGTTTCCTCTTTTGTTGCTCCGGCTAGCCATTGAGGGTATTGCCTGTTTCTTGTCCTTGGTCTCCACTAGAATGTCCTTAGCGCCTCCTCTACAAATAGCTTGGATCTCTTGAAGGTTGTGGTGCACAAGGCGGCCTTGGAATGTGCGTCCACTTCCCAGTGCTTCAGCCAAATTGAACACCTTACCAATGCTGCTGCTCCTATGGATCTGGCTGCGAATGTCAGAGTGTCCAGGGCAGCATCGGCTATGAACTGTGGAGTACAGTGAACTTGCGACAATATCTTATGTAGAGTCCTGGTATCTAATTGCTGCACATGTAATATGTCCTCCACCCAGAGGATGGCAGCTCTTGCAAAAAGGAAGGTCATCGCAGATGCTCTGATGCCAAGAGCTGATGCTTCATGCACCTTTCTCAGGGCGCTGTCTGCTCTTTTCTCACCTGGGTCCTTGAGTAGAGCCTCTCCTTCCTTGGGCGCTAAAAAATTGGAGTCCAAGGATTCGACTGGTTGGTCAACTGCAGGAACTTTTAGGCTATCCAAAACTTGGCTCCCTGGCATGTAGAACTTCTGGCCAATCATCACGCCCCTCTTGTCCAGCGACGGTTTTTCCCACTCTTCTGCAATGAGTTGAGCAAAGGTATCAGGGAACGGCAGTTCCTTCTTTTGTAACCTGGGGGGGGGGGCAGGATGGAAGTGACTCTCTTGCTTCTCTGCTGGGCAGAACTTCCAGTGGTGGCCTGTTGTGATTCAGAGGACGCCATCTCTAATGTCACAGCTACCTTTGACAGAAGTGATGTGTAGGGGTTGCCTTGGAACAACCTAAATGATGCCTCTTGGCTGGAGTGTTCAGAATCTAAGCATTCTCCCTCCTCCTTGTCATCTTGGTCTATGGGTGCATCTTCCTTGAGAAGAGGCATCTCGCTGTTGGAGTGCACCCAGTCATTCTCGTCTGTGGAATCATCACCAGTGCCCTCAGATGAATGTATGGGAGAGGTAAGGTTGCGCTCCCTCGGTTGGGGCTCATGAGGGGTAAGTGGTCCCCTTGGCTCTGCCAGGATACCAGACATGCCCGGTTGAGTCTCTTGAGGGTGTTGATGCATGGGAGGTTGAAGCCCTAAGGGCCCAGCCTGGGCTGGAGGGGCGTAGTGGTGGCCAGATGGCATCAGGAGAGAAGGAAGTGGTCTGGGGAGTGGCCCGGTAGGGTAGAAAACATCCTGACTGAGGCTTGGGGGGGGGGGCTGAGAAGTCGAAGGCGGCTTTGGCCTCTTCCATTGGGAAGGAGGGCACTGGAGAGGAGTTTCGGGCCTCCCTGATCACATTGTCCTGGCCTAGGTGGAGCACCCACACACCCCGAGGCCCTTGCTGTGGCCTGCTGCTAATTCCCCTTTCTTCCCGTCCTGTTGGGGAGCTGGAGGGGGGCAGTAGCTCCAACAGAGGGCAAACTCCCTGGGTGCTGTCCCCATCAGGGGGGAGGTAGCAGGAGGGGTCCCGGTCTGACTAGGGGACCCTAGCATGGCCCTGGCATGGCGGTGGCAGATTGTGGCAGCGGAGCCTTCCCCAGCACGGGAGGAACAGCTTGCAGCAACAGCACTTTCCCAGGTGCTGCAGAGGCAGTTTGTGGTTTCTCTGGAGCGGCGGGGGCAGCTAGCAGCTGCGGCGCCTTCCAGGGTGCAGTAGAAGTGGCTGCAGTCACCCTGGTGTGCTTCTGCTTTGGCTCCTTCCTTGACGCCCCAGACAGGAGCCTCTTCACCACAACGTCTGACACCTGGCTCGCTCCCAGAGCGGCACCAGGCGATCAGGCCTCAGGGTCTCAGTGTGGATGCCGCCTGCACACTCCCAGAGTGGCCACAGGCGTCGCTGGCTGGAATGGATCCTTTGGGTGCCCACTGCGCACTCCGCAAGCAGCCCTGAGCAACCCAGTTTGCCACTTCGGAGCTCCTCGTCTTCCCCTTGTTCTTGTTCGACATTGAAAGTACCCGCCAAAAAACAGGGAAAAGTCAGGATGGGAGGGAGGGGGGAAGAAAGAGGAGCGAGAGAAAGAAAGCTTAGAGTGGTGGCGAGGGGTAACGGTAAGGACGGAAAGTTTTTTGTTTTGTTTTTTAAGCAGAAAGGAAAGGTAAAGATGGAGGAGAAAAAATCCTATGTCCACTCTGTGTGAAAGCAGGAGGTAGAGCTGGCCTCGTGGAGCTCCAAAGAGGAGATAACAAAGGGGTTTCAAATTTACATGAGACCATGATATAACTTCCTTTTTCCCCCTGGGCGGTGACAGGCTTTCCCATTTCGTAAGGATTTGTCTTCGCTCCTCCCCCCACAAAATGGGTTCCAGAAGGCAGATCAGTGAACCAGCATTGACAAAGCTGAGAGAGTCAGGAAAAAAAGGCCAGAACTGTGGGAAAATGGTTTCATTCTTCATCAAGAAAATGCACCTGCTCACACAGCACTTTCTCTGATGCAGTTTTTGGTCGATAAAGGCATAACTACGCTTTAACATCTTCCATATTACCTAAATTTGACACTCTGCGACTTTTTTCTTTTCCCTAAAGTGAAATCAGTGCTTAAAGGAACACGTTTTGAATCAGCTGATACAGTACGAAGAAAACAGCAGACGTGTTGAAACAGCTGACAAAAAATTATCTGCTCCATGCCTCTGACCAGTGGAAAACAAGACTGCATCGGTGTTTGAGTGTGAATGGGAAGTATATTGAAGGGGACAAGCATTAGAATTGTAATACATATGAATAAAGACTGGTTATTGTGTCAGTCTTCTTATTTAATAGACAGACCTCACACTTGCTTCCCAAATGGGTGAAAACACTATGTGAGACCCTTACTTGGCTGACAGCAATTCCCGAAGATAAGGCTGTAAAACGACACTGTCACATAACAGTTTCAGTATAAAGTGAGCATTTGCCTTCCTGTCCTTTGATTCCACTACAGAGGGTTCTGTAGAAGGACCTAAAAATAAGGAAAAGCATTCAGTGAAAAGCAACTATGTATAGAAGCAGTACACTTTTTTAAAAACCCAAGGAAGAAGAAAAACTGTATTAACTTTATGATTATCCAGCACTTTAAGTATATTGGAAATGTGATGTCCTGATAAATTATGACACTTGGTGTATATACAGGACTGGAAATTCAATATCCTGAACTAGCAGATTGTGAACAACATATTTCAATGCATAAGGTGGTGTAGGTAAACCATATGGTTGTGTATCTTTTACAAAAGAAATTGATATTGCAAGATCACTTCATATACAAAACCAAAATTATTCATGGGAAGTTGGACCTTTAGGTTATGGTACGTAGTACAGAGGGAAGACAACATATGAAAGATACAAAATAGTGTTTTCTCACCTGCTATGGTGGAGGTGCTGGGTCCTTGACCAGTGCCAGTTGTTGCTGTGGTAAGAGATCCCACAGCAGGGGCCAGGATAAAATCAATGTCACCATCTTTTAGTAAACAGAACAGCAGGATGCACATCAATACATAAAACACATCCCTGGTAACAAGTGCACTCCGTGCTAACTAATAAAAGTGCAAGCTTATACTTTCTTTCCAGTCAAATGTTATTCGGTGAAACTAAGCCTAATTGCTGCTAACAGCATCAGCAAGTGATAATTTTAAAAGAAGTATCATTTTCCAAGAAGTTGTAATTCTAATTTTAACACCTAGTTTTGTCTTGCAAGATTTAACTAGCTTGATGCTTTACACTATTACATTATCGCTGCATTTTGTATTTATACTACTCTTTCTACAAGTTGATATCACAGACCTTTAGTGTAACTTTGAATCTGACATGAATTTGACATGCAGCACAAGGATCTTACCAGGATCCATTGCAGGAGGATCAGGAACCCAGCTTGGAGGAGCTATTGGAGGAGAAACTGGATCCTGATGATCACTAGATGAAGCTCCAGCTTCGTGTCTGCCCAAACCTGCTGCTCTCAAAGATCTTCTCATCATTTCCCTCAGTCGCAAACTAAGAGTAAAAAGAAAATCGTCAGACTGCAGCTGCATTTTGAACATTTCCGCTATATTGCATTTATTTTAATATACAAGCCACTTTGAGTCTTGGTTCTAGGGGGAAAGCCAGGACATAAACAAATATGGTGATGACAACGACAACAACAATGACAGGGAACATACGTCAGGCTGTGTATTTTATTTTTATACAGAAATTTATATCCTTCATATACTTGCACACTAATCAAAGAGGCTGACAACAACTGAAGTCAATACAGTACATGTGAAGACACACCCAACTAAAGGAGGTGGCAGGTTTGGGTGTGCAACGCCAGTACCCTGGTGAGATCAAACTCCTTTACCCAAAAAGGCTCTGATGCTGAATATCCAGTTCAAAAAAGGGAGAAGTTTATTTTAAAGAACAAAAGAAAAGGGCTTTCTCCTCCCCAGCTCTAAAAGACTTGAAATGAAAGGTACTTTACAGTTGGAGTTTCAGCTGTTTTCAGGGTGACATCTCTCTGGGTTTGATCTCCTCACTCAATGAAGCTGGTGCAGGGTCTTTCAGCTCCTGATTCCTTTGTTATTGGCAACTAATTTGGCTGATGGTGTTGGTAACTAATTTGGCTGATGGTGTAAGAAATGCCCTTCCCGGCTGTCTGGGCCTGTTTGCCACCAGAACTGCTCTATGGAAGCTCACAGCAAAGACTGCCCAAAGGAACTAAAGCTTCTAGGTAAAACAGAGCTTGCTGGGAAGGAACAAACCAAAACCTAGAAAAATGCAGGGGAATTCTTAGCTCCTCCCACAAGTCTAATACAATGGAGTATTCCTATACTCAGACATGCTAAGGCCTAGAAAAGAAAACAAAGGAAAATGCAGAGATTTAAACAGTCCTGGCTAGACATCACAGTACAACAAAATTACTAAACAATATTACAATTTTAAAAATCAGAAAGATAATATATGGGGGGGAGGAACAAATGCCTGCCTAAACAGGAAGATTATCTCATATAGGAAAATGTGATCCCAAACAAAGGCAACATAGCTAGCTAGCCTCCCAGCATAAACAGCTCCATAGTTTAGGTGCGACCTCTAAGGAGAACTTTTCAAGCTAGATATGCATGAATGCCAAATAAAACATATCTGCTATGGCTATCTGAAATTTATGAAACTACGTTTTTAAGCAAGCCTGGATCATTTCATACACCATGAACTCTAAAAATGACAAAGTCAGTTGTCTTATGGCATCATTATTATTAAAAGTGTACTAGACTACAAAAGAGTCTGGAGCAATAAACACCTGAGGCAAAGCACAAAAATCAGTGTGTATAGAGCCATTGTACTGTCTATCCTCCTTTATGGATCTGAAACATGGGTCACCTATCGCCACTACCTACAACTCCTTGAACGCTTTCATCAGCGCTGTCTACGCACAATCCTAAATATACACTGGACTGACTATGTGATGAATGTTGCTGTCCTTGAGCAGGCAGGGATCACCAGCATTGAGGCCATGATATTGAGAACACAGCTGCGCTGGGCAGGGCACGTTTCTAGGATGGAGGACCATCACCTCCCAAAAATAGTACTCTACGGTGAACTCGCCATGGGTCAGTGTAAGAGGGGTGCTCCAAAAAAGCGATACAAAGACTCCCTGAAGCAACATCTCAGGCTCAGCCAAATTGATCACCAACAGTGGTCTGCCCTGACCTCACATCGGGAGGCATGGAGACACACTATCCACAATGCTGCAGCCTTATTTGAGAACTCACGCCGAAAAAGTCTTGAAGAGAAACGACAACGCAGAAAGAATCACAACCCGGAAACATCACCCAAGGAGACCTTCTGCTGTGCTTTCTGCAACCGGACTTGTTTATCTCGGATTGGCCTTTTTAGTCATCAGTGCGCTTGCAGAAAGCGCGGGATGTGTCCTTCCTGAATCTTTGTTTGCGAAGAAAAGCCAGAGAGACTAGACTACAAGTAATCCTGCCAAAGTAAATAGTGTAGAAAAACTGTTAGATCTTTGGATCACAGATTGTGTATTGGTAATGTCTAACACACTACACTCTTATAGTGTTATTATTCCACTTTAAATACTATGGCTGCCTCCTATGGAATCCTGGGATTTGCAGTTTAGGGAGCGTCATTTAGAATTCTTAGCCAGAGAGCTCTTAGGCCTCACTAAACTACAGACCCCAGAGTTCCACAGGAGGCAGCCTTAGCATTTAAAGTGGAATAATGGCACTATAAGAGCATAGTGTGATAAAGTCCTAAGTAACAGTTGATATTGTAACAGAAATAATTTTGCTCCTACTAGCTTACCTTCTGCTGCTTGAGGACCCTGCACGATTTCCTGGACCATTACTTGACACCACTGAAATAGCATTTGCGATAGCCTCAACTGCAGATAACCTTTCAGCAAATGTATTCCGTTCTGAGCGCTCTGCTTCTGAAGCATAAAGAAGAAAATTAGTTTCTGTTTTATTATCCAGTGTTATAAATAAAGAAATTAAGGTTACCACTGTTTTGTTGCTAGGTATTCTTAATTTGATAGAAATCTCAGTTTATATCATATTGCTCCATTTTGCCTTTCCTTCTTTTTCTGTTTAGCTTCAATTGTCTTAACCTTATGCTTCATCTTTGCACTTAATGGACTGGTTTGCCTATAAACCCTATATTTAGCTAACACACATTGGAAACTGTTTAATGCAGTTAGATGTGTAAATAGCTATTGCTTAAAACAATTTGTAAGCCGTTCTGATAGCCTTGTGGCTGAAGAGCGGGGTATAAATAAATAAATAAATAAAATAAAAAATAAAAATATTTTTAAGTGGCAGGTACTAATCTAAGACTTCATAATGATAAAGAGAACAATGATCTACAGCCGTGTGAAAAAGAAAGTACATCCTCTTTGAATTCTATGGTTTTACATATCAGGACATAATAACAACCATCTGTTCCTTAGCAGCTCTTAAAATTAGGTAAATACAATCTTGGATGAACAACGCATGACATGTTACAATGTGTCATGATTTATTCAACAAAAATAAAGCCAAAACTGAGAAGCCATGTGTGAAAAAACTAAATACACCTTATGACTCAATAGATTGTAGAATCACCTTTAGCAGCAATAAGTTGAAGTAATCATTTTCTGTATGTCTTTATCAGTCTCTCACATCGTTGTGGAGGAATTTTCTCTACAATTTTGCTTTAGTTCATTGAGGTTTGTGGGTATTTGCTTATGAACAGCTCTCTTAAGGTCCTGCCACAGCATTTTAATCAGGTTGAGCTCTGGATTTTGACTGGGCCATGGCAACACCTTGATTCTTTTCTTTTTTAGCCATTCTGTTGTAGCTGGTGTGCTTGGGATCACTGTCCTGTCGCATATTTCAGCCAAGCTTTAGCTGTCAGACAGATGGCCTCACATTTGACTCTAGAATACTTTGGTATACAGAGGACTTTATGGTTGACTCAATGATTGCACGGTTCCCAGGTCCTGTGGCTCCAAAACAAGCCCAAATCATCACCCCTCCACCACCATGTCTGACAATTGGCATGAGGTGTTTGTGCTGATATGCTGTGTTTGGGTTTTGCCATATGTGTCGCTGTGCATTACAGCCAAATATCTCCACTTTGGTCTTGTCTGTCCAGAGGACATTGTTCTAGATGTCTTGTGGTTTGTTCAGATGCAACTTTGCAAACCTAAACTGTGCTGCCATGTCGTTTTAGAGAGAAGAGGCTTTCTTTCCCCTGGCAACCCTCCCAAACAAACCATACGTGTTCAGTCTTCTTCTAATTGTACTGTCATGGACTTTAACATTTAACATGCTAACTGAGACCTGTAGGGTCTGAGATGTACCTCTTGGAGGTTTTTGCAATTTCTCTGAGCATTTCATGGTCTGACCTTGGGGTGAATTTGATGGACGTCCGCTCCTGGGAAGATTGGCAACTGTCTTGAATGTTTTCCACTTTTGAATAATCTTTTTCACTGAAGAATGATGGAGTTTAAATTGTTTGGAAATGGCCTTATAACCCTTCCAGGATTGATGTGCAGCAACAATTGCTTATCTAAGATCATTGCTGATGTCTTTCCTCCTAGGCATTGTGTTAACACACACCTGAACGCTTCAGACCATCAAACTACAAAAACTTTTGTTCTTATAGAGATAGTCACACTCACTGATGATCAGTTGATTAAGAACATTTGATTAGCAGCACCTACCTGCTACTTAGCATCTTAATTCCTATGAAAGCAGTAAGGGTGTACTTAGTTTTTCACACATGGCTTCTCCAGTTTGGCTTTATTTTTGTTGAATAAATCATGACACAGTGTAATATGTCATGTGTTGTTGTTCACCTGAGGTTGTATTTACCTTATTTTAAGACCTGCTAAGGAACAGATGATTGTTATTATGTCCTGATATATAAAACCACAGAATTCAAAGAGGATGTACTTTCTTTTTCACCCGACTGTAAATGTTCTTCAGCTTATAGTGATATACTGGAATGAGGTAAGATGGATTTTTTTAAAGTACACTTTGGAGAAGTTTCATATGATTCTAAAGGAAATTACCAAAGTTTAAACGAGTCCCAAAAAAGTCAATGCCCAAAGACATTCCAAAACATGAGGGTACTCAGGATATAAAAACTCATGTCATGAGGGCTCTTTCTCTATCCCACTCACTCTCTTGTCTTGATCTATATGGGTTTTTTCCCCTCACTCAACTTCATTATGGCTATATTAAATCTTTGCATGCGATCTTTCCTGGCCCACCAGATCCAGGGATGTGTATAACCATAGGTCTCTTAAATATTTAAGTCTAGCATCTGCAGTTGGGACCCCAACTATCACCTGGAGTTAGAACTTTTCTGTGATGATGTTTGTAGGCCTGAGTTGGTTACTCAAAAGGGTGTTTCAAACCCAAATGGTGATAATAAAATTTTTCATTTGAAAACCACAAGCAACTAACTCAAAGTGGAGGTGCATAGCTGTTCAGGTCCTAATTGTGTTTCCAAGTTAAATATTTTAATAAGTGCAAAGTCTTAATGCTGAACTGAAACTTGCTGTCAGCTGAGATATTCCTTTACATTTCCATCATGTTCTTTCTCTCCATTTTCTTCCTATTAGCTATACTGGTCTTAAGTATAATAAACTAAGACTCTTATAAAGACTCTTATCACATACTATACTGTCCTGCACATATGCATGTATGTATAGGAAGCTATTTCAAAACACATTTTGAACAATTTTTACTTATCTTCCTAGCTTTTCAATGAAACTGCAGAACTTACCCTCTTCTTCTTTAGTTTCTTTATTACTAGTTGGAAAGCAGACAGAAACACAAGCATGCAGAATATTGCGATTTCCATCACATCTGTGGCTGAGGAATGTTTGCAGCACTTGTGGATTCTGATCCAACACGACCGCTTGCTCAAGGTTCATCAGATACTGTCTGCAAGCCTCATAGTCACATCGAAGAATATGTTGCATTAAAGTTTGCTTCTGTACTCAAAAATATTGAGAAAAATGAAAAGGAAGCAGATAGGATTGATTGGTTCTATGCAGTTTGAACACAAGTATGCTTCCCTGAACCCCATGGAGAGTTCACACAAATATGTTTACAGAGCAGTTTGCACATTAAATTTGACTGATATAAAACATCAACCAGTACCAGTAAGGTTTTTAGCTGTTAAGGATCAATAAACTAATTTGAGACGATAAAGATTTTGCAATTACAGTGACACAGAGTTTTGTGCAGGTAGATGTGTTTTGTGGAGCAGACCTGTTCCAGCTCTGCCCACCTGGGTACTTAGTGCAGCCCCAACCTAGATCGGGGGGGGGGGGTTGCCATCATCCAAAAGCATTCCAACTCCCTCAAAAGGAAGTCCATCTGCCCTCACACTTATTTTAAAAGTTTCTACCTAGTACTGGCTAAAGGACACAGAACAGGGATGCTACTGGTATACTGCCCACCCTGCTGCCCAGCTATCTCCCTCCCTGAACTGACCAAGGCAGTGGTCACAGAAGCACTGTAACACACTAGGGCTGTGGCTCTGGGGGACATCAACATCCAAACCAAGGTTGTCCTGACAAGCCCAGCTCAGAACTTCATGACAACCATGGAGCTGTCTCAATACATTACTGGTGCAACATGTGTGGCACGATATTCTTTGGACCTCTTGTCTGTTATTCAGCAAATGGAGAAATATATGTCGGGGGGTGGTTCTGAGAGGAGGGGTTCAACAACACCTGTTGCTGTCAGATCACTTCCTTGTGAAGTCTGGCTTGGTGTCAGTGGACCCTTCCTGAAGAGGTGTGACAGGAGAGTACTACCCTGTTGACAATTAAGATGGTCCACCCCAGAGACTTAGGGAATCAAGGATTCTTGAATTCCTGAGGGCTGAAGATTCAGCTGAGGCCTCGAGCTTATTATGGAATGAGATAGAACGGGCCATCTGTAAAATAATTCCTAAATGCCCAGTACAGTGCTGTGGATCCCATAATTCACATTGGTTTACAGTATATCTATGGACAACACACAACAGAATGGACAATAGCTGGAGGAGAGTTGGTGTAAGCCAGAGTAAATATGACTGAAAATTGATGAGGACTCTGTATGTGCCTATTACACAGCCATGAGATCAGCCAAAGAATCTTTGTGTTCCGTTACTATCGCAACCCCAACATGCTGCCCAACAGAGCTATTCCAAGTGGTGAGGAGCTTATTGGGATCAGGGTCAGACAGGCGGGGAGTAGAACTCTCGGTTGCCTATTGTAACAAATTTGCTAGGCACTTTCAAGGAAAAAGTTGCTTGCTTTTGCTCAGAACATGACACCACACTTATCGGGGGTGGGGGGGGACACCCAGTGTTCCATCTGGTCAATTTTCTTGGGATCAGTTTCAGGTGCTGTGGCCCAATAATGAAGACAAGACACTTGAATCATTTTGACCATGCCCATCTTAGCTGATAAAATCTAGCAGAAGTGGACAGACCAGGTCAGCCTAGGGGGTCGTAAATACCTCACTACTGTCAGGTGGACATGCCTGCTGCCTTGAAGGAAACTGTGGTGTGTGTCTCCTGCACCCAGATATGTGAAAACTTCTACCCCACTGCTAGCATCTTCTTGGGGGCAAGGTGCTTGAGCATGTGGTGGCTGGGCAAACTCAAGACTTTCTTGGAGAAAATAAGACTATCTGGATTCATTTTAGTTTAGTGTCAGGCTAGCACATGACACTGAAATAGCCATAGACACTCTGACCTACTCTGGGTGAAAGACAGGAGAGTACTACCCTGTTGACCTTTCTGGATCTCCCAGTCTTATGGAATGAGATCCTTCAGATGGGGGCAGAAGACACTATGTTACAGTGGTTCTGTTCCTATCTGCAGGGGCAGTTAAAGAGAGTAGCACTGAGCACGGACAGTAACCTGTGGGGTGCCATAGGGTTCTATCTTGTTCCCCAATGATGTGCAATATTTATATAGAATGCTGGGTGAGGTCATAAGAAGATTTGGGGCAGGGATGCTATCAATATGCCAATGACATTCAGCTATATTTCTCCTTATAGTCAGAATCAGCTGAGGCTGTGCAGGTGCTGGACCAGTGTTGAGATACTGTAATGGACTGGATGAGTGCTAGTAAATGTAATTGGCATTTGAGGCTCAGGTGGACTCTGTAGCTGGGAGTGTTTGGGGACAGGTTCAGCTGGTCCATCAGCTTATGGCTTTAATGGACAGGGATGACTTAGCCAGTTACCCATGCAGTGGTAACTCTAAGTGGAACTGCCTTTCAAGATGACTTGGAAACTGCTGCTTGTGCAAAATGCAGCAGCTAGATTGCTCACCAGAACATCGTGCACAAACCATAAAACCACAGAGAAGCTGCACTGCCTAGCAATACACTTCTGGTCTGAATTGAAGGTGCTGATAATGATATTCTAAGCCCTTGCTCAGCTTGGGACTTGCTGGGGGTGGGGGTGCACACTCTGTGTTCCATCAGTCAGGGGAATGTGCTGCAGTAAAGATGAGGGAGAAAGGCTTCTTTGCTGTGGCACCCCAATTATGGAATACCATCCCTCAGAGGCCCAATTCACACCAACATTGCTGTCATTCTGGCAACAAGTAAAAACATGCTTGTTTACTTTATAAAAATTCATATGTGTGCATGGTTTTAAATTATTGAAAATTATTTTTAAACTTATTAAAATTGTTTAATGTGGTTTTAGTCTTTTAAAATCATTTTTACATTGTTTTAAATTGATTTTACTATAATGTTGCCCTGAAATCTTTAGATAGAGAGGATAACAATATTTAATAAAATAAAAACTCCAACTATTATACTTTTGAATTTGCTTATATGGTACACTGGTACTATGACAGTTCTCAGAATCATAAATGCAGTCAATTATAAAACTATAACCAATTGATTGCTATCAAGAAAGGAACAAAAATGTCTGTTTGTAAATCCTAAAGTCTAATTTTAACATTACGGGAAGATGTTTTAATATCTGAATATTTAGTCACTAAAACTGTACAACATATCAGAAAGCAGTTACAAACCCTCTCCTGTCTCATTAAAGCAGGTGAAATATAAATACAAATCCCTCCTTGAAAAGGAAACTAGATACTTGTATTAGATTATATAGATATGCTTTTTAAAGTTGTGGCCCACCAATCCACTTAAAATGGAAATGTGGAAACAACCCATTACAAGACCATCAGCAAAGACTGATTCTATCCTACCAATAAAAATAAAGTATATCTAGCACATATACAAAATGACCATGAAGTTTTGGCCATGTCAAAGAACAGACATTTATAATCGGCAAAGACTTGATATTGGAAGTAAACCCTGAATTAACTGTGCAACTATAATTTGTAGCTATTTTGGAGTAAACTTTTACGTGCACCATTATAAGTCACAGAACGCACAAGTCTAAAAGTGTTCTGTTTAGGTACACTGATCATAGCTGAACTGAATTATTTAAAAGTGGAGGCTAAAATTTCTAAAGAAGTATCTGATAAATATGAGTTACCTCAACAGCCATTATAATGATAGCCGCTTTCTTTTTGATGGTTGAATTAGCAGGAAGATTTGTTAAGGAATGAACACCCATTCCCAGGCTGCTAATAGGAGGAAGATCAAGCCAGTCAGGATCCCTTATTCCACCCATGCAATCTTTTGCCATTGGATATATAGTTCCATTCCCATCTCTTAGAATGATTGGTGATTCCTACATAAAGACAGATATATACACAATTCAAATTTTATATATTTTCTTATTCATCTCAGTTATTATTATTGCAATATCACTCAGCACACACACATATCTTGTTTGGAATTATTCTTCCCTATCTGCTTATCCTTGAATATTGATTTTTGGATCATCTCCTCCTACATGTCAAGAGACTGGAAACCAAACTGTGCAACAGTTTAGACAGTTGGATACAGGGCCGGTTTAACCTGTCTGCCAGATCCGCATTGGCGGGGGCCCCGGGGGCGAAGGGGGCCCCCTGGTGAGTGTTGCCCTTATCTGATGAAGGAGACAGCCAGGAGACAGCAGCCGGCTCCTCCGCTCCTTTGGAGCCCCTTCCCCCTCCCTCCTCAGGCAGGGCATGGCAATAGCACTGAGCTAGTGCGGGAGATAGAGAAAGGGTTTGCTCTTGGGAAGTTGTAATTTGGAGACAGTCCCTGGCTGCATTGCTGTGAAGGAGGAAAGGCAGAGCAGCTGGTCGTGTGAGTGAGTGACTGTCTTCAGGGGGCCACGGGGATCTTGGGGGGGGGGGTTGCCATGCACAATGGGGTGGTTATTTTACTTTTTAACTTGTTGCTGGAGTCAAGACAGATGGCTATCCAGCCTCTGTTTAAAAACCTCTAAAGAAGGAGACTCTACCACATTCCCGCCCTCCTCCAAAAACCTGCTAGCTTAAAAAAAAACAAAATATATCTCCAAAACTAAAGAGAAAGCGAAAGAAACCGCAGCCCTCCGTGGCAGAAGCTGGAGGGAGTTTGCTGCTACCGTGGAGATGGTGAGTGTGTGTTTATGAGAGAGACAGGGAATTTGAGCATTGTCTAGGAAAGGGCTTCTTTCTTTCTTTCTTTCCCTTCCCTTCCCTTGCCAACTGAGTTCAGCCTGCATTTGTGTGTGTTTGCCTATGTGCCTTCAAGTCATTTCTGACTAAGGCAAACCTACCATGGGGTTTTCTAGGCAAGGTTTGTTCAAAGGGTGTGTGCCTTTGCCTTCCTTTGAGGCTGAGAGAGTGTGACTTGCCCAAGGTCAGCCAGTGGGGTATTCATGGCTGAGTAAGGATTCAAACCCTGGTCTCCATAGTCATAGTGCAATGCTGAAACTTTTACAACACTCTTAATTCTTTTAACAGAAGAATACTGTATAAAGAATATAAATTAAAATTTGGAGTAATATTACTGGGAACAATGGTTTTATTGTTGTCACTAAAACACCAGTATCCCATTAGTGTTATGTGAGAGGTATTGGCCTAGAGCAGTGGATCTTAACCTTTTCTTTACCAGGGACCCCCTTTAAATATCTTTTGTTGCCCCAAGACTTAACTCAAGATTTAAAACCCTAATAATAATAGCTAACAACAACAACAATACAATTACACCATCCATTAAACTTTCTCTCAGAGACACTCTTGCTTCTTCCTGCAAGTTTGTGGCTGGAGTGGATTGAATGGCAATGTGCAGGCCAAGCCAGCCAGACTTTGCCTTGGTTCCTGTCACGTGGCTACTCCACTACAGGGAGGAGGTGGGCCAAGCAGTCTTCAAGCCTTTGTGGACCCCCTGTGAGGACATTGCGGACCCCAAGTTAAGAACCACTGGGCTAGAGAATGCTGGAAAAGGAACAATGCAACCAGATCTTGAGAAGGGTGCTGGCAGGGGGATTCTGGGAGGTGTAATCCAAGAGTAACTTTCCCAGGCTCTGAATGCAGCCTAGAATCATAGGGCTGGAAGGGACCCCAACAGCCATCCCATCCGATTGGCTTCTGCCCTGCAGGAACACACAATCCAAGCATTCCTGACAAATGCCCATCCAGCCTCTCCTTAAAAACCTCCAAAGAAGGTGAGTGCACCACACTCCCAGGCAGCAGAGTATTCCACTGCCTTACAGCTCTTACTGTCAGGAACTTCTTCCTAATGTTTAGGTAGAATCTCTTTTCCTATACTTTGAGTCCATTGCTCCGTGTCCTAGTCTCTGGAGCAGCAGAAAACAAGCTTGCTCCTTCCTCAGTATGACACCCCTTCAAATATTTAAACATGGCTATCATGTCCCCTCCTAACTTTCTCTTCTCTGGGCTAAACATGCCCAGCTCCCTAAGCCGTTCCTCATAGGGCATAATGGCTTCCAGACCTCCCAACATCCTTCTCGGTATCTTTCTTGAATTGTTGTGCCCAGAACTGGAAACAATATTCCAGGTGAGGTCTGACCAAAGCAGAATGGAGTGATACTATTACTTCCCTTGATCTAGACACTATTAATGCAGCCTAGAATCGCATTGGCATTTTTTGCTGCTGCATCACACTGCTAACTCATGTTTAGCTTGTAGTCCACTCTTTCTTTTCTTTGAGGAAATCTACATCATTACATTAATTGCTAATAAACTAAAAATATTATGTTAGTGCCTATAATATAGTTTTTAAACTAAATTATTGGTGTCAAATTATGTAATACAGTAGGCCCCTCTTATCCACTGGGGATTGGTTCGGGGGGGGTGGATTCTGAAAACCATGAATAATAGTGAACACCATTGAAAAAAATGGTACTTCTGGTTTAAAATACCATAGAGTTGCCTTGGAGGGCCTAGAAAACCACTAGGGAGGACACATTTACTAGGAAGACTCTAGGGTAGGTGTGCTGTTCTGTGTCCCATGGATAATGAATCCATGGATACGGGGGCCCTGCTGTGATCTGAACATCCTGTACGGTGAATAGGTTAGGTTACATTGACCTGAGATAAACATATGGGGGGCCCAAAATAAAGCACTGCAGGGGGCCCCAAAATTCCTTAAACCGTCCCTGGTTGGATATGTTTAGTCTGGTGAAGAAAAAGCTGAGACATGACAGGCATCTTCAACTATCTGAAGAGCTATCATGTGGAAGATGGAGCCAGGCAGTAGTGATCCTCTGCTACTCCTGAGAAGAGAACCCAAACCAAATGATCCAAATGGGGTGTGGGGGAAGGAAATTCCAATTAAATGTTAGGAAGAACTTCCCTATTGTAAGAGCTATTCAACAATGGGAGAGGCTGCCTTGGGGCAGATGAGTGACTCTCTATGCAATGTATGATGTACCTTCAATGTCTGTGACATATGACATACCTCCAAAAAGAGTGTGTAAATGAATAAGTTCATTAACATTTCTAAAGAAAAGAAATACTAAATATTACTCTCCACAAACTCTACTGTAATATAAATTTCCTGGAAGCTTAACACTTAGGATACCGTAAGTGGGAGTCCCTTTTTGGAAATACCTGGTAAGACTATAGCATACTGTCATCTGCAACCACAGCAGCTCAGGTGATCCTAAAGAGGATCCATGGGGACCTCTGGATAGATCTGGACCAAGAGTTTCAAGGCAAGAACCTTCTATCTTTTATTCACAGGAGTGAAAACATCATCAATTCTATTTCAAGTTTCTGTAGGCCACAAAGATCCTGCTTTCACATAGGAGACGTTTTGAGAATGAGAAACCTGCAGAAGGGGAAGAGGACACTAAGGAACTCTTCCCTTGACAGACTATGGGAGGAGACGGTTGGTGGAAAACAGAAAGGAGGAAGAGCAACCAGGGAAACAGACTACCCGATCTAAATGAACGAATGTGCCATGGGAAAGATATATGTTTCAATTGTGCTCCAATGCTCCAGAGCCTTGGATTAAATAACAGAGGAAATGGGAGCAGAGTAAGGGAATACCTGTGCAGAAAGCAAGGCAGTGGAGAGAATTAAATGTATATCACTTGTTGGCCTAATCCTGGCAGGGATGCAAGCAACCTTCTCTTAGGGCAGTTTTGTTGGAGCCCTGAGAAGGTCTCAGGCAGATTTGGGGCTTTACCTGATTTCCCACACAACACCCAGGAAGATGTCATTAGCCTTGCAATTGTTGGTCTGTAATCCTAAATGTATGGGGGCAAACATCTGCTATTGTTGAAGGAAAAACACTTTATACTTGAGCTGACAGTATTCTTAATTATAACAGTTCATTTTCTTGGGAGCAACCTAAAAATTCCTAGGATCACATATACAGTACCCTGCCACAGTGGATGAAGATAATGATAGCTGTAATCCAAAGCATCTAGAGGACCAGGTTGTTGAAAGCTTGCCTCATACCTCCCTGTATTATCCAATCTACTTTCTCTTCTTTTCTTTCCTATTCTTTTTACTCATATATGGATCAAGAGAATCAAATGCCATGTTATCTCTCCAAAAAGATATAGATTTACCACCTTTCTTGCTGAATGCAACATAAAATACTAATCCCTTACTGTTAACTGTTAACTGAAGGGGAGAGGTAATTAAAATGTATCAAGTTGAAAAGACACAAACCTGTCCAGCAGTGAAAATGGCAACACTTCTTTCATTCTGCCCAAGGAAAGCAATACTGCTAGTGGGGAAATTATTTTCCTGTTCAGCTTTTCCTGTTGCAAGATCAAAGATGCAATATCTAACCCAGTTTCCAGTCTTCAAGACAGCATGTACTCCTGAAAGTGTGCAAACCAAACGGCAATCAATAGACTTTATTTCATCAGATTATTACTGCAAACTACTGAATGAAATACAGATCACTCTGTGTAATATTTATCACTCAACAGCTGTCTAAATAGATTTGGAAGAAAGCAGCAGAAAAACTAAACAAGAAGAAAACTCCACCTTACCCTTTGAGTCTACATTTACTGCTAGGATTTCTGTTTTTTCAGGAATACATAGCTTTTTAGGAGTCCGTTGAAAACAGTCTGGAACTTTTGGTGTCCCACCAGTTTTTACAACCTGTAACAAAAGTAGATTTCTGTAACTCCAAGCCAGATCAAAGAATCTATGTCACCTTTTCCAATAACTCTTATGTTCCAGGAAAAGACTAGCATTATGCATCAACAGATAACCAGATAACTCTGTCAGGAATGATTTGATTATGTATTCCTGCATGGCAGGGGGTTGGACTGGATGGCCCTTGAGGTCTCTTCCAACTCTGATTCTATTATTCTATGAGTACAAAAATATAACACTGTGGTGAAATCAATTCCCAATTTCCTTGTGTCTAGCATCTAAATGAGATATGGAAAGATCTCTGAACATTAAGGTTCTTCTTGGCTGTCACTGACTAATCATTCATCAAATCTGCCCAGAGCTTGACATTTACGTCTTGGATTGGCTATGGAATTCTGATAGGTATAGAGTCCATGAAATAATGTTTCCAGACTCCGTATCTATTAGTCTGAATGGCATCTAAGAAAATCGTCATCATTACATGCTACAGTTATAAATTTAAAATAATTATATGTTAAGTATGTTCTATTTTGCCTGTTCTGAACATACTGCCAGTTGATTTCATGGATGAATCCAGGTTTTTAAATAAGTGGAGGGGAAATGCATTCTCTCTGAGATCGGATGTACATACACTCTGAGCTGTGACCTCAGAACAGATCAGCTAACAATTTAAGTTGCCACGTTTTTGCTGTTAGTACATTTACCTGAAGTTCATCAATTCTGAGTAATCGGCAATCCTGGAGAAGAGAAGATGGATCAGGATCCAAACCAGAGCTGTTAGTACAATTTGCATTAGTGGATGTTCCTGGAAATTTTACTGCAACATAAGCTCCATCCACTTTCAGGACCTGTAAGAAGAACATATTAGATACACTGTTGTAATAAACAAAACTGTCTGAGTTGAAACAGAACACATGGATCATGCCATCTATTTATTATATTTATAATTCTGCTCAACTGGCAAATGTTCTTTATGAGCATAAAAACACAGAACAGTCAATAAACTCACATTTAAAAGGATGTTTAAATCACACTCAGGATTTTAAATACCCAGAAGCAATATGACAATGGGAAAGTCTTATTAGTGCTTCACCCAATTTTCCTTGTTTGGAAACACCCAAACAACTATTGCCTTTATTTGCATGACATTATTTCAGATTCAAGAGCACCCACAGATTTTGGTATCCACAGGGGGTCTTGGAACCAAAACCCAGCAGATACCAAGGGGCCAATGTAATTCACAGCAAAATATCAGGTGACTTCCAGGACACCTCAGACCTTGCTAACAAGATTATCATGTAATGCATGCATCCCAGCACTATACTGTGTCATCAATGGAAGCACACACTCAGCCTGCAATGTATTTCAGGGTCTTCACTTCAACACTTCAACATGTTTCTGCAAGAGGCAGAATCATAGATCTACTGCCAAAATTTGCTCTGGATTTGTGGCACCACACTGTGTGCAGTTTTTAGTTCAGTATACAGTACAAAACACTCCAAAAATCTGGGATGATCATATATACTCAATGTGTTTCTTAAAGAATCTTAAAATATTTCTACCACTATAAAACTGATGAACAAGACCAGCCATAAAAATTAAAAAATGGCACCCTAGCAATTACAAGAATTGGCAATTTTCTTTTTCTTTTTCTTTTAAAAGGAAGATAACTTTTACATTACTGTTAATTCTTCTTCTACTTTTATATGGCACCCCTAATTTAAAGTGCTTGTCAAGCTAAAAAAAAATTTTTTGCTCAATGAACTTCAGCATTTCTATATTACTACATACAGTCGTCCCTTCACATTCGCGGGGGTTCCGTTCCTCAGACCCCCGCGAATGTGAAAAATCCGCGAATAATGACTCCCCTCCCCCTCCCTCCTCAGGCCTTCGCGGGGCCTTGCTAGGCCCCGCGGAGTTCTCCCCGGCCCTCCCTCCCTCCCTCCCCAGGCCTTCGCGGGGCCTTGCTAGGCCCCGCGGAGGTCTCCCCGGCCCTCCCTCCCTCCCTCCCCAGGCCTTCGCGGGGCCTTGCTAGGCCCCGCGGAGGTCTCCCCGGCCCTCCCTCCCTCCCTCCCCAGGCCTTCGCGGGGCCTTGCTAGGCCCCGCGGAGGTCTCCCCGGCCCTTCCTCCCTCCCTCCCCAGGCCTTCGCAGGGCCTTGCTAGGCCCCGCGGAGGTCTCCCCGGCCCTTCCTCCCTCCTTCCCCAGGCCTTCGCGGGGCCTCCGGAGGGCCTCCGGGGGTCCCTCGAAGGCCTCCCCACCCCTCCCCAGGCCTTCGCGGGGCCTCCGGGGGTCCCTCGAAGGCCTCCCCACCCCTCCCCAAGCCTTCGCGGGCCCCCCAGAGGGCCTCCGGGCGTCCCGCGAAGGCCTCCCCACCCCTCCCCAGGCCTTCATGGGGCCTACAGAGCGCCTCCGGGCCCCCCGTGGAGGCCTCCCCGGGCCTCCCCGCTCCCTCCAGGTCTTTCACGGGGCCTCTGGAGGCCCCGTGTCGCGGTTTGGGGGGGGCAGGGGGGCCCTCCCAAAACCGCGAATAACCAAAACCGCGAATGTCAAGTTCGCGAATGTGGAGGCACAACTGTACAAATTAAATGGCTTATACCATACCAAAGGAAAGCTAGTTCTGTAATGCTCTAGGGTAAGAAATTAGAAATATTAGAAATTCCTGCTAACATTAATCCCCTGAAACTACTGGGATAATTCAGCATGTCCTCTCCCAAAGAACCATCTTTTAGTCTTGTAATACATTCTTCTTTGATTGTTTTAACTTGATTGTCAGATATGCTAACACAGCTCAAAGGAAGCAATATTGTGACATAACTCAAAGGAAGCCCATATGAAGTAAGCAGTAACATATTTGTGTAGAAGACTACTTCTGAATGAGCTACTTAAACCACTCTGGCCATGTCTACAGTAATTTTAAAAAACATCAAAATGAAACTTGCTTTATACCAACCTTGCCAACAGGAACGTTTTTAACATCTTCTACAAACACAACTTCCCTAAGAGACCACTGTTCTTCATTTACTTTCTCCTCTTCTTTTGGAGCTGGTGTAGACCGCCGTCGTTCTTAGACAGGAACAAAGTAGCAAATGTTATAACAGTTTTGATGGCATGTCAATAAATTGTCGATTTGCTATCAAAATAAGCACATGTAATATAACGTCTTCAATGAAACACTACGTAATTCTACATACATCATATCCCATCAACGGGAATAGCTAAAGTAACTAGGATGAAAAATCTTCGTGATACACTTGAATCTGGATATTTGCTTCTTAATTCTTTTAACAAATCTGAAGCCAGAGTCTGAAGTTTATTTCTAGCCCCTGATTTGTTAGAGGAATTACATATCCTAGTTACGTAATCCTAGATATGACATCTAGATTTGGATTAAGAAGAATCGTGGGGTCTCTTGTCAGTTCAGCCACTCCTGCTGCTTGGAAGAGCCAGGGGCATTGATTGGGCAGCATATATGAGCAAGATGCTCATGAACAAGTCTGAATTCTTAGCAATTGTAGCTTATCATTACATTCAAAGGTGGCTAGTGTAACAATTCTGTCCTAGAACAGATACAATTGGTCCCCTGTATCCTTGGGCCCCAGATTGTCAGATTCAAAATACACAGAGAGAGACACAGAGGCTGGAAAGAGACATGACGCTGGAGAGAGACTGAGGTTCTGTGAAATGCCAAGAATCCAAGCATAGTGCTTGGTGTGAATCTATGGCTCACACTATTTTACAGATCCTCAGTCTCTCTCCAGCTTCATGTCTCATTCATTCACTACTTGTGTTGTTTTATATAAGGAACTTGATTATCTGCAGATTTTGGTATCCACAGGGAACCCTGGAACCAATTCCTATGGATACGGAGGGGCAACTGTATTTCACCACCACTGATCAAGATTAACTGAAACAGAAAAAGAGGGCACATTTCTCACAAGATTTAACTCTCCAAATTACCAGCAAAGTAATTTATGTAACGCTGTTTCTTACAACATTTGGGAGGGGGGGGGAATTCAATAATTAAATATGGATACATTAATATAGCTGGTACACCTACAACCATTGCTGTTTTCTAACAAAAAAGAGCAAATTACATTTTCTCTATACAGAACTTACTATATGGCATTGATGCACTGCTTGCTATTGAAGAGGCATCACTACAGGTAGAAGCTGGAGATGGTGGTGGACCCATTTCAGTTTTCACTGGTTCCTGCTTGCTTTCAGGCCTAGAATTTTGTGTAAAAAAATTAAATTTTGTGTTAAATGCATTAAATAACTTATGTAGTTTGGGCCCCTCAATTCTAAAATCTATATTTTAATTCAGGGGTTGTTAGGAGTTTTGTTTCTTTCTGTATTAATGCTACTCTTGATTTTATACTGGCTTAATACTGAACTTATCTTGAAGTTTATTTATTGTAGTTGGCCCAAAAAACTTCATGTTACTTGGGGGGGGGGAGGAGTCATACAAAAGTTGTAAATATATAAATAAAGTTGCTTTCACATACAATGTGATGGCTAGCCGAAACATTGGGTAGTTCTCCGAACTGCCTTGCTATTTCTTTAAGTGAACATACAGCTTCTGCTAACCATATTTGATGTAACAATATAGAAAATAAATGTCATATTCAGACCAAAAATACTACCATTAGTTTGGATCAGAAAAGATAACATACATTCCAAGAGTATACTTTGCCAATATTCAGAAATGATGCATTGCTCACAAAAGAATGGCCTGTACTTCAACTGCACTCCAGTTACATGCTAAAAGACAGTCTTAAGAGAAACATTTGTCAGAGAAACACATGCAGAACCTCCCTATTGCACTAGAGAGGAATTCCATTTAGTTTAAAAGTATTTAAGACCTTGAGTGCAAACATTCACCATTCAGTGCCACTTCAAGGTCCTCTCCTACCCAAATCCATTATTTGAAATGTGTTTTCCAATACTGAAGAGCACTTACTTTGCCTCTGTTGTTTTATTAGCTTTCTCCATATTCTTTAAACTTTCTGGTGACCGGAGTTGAAACCTACAGCTGTCATTCATATTCCAAACTGATTCCATTAAAACACCAACTTTAGGAATTCCAGCACTAATAGAAAAAGCAACTGCTCCAGCATGGTAGAGAGGATTATTCCTCAAACATACCTACAATAAAGAATAAAGGGAATCAACTATTTATATAAAATGAAAGTGAACAATTCATTTTGGTCAGATCCTTCAGTGATAGCATACTGAAACTAAGGGGGGGAGAGAGAGAGAAAGAGAGAGAAAGAGAGATGATCTTAGCTATTGAAAAGTCTTAAAGTACTGTTCCTTAACATACAACACCTGGTTCCAAGGTAAGTAAAAGTTAAGGCAAACAGCAACTGCAGACATACCAGTTCAAAACTTAAGAGGGAAAAACGATGACAAACAGAAAAGAAAGGAAGAGAAGCCAACATGATTTTAGCAAGGACAAAGCATAATGCAAAGTCTGGGTGGCCAATTAGATTTGAGCAATAGCAGTCCCTGCCTTAGAGCACCATCTGCTGGCACATGTATTTATTTATTAAAAGATTTTAAAACCAACTGTTATCTGTACAGGGCAATTTACAAATACTTTAAACAACAAAAATGGTAAAATATAGCTAAAATATTTTTTTTAATTATGTACATTGCTATTCTTCCTTTCCTTTTTTAAAAAAAAGCAGCGCTAAAGGCAGCTAACAATATTCAAAACATGTCATCAAAATAAAGAAAAACCATGTGACAATATCATCACTATAGATTTTATTGTTCAATATAGCATTGCAACACCAAGTGATGGTATGTGGACCAGCACCAGTCCACAAGGCATTGCCTGCCAGTTAGCAGTGCATTTCCAGGAAGGAAGGAAGGAAGGAAGGAAAGAAAGAGCTGCAATCAACAGGCACAAATGCAGTGCTAGCTCTTGACACACTTGAGAAATAAAACCCCATCGGTCTCCCACTTCAGGTGGCTTAAGCACTGCAGTACAGGATTAATTTCTTTGAAAAGCTTTAAGTGTCCCAGTAGATCTCCACATACCTGAGTACCAACAGTGATATTTGGCATTGAGGAAATACCAGCACTAGACTTAGGCTTCTTATTTTTGGCTCTGGCCTTTTCAAGCATCTTCTTCCTTTGGCTGAAAGGAACTACACCCCTAGGAGGAAAAGTATTATTTTAATATAGAAGAGATACCTAATATCTCCTTTTAGTCTGTAGATATGCCTTTCAAAGTAGTATGCTTGTAAAGTGCGTTCACTCAGTCTTCCATCCTTTCGTAGGTCGGTAAAATGAGTACCCGGCTTGTGGGGGCAATGAGCTAACACACATTGGAAACTGCTTAATGCAGTGTAGATGTGTAAATTGCTATTGCTTAAAACAATGTCTAAGCCACTCTGATAGCCTTGTGGCTGAAGCGCAGGGAATAAATAAATAAATAAATAAATAAATGTAGAAGCAGTGAGTTTAACATGTTCCTAAAGGGAATTACCACTAACAAAAAACAGGTTTGGATTACCAAACTCATTTTTAAAAACGTTATTGCTTCTTAGAGGTCCTTCCAGGGCGTTTTCTATACAATCTGTCTCTCTGTCTGTCTACCTCACACACATTGTATCTTATTAAATACATACTTTATAGGCAAATATAAATTTAAAAGTACAGGTAAATCCTTCTAAGAAGCTCTAGAAGATTAAATACATTGGCTATGCTCACAGTATGCCCACATTATGGGCACACCACCACTTCATGTATGTGGCAAGCAGACAGTACAGCCTTTTCCTGCTCGATTCTACCATTGTAAAGAGGATGACCAAAGAGCACAAAAGAGTAGAAAAGTCTCCTAAACTAGGGATGGAAGACAGAATCTGGCACTACAGAACAGCCACTAGAACAACATCAGTTACAAATATGCATCTTTGCTTTCAGAGGGGTGGGATATAAATAAATATATTATTATTATTATTATTATTATTATTATTAGTTCTATGCAGTCCCACATACAAAAGAGCAACACACTTTAGCAATTTTTTTGATATGTGGAAACATTCAAATAGATAATCTCAGACTTGCATTTTGAAGTTACAGAACTGCTCTATCACTAGAATGTGCACTTTTCCTGAACATCTGAATATCAAGTCTCTTGTTCCTAGTGCACTGTTTAGGTCTGTTGTTGTTGTTGTGTTTAGGTCTGTTGTTGTTGTTATTTTGGAAACATATTCACTGAGTTTAAAATTAAGAAAAGCAACTAAAATTATTAAGGGGCTGGACCAACTCTACTATGAGGAAATGTTTGGGGCTCTTCAGTTTTTTTAAAAAAGAGGTGTGTAAGAGATGTGACAAAACATAGCCCCTGTTATCATGGTCACCTGCACTGTGCAGAAAATGTTACTGGGCACCTTATATGCATATGGAATTGTCATTTCAGAGTTAGAAAAGACAACATTGTACCTAACTATTCAACTATTTACTCCAGCATGGCATTCTACCATATAATAAAATGAGATCCACAGACTTTCTTCACTGTAAGAGATGAAGGAGAGGAAACTTATTGTAGTTGCTCTGTTTTTCATTTGTAGAAATTCCAGAAGGACAGGAGGAACTCACGATAAGCTGCTTCTGCACAGCAGAGGTTTCTTTGACTAGTAAACTACTGAATGGTTTTGTCTCATCATGAGCAATGTCAAACCTGCTTTGGCCTAGCAGCTCTGATCAAGCCTCAAATCAACACACAAGCATATAAGCATACAGGATGTGGGGAAAGTGGATAGGGAAAAGTGTTTCTTCTTCTTTCATAATACTAGAACCATGTGTCATCCAAGAAAGCTGAATGGAGAGAAATTTGGGACAGACAAAAATATTACATCCACAACACAGTTCAAATTATGAAATACACTACCACAAGATTAAAGTGACAGCTACCAATATAATAAATTTATTTGCTGGAAAAAAATATGTTGAGGAGTGTTATTGTACTCAGGTTTCTCTTATCTGGCTGGCCACTGTGGGAAAAGAACACTGGACTAGATAGGCCAGATACAACAAAGGAAGGTTTTTCTGCTGTACATAGGATGCTCCCTGCTCAAGCTACCATACAATAATTGCACACAGGAAAGCTTATTTTCATACCATTAAGCTAGTGTTGCCACATAACAATATAAGTAAATTGATGCTGTTAGAACATTTCTATTACATGCCTGCTTCTTAGCATATTTTCATCAGGGAAAACCTTAGGAAATGCAATACAGCCCTAGTCACCCACTGCTTGTCAAGGCAAAACTGTACTGATTACAAGCCATCTGTATGAGATGCATAAACACCTGGGATTCCATGACTCAACTAAAATCACAGCTGTATCTTAGACAGCTCTGTTAATGGTATCAGACTTTCACAATCATTTATTTATAGACTGTCTTTCATATGCATTAGAATATTTAAAACCTGTAGTAATATTGTAAAGGTTTACTGCTCTTCTGCTCATGAGAACAGTCTTACAAAATCCTTTAAAATTCCAACTATTCAACACAATTCAATGTTTTAAGCAGAATAGCAATCTCCTTCTTTCCAGCAAACAAACTCAGTACTTCACACAATACGATCTGGGTGAATAATCCTAAGAAACTAAAAGTTAAAATCCAATCTATTACAACAATTTAGAAGAAACTATCAGCCTGAAAAAATGATGGACTGCATTTTAATATGCCACATTCTCCTCTACAGAGAATAAAGAGTAAAAAACAGATTCTTGAAATGATATATATACTGAAATATGTACTTACCACCAGTATAAGTTATTCTCCAATTGAGCACAGGTATAAAGGGCACAACAATGCAGTGAAACTATGCGCTCTCCTTGAAGTTCTGAATAAGTCTGTGCTGTATGTTCTAGTTTAGAAGCTACAGAACTCAGAGTTTCATCTACCCATGTAGCTACCTAAAAAGATAAGAGAACATATGTTCAATAACTTTAGCACATGTTCACTGTATTCAGTCTGGTGTGCCATCAAGTCAGTTTCAACTTATGGGAACGATATGAGTGAGAGACCTCCCAAAGATCCTGTTATTAACAGCCCTGCTCAGATTTTGCAAACTTAGGGCCATGACTTGTTTTACTGCTGGACAGAAAAAGAAACCAAGTTATAATAGGACAAATTCAGGTGAAATTCATGAATTATGTTCTGAAATTCTGCTCTAATCTTTCCTGGTACTGGTTCTACACATGCTATGGCCCTGCTCCAACATTTTTTTTGTTTGTTTTGTTTTATTCAAGGGAGATGTAGCTCAACATTCCTACCACCACTCCCATTCATTTCTTCTGAAGAAAAGTACCCACATGTGCATTCCTTGTGCAGGAATCTGATCTATTCAGAAAAATGATTAAGATATGTGACTGAAGCAAGTTGACCAAAGAGCGCAAGGTATTTTAGATAGTGATGATTATCTTGATTTAGTGATCAGATCACTTCACTTCAAAAAAATATTTTAGACAACTCACAGAACTTATGAGCAAATGTTTATTTACTCAAGACACAGAGGAAGTTTGTCATCACAGAAAACCTATTTTGAAAAATTTAAGGGATACAAATATACACATTCTAAAACACAAAAGAATCTCAGGGGCTAACAAGCCAAGCAGTCCACCCACAGCTTTATGAAGTCACTGCTTTAATACTTGTTTCTTTTTATCTTTTATAAAAGAAATTTTCTCTTATTTTGTTACTAGAGCAAAGCCTCTTCACTTGAGTAAAAAAAAATAAGACCACAGAAATGAAGACATATTAATACCAGAAGTACTCCAACTCCTCCTTCCACCTTATATTAGCAGATCCTAATCTGTTTTGTAGAGATATTTTAGCTAAAGGTTTATTTTAAAAAATTAACCTGTGCAAATAATTTCTTGAAGCCCAGCTGTAATCTTTTCCCCAAAACACAGCAACAGGAGATTAATCACACAGCATGTTTATTATCTGTGTTTCATACCTTATTGTTTTCTGTAGCAACCGTTGCTCTGATGCTATTAGCAGAAAGAAGGACTATCTTCTCATTTGTTAATCCCAAAGACCCTGCTCGCGGATGATGTATTGAAGGATTCTTTGGAAACAAAAGGAATTTGATGGTGTTTTAACCAAATAACTGCCAAGAAATTAAATCTAGTATCCCTCCTGCTTCCATCACTGACAAGCAAGTTCTCTGTCATCCTAAGAATAACAGTGTATTTTTGCCACATAAGTGAGTTGCTAGTATTCACATAAGGCAGTGTGTTACAAGCTGGGTCTGAGAAGTCTAGCAGGAGGAGTCTCACTCCTTTGCTCAGGATGTTCCCTTCCAGCTATGGCGGCTCTCACGCTGCACTGCTGCTGAGGGGAGGGAGGAAAAATGCAAAGTTTCAAAGAGCAACCTGAGACAAAACTTCTTTGGATTTTCCTCTGCCACCCACTGCTGCAATCTTAAATTACAAATGTTAATTTACTGAAAAAAAGAAAGTTGTCATTGGCTTTTTAAAGCTGGCACTAAGCCTGAAGCGCAGACTGCATATCACTGGCCAAATTTTGGTCATAGTGGAGTTTTTCTGCATGAGGAATATATCACATTTTATTGTGTACAATTATGCTTACCTGTGCATTCCGGTATGGTTCAGATTCACTCCACTTCCACTGATAGAGTTCACCTTTACTGCTCACTGCTACAAGCTCAGAATACAGAGCACCAATAGAAATAAATTTCATTCCATCCTATAAGAGCAAACAAAGCATGTTAAAACCTCGTTATAAACTTGAAAGCATCAGATGTATTATAAATTCATTACATGGTAAAAACCACTGAGTTTCTAAACAGTCTACCTGTTCTAGCTACTAATTTAAATGGTGCAAAATATTATTTATACAGCTAAGTTGCCCTACAGGTGAACTGTGTTAAATTTATTAATCATATTTGATCTCGTATTAAAGCTGAATTTCCATTAACCACTAGGACACCTGAAAAGATAAATTCAACCAAACAAAAGATGATGACAAAGTAGCAACTCCCCATGTCAAGAATGAGCAGTTGCTACGTTCCAAGTTTTCAAACAAACTACAAACTGTGACTTAAAGTCATGGTTAATTCTTAATGTGGTAATGACAGCTTTTCTGGTTTGAAACCTTTTAAGTTTCAGATCAAGTTGTTCTATTGTTCCTTCTCAGAACTGTTTGTACAAGACAGCATTTCCTACTCTGAATGTGATTTACAGTTGTCTCTCCACATTCAGATTTGGCATTCACGGTTTTAAGTATTCACGGCTTGAAAATATTCTTTAAAAAATAATAATCCAAAAAGCAAACCTTGATTTTGCCATCTTATATAAGGGACATCCTTTTACTATACCATTGCATATAATGGGACTTGAGTATTCACAGATTTGGTTATTCACGGGGGGTCCTGGAACCAAACCCCAGTGAATGTGAAGGGACAACTGTATATTGAAATCAACACTGTTGAAGGAAAGTGTAGCATTGTAGCAACAATGAAAAAACAGGCAACTCAAGGTATTATTGTACGCTAAAGCACCAGCACCAGAATGAAAGTAAAAGAACAGATAGCAAAGCCTATTAAGATTACATCTTCAACTGAATACCTATTTTGAGTTACTTTTGTATTCAACCTCATAGTCTTCTGACAGCCATTTTGCACTGTGTACTTAAACGTATTAACCTTTCCACAGTACGTAAAACGTTGCACTCCAAACTCTACTGACCCATCTTTATTTTTTATTTATTTATTTATTCCCCGCTCTTCAGCCTCAAGGCTATCAGAGCGGCTTACAAATTGTTTTAAGCAATAGCTATTTACACATCTACACTGCATTAAGCAGTTTCCAATGTGTGTTAGCTAATTGCCCCCCACAAGCTGGGTACTCATTTTACCGACCTACGAAAGGATGGAAGGCTGAGTGAACCTTGGAGCCCGCTGGAATCGAACTTGCGATGTGGTGACTTGCAGCACTGGCATTTAACCACTGCGCCACCAGGGCTCCTTTTTGGAATAGTCAGGTGCTCTGTCGGTCAACAAGACCTGACTGCACTTCAGACACTCATTTTATTATCTCTCACCCTTCCTGATAAAGCTGCATAACCACAGGTACTCCAAAATGTCCAAAGTACAGAAACATGTGGCCAATTCTCTCATCTAAAGCACTTACTCCTTGCCCTAATCAGGAGGATCATAACTAATGTCATAGCTAGTCTACCCAAGTTTCTTTAAACCTTAGTTTGCCAAGAAAGAAGCCAGCCAGAAAGCTTGACTGGTGATTGATTTATCCCTGTATGGAATACAGGAGAAGACAAATCCAAGAGAGATGAGAAGTCTCGTAAGTGTGTAAGTCCAGAGCTTAACATTTTGGTGTCAGATGTATTGAGACAGAAAAACATGTGTTGGACTTATTCATGAGCAAGGAAGATTTACTCAGTTGCAGAATGCATGCTCAGTGTGCAACAGTCCCAGGTTCAAACTGGCATCTACAAGTAGGAAGAGGAAAGACTCCTGTTTGAATCCCTGCAGAACTTTGCATTTTCTCAAACTGCCATTTTATTTCAAGTACCCATTTTATTATACCTCCCTCCTTCCTGACATGAGACTTCACAGCAAGTACTCCAAAATGTCTGAGGCAAGAATGGAAGGGCACAAGTTCCATATTGACACTTGCACTATACTAATTATCAAGACATATGCTGATTATTCAGTCTTCTTGAAAAACAATGCACACATACAGGAACCATGGCAAAAAGGCAAGAATGTTCATGCCAATTGAAAGAAACTAGGTTCATTTTTTAAAAAAATAGTAGACTACTAGTTTTTACCAGGAACAGATAGCATTTATACATGGTCACCACTTTCATCACACTTTTTGTTCTCAAGGAAGGTAGAGGAGGAAAGAGAATAAAGATTACATGTCTTTAAAATTAAAGCAAAAGGAATCGGTTTCAACCTAAAGTTAAGCACCTTCATCAAGAAGGTTTCAAAAAGATGGTAAATAAACTGATGAAAAAATGACCTAACAAATACTTAATACAAGAAGTGAAATATATATGAGAAAAAGCTGAAATGTGTTCAGAAATACAGATTATAACTATTTCAGACTCTGAATGTAGAAAGGATACAGATGAAAAAAAATATTTTCCAACCAAACCAAAATGATGCTGAAATATAAGCTACTTGAGGCAGACGGCCTCTGAACACTTGACTGAAGTTTCCGTCAGACCAGAAGTGACAAGAAAACAAATTATTCACACCTAGTGTGAATAAATCCACCACTATGTAGGAATTACATACAAAAATATTTTAAGGGCAGCGGGAGTTGCACATTTACAGATAATATACTTCATATATTAAATTGAATACCTTGTCTGGCCACCACTGCAAGTCCTCTCCTAAAGAGACTGGGCTTTGAACAGGTGTATTCTTCTTGTCAAGATTGGGCTCCCCTTCTTTGCTTGTAGAGCCTCTTTCATTATCAAATGAGGCCCCATCGAGCCACCTTCGTTCACGCAAACGTAAAACGGACTCACGTTCACGCAACAGCTCAGAGTCTCTCTCTAAGGGAAGAAGGAGAACTGGTATGCAATTGGGTCACACCAGTGGGATAAAAGTAAGCCACTCTCTAGTAAAGACCCTTCAGGATGCAACTAACAGCATTTAAAATCTAATTATAAAAGTGTAAATATAAAAATGACATGCAACATTCAAAATATTAACCCTTTCAAGCATATGTACTTTCATATTGCCAAAATAAGTTGAAATGTAAGAATGTGACTAGAAATAAAAGTTCAAAGTCTGGGAGCTTCAAGCTACCCCAAAATTAATTAAAATTAAAAAAAGTTTACTTAGCATGAGATAAAAGGTGATTTAAGGTTTTTACAGTACCATATGCAAAGAGTATATTGTGGGTGATTTATCAAACAACACAACAAAACAAAATAAAAAAAGTCACCTAACAAGGCAATGTCTCTTAAGAGACTTTTCAGCTCACCAAAAAAGAGTGTTTATTAGAGAGTCTCAGCATTTCCCCAACCATCACCACAACCACCACCATCACCAACACCAAAAAGGGTTAAAAAGCAGTTTTAAACTCTGTGAAATTTGATAATCCAACCCCTTAGTTTAGACAAATACATAGGACTAGTTTTGATTTTTCAGGCATATAGCAAAGCTAGTTAACAGAAAAATTTGAAGTCAGACAAATTCTTAAAAAATATATTTTTGAAGGAAACCGTTCCTTACCAAAATGCTTTCCCTCCAACTGGCCTACAAACTGTCTAAAGCCAGTACTCCCAAGTTCTCCCATATAATTAAAATTTAAAAGCCAGGTAATCGAGCTAAATATCCAAAGTCAAATAAACATGGAAAATATGATTTTTTTCATCTCAACACAGAAATAAACTTAGGAAAGAAAAAGGGAGGGATTTAAGAAAAGTCAGAGGATGTACATAATGCATTTAACTATGTCATTACTTATTTTGCTAATCAAATTCTTAAAACCAAGTCCTTTTTTCCCCTCTTGCCTTTCCTCCTTGCTCTCTTTTTCATTCTGGTATCCACCAATTCATTTTCTTCTTTTAAAAAAAATCACCCTAAGAACTAATCTCTGCCTGGTTCCCTTCCTCACCTCTTCTCTACAGCCCAGCTCTTGACAACTTTTCTTTTTCCATCTTATGCTCAATCTACTCAAGCTCAAACTTATATACTAAAATCAGAGTTTGGGGATGAAAAGCAGACTATGGGATCATATAAATTTTATTTCCCACCAGAGCTGTATAAATTTTCTTCTTCTACCCCACACCCAGTGAAACCAGGCCTGAACCGTACATACACATATACGTGTACGTGTACATGTACATGTATATGTATATGTATATGTATATGTATATATACGTATATAAAATGCCTGAACCATACTGGAGCATGGCAACAAGGCCTTTGGTCTTAATCTTCCACAGCAGAGGTAGGCAGTTTACAGTGCACAAAAATTATTGGGTTACAACTCTCATCAAGGCCCAGCCATCATAGACAATGGTAAGGAGTGATGGGAAGCGTAGTCCAACAACATTTTAAGGTCAATAGTTTCCCACCCCTGCTCGAAGCTCCATAAACAATGTGGTAGAGCTAGATTTGAGATATCTACCATGCAGGGGTGCAGGGGAATCTCAAGTTATGCTTAATATGTATATCAACCATGACACTGACCCTTCACTAACTTATGCAATACATTTAGATATAGAGGCACTTCAGCATCTGAAACTTTAAAAAGGAAGAGTGACACGCAATGAAGATTTATAACAGAGGTTGGATTAACAATTGTTAAAATACTTTGGGTACCTAGGAAGTATAACAGTTATTTTTAAGAAACTATGAAGGAATAAACCGACATCAGATGCAGTATTACATTTCAGAAACTTTTCAAATCATGCTCAGAACATGATGCTATGCCAAGTATTCTGTAGCTGCAATGGGTTATTTCTAGCCTAAATACAAATAAGGATGACTAGTTGAGCACTGCAAGCCTTTTCAGAATGCAGTTCAATCCCAACTTTCCTCATTTAGTGGCTTTAATTCTATAATTCACCAAGAAACTGTTTACTCTGAGAATGTTGCATAATGAACAGTGGAAAAGTTTTCAATGAACATACCAGAACAGATCTAGCACTTCTAACTACAATATGAAATTATGCCTTCAAATCCAAGAAAGCATAAATGACCCTGGGTACCATTACTCAAACACCAGTTCTTACTTGCACAGTCAGTAAACTAAGTACATAAACTCTCGTTCAGGATGTTACAAAAGAGTAAAGCTCAGTTTTTAGTTTAGTCCTTCGTGAATAAACATGTTTTTTTAAGGACTTTAGGAAGGTAATTTTTAATGCTGCATGCACATTTCACCTCTCACACATTTCAAACATACTGCTACAAATTATTTCACAAACTTACTAGGACATCATAAAAAATTACAACTTAGTATAGATGTTTGTAAATATCCATAATTAAAACAGAAAATGTTGTATACACAAATCTAAAGCAAAAGTCACCAGTATGTGCTAGTGTACTGCACAGCAATACTACTTATTTACAAAGAAAAAAAGGTGCAAAATTACCTCGGGATGAGCTTAGCCTGGAAAGTGATGAGCGCCGAAAGGATGGATAACCAAAGTAACTAATATCTTCTGAAAACATAGCATCAGCATCAATAATGACACTTGGGTGAGCAGAATGTATGTCAGCATCCAGAAGAGACATAAGATCCTCTATAAGAGGAGACAAGGATCTGAGGTGAATTATCAGCTACTTGAAAATCATCTAGAAAGACCATCACCAAACAAGAGAAATCCACCACCAAAAACTGATATTCTGTTCTTCAGAATCCCTACTGCAGGAGCATGCTGCCTACTGTTCACATTTGCCATCAAGCAAAATGTACTAATATAAGAAACCAACATTATCTATATCAACTGCTTGGTAGCTTGCTGCTTCAAGCCACTGAGTTTAATCTAATCCAAAGAACACGCAGGTGGACAAAGCTCGGAGTAGTTATTGTATTTTTATACATATTCTATATTAAAAATAGCAAGGGACTCAATGATTCCATAAGATAGGAGATAGAAACACTTGCTCCAAAGAGAATGGAATCTCTCATTTTACCTATTACTAAGACAACAGCTGCATAATCTGAAATATATTATTCTAAATAGAATCTGCAGAGAACTGCATAAAATGAATAAACATGGTCCCCAAAGAAAATATTTTATGAGACTACAAATTGAAGGCTTATATAGCAGGATAGTGCCCTACTTCTGAATGTGCTTCCTCAAAATGGAAGATCCTTCCTTAGTGGTAGGCATGCAAAACACATGCCCCTCCTGACATTATTTTTCTTCCTTTACATTCTATCATATTTATTTTACAATGAAGAGCAAGAAATGCTGTACATTGAAAGCAGATGTTTCTATAAAAATGGTTTCCTAAACTTTACAAAATCACATCCCACTTCTAATTATACTAGAACTTAATACTAACCACTAACTTTGCTGCATGTAAGCAAGCTCTAACACACACAGCGCAACTTCCTCCTCACTAGTATGGTTCTTCCCTCAAATGTCCCTTTAAAACTCCTACATATTTCCTCTTCTCACTTCTTCCCCATTTTAAAGTATCTAGACTCTTGACAAAGCCTGACAACCTAACAATTCTGTTTTAAGTAACCCCATTGAAACTGCAGCTCTCATTTTCAGAAGCCATTTCCATGAACATATACAAAACTACTTATAGCCTCTTCCCCAGGCCCATTATTAATATATTGCACCATCCCAGAGGACCATCTCCTAGTTTGAGGGGAGGAAATGGTTTATGCAATCCTTTCAGCGTCCATCCAAAGAGCTATATTCCAATGGATCAAAACTTCAAAACCAATTATTTTCAGCTTCCCCACACATGGAACTCTATTAAAGTATTAAAACTTCTGAATTACTATTAAAAATTAAATGTGGAAACAACTGCTTTTAGATCAAAAATTCCCTAAATCCTCGATACAATTCTATATCATAAGTAGTTTACTTGATATTGAAAAATTTCCCAGAGATCCTCACCCACTTCTTGAAAGATGAGAGATGCATACACAAAGGGAAGGGCTCCAGTCATCCGTCATTTGATTGATCTTTTCCCCAACTCTACTTCCAACCATATACAAGTCCAGCATCTACATTTATCTCATTCAGTCACTTAAGTCTCTGCTGTACTGCCTTCTGCTTTCCAAAAGCCAACTCCTTATCTGAGTAAAAAGACACCCTGGAAATCACATAACCCCCTTTCTACTTCCCTTGCCTTTGTGAAGTTCAATCCTCTCCTCAAGTCTGGTACCCAACACGCTGATATGTTCTGAATCTGCCCATCTTGGAGGGTCGAAAGAGAGGCAGTTTATATAAATATACTTCAGAGGCTCTTTACCAAAGATGACCATAATTCACAAGAATATTTCACAGCTACTAACCTCCAAATACATTTATACTCAGAAAGCTGATCTTACTCGTAATGTAATAGTGTCATCTTAACTGTCAGTCTCTGTCAGATCACCCAAGTGGGATAACGTAAATCATGATTTACCTCTGTGACACCTCTAGGCACATACAAATGCAAGCTGGCCAAATGCAATAAAAAAGCAACAACTTGACAATGAACATTCACATGACAGGAGCAGAAATCACCAATATGTACCTTTATTCATGTTCCACTACCTGAAAATGTAAGTACTATAGCTCAAATTACGGTTATTTACTGTTTCCCGCAGCATCTTTAAGCCAACTGTGTGAAACATTTCGTTCTGGCCTATAAAAACATTCCTAATTTACCACATATACAAATCTATGCAGGTAACTGAAAAAAACCAAAATCTAATGAGATAAAAAACCACCTAATGCATGCTAGAAAGTAAATTCCTCTGAATTTTACATAGGCAAAACCAAAAAAAAAAAAAAAAAGGATTTAAGACACATTCAAGGGGTATCTCCAGTTGACATTTCCCTCAAATGCTGTTCACAGCCTCAAGCAGATGCTCCTTCCATCTAAAATAACTCTGACACCTTTTAAGTACCAAAGCAAAATTTGGTGATCCCAATAAAAACTTAAAGTAGAGCTACAACTATGTCCTATCAAAATGAATTATTATCATCATTTATTTAAACAGCACCATCACTATACATGGCACTTTACAAGTAAAAGAACAACAATACAGTTCAAGAGACAACAACAAAATACAATAGACAGTAGCAGTGTTTTATTTAATATTCTGTAACAGTTACTTGCTAGTCTTAAACTGCCCACATACGCTGGCATTCATTGTGTGATCAAATACAAAGAGATCAGCATGTTGGGAACTTACTGTAAAGTTCTATTCTAGTCAAGGAGAAGAAGCCATCTCAGAAAGGGTTAACTCTAGTCTCCACCCAAGCAAAGCAAAGAATCATGTGTTCTTTTGGAAGCATTTCCTTTTAGATCCCTAGCTCCTCCCCTCTTCATTCCCAAGCCAAGAAAAAAAGACAGAGAAGAACCCTTGAAACAGGAAAAGTAGCCTTACCACCTATGGGTGGGGCTGGATGGCTCCTTCTCCTTGGCTAGAATGGATTTTCATGGTAGGTTTCCAATGTGCCATTATCAGCCAGCAGAGAAAGAGCCATCCAAGAAAGGGAACTACCATAACTGAAATGGACCCTGGGAGGGACTGTGGCAAGCAAACTAAATCATTCCGAGAAGACCTGTTGGAGCTCTCCTGACAAATAAGGCGCTTGCGGAGGCAAATCTGTCTAATCTACAGTGTTTTGTAAAGGTAGGAGGAGCTGTCCAAGTTGCAGACCTGCAAATCTTCACCAAGGGGGTATTCATTGAGAGCATAGCCGAGGTGGCTGCTAACCTGGTACGATGGGCAGTTATATTTTGAGGTTTAGGTAGGCCAAGGGATTCATAGACTAAGAAGATACAAACCTTAATCCACTGAGTTATGAGTAGATGGGAAAAATTTCTTGCCCAGGAAGGTAGGCGAAAAGAAAAAGAGTGCCTCCATTTTCCTAAAGAGTCTATTGTGTCTGACGTACAGCTTCAGGACCCTCTTAACATCCAGTTTGTGCCATTGCTTTTCTAGCAGGTGAACTGGGTGAGGGCAGGAGGAGGGTAACACTATGGACTGTGTGTGGTGAAAAGAGGAATTTGAACCCTGGATCAAGCCAGAGAGACTGAATGAGAATCAAATTCATAGCAGGGGGGGATCCACTAAAAGGGCTGCCAATTCTGAGACCCTCCTGGCTAATGTGATTGCCACAAGGAAAAGCACCTTGATGGACAGAATTCAAAGTGGAGCAGCCTTTAAGTGTTCAAATGGGGTCTAGAATGGACTTTCAATACCTTGCGGAGATCCCAAAATGGGAAGCACTGAGTTACCGGAGGGCTGAAAAGCAAACTTCCTATTAAAAACCTCTTTACGTGAGGGTGGGAAGAGACTGGATGGTTCTGGACGGTTGACAAAATGGAAGCTAAGGCTGCTGTTTGCCACTATATGATGCTGGGTTTGAGGCTTAGGTCGAGGCCTGTTTATAAGAAATCCAGGACCTCCTTCACCCCTATCGTGCAAGGAGAAATTGGCTTCCTCTGAGCCCATCTGAGAAAGGCTTTCCAAGCAGCCTTGTATATCCTGAGAGTAGAATTCTGCCTGGAGGCTAGAGCGTTAACCACTCTCTCTGAATAGCCTGGTCTCAGGTAAGACCTCCATTCAGTTGCCAGGTAGCTAACTATAGTTAGCCTGGGTCTTGGTGTAAAAGGG
The DNA here is from genome assembly GCA_030847615.1 of Gambelia wislizenii. Taxonomy (NCBI): domain Eukaryota; kingdom Metazoa; phylum Chordata; class Lepidosauria; order Squamata; family Crotaphytidae; genus Gambelia; species Gambelia wislizenii. The sequence continues at coordinate 300,681,506 of JAUMIR010000004.1, forward strand.
GACACTGACTGAGAAGGTTGGGTACAGCCGGCAGTTGAAGGGATTCCTGGGTCGTGAGTGCTAACAGATGGGAGAACCAAGGACTGTGAGGTCAATGGGAAGCTACGAGTACGACTATAGCTCTTTTCTGCCTGATCTTCCAAAGCACCCTGGAAATTAGGGGGGAAAGGCATACAGTCGGCCCAGAGGCCAGCTCACACAGAGGGCACTGTGAGCTTCTGTTCTGAGGGAATGTAACCTGGTGAAATACCTGGGGAGTTTGTGTCTTGTGTCTGATGCAAAGAGGCTGACCGAAGTGTGCTTGAATTTGCTGAAAGACTGTCACATCCAGGCTCCATGCCCTCGGATCCAGTGTGTGGCAACTTAGAAAGTCAGCTTCTGTGTTCAGCGTGCTCTGAACATAAGCAAGGAGATTTTGTAGCACCTTTGAGACTGAGAGAAAGAAGTTGTAGCAGATAAGGAAGTAGACAAAGTCTACGAAAGGATCAATAGGAGTACAGTGGCCAGATAAAGGCAAGTAACAGTGCTACTCTATTCTGCTTTCGTCAGACCTCGCCTAGAATACTGTGTCCAGTTCTGGGCACCACAATTCGAGAAGGATATTGACAAGCCGAAACTTGTCCAGAGGAGGGCGACCAAAATGGTGGGAGGTCTGGAAGCCATGCCCTATGAGGAGGGGTTTAGGGAGCTGGGTATGTTTAGCCTGGAGAAGAGAAGATTGAGAGGTGACAGGATAACCGTGTTTAAATATTTGAAGGGATGTCATACCGAGGACAGAGCAAGCTTGCTTTCTGCTACTCTAGAGACTAGGACATGGGGCAATGGACTCAAAGTACAGGAAAAGAGATTCCACCTAAACATTAGGAGGACTTCCTGACAGTAAGAGCTGTTTGGCAGTGGAATGTGCTGTCTCGGAGTGTGGTGGAGTCCCCTTCTTTGGAAGTTTTTAAACAGAGGCTGGATGGCCATCTGTTGGGAGTGCTTTGACTGGGTATTCCTGCGTGGCAGGGGGTTGAACAGGATGGCCCTTGTGGTCTCTTCCAACTCTATGATTCTATGAAAGCTTATGCTGCAACTTCTTTCTCTCAATTAGTCTCAAAGGTGCTACAAAATTTCCTTGCTTACTTATATCCCAGACTAACATGGCTATGCCTTTGAATTCGTGCCCAGAATGTGTTGTGCTGCAAGGGATAGAACCTCTCTGCCCAGGAGAGGAGTTGGTGGGCTTCGGTGTAAAGAGAGAAGGAGCAAACTGTCTTGTCAGGCAATATTTTGCAATCTCATTGTCTGTGTGTACAAGTCAGTGCGTCCCTTTCAGGGCTTGTTGAATGTGAAGAGGAGTTTGAAGCTCTACCCAACTGATGTTGTGTGTCTTGTCTGCTTGAGTACAAACCCTCCAAGCTGAAAGACTTTTCAAATGAGCCCCCCAACCCAGAAGGCTGGTATCTGTGGTGATGACCTCCCTTGGAAAGTCTTGTGAGGCACTCCTAGGGAGAGACTGTGTTTGTCCACCAGAGGAGGGACCTCCGAACCTCTCTGGTTAGATGAACTTTGATGAGATGATGCACTGCTATGGATGTCTGAAAAGGTTGGAAGAGCCACTGCAGTGGACATGAGTGAAATCTTGCCCACGTGGGACAGGTATATACAGGAGACCATCAGGCCTAGAAGATGTGTTAGTGCCACGAGGTTGACCTCTTTTTCAAAAAAAGGAGAGCGTCCTTCCTGATCTCTTCTATTTTATTTATTATTATTTGTATTTGTGTCACTGCTATGCCACCTTTCTCCCAAAGGGGGACCAACGGTGGCTGACAAACAATTAAAATAATAATTAAAAGCAATTAAAAACAATTAAAAATATGCAATAAATGTTTTAATTGAATTTAATAAATTCTATTCTCTCAGGAGAGGGAGCAATGCATCCTTTTCCTGTGTCTATAAGGGCACCCAAGTGAACTAGATGACTCTCTTGTTTGTTGACTGCAAAAGTGTGGTTCCGGAGAACTGTCATGGTGGTTGTCAAGGCTTGTTGAGCTCATGAAAGCATGTGAGATTTTAGGAGAATATCATCCAATATGGGAAGATATGGATGCCCTACAGTCTCAGGGGCAATCATCCCCTTGGTGAATCTGCTTAAACTGGCTCTTACTGATGGGCCAATTTCAGTGCTTCTAATTCTCTCACCCACCCACCCACCCCTGGGCAGAGGATTCAGCCCTTAAGGACTATAATGATAAGAGAGCAGACACCTCTCTAAAATGATCTCATGAAGGCTCTGCTCTGTCTATTTTGGCTTCTTCCACAGCATTCCTTATTGCCAGGGCAACCATGCTGTGGGTCTAGGGATATCTTTGACTGTCAGGAGCTGGATGCTAAATCTCTGCATAGGGCTTTATGCAGGAGAGGCAAAGGAAAGCAGAGGGGGAAAACAGCAAAATTAAAGAATTTAAGCGAAAGGGGAAAAAAGCAAAGGAACCAAAATATGACCTTTCCTGGGCGAGGCAAGGAAAAAGAACTGGGGAGGCGCTAGGGATCTAAGCAGAAATACTTCCCAAATAGCCCTGTTTAAGTATTTGAAGGGGTGTCACATTGAGGATGGAGCAAGCTTGTTTTCTGCTGCTTCAGAGACTAGAACACGAAACAATGGATGCAAGCTCCAGGAACAGAGATTCCACCTCAACATTAGGAGGAACCTTCTGACAGTAAGAGCTGTTCGACAGTAGACCACACTCCCTCGGAGCGTGGTGGGGTCTCCTTCCTTGGAAGTCTTTAAACAGAAGCTGGATGGCCATCTGTCGGGAATGATTTGATTGTGTATTCCTGCATGGCAGGGGGTTGGACTGGATGGTCCTTGTGGTCTCTTCCAACTCTATAATTCTATGACTCTATGTGATCCCTTGCTTCACCTGGACAGCAACTGGAATTAACCCTTGGATGGCTCCTTCTCTGCTGGCTGTGAATCAGCAGCCAAATAATGCTGTTCCAGAGGAGTTACTTGGATAACAAAAATTTCTTGTTTAAGGAGCACAATGTAGATTCTAATCACTCTAGCAAAATTTGTTAAAATACTGCAGTGACTCATAAGGTAGTACAATTGTAACTCAAAGACTTGCCACATATTGAGGTAGACCCAAATTTAGCCATACTTAGAACAGACTTGCTGAAATAAATCAATTTACATTTCAGTGGGGCTACTGTAAGTACAGCTAAGCATGGACTGAACCCAAATACAAGTAAACTGAGTGAAATAATTGGAATGCTGAACTCCAACAAAAGTCTGCAAGCCTTTATCCTCTAAGAACTGGTCTCTTCCTTGTGGCCATTTTAAATGTGTACTTCATAACATCAAGCAACCTTGCCAGTTATCTTGTGGTGGAGAGGACTGTGATTCAGTGTGCACTTACAACAACCATCATCATGCATCTTGATATCAGATTTGCTAAGGTTCTTATCTTACCACATAAAAAGAGAACTATGTACTTTTCTAGCACAAAAGAACTGTCACAAATACTACTGTCTGAATTATCTTAATTTATTCTTTTTACTTTAATACACTTCACTAATTCATGTTTAAGGAACAAAAAAAGATTTCAGAGCAAGAGAAAAATTTATCATAAGCACACTTGTTAAGGATTAAGGTGGTGGTGGGTTTTTTAAAAGACATCTTAAAATATTAATTCCTCATTACCCAGAGTGATGTCTTGTCTACCTATCTGTGAATCATCATCCCTGATACTCAGCTTCCTCAGTAAACAGTAACAGACTTCTATTGCAAACTGCCCCACAATCCCACTGCAAAAGACATCTTGAACAACATTAGTTTTTGTTGGGGGCAGAAAGTAAAATACAGAAGATGTGGTCTTTTCCTTTTGCTTGTTACAGAAGTTCTAGACAAAGATGACATGGAGGCATGACCAAATGGGACCACTTCTTTCTGAAAACAAGTCCATGGGGAAAACAGATTTGCTTGGATATTTTATTAATATTGTAAATGAACCATCTATGAATGAAGCTTAGTGTCTGGGGTTTGGAAATAACTGCAGCTTTGTATTATAAAAACAGACAGAAGAGTAAGAGAATGTTAACAGAGTGTGAAATCTTCTATTTCACAGGAGATATGGTTCCTGACTTATCATGCATACTGAAACCACAGAGAATAGTGAACCCTATTAAAATGAATGATTTCCAGCCCAAGCATGCTATATATAGAGTTATGCTGGAGGGCCTAGAAGAATGCCGAGAAAGAACACCTCTCTAAGCATCTTTTAGGTCCGCCAGCGCAAACAAGGCCAGCTTCTGGCAGAAGCATACCACAGAGTCACGCTACAAGACCTGGAAGATTCCTAGAGAGACCACATTTTTTAGACACGGTAAGTGAATCCACAGATACAAGGGCTGTACTGTACATTTATGCCCTGATGTCTACCAAAAAACCAGAGAATAGTTAAAATTATTCAACCAACAATAAAAACACCAAAAAATTGCAGCAAACAAAAACATTTCCTTAATCAGAAGGGAGCAGTTTACAGGTTTTAATGCACATTTCCTTATGTGTACATCTAGTTATTACAAACTACAAGGGAATCCTCACATTGCTCAAAATCAGTCTGTAGAAACAGGACTTATGGCTAGAAGTATTCAGAGAAACCAGGAAAAACACCCAGGTTAATTTCCAGGCATACACTTAGGAACCACTATTCTAGTCTCTTACAATTGACCACAATATTAAGTGGCTATAGGTCTATGGTCTAACTTTAATATAGCTTAGAAAAATTGCTTGTTTGTCATAACACATACGCAAACTACTTTCAGCCTTCCAACTTTAAAGCTTTCCAATGTGGCCGTAGTGTTAGAAAAGGTGTCCACTTCCGCTTCTGAAAATGATTGCTATAAGAGTAGAACAGGATAAAGAGATCTGTATGTGACTGTTTACATGCACTTGTATGCTTTGTTTTAACAAATATTTGTTTCTAACATGGACAGAAAACTATGTGCCCAAAAAAGAACATCTTTCAATTTTGTAAAGCTCAAGTTTTGTTCAACTTAATGAAGAGTGAAGCTGCATATTAAACAGAGTTTTTCTAATATGGCTTTTTCCTAACCTTTTTCATAGTACATGCTCTTCATAATAAGAAGTCTTTTATGATAAGAACACCTTTAAAGATTACTGGAGACACAGCTACAATGATGTAGCTACATTCCATCTCCCAATCCAATCCCTCAAACCCAACTTAAGAACTAGGGAGCCACACCAACTGAAGGAGTTCTGTGGATTTGGTGAGGGGGGTGCTGAAGGATGATGCAAACATCCCCCTCCCACCAGTGGATTGTGGTGTGATAAACAGCAGCAGGGACCTGACTTGTGCAGCTGCCTGGCTTTTTAAGGTGCATCTTGGGAAGTATTTGTGGTTATAGCAAAGGTGCCATGATTGTAAATGTGAATAGAAAAATTTACAAAGTCTTAACCTAGTTTATGAAATCATCAGTACTGAACAGGATAACAGCCTATATTCTACTTAGGTAACTGACAATGACACAAGCATACATAAGCTTTGGTGGGATACAAAACCTGTGTCAAACAAACCTTTTGAATGTGCTGCAGTTAAATTAACTGAAAACTAGAGTTACACTCCAATAAAAGTTAGTTCTGATTTTGCCTTACCTACTGTCTTCTTTCTTTACTGATACCAAAAAAGCAATGATCTTACATTTCAATACAGTATACTGCAGAGAACACAAAGTTAACCCCCTTACTAGTACTGCAAACTGAAAGCTTATTGCACCTTGACAAAAACATTTTTTCAGAAGGAAAAAGGAGACACTGCCCCATACAAACCTCCAGGAAGATAGGACTCACTGGCTGTATCATCACCATCATCTCCATCTTCATCATCACGGCTCAGCAAGTTGTTCACTGCAAGATTTACATCAAGATTTGTTCGCTGGAGCTCTCTTATAATTACACTTCTAGATTTTCCTTGTAAAACAACTTGTGCCTATGTAAGAGAGAATAAAAAATATGCTGAATTGTGTCATTTCCATGGTTGTTTTTCATCTACAAGAACAAAACTTTCTGGAGTAATCAAAGTGAATACTGTACTCAACATAAAAGGCAATAAATGCTAAAATTAAAAGTTAAATCAGCATATCATAATAAGCAGATATATAATTCTACACAGGAAAGGGCATGTGGTCTGTGAATAGTGGTTTTGGACTATGTTCATAGGTTGCATAAAACATTTATTCAACTACAAACGAATTATGTTTTTGTTACAGCAACTTGCTGGGATAAGGACTGACTCAGTCACCACCCTCAAGCAGCACCTCTTGTATTAAGTCTTTCTACTAACAACACAATATTAAAAATGCAATATTAGCACTTTTTACAGATTGAAAGTCACTCTGTTACTTTAGGAACATAAAATATGACTATATACAATTTGATTTGGCATAAAATTATCACAACTGATACATTCAAGATTTTATTCATCATGCTAAAATAAAACATTCCATAATTGATTTTCTTCCTTTTTTCAATTTTTTCAGAAAAAAACCCAGAAACACCTTAAAGAAAAAAAAGGGGGGCAGTTTTTTTTCTGAATTTTTCTGGGTTTCTTCTGGGCCTTCACATATGTACACAGGGGTCTGGAAAAGGAAAGGATGCACTTCGTTGCTATAAAGACTGCAAGGTAGATGGTGAGTCAATCAGAGCTTCTCTCTGAAGAAATGTCAAAAATGAAATTCTTCCACTGCTAAAGCCAACCCCATTGATTTCAGTTGAAACAGCAAAAAAAGACCCTCAGCCTCCTGGAAGCACAACTGTGTTTGTAAAAGAAGGTGCATGCTTCCCATCTACCTTGTGTTTAAAGGTAAATGTAGTTTTCCATGGTTAAATTCAAGGGGCAAATTTGATGACACAGCAATTATATGCCAGGGTGTACAGTGCCTGGCAGGTTTTAGGGGAAACATCTGGCCTCTGGACAAACACAACTACTCACTGCTAGAGCAACAAAATTTAATTCAGTTGAGTAGATCAAAGTCCTCAAGCAAAGCTTCACAGCTGTCAGACTTTGACACATTCTGCCTGTCTCATCTGAGTGAAATGACAGCCACTGGCATTCCTCTGCCACACTGCATCTCTACAGCCCCATAAAGGAAGCATCTGCCCATTTCATAACTGGGAGCTGTCCCACAGTGCAAAGGAAAGGGTAGCTCTTATAACTCCAACCCATAGATTACTCCCCCACTAACATTAAACAGGACTCACTGCAAAGCTATGTACTGGTTAGAGAGGTCTGTCACCTAGTGACTGAAGATGGCACTACAATCTTCAGACACACATTTAAATTGATTAAAATCAGTACATAAAACACAAATATTTCCAAGTGTATACAGCTCTATAGTTTACTTAGAATATATGCCAAATTCCAGATGTCTAGATTTCAGCAACACAGAGGGGGAAAAGAGAAAGAGAGAGAGAGAGAGAAATTCTATTATTATCACAGACTACAGAACTCAACGTAGGTAACAAGCATGATGGAATATGGTCAAGGACCAAGCATGAGATATCTGAAGAACCATCTTCTACCATAAAAAGCAGCCCATTTTCTGAGAAGCCTTTACACTATCCTCCTTCTTCACAGAAGGAACACACTCTCCATAGAAGCATCAAACTATATTATTCCAGCCATCATTGGTGTTTTTCCAAGTGTGTCCAGTGAATGCCAGTTTGACTTTATTGTAATGCAATAAACATGGCTTTCCCCATGTTTCCAATTATTACAAATACGAAGTTGAAGGCTTTCACGGCCAGCATCTATAGATTTTCCTTGGTTTTTTTCCAGGCTGTGAGGCCATGTTCTGGAATAGTTTCTTTCACAGCCCGGAAAAAAACCAAGGAAAATCTATGTTACAAATACTTCTCACCTACAGCTCCTTATTTCATTATAGGGGCACAGAACCATCTTATTCTTCCTCTATTACACATGTACATTAAAAAATTAAGAATTGAAATATATTACAGTTGTCCCTCCGTATCCACAGATTTGGTATCCACAGATTTAAATATTCACGGCTTGAAAATATTCTTTAAAAAATAATCCAAAAAGCAAACCTTGAATTTTGCCATCTTATATAAGGGACACCATTTTGCTATGCCACTGCATATAATGGGACTTGAGTATTCACGGATTTTGGTATCCACGGGGGGTCCTGGAACCAAACCCCACCAAATATGAAGGGACACTTTAACACACATCCAAACAACTTATTTTTCAGCGACCCTCTGGATACTCCAGAATTAATATTCATTTTTTAATTTGTTATTGGATGAATGTGGGCTAGGCATATATCTATATCTATCTATTTATCTAGATAGATAGATAGATAAATATACACACTTCCAAAAAACACATCTGCTTGAAGTTGACATGTATAAAATAGACATTCATGAGCAGCTGAAGCCATGAGATGGTGAATGTTTCTCTCTCCAACCTTGAAGTATAAGTTTTTACCAACAGTAAAAGTATGCAGGATGCAAGCACATTAACTCTGAAATACACATGAGAGGCTCATACCTGTGAAATTAATTCTTCTGGAATAACTGATGCTGGAATCACTGGCTGAGGCTGACTACCCAAGAGTCCAGATCCTCTATCACGGCCTGTTCTAATAACTCTTGTTTGCCTCCGAGAATCTCTAGCGCCAGCTGATGATCTACCCGAGGATCCACCTCCGCTTCCTCCAACACCTGAGCTCCATCGGCTTCTGAAGAATTTTTTAAAATGCAACAGGTCAATGCATCTAAGCTACCTTACAAGAGTTACTTTGAATACAATTATTGTGCACAGCATACTAATCAAATGAAACTATTTATTCAACTGGAATTAGTATGTTTGATACAATTGATTTTCTTTTTTTGTACAGCAGTTTTCCAAGCATGTTTTTATTAAAAGAAAGCATATTGGCAAAAATTATGAATTCCCTCTGAAATATTCCTCCTTCATGAAATTACTGAAAATCTATTTTTTTTTTCTTTAAAATTTTGATTAGAAGAAGTGTAAGGTATTTTGTATTTTGGGATCTGAATGGAGCAATAAATTGTTTAAATTCACTTTTTTAAAAATTAAGGGTGTACTTTTGATGCAGTGCAAGAAGGCTATTCAGTTATTTTAGTTAATATACATGAAATTAAAGTAGTTGAATGTTCTAGATAAACACAACAGAAAATAGTATACTGCTCTTACAAATGTGAAGCAATTTTAACTATTATGGTTCACTTTCAAATGCTGGCTTATTCCATAAGGACAGGTAACAATTTTTTGGAACACTGGCCATGACATATGTGTATAATTTCTTTCCTACAAATCTTCTCATGTGTATTTTTGAAACATTAGTGCCCCATTGTACAAAAATAAAAATAAAAAAGGCTAAACTACCCATAATAGCAGCATGTTCTGTATAGTAATTGAAATAAATGTTGATTGGTCAATGAAACCTAGAATTTGAAACAAATACAAGATTCTTGTTTAACAGCCTTTTTGCCAAAAGCTAAGCTAAACCACTGGTACATTTCAGTGGTCTTCATACATACTGGAGACAATGTTATGTGTATTCACACATAACCAAGTATGGTACAAACAGGTTGCAGCCTCAACCCTATCAAAACTTACCCAAGGGTGTTGCCTGCCAGTCTGCCCAGAGTTTCAGAACCAGACAGAAACCATGGGGAATCACTAGTCCTGCCTGGCCTGGATGTCCTTCCTGCCCCTGAGCCACTGCTCAACTTTGAACTGAAAGTAAAAAATGGTAGATCAGTCACAATACAATCCCAAATGGGTTAAGAACAAAGCCTGGAATTCCAGGTTTAAATTCTCAGGGACTTATTCTGGTAACACACCAGCTTAAGCAACACCCTTGGGGAATCTTCAGAACTTAGCTGCAGCATATGATGATCTAACATGGGGGGGAAAAGAAAACATATGCAAAGGATGCCTAGCACATTTGATTCAAGACAAAATGATTTTTATTTTTATAAAATAATCCTTGTGCCAGCAGTTATGGAGAAATTGTGATGTGTATGTCTACATGAATGAATATGGATTAGAATATAAACTGATATAATTGTGAGTCACTATCAAATGATACTTAGTTTAAACCCAGATTTGAACTAAACTGATAGCAAGCAGTCCTTGAAGAAAGAATGTTGAGCCAAATAAAAACATGGATCCAGAAAACCCTAGAAAGGGAAATATAATCTCAAACTTGAACATTCAGGATCTTTGAGATTTTGTTGCTGTTGTTGTTAGGTTAGAATTGTTTAACAATTGTAAGTATTTTAAGGTTCAGTTCTGATTATTTAATATAAAATAGATTAGTGGGTTGGTCTTAACTTTTGGCTAAGCTTTCTGAAGCCTCATCAGCTCACCATGCTGAGACACACATTAAAAAAAATCCCCAACTACCAAGCTCATCTTTCATTCTATTAACCATTCAAAAGCAATAATTATTTCCGTAAATACTGGCTTAAGAGATCAGGTACATGTTGTAGTACAGAACAAAAGTGGCTCTTACCCATCATTATTATCAGGTTTACCCAATTCCAGTCTGTCTGGCTGAACTAAAAAGCCAATCCTGCAGACTCTACCATCCTAGATTTAAAAAGGAGAGTATCTTTATTTAAACAATACTAAACTTAAAATTACAGGAACAATAACATTTTCAGCAATTTGAATCTGTCTAATTGTTTTGGGGAAAGTTAGGCTTAACTATATGACCATAATATTGTTGTCTGAAAATATATGAGTAATTTACCTCAAGAAGAAATGCAGCATGATTTGGTCCCACCACACACTGTTTAATAGTAGCCTGTTCCAATACATTCAAAGGAGGATGGCTGAAAACAGAAAGTGAGCACATGTAATATTTTTAAAGGCACTTTACTATGAGAAAAAAAAATGGTATATCGAATGTAAAATGGATATAACATCTAAAAAAACCTTAAAAGGTATATTAGCTAAAACAGCAACTTATTTTTAGTCATTAAATTTAGAAAATGAACAAAACTTGAGAGGAATGAAAGAACATTATACTGCATTTCAATTACGTATTCCCAAATGTACATCTTTATAATTACAGTCGTCCCTTCACATTCGCGGGGGTTCCGTTCCGCGGACCCCCACGAATGTGAAAAATCCGCGAATAACAAACACCCCTCCCCCTCCCTCCCCAGGCCTTCGCGGGGCCTTGCTAGGCCCCGCGGAGGTCTCCCCGGCCCTCCCTCCCTCCCTGCCCAGGCCTTCGCGGGGCCTTGCTAGGCCCCGCGGAGGCCTCCCCGGCCCTCCCTCCCTCCCTCCCCAGGCCTTCGCGGGGCCTTGCTAGGCCCCGCGGAGGCCTCCCCGGCCCTCCCTCCCTCCCTCCCCAGGCCTTCGCGGGGCCTCCGGAGGGCCTCCGGGGGTCCCGCGAAGGCCTCCCCACCCCTCCCCAGGCCTTCGCGGGGCCTCCGGGGGTCCCACGAAGGCCTCCGCACCGCTCCCCAGGCCTTCGCGGGGCCTCCGGAGGGCCTCCGGGGGTTCCGCGAAGGCCTCCCCACCCCTCCCCAGGCCTTCGCGGGGCCTCCGGAGGGCCTCCGGGGGTCCCGCGAAGGCCTTCGCACCGCTCCCCAGGCCTTCGCGGGCCCTCCGGAGGGCCTCCGGGGGTCCCGCGAAGGCCTTCCCCACCCCTCCCCAGGCCTTCGCGGGGCCTCCGGAGGGCCTCCGGGCGTCCCGCGAAGGCCTCCCCACCCCTCCCCAGGTCTTTCACGGGGCCTCTGGAGGCCCCGTGTCGCGGTTTTGTGGGGGCCCGGGGGGGCCCTCCCAAAACCGCGAATAACCGAAACCGCGAATGTCAAGTTCGCGAATGTGGAGGGACAACTGTAGATGCTTAGTTTTAAAAATGTGATCTCCAGCTGCTGTTTTTCTGGCAACTTATCTATTACCACTGCTTCACTACTCATTTATATTTACTCTTTCAAGGTACCCTGACCTTACCTTCTGAAGTGGAAATCAAAGTATGATGGATTTAAGCATTGCTTTTTTCCCATACAGAATAAAAAAGGTTGGCTATGAGCCATGCCACATTTAACCTAGTAGTTCCAATTGTAATTAATTTGGACACCAATGGAAAATCAAACAGAAAACCACATCCACATGGTACAGGAGCACCCCTGTCTACCTACCCAAGTGACTCAGATAGCTGATCAGTGAAACAAATGTGAACGGTAAAAATTTCCCTAAAAGGCGGGGTGGGGAGAGAGATCTGGCAGCACCTTCAAAACCAACAGATTTATTTATTTAAGCATGCACTAAAACGCACTTCCTCAGATACACTGATGGAGTAATGTTAGTCTTCTTTCATATTGTTTTTCCCTTTATATCAGTTTTTTTTCCTTGATATAACACCTTCTAATTCCATCTCACCTATTTAAGTTGTATTTGTTGAGCTTCTCTGAAACTTCTCTTAACCTTAAAAAGAAAATAAAGTATCAATTAGCACTGATAAGCATACATCAAAAAACACATTTCTTGTCAGAGTGTATCTTAAGTCCACAGATCAGTTTATAAAGATGTAACAAATTTCAGAGTTAGTGAAACCACAGAATCCAGAACAGTGGTTGAGCAGGACTGCAGAGGCCAAAACACAGTGTGTGTTATAAAGTACTGTTTGGTTAAAATTAACAACTTTAAAAATAGATTGCTCAGAGGAAAATTATTTAAGTAAATAGAGCTATGGGTAGACTGAAGAAATAAGAAGTGAACCATTATCTCCATTTTATTTTTAACAGACATAAAAACCATATTCTGAAATTAACATTCAAACATTAAAATAGTACTTTTCAATGTTTGGTAAGAAGCATATTAAAAATTTTAACACCTCAAACAGATTGGCAAAGGAAAAAAGAAAAGAATGACTTGCAAGCAATGGTAATATTTAAAAATGAGAACTAATGTTCCTATAACAGAATCCCTTTATGAGGTTGGGACATGCTGACACAGTGATACCCAAGTCAAAAGAGTTGTGAAAGAAGAAAGGGTTCCTTGTAAATGTTTAATACCTATTTAGAAAAAAATCTGAAAATTGGAGTCAAATTTATAGAAAACAACGAAGAATGACTATTCAGAAAACACATACACACAGAGTGATGGTGGAAGCATTCAAATTGTACTAAGAATGTGTTTGGCAAGGAAAAAACCTACAGTTGTTTTTTTTTTTAAATCAGACTGATTATTGGGAAAAGCAAGCCTCTCACATTTGAAACACACCTTTAACAGGGCCATGGGAGAAAAATAAATGGGAATGACGACATTATACTCTAGAAGAGTTTCAGCACTCAGCTGAAGAAAAGTGAACTTCTGAGATACTGGGCAGCATTCAAATATAGCTTTTAAGGCAACCTTTGACTAATTAATCTCTTTGCCAAAATTTGAAGAACTGCTACAGTACCAAGGCCTTTCAGAAAATGATGAGCAGTAAATCAGTACTGTTCAAGTGCACTGTTGAGAGGATTCTGCTATGTAAACAAAGTGGAAACAAACCTAGGCTCTTCCTGAAATTAAGACATATCACAGGACTTGGTAGAAGTTGTAATGTATGGACCATCGGGAACAAAATTGAAAGAAGCTTGTGTGTGTGTCCCATTTCTGTGTCCAGCCCTCTATGCCATTCTCTCAATGAATACAACTTTCTATGCCATTCTCTCAATGAATACAGCTCCAAGCTTTAATTGCATAACAGAGCAAAAGGTGAGTTTTATTGTGAAGTCAAAGGCTTTCATGGCCGGCATCCATAGATTTTCCTTGGGTTTTTTTTTTTTCCCGGCCTGGGAGGCCGTGTTCTGGAGTAGTTTCTTTCTGATGTTTTGCCTGCATCTGTGGCTGGCATCCTCAGAGAATGGTTGGGGGTGTGTGTGTGGAGTTTATATGTTGTGAACCCCTCCCATTCATCCCATTCCTCCCATTCATCTTAGAAAGAAGGGGCTTTAGAAAAGGGACTTGGCTGCCTTCTCTTCCCAGTGACAAAGCCCGAGAAAGGCAGGACCACGCCCATGACACGCTTCATGGGATTCAGGGCAGAGATGATGTTGGAGACGCTGCCTGTCTGTTTCCTACAAGAACCCACCACAGGGGTTCACAGCATATAAACTCCACACACACACCTACCCAACCATTCTCCGAGGATGCCAGCCACCGATGCAGGCGAAACATCAGAAAAAAACTACTCCAGAACACGGCCTCACAGCCCAGAAAGAAAAAAAACCCAAAGAAAATTTATGTGAGTTTTATTGTTACTATGAGCCTTCAAGTCAACTTTAATTTATGGCAATCCTATCAAAGTTTTCTTGGCAAAGTTTATTCAGATGAGGCTTGTGGCTGCCCTCCTCTAAGACTGAGAGAGTGTGTACCTCAATGATCTTCCATGGCTGAGTAGGGATCTGAGCCCTGGTCTCCTGGAGTCCTAATTCAACACTCAAACCACACACCACACTAGGTCTCTAAAGGATTAGCTAGATGAGGATATGTCAGAAAAACACAAAAAGCATCCCATCCCATTCATTTAACAGTCTGGTGTGACACCAGGATACAAGATACAGGAAGAAAACAGGGATCTCTTAAGCTTTCAATAATCCCTCCATATATGACTACTGCACTTACAATAGGCTGTATCAAGCTCAAGCATGTGTTCATAACATGCTTTTTTACTGGGTGCATTTATATTTCACAAACCAGAATGTCAATCCTTTACATTGTTCTAAATATTGAACTGCAGAATTGAGTCAAGAGTAAATCTTTAATATGAACAAGCTTTTTACACAAATAATTGTGAAAAAGCAGCTAAGATAACATGCAACTGCTTCTCTGTGAGACTCCCTGTTAAAACACATACACGGTTGAAGGATGTGATTTTAGTGACTCAAATAACAAGAATGTAGAAAAGAAACAATACCCTCATGCAAATGAAGATCCCCTCTTCCACTATACAGGGGATACTGTGCTGAGCACAAACTTATGTCATTCATGACCAAAACAGACTCAGTGAAACCAATTTAACTCAAGTCAGTCATAACTCACTGAAGTCCTACTTACCGGTATTTTAACATTCTAAACACAACTAAGGCGAAATCCACACTACACAAATAATCCAGTTTGGTTTTTTATATATGTTTTAATTAATTTTATAATAATATATTATCATATCCAATCGATACTTATTTACTAAAGCACATATTACCATAAACATAACAATATTTCTATTAACTAATTTCAAAAGTTAACCAGTTCTTTACTATGATTCTTTTCAAAAATATTAATTTGCCTACCCCCCTCCCACCACAGTGCTCCCCTTCATGGGAACCATCATCCCTTGCCTAATCTTTCCAGAATCTCATTTCTTCTTGTGGAGGTAACCTCCCATCCTTTGTCTGTAATACCTTTTTAACAAATACTTTACATATTTTATCAAAATCACTTTCTTTCCATGTTCCTCTTCTTACTTTAATTCTACATGTTAACTTATCATTTATTGCCATTTCCCAAACTTCTTTATATCACTCTTCCATTTGTACATTCATTTGAATTTTCCAGTATCTTGCTATAATTAATCTCACTGCCATTAATAAATTTGTTATTAAATCCTTTTCTGCTTGATTCCCATTCTCTCCATTATAAATTGACATCAATGCTATACTCGGTTTCCTTTCTATATTTATATTCAAAATATTCTCTATTTTTATAAAGACCATTTCCCAAAACTGCTGTACATATTTACAATTCCATCACATATGCATATATGTACCTATTTCTTGACACCCTCTCCAAAAATATTTAGAATTATTCTTATCTATATTATGCAATCTTGCTGGTGTCAAATACCATCTCTATATTATTTTATAATATAATCCAGTTTGAAACTGGATTAATTACCATGGCTCCTTCCTATGGAATCCCAGGATTTGTAGTTTTACAAGGTCTGTAGCCTTCTCTGACAAAGAGTGCTGGTGTCTTACCAAACTACAAATCCCAGGATTATATAAGAAGGAGCAATGGCAAATAATCCAGTTTGAAACTGGATTAATTGTGTAGTGTGAATTTGGTATAAATCTGGATGCAGTCTCATGGTCATATTAAACAACTCCCATTAGTATTTCTCCTAGTATTTCTTAAACATGCAATTCCAAGGCACAAATAAACAACAAACATGTTTTTGAAAGATACTCCTACCATTCATACTCCCCTTTCTGGTTCCCCATAGCCATTTGTATATAAAAGCAAAGTATAACCAAAACAGTAAAAAACTGCTCTCTTGAAGATAGTAAAAAGTTCAGCATCTAACCCAGTCTGCATTGAAAATTCATAACAAATGTCCTTTGTGATCCCCTTTTCTCTGTTCATAAGTGGATTCTTGAGATAACAACCCTTACAAAAAAGACATATGCCCTTGTACTCAAATACCTACCACATTCCATTTAACACTTAAAAAATCAAAAACAAAAGTCAGTACTGTAACAACATAAAAAGTGCTGCAGTGCTAAGAGATTACTTTTATCCTTCCCTTTGAAATTTCTATATTATTTTTTACATTTATAGTGGGCCCTTGGTATCTGCTGGGGTTTGGTTCCAGGACCTCCCATGGATACAAAAATCCGTGGATGCTCAAGTCCCATTATATACAATGGCATAGTAAAACAATGTCTCTTACATAAAATGGCAAAATCAAGGTCTGTTGTTCGGAATTTTTAGTTTTAGAATATTTTCAGGCCATGGATGATAAAAGTTGGAGATGCAGAATCCATGAATACGGAGGGCCAACTGTACAATTCTTTGGTTGTATTTAAATTTTACAAACTAGTACATTATTGCTCACAGTATCTTCCTGTGCCACTTGGCTGATACGGAACCCAACAGCATGATTTTAGCATGGATCCACTCTTATTTAGCTGTGATCATTGGAGGCATACAGCCTCACTGATACTAGCTTTTGGGCTTCTCAATATTGTTCCCTAATATTTTTACAACTGTTACATGAAACTAATAAGGAAGGTCATTCATAATTTTGGTGCTAGTCTCATCACTATGCTGATGACAGTAAGTTTCCCCTCTCTCTCTGATACCAAAGATGCTGTGGATGTCCTAACTGTCTTCTGGGTGCAAAAAGAGATTGGAAGTTCTCTCAAGTCAACAGAAAAGTGAGTGTGGGATCAGAACATATTTTAGAAGGGCTACTGGAGGGGGGGTGCTTGGACCTAGAACAAATAGTGAGTGACATTTTATAGGAGATCAATCAAAATACTATATTGACAATTTAGCACACAACAGCAAAGTTCCTATGCTCTCTGGCAAGTATAACAAACCCCAGGATCCTTCCAAATGCAGAGAATAAAGTAGGAATCATTGATGTCAAATTAATAGGGCAATCCTGCCCCCACCACCTCCATAGTCCATAAGGGTAGTTTATTTTATTATTATTGAAGAAAGGTTTAAGGTTTATTTTGTCACTGTGCTTGCAAGGTACTTCCAATATTTTCTCTATACTTCACTGAAACTCTGACTGGGACTTATTATTGTTCTTTACATTTGAGCAGCACAGTTCTAAAAACTGCCCCACACAATGTAGTACAAGGTCAGGGATAAAATCCAGACACATGGGTCAAGATGAGGTTCTTGCAATAATAAACTTTTAGTAGACTACCAAAGCCAGGGAAATTTGCAGACCCCAGTCATACTCAAGTCCATGGAAACACTAGAACGAATGAATACTGCAGGACTTTATTTTAACATATTGTCTTCAATCAGATATGCCACAATTAGAGAAAAGTATTGGGGAACTAGAAACAGTTGAGAGAAGAGCTACACAAATAGAAATAGGTTGAAGATGATAAGCCTGTGGAATAGGAAATTTCCAAACCAGAGTACTATAGAAAACCCTAAGGAATGAAACTTATGCATGTAATATACACAATCATGCACAAACTCTAGTATGAGTACCACTTATCAAGTTGCCATGTTTGCATATATATATTTATACATTATTGTAGATTATTATTATTCATATTTTTGGATCATTTTATTGTTGTTGTTGTTGTTGTGATTACTACTACTACTACTTTACTTCAAGCTCATGAATTCAGTGCTACACAAAATGGTGGTCCCTGGACTAGTTCCACTCTGTGGCAAGTTTCCAGGAAAGAAACAATTGTAGCCAATTAATATAAATACAGTACACGTCTCTCACACATTGGAAAAAACTGCCAGTCCCACACATTAGATAGCTTGAGATGCAGTGCAGTATAGTATTGGCATAGAGTAAAAAGTTTTCCATATTCAGTAGAAATTTCCCCTGCTCTCCTACCTCCTCACACTTAATGCTTGAAAATCTGCCCCAGAAAATTTCCCTACAGAACAGATTTTGACCATGAAGAAAGGGGAGAACAAATTACTACCCCACCATTCCCCAGCTCCCACCTTCCATCAGCAGAATGACACATTTGGACTCTGCCCATTTATTTCACTGGGAACTCAACTAAGTCTCAATCCCACACACTCATTGTTGTGTGTCTTCAATTCATTTCCAACTTATGGCGTAAAGAGTAAATTGTTGGCAGAAATACAAAATCTAGAATGAAAACTCAAGGGAAATTTTGATCAAGAGATTCATCAAAAGATTAAGTTATTTCAACAACACTTCTCATTATTTACAGTCCAATAAATGAATGTCAAACTACTATATCTTAAACAAAAGAATTCCAAATTTGTAAATAAATCTGGGAAGTCCCTCTCTTGTGAGCTGAGAAAGGAAAGGAAAGGATAAAAAAATCTAGCACAAAGATTAGGAAGAGAGGTAAGTATTTAATGGACAATATGAAAATATTTAAAGCCTTTGAAAAATACTACAGAGGTTTATAAGTGAGGGGCAAGAAAAAAGACATGGAAGACCACCACCACCCCTGGCTGTCATCTAGCATGCGAATCTTATGTGGGCTGCGGAGGGAGCTTGCTTTTATTGACGAGCATTATATTTGGGGGGGATTCATGTAGATGAGCCCCTTGATACCTGTACACCTATCTAGCTTCAATAAACTACTCATGCTAGTAATACTGTCTGTCTGAGTGAAGTATTGATGGGTTCATCACAACAGATGAGAAACAAAAGTAAAAGACGACAGAAATGGAGCTGGAACCCTGAATGCAACTGTTCAATGACTTGTGTGCAGGGACAAAGAGAGCTACTATAACTATCAATCCAGAGAAATAGAAGATGACCCCCTGCAAAAAAATTAAAAAATTAAAAGGAAAACAGGAGACCTCTTCCACAAGATCTGAAAAATCAAAGGGAAATTTAAACCAAGCCTAGGGATGATCTGCGACCAGCAGGAGAACACATTACATAGCTAGGTAGAAATAAAAAGACAGTGGAAATTATACACATAACTATATAAAAGAGATGGCAGAGTCAGTTCAAGTAGTACCACACAAAGATGAATCTCCAATTTTAGAAAGAGAAGTGGAAGCTGCACTCAGAGCACTTGGGAGAAATAAATCACCAGGAAAAGATGGCATGTCAACAGAGCTGATTCAATCTACAGAGTTAGAATCTAGTGCAGTTCTATCCAAAATCTGTCAACAAATGTAGAAAACAAAACAATGGCTCACAAATTGGAAGCAATATACATTCCAATCCACAATAAAGAACACACCAGGAACTGCAGTAACCACACAAGCATTGCTTTAATTTCCCATGCAAGCAAAGTGATGCTCAAGATTCAACAACAAAGACTTTTACAATATATGGAGAAAGAAATGCCAGACTTCCCAGCTGGGTTCAGGAAAGGAAGAGGCACTAGGAATCATATTGCAAATATACGTCGGAAAATGGAACATGCCAAAGAATTTCAAAAGAAAATCAGCCTCTGCTTCATAGAGTATACCAAAGCCTTTGATTATATAGTTCATGAAAAGCTATGGATTCCTCTCAAAGAAACAGGTGTGCCACATTTGATTGTCCTGTTGCATAACCTGTACTCAGGACAAGAGACTGCTGTTAAGGACAGAATACAGAGAAATGGAACCATTTCCAATTGGCAAGGGGGTCTGTTTAACTTGCATGCTAAAAATGTATGTAAAACAGGATTTGACTCAGAAGAAGGAGTTGTAAAAATTGGAGGAAGAAACAGCAATTTAAGATATGCAGATGACACCATACTACTAGCAGAAAATAGCAAAGACTTAGAACAACTATTGAAGAAATTCAAGAAAGAAAGTGCAAAGGCAGGTTTACAGTTGAATGTTAAGAAACAAAAATAATGAAGACATAGTTTAGATTTTCCCACCCATGACCAAAAGAAGACAAGGCCTTGGAAGGGCAGCTATGAAGGAACTAGACAAGATCCTGAAGTATAAAGATATATAACTGAACACTAAAGTTAGAATTGTCTATAACATTGTATGTCCCATTTCTATGTATGGGTGTGAAAGCTGGACAGTGTGGAAAGCTTATAGGAAGGAAATCAACTCATTTGAAATATGGTGCTGGAGACTCCTACTGATAGCGTGGACTGCTAAAAAGACAAACAAATGGGTACTACAGCAAATAAAGCCTGAACTATCCATAGAAGCCAAGATGACAAAACTGAGACTGTTATACTTTGGCAATATCATGAGAAGACAGGACTCACTAGAAAAGAAAATAATGCTTGGTAAGTTAGAAGACAGTAGAAGAGGAAGACTTTATTCCAGATGGATAAGCTTAAAAGGCACAGCCATGAATCTAAAAGACCTAAGCAGAATAGTTTATGATAGGGACACTTGGAGGTCTCTCATTCATAGTCGACTTGATGGCAGTTAACAACAAATTCATTTTAGTTCTATATGTATGTATTTTTATATACATATATGTACTCCTTGTCCTTTTACTCCCTTCTTTTTGCTTCTTTCCCTCTTTCTAATTTTTTTCCTTCCTGAATGCTTATTACTTTGGCTGCAAATTAGACTGTTTATATTAAAATCTGTAATAGTAAATGTGCACTGTTGGGTTTTGCTTTTGTTTTCAAAAAGACATGTACTGTGCTCAGGTTTTGTATATTACAGAAGAGACTGAAGAAAGGAAATTGCAGAATCCCACTAGTGGTCACATCCAGCTCACAATTGAGACCACTCAGACCTACCATCGATGAACTACAACTTATTCTGAACAATAAAGCTCCCCTCCAAGGGCTCTTGGTGGTAAGCCTTTACTTGCCTACAGATAGCCTCCCAATCTCAAACAGTTATTTACCTACAGGAGGACACACAACATGATGGGGACATGGGCACAAGATCTTGCCGCAAACCTAGATGCCAACTCTGCCCACACGTCTACTCAGGAAATTTAATTGCAAGACCCAATCACATCACCCACAATATTACAGGTACTTTCACTTGCTCATCCTCTACTGTGATATATGCCATTCTGTCAACAATGCCATTTAGCACTCAACATTGGGCAAACAGGGCAGTCTCTGCACTGGAGGATAAATAGACATAAATCAGACATTACAAATACACAAAATTAGTTGCAGAAAACTTCAATGTCCCTGGACATTCCATCTCAGACCTCAAAACAGCAGTCCTTGAAGAAAAAACTTCAAGGGGAGATTGGAGAGAGCCAGCAGAGTTGGGAAATATCCACAAACTCCAGTCCATCAACAGTGGGTTGAACAGGGACCATGGTTTTCTGGCACACTACACATACTAGAATACTTATTAATGCTGCGGCCTCATGAAGGTTCTCTTGCCCATTTTATCACATCTCCTTTCTGGTTCCTGGCCAGCAACATACTATATTTCAAGAACTCTCTCCACCATTCATGAGCATCTACTCATCTTGGCTTTAGACAGTATCTTTCCTCCCACCCCTGTCCCTCAATGACCATTGTTAAAACTGAACTTGTCACCCTATCACCATACTCACAGACTTTGCATTTCTATTACTATCCATACACACATGTTCATTCCTGGGTATAAATGTCTGTCCATAGGTACTCACTCCACGATAAATCCGATGAAGCAGACTCAGTCTATAAAAGCTTATGCTACAAACTTCTTTGTCTGTTAGTCTCAAATGTGCTACAACATCCCTTTGCATACCAAGCCAAACTCCCACAGCTATGTCTTTGAATTATACTTCATTATTCTTAATTTTATGTTCATGCAAAAATAAAGCTTAAATGAACATTAAAAGAGTTTAATGTGACATTGACTATACTGACCATTGATACTGAACTAAAAGGAACTACCTCTATGATACAAAACATAGTAAATGTAGTTGCTTTTCCCATAAACTACAATGTGTTTAGTAGTCTGCTGTCAAATTTCAGCTGTAAACCACAATATCAATTTAAAACATGGGGGAGACACTGGACACTACAAAAAAAAAAAAAAAAGGATGAAGGCCACATGTGATACATTCGGTGCAATATACCCAGCCCTGCAGCAGGGGAAATTCTGGGATATTACCCAGTTAGCTTCCTGTATCAGGTTAGACATCATGCCCACATGATATATAGTATCACTTGCCCCACATTATGACATCAAGACATTGTGTGTTTCCTTACCCCACCACACATTATTGTTAGCTACTATTGTTAGCCAGGAGAACCCACAATGTTACAGCCATACAATGGCAAACATAAGATAGTATATATTCCAGGAGCAAAAGTACATCAGCCTAGTTTGATAAAGCACATTTAAATTCTAATTTCACTGCTCTTACACTGAAGGTGTATGTGTCTCCATCTTCTGCAGAATAACCCAATGTAACAGTCATCTCCTACCACCTGCTGATCAAGCAAGTCAGCAAATAAATTGCTGCACCAGACAGTGTCACAAAACATACTACAGCAGAATTATACAAAAGCTATTTGAGAAGAGAAGGCAGATTCACCAATATAAACATTTCAGAACAAGACACCAATTTAGTTTATTCAAGATGTTATGCATCACAGTACGAGCCTCCAATTCTTTTTCATTCTGTTACCTGCTTTCTCTGCCATGAAACAAATGAAATCCTGTTGAAGCCTCTCCCAGGTACAGACCCGTAACCTACTCAGAGGGGCTCAAAAGCTCATGAATATTCTTTTTAATAGAGTCTAGATTTTTTTCTCTTAAGTCATCATGTTCACAAGTCACTGACAAGTCTTTAAATCAAAAAGGTATGCAATACTGAACATCTTTATGATTCAGATTAAAGTTAACATTACTCATCTGCTTCTGATCGCAAACTCTTTTTTAAAAACAGGAGTGCAATAGATACTAAAAAATAATCAAGTTTTGCAACAGTGAGATTTTAATAATCAATTAGTTATAACCATTTATAGGTACAGGTTGTCAAACGGCATAGCTGTTGAAGTGTAAGATGCTAGTTCAAAGACCCACCCATTCATGAAACTGACAGAGTGACAATGGGTCAGTCATTCCCTCTCAGCTTAATATACCTCTCAGGGGTATTGCGATAATAAAATATGGCACAAGGAGAGCTAGCTTGTTTCCCTGCATTTTGTTACAGCTATGAACAATGAATAAGGAAGACCCCATGAAACACAAAAATATGTTCCACCCTTGGAAACATTTATAATAATGATTCACTGGCATAAGAAAATGATCCTAATGAATTTCTAGCCTAAATGAATCAAATCACTAATTTTGTACAACTTACAATTTGTAAAAAAATGTGTATTTCTAATGTTAACAAAGTTATGAAATCACAAATTTTGGCTAAAAAGTTATTAGCTGCTAACTGCCATTTTGTAAGATATTTTATACACTCAGATCCTCATTAGTAGTGATATCTTGAATAGCATCATAGAAGAACCTAGTGTTGGATGGAAAGCTTTTCTCTTTACTGTTGCAGCTTCATAAACACTACGCTTTCATGTATTTTCTGCCTTAACCTGAAAGAAAATAGCTACTATATTGTTGACAAAAACTGTAATAGTAAAAAAAAAAACACTTAGAAAGTACATCAAAAGTACGTGAAAAGTGAAATATATTCATAAATATATTTAAATATCACACAAATAATAAACAGCCCCTCCACAGAGCATAAGAAATACTGTAGCTGAAATCATAATCATGTTTAATAGGAAGAAAATCCCACTAAAATGAATAGGATTTATTTCTGAATTTTTTTTTAGGATGTAGCTGTATCAGAATTACAGTACATCAAAATGCTCATGTATTTATCTCACAATATTACGTAGTAGTATGTTATTGCCACTATTCTGCAACAATAGTTTAGAAACAACATGCCATATTCATAAGCCTTACTGAATCTGTTGCCAATGTCAGAGCTCTTCTCAGGACATGACACTTTCTGCAGCGTAAAATGTGTCACCAGGTCAATTCAAGAGAACGAAACCATACCCTTCAAGAAATTTCTTCTTTCTAGTCAAGGCTTAGACAAGTAAAGATGCAATCCTCACGCTCATCTACATTATTCCATTACTCATCCGCTATATAGCTTTTCAGGCTCTCTTTCAGACATATTTTAAGACAAATTATTAAGGCTGTAACCCCATGCAAACCCATCTGGGAATAAGGCCCACTGAACACAGTGGGACCTTAATTCTGATTAAATATGCATACGATTACACTGCATAATTCCAACACAGTCTTAGACCATATTCAAGTAGAAATGGAAATAACCTAATGAATTATCTGTCTTTGTAGGTATTTATTTAACAAAGAGGAAGCTACATCTAAGGTTAACTGAAAGAAAACTCTATAGGGGCAGTACTAGAATAAAACACCTGAATATTAAAATAAACTTTGAAAGCAATTTAAGCTTTCAATTATGCTTCCATTATTCTTCCAGTCAGCCACTCTGAGGCCACCAATCCCAATGCAATCAGAACAATTTCTACCATAAGTTGCTCCGCAGGAAACCAAATAAACACCAGATAAAACACCAAAATGTGCATTTCCTACTACTAGGTTGTATTTGTACTGCCCAGCTTAATAGGATTTGAATTTGAATTGCATTATTGCTCCTACTTCTCCCCCACCCCTGTATTTGCAGTCATGATTAACCGTTTCTTTCACGTACCACTGGGAAACCAACTATGCAAATTTAGATACCTCCTTGTGACATCCCAAAAAATGTGATATGCCAATTATTGTTCAAAAATTCCAGTAGCCACACATATACAGAAACAAGAAACATGGTGAAGTCAAAGGCTTTCACAGCTAGCATCCATAGATTTTCCTTGGTTTTTTTCTGGGCCGTGAGGCCGTGTTCTTGAAGAGTTTATTTCTTACGTTTCGCCTGCATCTGTGGCTGACATCTTAAAAACCCAAGGTAAATTTAAGGAACATGATGTTTGGTGTGAAATAAGCCATATCAACACATTATACCATAGGACATGGAATCTCCCCCCCCCAAAAAAAAAAACCAAACAAGTTTTATCTGATGAGGAACTGAAGGGGTCAAAGTTCACCCCTGGCACACTCAAGAGACTAATTAACACGTGTCTAGAAAAAAAAGCCCTTCATGTTTATCCTGGAGGGCTGAGTTGGCTGTGTGCCACTCCATGAATAAGATTTGTGTGAAGTCGAAGGCTTGGTTTTTTTCCAGGTTGTGAGGCTGTTTTCTGGAAGAGTTTATTCCTGACGTTTCGTCTGCATCTGTGGCTGGCATCTTCAGAGAATGGTTGGCTAGGAGTGTGTGTGTAGTTTATATCCTGTGAACCCGCTGGGAAGTATATGTACATTTGTGTAATTGAATGGTTAGTTTCTGGGTGTAGAAATACAAGGAGGATTAGTGTCTGTTTGGCTAATGGTTGGTTGATGGCCCAATCCTCATGTACCACCCATGACCAAAAAAAAAAAAAAAAAAAACCTAAACCCATAGATTTTCCTTGGGGTTTTTTTCTGGGCTGTGAGGCCACGTTCTGGAGTAGTTTCTTTCTGACATTTCACCTGCATCTGTAGCTGGCATCTTCAGAGAATGGTTGAGTACGAGTGTATGTGGAGTTTATATGCTGTGAACCCCTGTTGGGGAGTATATGTAAATTTGTGTATTTGAATAGTTAGGTTCTGCGTATCTGCAACTGGACTTGTTTATCTCAGACTGTGCGCTTGCAGAAAGCGCGGGATGAGTCCTTCCTGAATCTTCGTTTGCAAAGAAAAGCCAGAGAGAGAGAGATAGAAATGCAAGGAGGATTTGTGTCTGTTTGGCTAATGGGTGGTTGATGGCCCATTATCTGCTGGAAATCCCCCTGTCAAATACACAAATTTACAAATACTCCCTAACAGGGGTTCACAGTATATAAACCCCAGACACACTCCTACCCAACCATTCTCTGAGGATACCAGCCACAGATGCAGGCGACACATCAGAAAGAAACTCTTCCAGAACATGGCCTCACAGCCTGGGGGATAAAAACCAAGGAAAATCTATGGAGGCCGGCTGTGAAAGCCTTCGACTTCACAAACCAAAAACCTGTGCATGCACCAACTATGCCCCCTCCAGCATTGTACAGGCACGCGACTATCCCGATTTAACCTACTTGAAAGGAGGGGGGCACAAGACAGGGCTATAATGTCCCGCCCCAGAGATCTTGGGTGGGGGGGAATCCTTCCAAGGCGCCTCCCTTCCCTCCCCGCAATCTCCCCCCTTCCAGACCTTCATCCTCGCCCCTCAGACACACGGAGGGGCTCCTCTTCTCCTCCTCCTCCCCCAAGGGGTGCTGCTATGGGGGGGTGCTAAGTGGCCGCCTCTCCTCCCTCCCTCCCTTCCTCACCGGTCATTGAGCTGGTCCTCGGTGCCCGGCAGCGGGTGGACCACGAAGTGGATCGATGTCATGTTTCCCTCTCCCCCTCCCTAGAGGGAGGCGGGCCGGGCTCACAAGGAGGAGGAAATGGACGGGCGGGCAGGCAGGCGGGGGGGGGCGGTTGGAGGACGGACGGGCGAGAGGGAACTTGGTGCCTCCTTCAGGGTCAACACTCGGGAGCTTTCACTCCACGCGAGGTAAAAACAACAAAACACCAGAGATAAAGATGTGGCGGCGCGGAGGCTTCACAACGGCGGGAAACGGGGGGGGGGTCGTCAGCACCAGACTCTCACAAGCGCCGCCATCTTAACTTCCAGCGGCCTCTCTCTCCCTCTCTCTCTTCCTTCCTCCTCTCCCTCCCTCTCTTTCTGCGCCGCCGCGCCGGGGAAAGTGAAGTGGGCGGGATATCTCTGGCGAGACAGCGAATAGTATAGCTCGCTTCTCACCAGGAAACGGCTCGCGTCGATGTGAAGCCAACCAGGATTCGCTCAGCGAGGGAAAAGGATCTGCGCGGTGACGTCAGCCGTAATAATTTTTTTTTTTAAGCCAAGGGCCCGGAGGTTGCGCGCGCCGCCTTATTTGTGGTGTGGAGGCTCTGAGGGGAGGTTGTGGGCTGAGTCGGCCAAGTCCCGCTGGGCGGCGGATGGTGGGATGGGATGGGTGGTGCCTCCATCCTTTGCCCTCTCTCTGGGTCGTTGAGGCGAGCAAGATTTTAGGAAAGAGATTCTCGTTCTCGGTTTTTTTTTCTCTTTCTCTGGTTTCAACGCTCTGCCAAACCGAGGGGGAGCCCCTTCCTTGGACTGTAGCAATTCCTGGGCGGGGTGGAGGACGCCATATTTTAGCCTTTTTAAGCTTAAAAGGCCCTTATGTGGGACGAGCTAATTTTTTTTCCAAGGTTTTTTTTTATGCACTATTTTTTTTCTGAATATTGGATTCTTAACTTTTTTCCCCTCTGTTTGTTTTTTAATTGGATGGCTCTATGGAAGCACCCTCTTGTATCCCGAAGTAGGACAGTTGTCCCTCCGTATCCACGGATTTAAGTATTCACGGCTTGAAAATAGTCTTTAAAAAATAATAATCCAAAAAGCAAACCTTGATTTTGCCATCTTATGTAAGGGACACACCATTTTGCTATGCCATTGCATATAATGGGACTTGAGTATTCACAGATTTTGGTATCCAGGGTGGAGGGGGGTCCTGGAACCAAACTCCTGCGAATGTGAGGGGACAACTGTATTTATTGTCCAGGCAAGACTCTACCACAGGATTCTGCTGATCAAAGTTTTAAAATAAAGTTGTGTGTTTGGTTTTTAATAGACTATGTGTCCGCCTGTAAGTTTTTGTGTTGGGTACCGTATGAAGGGTGCCACCCTCCCTGTTTTGTAGGCCTTAGTTCTGAATGACTAATGTCATTCTATGTGTGTGTGTTTGTGTGTGTGTGTATATATATTTCAGTCTTTTTATTATTAAACCTGACAGTTTTGGTTCTCTCAAGTATCTCAAAATACCATTTTTCTGTTCTTGGTTTAGAACTGGCTTCTAGCTCTACCTCAGTATGGGATTAAATCTCATGGTGGAAAAAGGAGAGCAAGAGTGTATATCTTAATTTACATTAGAAAAATGATCTTGATTTCATCTGTGTCAAGACAAATTATTTTCTGTATCATTCATACATCCTCTAACGGAACACTGGTATTTACTTACTTTATTTGAACATCCACCTCTTGATGAAAAAGCTTACATTTTACATGGAGTATTGGCGTTAATGTTAGTCTTGTAGAATAGTTACTAACTGCATTAGGCTGCATGTACTGATGCTATTACATGCTTTTCAGTTTGGTGAATGGGAATGGGAAACCCCTCCCTGCCTACAAGTAATGTAAAAATAATGTTTAGTGATCATTAACGTCTCAGGAGAGTTTTGATTCTCTTTAGCTGTGAATTTAAATTGTTAGGAATCATAAGATACTGCTTTTGACAGAGTTTAAAATGAAAGAGTTTCATAAGAAAAGAAAAAGTACAAAACAATGCAAATTTTCAACCAGTCTGGCTTAGGCTCCCCAAAACCTCTGTAATTTGTATACAGTGGTGTGGTCTAGGAAATGTGAGGTGTGGTCTGAAAAGTTGCAAGTATATTTTTTTAAAAATGTATACTTAATGTGAAGCAAAAATTATTCCACTGCAAATCATCTAAAAAAATGCCTGTACATTTCTTCCTTGAGCTCAAGGCTACTTAATGGAGCAAGGAGAGAGTCATTAGATGGCCTGGACATCTCTGCTTCCCTCCAGAATTTGAAGAGGAGTTGACGACATCCCCTCCGTCAGAATTCTCTCTGCAGCTTCCCATCATCTTCATTGCATCTAGCCCAGAATGGTGTAAATGGGGTGACCACACTATGTGAATTTCCTGTAAGGTCTTTGAAGACCCCATATGGTTATTGAGCCCCTTGTATAGGCCAAACAGGAAGGGACCTGTTGACCACTCAAGAAACTGTCCACTGGAACACCCCAATCTCAATTAACAACCCGCCCGTTTAACTAGAAATAAAGAATTGGGATTAGGAATTTTTTATTGGAATAAGACCATTCTACTGAAAAATACACCCGACCACAAAAGGCCGTAACAACAACACAAAAATAATTGTTTTCCTCTTTTCTTACTAATACAAAAATAAAACTATCCTAACACTAATACATTTTCCCTCTTAATCTAAACGCACTACAATCACATTATATACAATCACACCTCCAGGGCAATCTCATTTAAGATAAGATGGAATCACATCTGGCCAACTGCTTATTTGGGGGTGGGTGGAATTCAGTTATATTTTGGTGTGGAGTGTGGCCTAAAGATTACTCATTTCTATTTTTAGGAGGGCATGTCTAATCCTGCCTTGCGCCAAACAAAGCATCAGACAACCATTACTTTTTTTGGACTACAGATCCCAAAATCGAGGCAGCATGGCCAACGGCAGGGTGATTCTGTGAGTTGTGGTTCAGAAAGTAACTTTTCTGTCATTGCTGTCTAGACTCCAGAAACTTCACCTCATCTCTATTTCCTTGGACTGCTGGATTTTTGAATCCAATTACCTGCCTCTTACTCCTTTGACTGATACTTCCCCTGTCTCATGTGCTACTCAACTCTGCCTCCTTCAGCTGATCCACTATACCCGTGTAGACCCTGAATCCAGGATTTTACAAGATATCCCATCTAACTCAAGAATGCACTATAAAGATAAGTGTTAATAAACTCACAGCAAGAGGTGCTGCAGTCCACAATGCAGAGCCAGGCAACTGTGGCCCATCAAATGCTCGTGGGCTACAACTTCCATCAGCATAGAGAGCTAAGGGTGAGTGATTATGGGAGTTGCAGTTGCAAAATATCCAGAAAGTTGTAATTGCCCACTCCTGACATTATGGATACAGTAAAATATAAAGTGAAGGTTTTAGGATTCTCCCTAGGATTAATCCCTCAGCTACTTGCCCCTACTTCTGTGCCTGTTCTCATATGCTTCTTGCTGTCCTCTGCTACCACCTACTGACCTGTCAAAGAATAATGAGCCCATGCCAGCTTAAACTCCTCCCTTTTTTAAAAAAAATGGGGAAATTCTCCATTAGGGTTGACATGGGCACACATTCTGCCTACTTACCCATCCATCCACAGGAAGGGATCAACAGAGACAGTCTGAAAGACCTTATCATCCTGTACAAGCTGGCATGAGTTTTAAGATCTCAGGAGAGGGTTTTTCAGTCCTGCCACCATCACAAGCCTACCTGATGAGAACATGGGAGAAAGCCTTTCAGGGGCTGTTCCCAGGTGGCAGAGCTCATTTTAACAGGTCTGGTTGGTCGCCTCCCTTCTCTTTCCACTGGCAGACGAAGACCTTTCTATTTAGTTAGGCCTTTCACTTCTAATTATATGGCAGCAAAGTGTTTGAAGGTGGTGTGCTCTGTTTTTATTTTGTATCATTTTAATTATGTTTAAATCTATTTTAAGGCATTTAATCGTGTACCATTTTAACAGAATTTTGACTTAATTAGTTTTTAAACTTTCGTAAAAACACATTTTAACTAAACTTTTATTTTAAATGTTGTAAGCCGATTTGAATCCCATGCCAGCAGAGAAGTGGGGTAGAAATTAATAAATAATAAATGAACAAACAGAGGTGTTCAGTAGGCTCACAGAGCCCATGCTACTCCAGTCATAGATTCATAGAGCTTGAAGGGTCCATAAGGGCCATCTAGTCCACCCCTGCCAAGAGGGACAGCCAAAGCACTCCTGAAAGATGCGCATACAACCTCTGTTTAAAGATCTCCAAAGGAGGAGAGTCCATCACCCTCCAAGGCAGTCTATTCCACTGTTGAAAGCTGTTACAGTAAATAGATTCTTCCCAGCATTTAGGTCAAAGCTTTTTTCTTGTAATTTGAATCCACTAGTTCTTGTTCTAGTCTTTGAAGCAGCAGAAAACAACCTTACCCATCAGTTTTAAAAGATCTGCATGGATTTCCTGTTTTCAGGCACTGCTCCAGAGACTTGAGAGGAAGGAGGATTTTATCTTTTTTTTTCTCCTCCCACTCTTTTTTGTGAGGATCTTTCCACTGAAGCTACAATGCTTGATGGATGTGGTGGTTCATGGGAGTTGTAGTCCAATGCTTCTGGAGGGCACCAGTCTGGAGAAGGCTGCTCTCTAGCTGTGTGTGCTTGCCTAGGGAGTCTGGCTAGTATCTTCTCTTGGTGAGAAAAAAAAATCAAAGAAATTTCAGCTGACTGAATTGTTTTTATGCTAGACTAGGCTTTCCCTGAATAACTATCCCGGCCCAAGACTCGGCTGTCCTTTCTAAGCGGCAACTAGATTTTTTAACCATTGTATGTTTTAATTTTTGTCTTTTTAATTTATCTATTTTAAATTGTTGTATGTTTTTAATCTTGTATAATTTAATATTATTTTAAGGGGTGGGTGGGTTAGGGTACTGAGACTATGAAATTTTTATATTGTAAGCCGCCCTGATTGCGTTGCAGAGGGGCGGGATAGAAATAAAATTTTATTATTATTATTATTATTATTATTATTATATAGACAACTGCTGTTTTCTTAGCTTGCCTTGCGGTGGTGGTTTAACAGCATAACCTATATATGCCCTCTCAGAGATAAATGCCACTTAGCTGAGTCAAAATGACTTGCAGGTAAATGGGTGTCCTTGCATTCCTTGCAGGAAAGTTTGTTGCAGCTTTTATGTGCAATTTTTTTATTATTTTTAATTGATTGTTGAAACTCTGCTCTGCTTTCACTAGCGGACAAAGACCTTTTTTATTCAAACAGGTATTTAATGATTAATTATTTATAGGGAGTCTTTTCATGGGGTGTGTGCTTTGCTTTTAACTTTATTATGTTTTTGAATGATTTTACCTTTTTAAAAATTTAATGGCATTGTAATATGATGAATTGTTTAATTGTGTCTTAACTTTTTTATCATCATATTTTTAGCTTATCTTGTTTTAGCCTTTTTGTAAGCTGCCTTGGGTATCACACTAGGAGACAATTCGTAGCATTTTGCTTTTGATTAATACCTTGTCTTTCAATGAATTCCTAAAGTAACTTATAAAGAATTATAATTATTATAAATTCTATTCATAGAACATTAAAAATGATTAAAGGTTTAGCATATAAGGAGTCAACAGAAATAAAACAAATAATAAACATAAAGTGATCAGCAAAAATAGAAGTAGGTCAGACTGATGATACCCATGAGAAAATAAAACATTTGCCTGGTGCCAGAAACATAATGAAAGTAGGCATCATGGAAATCTATTCAGGGAATGCGTTCCACATTTGGGGAAATACCAGCTAGCTGTAAAGCCCTTTCTCAAACAGACACCGCTTTACCTCTAGGGGACCATCTTAGTTAAACAGGTGAATACTCTTACCAAAGTCTGTGAGGTAAGAGTTTGCACCTCAGAGAGTTTTTAATAGAGAAGTAAAAAGGAGTTTTAGAAATAAAATAGGAAGTTTACCTGGAATAGCTCAGGTTGATGTTGATGATTTTGGTTATGATTTGAATGAAGCAAAGGTTTGAGTAGTAGTACCTAAAATCCTTAAAATATGTTAAATATCAAGATCCATGCAAAAAAAAAAAAGGAACCAAAAGCAGCAATTTTCAGGATAGGTAAATGAGTGTCAATTGGTTCTGAATTTCTACAAAAATGTGAGGGATGTCACCCTGATTTGCGATAATGTGCTTCAGCCTGCATTATATCACCTCATTTAGATAAGCCCACAAAACATACAGTCAACCCTCCGTATCCACAGATTACACCGTCCACAGATTCCATCATCCACAGATTGAAAATATTCTTCCTAAAAAACATTCCAAGAACCAAACCTTGATTTTGCCATTTTATATAAGGGACATCATTTTACTATTCCATTGTATATAATGAGACTTGTGCATCCACAGATTTTTATATCCACAAGGGGTCCTGGAACCAAACCACAGCAAATACCAAGGGTCCACTGTAATACTGGCACTAAATGACTGCATATAGTTTCTACTAATACATGGTTCTTGGGGTAACACAGTCTCCCATGCATGGTGTAACTTCTGGACTAAATCCAAC
The DNA here is from genome assembly GCA_030847615.1 of Gambelia wislizenii. Lineage (NCBI taxonomy): Eukaryota > Metazoa > Chordata > Lepidosauria > Squamata > Crotaphytidae > Gambelia > Gambelia wislizenii. The sequence continues at coordinate 300,714,958 of JAUMIR010000004.1, forward strand.
ATTGTATGTATAGGCCTGCCTATGCAATAGGAGTTTCCCTTCCCTTTCTTTCCTCTGCAAATCCAACTCCAGAGACACTCCAAATCTAATCCAGGAAGTTCCTCCACACCCCCAGAACAAATCTGGATAGTATAAAGGGAGCAGGATTCCATCCACCAGAAGTGTACATTTCTTGGGCAGGACATTGTTGGATACTTCCTTGTGTATTGTGGGCTGATGATGCATTCCAACTAATGATATTGTTATTACAGTCAGCCCTCCGTTTCTACAGCTTCTGCATCCATAAATTCAACCATCCATTTTTCAAAAATATTCATATACACACACACACACACACAAAGCAAGGCTTGATTTTACCATGTGTATATAAGGGATGCCATTTTACCACACCATTGTATATAATGGGACTTGAGCACCCCCCAGCGAATAACAAGGGCCCACTGTATAACTTTATGAGAGCCAGCATGGTGTGGTGGTTTGAGTGTTGGACTATGACTCTGTAGACAAGGGTTTGCATCCCTGATCAGCCATGAAAACCCACTGGGTGACCTTGGATAAGTCACACTTTCTCAGCCTCAGAAGAAGGCAAAGGCAACCCCCCCCCTTTAAACAAATTCTACCAAGAAAATTCTGTGATAGGTTCACCTTGGGATTACCATAAATTGGGAACAGCTTGAAGGTATACAATAACAATAACAACACTTTTATTGAGAAACGAGTATATATTTGGTAGACTGTAAAAGCAGGAAAAGGGTAACTATGGAACATTATGGCTGTAGTGATTGGCACTCTTAGAGATGGAATCACCTGCAGTCTATATGTTCAGCATTCTACTCTTCAACATATTAAGAAGCATGAGGTTTTCTTTAAAAAAGAGAGAAAGAGAACAGAGGAGACTGTCATGGATGAGGAACATAGAGGATGTCTCTGAAGAGAAGGTCAGAAGGTAGACATTTGAAGGAATGTAACTCATAGAAGTAGAAGAACCAGGAAATCATTCTTTGAGTTTGGAGCTACAGAATCGATTCAAAGCTCTTTCCCTTATCAGTGATGATGAGGAACAACAACAAGAGCAACAGTGTTAGTTCTCAGAGAACATGCAAGTGACTGGAAGATTCAGCACATGAAATGGCCCCTGCCAATCCCCAGAGGAGACATGTGGTAGTGGTAGGGAACTCCCTGCTGAGGGAAACAGAAGCAGTGGTTTGCAGGCCTGACAGGATGTCTTGAGAGGTGTGCTGTCTCTCTGAGGCAAGAATCTGTGATGTAACACAGATACTAACAAGACTCAAACTACAGGAAAAGAGATTCCACCTAAACATTAGGAAGAACTTCCTGACCGTAAGAGCTATTTGGCAGTGGAATGCACTTCCTCGGAGTGTGGTGGAGTCTCCTTCTTTGGAGATTTTTAAATAAAGGCTGGATGGCCATCTGTTGAGAATGCTTTGATTATATATTCATGCAAGGCAGGGGGTTGGACTAGATGGTCCTTGTGGTCTCTTCTAACTCTATGATTATATGATTCATCAAACCCACTGTTACCTCTTCCTTTTCGTCCACGTGGGAACCAATGACACTACAAGGCATAGCCTTCAGGATATCATAAGGGGTTACAAGGCTTTGGTTAGAAAGCTGAAGGAACTTGCTGCACAAGTTGTCATTTCATCTCTCCTCCTAGTTGAATGTTATAGAGAAAACTGGGTGAATATTACAAGCACCCAACAGTGTGGTGGGGGGACTTAAATGAGCAGCTTGAAGGAATGACCCATAGTCTTAGATGTCTCTATACTAATGCACAGAGCATGGGAAATAAGCAAGAGGAAATTGTACTCTTAATGCAGCAAAGCAAGTATGATACAAAAGCATCGAAGTATTAAACAGAGTCTGGATGGCTATCTGTTGGGAGGGTTTTGATTGTGTATTACTGCATGATAGGGGACTAGATTGTAAGGGAACTCATGTCCCTAATATAAAATGGTTCCTAAGCTGAATTCTAGATCAAGTAGTTGTCCCCAGATTGTGACTTAATGAAAACATATCTGATATTTAGTTTGACCTCTCAAGATAATTATACCAGTTTTTCTTCCAGTTTTAAATATTTTTGTTTCTGTGTTTAGCTAGTGCCCTTGTACAACTATTGTACAGTTTTGAAAGACTGTATTTCACCAAAATCAATCTTTGGTTCTTACAAAACAACCACTTTAAAACACCCACCTTCTATTTATTCCTTACTAATAGGACCCAGCACAAACTATGCACTAAAAAATTTAAAGCAGAAAATGTTAGGTACTCGTGACTTTTAACAGAGGCTAACAACTTAGACCTCTCAGCCCATCTTTGTGTATTAAACAATGAGCCTGTTTTTTTACACTTGGTAGCTCTCCTGTTTAGCCACTGTTTATTGTTTCCATGGAAACTGCCAGATAGTGACATAACTACAAAGTAATGATGTCATAAAGCAGCATGCTGGAAAAGAGCTAATAACACAAGGGTTTGCTCAGTAATGCAAAGTTCTGGCCAGGGCTTGCAAGAGCAATTTTTTTCCTGACGAGTGCCCTTTTTTCAAAGGCTGTACTCGTATGCTAATATGGTTTAGTGTTTTCCAATGGCAACCCTTTGTCACGCTTTGGAAGCTGTGAGGCGAGATTTAAGGCGAACGGATAGAGAATTAAAGAGGCGTTTAAGACTGATAGACATGCACTGTTGCCATCGATACTGTGATATACACACACAGTGCCTCTGCGATATCCATCTCCATCCACACTGTTGCTGTCTTCTCCATCCATATCCACATTGCCTGTGTGACATACTATGCTGTCGGCCCTGTCGACCCCTCTGCCTCACTTCTTTGGAGCGGAAGGCAATTAGAGCTAAAATAGAAGCCGAGCAAGAACTGGCCAGGTAAGCATGCGGGTGTCTATTTGTCACTTGCATCATTAATTAGTATATTATTAAGCTGGTAAAAGAAAGGGGATAGCAGGAGAAGCAATGAGAAATCTCTTTGATCCTTGTCACAGCAAACATAATTGGTATCTAAATTGCCAAAAGCCATTATGGTAAGAAATGTTCTTTTCTAAAGTACTATAGTATTGAAGAAGTCCCAAACCTTCCCCCCACCCTCTACATTTTTTCTTGCTCTCCATGCCAATTTCAAACTGGTTAGTGTGCCGTTCCTAAAACAAATGTGGGTGTGGGTGAGCTACCAGTGTGGGGTTTATTTTCCTACTTGTGATTTCCTTCTTTTTGTCTTCCTTCTTATTCAGACAGCATGCTTGTCCTTGCACACTAAAACCATAGTAGCAAACATGTGGCGCGCTAAATACTGCTGGACTACAATTCCCATCATTCCTGATCATTGGCTATACTGACTGCAAATTATGGGAGTTTGGCTCACGTCACATGGAGGGCCACAGATTTTTCACCTCTGCACTAAAGGAAGGTCAATGTGAAGAAATGTTGACTCTTCCTTCCTCAGTCCGCAAGGGCATCATCTGTCAGGACCTCCCTTCAGATATCTGTTGCAGTACATCCAATCACAAGAAAATAGCTGGAAGCATCTCTGCTGATCCCACCCTCTCCAACAACATAGAAATGTCTGCATTGGAGGGGAGACGGCATTATTTAAAAGGGATATTTTGCAGGAGGTAGCACCAGGAGAAGCAGAGACAAAGCTACGTGCCAGAGGTACATCTCTCAATGCAAGATCTCAGCCATAATTTTCAGAGGAGAAGAAACATAGTAATATTAAGATATGTAGCAACTTTCAGATTCATTTGAAAGTCTGTTAGTCAGCATAAGAGGGGCGCTCCCAAAAAGTGATACAAGGACCCCCTGAAACAACATCTCAGGCTCGGCCAAATTGATCACCAACAATGGTCCGCCCTGGCCTCACATCGGGAGGCATGGAAACGCACTATCCACAATGCTGCAGCCTTATTTGAGAACTCACGCCGAACAAGTCTTGAAGAGAAATGACAACGCAAAAAGAATCACAACCTGGAAACACCACCCAAGGAGACCTTCTGTTGTGCTTTCTGCAACCAGACTCGTTTATGTCGGATTGGCCTTTTTAGTCATCAGTGCACTTGCAGAAAGCACAGGATGAGTCCTTCCTGAATCTTCGTTTGCGAAAAAAAGCCAGAGAGAGAGATATGAAAGAAGTGTTTAGGAAATGGGAAACAAATGTGTCGCTGCATTTTCTCTTTTCTAGTGAGTAGGTATGATAATAGAATCATAAAAGTTGGAAGAGATCCTGAGGCTGTCTAGCCCAACCCTCTGCCTTCACAGGAATTCACAGTTGAAACATTCCTGAGAGGTGGGCTTCCAACCCCTTTTTAAAAGCCTCCAAGGAAGAAGAGTTTTCTTGGACTGCCACTGTACAAGGCAGTTTAGTCTGTTCCACTGCTGAACGGCTCCTACCATCACAGCTATTTTGACACAAACCATTTTTTGTGGCAAAATGCACTCAGTGAAAAGAAGCACTAAGAAAAGAGAACAGAAGAAACGTTAGCAAGACATTAGAAAGGAGGCTTTGGGACTTTATTGTTTGAACACACATTCCTTCCAATCACTGTGTAATGTTACCAATGTTGGGTCTCTTAAACTAATGCACCATGTAAAATTAATATGAAAACTGCTGTGTTTCACTACTTCTGTTCTTTGTCTAACAAAGAGCCTGTATGCCTTGCTTAAGGGTGGAGAGAATCCTGATAATTGATGGATTTTATATTTTTAAATATGTGGGGCCCTTTCCAACTCAATTATTTTATGTATAATAAGCCACCATGTATGTGTTTCCTTGTCTCAGCATCTTTAGGGGTTGTCTGAAAGCAGCATGGCCTAACCAGCTGAGACTGCACAATCTTCTTACACTGTTTTTTAAGTTTACAGTCCAAGAAGAATACCACACCAGTGTTAAATGCAAAATGCATCAGTAAGAGCATTGGAATTCACACGAAAATCACTACACAACATTAGCTGAATTCAGTGGCCTTTCCATGTGTATTCTGTGACAGATCCATTTTTTCCTCTTAACAGATATTGTGCGTGAATAAAAGGCTTTGCGATTCAAATCCACCTCAGTTTGTTGTGCAGAAGAACGGCAGCAATGCTGTGACTGGATGATGTAAAAACATGTCAGTGGAGGGGGCGTGCCTGCTCTGCCCAAAGCTCCCAGAGGCTTTGTTCCTCCGGCTTCCCTGCCACTCAACTTCCAGTGGTCAGTGGTCGCTCCCTGCAAACTCACAGGCTAACTTTTAAACCTCAAATTTGCGAAATTCAGCAGTAGCTAAATTTACCAATGCAGTCATTTAGCAATACTTGCATTTAATGCATTTTATATAATGTTTTCTTCCCATTTAAAAAACATGTATTCCTTGTGTTTTGAAAACCTATTCCCTTGCCATCAGGGCTCTGCTATCAGCCTATGCAAATTTGGAGGCTGTGACCATGTAAAGAAACAGAGACCTGTTTTGCTAGAACATAATGAGTTCTCTTAAACTCAACCTGCCTTTGGGAAAATTTTAATTCCTCCATTTATCATTTTAAGATTTTTAGAATCTAGTGCCCCCCCTTCCTTTCTTACTTGGCAATGCAATTAAAATCCCTTTTTGCTCACAAAGGGGTGATTAAGGGGAAAAAGTCAAGCAGTTGAATGCAATGTATGAACTCAGAAAAATGCCACCTTGAAGCAGGAAAAGAATTTCAAAACGTCTGGGCCAGAATTCTATATCAGCTTCTTAGTTTAGTGCCTTAAATAACAAAAATAACTCTTTTGAGAAAGTTGGGGGGGAAGGAGGGGGGAGGAAATTTTTAAATGCTAAAAGACAAATACACCCAAGCTGAGATTTGAACTAACAACCTTCTGTGCAAAATGCAAAGACTTTCCCTGTTTGCCACAGCAGCTGACATTAGTTGGTACTGGAGAATTCCCTGAATAGATAGATTTAAAGGGGTTCATGGACATGCAAAGTAGAGGAAATGATGTTTTTAAAGATGTAGGGAGGGGAGAAAGAGGAAATCGTGGGGAGGCGTGGTTAACAGATGGTGCATGGAAACTATACTCCACTTTTGAAACATGTCATTGCATTTCAGAAACAAATGTCAGACTATATGCAGTAGCTATGGTTTGTATTCCACAATGCTTTCACTATCTTTTGTCCCGGTTCTGCCACTCTGAATATGCCTGGTGTGGTATTCTTCCAAGTCTAATTATTAGTCCTAACTATAGTAGACTCATTGAATCAATGGAACTTACCTAAGTGTTTCCAGGGTTCAATGCACCTACTACCCTACCTGGTCTGACAACCCACCTGAAGGGGTCTTTTTTTTTTTTTACTTAGCTAGACCATCCTCATTGGTCTGCAATCAGACCACTTTGAAGTTAAGGTGTGGGCAGGCTGTCAGAAGAAGGTTCTTGCCAGAGAGGTGCAAATCACTTTATGATGGTTTAATGTACATCTTTCAACAATCAAAGACAGAACTTGTATAATTCAAGTGCCACATCTTTAATTTGTTTTCCGGAAGGTGTGTGCCATCTTCCTGCCACAGGTTGTCTAGGGACAGGGCTAATGATCACATAACCTCTAGTATCACCAGGTACTCAGATACTGAGATCCTGCTGTTACAAGCTATCTGCAATATGCACAATACCCTTGCTAAGACATATATGCGTATCTATATGTATGCAGAAATTCCTGTTGAAACTGGAAATCTTGTCTGAGTAGAATATGAAGGGTTGAACCAGCAGCTGAAAAGAAATCTCCCTCTACATCTTCAAGTCAGTCCCCAAGAAAAATTATATAAACACAGTTTCCAAATAATAGCAACTATTGAATGTTAAATGTTTCCAGGATTGGCATAACCACCTGTTCTGTGTCTCCCAGTATGAAATTGTGCACTTGGGAAACAATACATTATAGGCAGGAACTCAAACTGGTATCAAATCAAAAATTCTCTCTTAGTCAAATATGGTCATGATCTCTCTTCTCCACCAGGTGGATAGATTAAATATTTTGTGGGATCCCTTTTAAGCGTCTTTTGTTAATACCTATTGTTAAGCAAAGTACCTGGTAATATCTCTCAGGAAAACCACATGGACACCTTTGGTTAGAGGTTTCTTTTCTTCAGAGGAACTTCCTGGAAAAATCTTTTCTCCACTTTAAATCACATAAAGAGAAGGCCTACAATCAATGAAAGGCGCTCTGGAAGCAGGGACCATGTGAATATAGTGTCTTACACCAAAAGACATTCTGTGAGAGGGATCTTTTTGGAAGCTTCCATCTTTGACAAAGATGGAGAAGATGCCTGCTTCTTGCTTTTGGAGGCATCTTTCTGAATCGCTGTCTAACCCTTTGCCTTACTCCTTTCAAGCTGAAATCACTGAAACCTAGAACTCTGGGCTTGGCCAAAGTCACCCTGTCTCAGATTTTCTCCCAAATACAATACTTAGCCAGAGAATCCTATTAGATTATTGTTCTTAAAGTCCTGGTTCTGATTTAAAGGACAGCCTGTCCTCTTCTTTACACACTGCCCTAACCAGAAGTACAATGCTTCCCAGCTTCTCCCCAGGAAGGCTTAATGGGACAACTACTACTATGACTACTACTACTATTATTATTATTATTATTATTATCATCATCATCATCATTACTATTACTATTATTATTATTACCCCTCTTTTTTTCCAAAGGCTGGAACCCAAAGTGGCTCACACTTTAAAAAAAACACAAAACATACAAAAAGTGTACATTAAAACAGAATGAAACAGTATTCCATCTGGGTTTGTTTTGAATCTTCAAGTACATACCACAGACTACTTTGCAGTCTGTGCCAGTTACTGTAGTTCTATTTGGAGAAGAGCTTCCTGCACTTTCCTATCAAGGACCAAAAGTCCCTAACCAATGTTTACCTTCAAATATTTCTTCACACTTGGAGCAACATGAAAGGCAATAGCTGCACTTTACAATTAATCCCTCCCCCATTTAGTCTATGGTGGTTACAGCTGTTTCAAACGTCTAGTAGGATTTTTAATTTCTGATGTCCAAAGTTGTGGATCCTGACACTCCTTCAACTTTCCAATGGCAATGATACCTATAACGACAATAGCAACTAGATAGATAAACCAGGTGATTTTTTCAGTGTAAATCAATTTATTTTTTAAAAAAATCATAAAGAATAAAAATCTGATTGTTCATTAAAACAGATATTGTTTGCACTAATTAAAATATCCCATGTTAAAACTTGCGTGCACACATGCGTGCAAATGGGACTACAGTATTTTTAATCATTGCACAAAGGGTCATTCTAGTTAGATTAATTAATACTGCAGTTAAATTCAACCCCTTGAAAAAATAAGCTAACTTAGTTTAGAGATAGTTAGTTCTATTCGTTAGAAAAACAAATAACTACAAATCTTTTTTTAAAATGTAGCTAGGAATTAGAAGGAAGGAAGTCATCTTATGTGTTAATTATAATTAGTTTATGTGGGTTGTGTAATTGTACAGTTTGTTTTGTTTTGTTATATGTTGATTATGTTTGTTTAGTATGTTTTATGTGTTTTTAATTGTGTAGAAAATAATTTAAAAATTGGAAAAAAGAATTGATGGCCAGAATCCTATTGGTGTTTTAAGCATACAATATATTCCCTCAAGAAACAGTTGGATTTTTTTAAAAAAAAATTATTTTTATTTTCTTGTCCAAAGTGGAATGGAAGTGGAATAACTTCAAGATTGGGGACATGAAGTTGCATATGCAGTGTCATTATTAATGGGTGTGCATTGCACATGGACACACACAAGCTGTAATTATACAGTACAGTCAACTGTACATTTGATTTCTCGGTTCCATTGCTCAGTGTTACCATACAGTACAAGTGTTGCTTAGAACAATCAATGCACAGCTTCTCATGTGGACACTAATCAAACCTGATATAGAATTTCAGCTGATATGTTTTGTTTTATGTGTTTCAGTGCATTAATTATAACATTGCTATTTTATCTGTACTTGGTTATTAGGTGCCTTGGCAAGTACTTTTAGTGGAAATGGCAGGGGTTAAAGGCCCACAAAGATTGGTGGTTTCATTCATGCAGGCAGTCCCTTGACCAATGCAGATCACAGATATTCCACATTATTGTTGTTTTGATGGTTGCTATAGCCACTTTTTCACTTACTGGCCACACTGCTTGTAAGAAGACTCTCCACAGCGTTACCTGTCCTGATGCCCCCCTTCCAATAATTAATCAATTGGCTATATTTCATAAATAGTCTTATTTATTAACATTCCATGTGGTTGGTAGCTTCTCAAATGCAAGGACTCAAGATTTGCTCAGAAAACCTAAGGAAGAGGCCATCCCAAAACTCCTAAAAAAGTGGAAACCCCCCACTCTTGGACTAGTAGTTAGGGTGGAAAAGGTGCTAATTCTCCCGGATGTATTTGGAAGTGAGTCATTCTTTAATTCAATCATAGTGACCAGACACTCTTTGCTCTGCAAAACTGGTTTTCCTTCCCACCTCTCCTAGAACAATAGAAGGTTGCCTGACACCCATCAGTCTTAACGTTTCAGCCATTAGCAATTGTTAACATAGCTGGAGCTTCCATTGTCTAACTGTAGGAAACTCCATCTAACATTGTATTCCACTCATAAAACCCCTTCAGGGGGAATATTGAGTATAAATATCACCCCAAAACACAGTCAAAGTGTTCACAGCTTCCTGCATCCCATCACTCTGTCCATCTGCTGTGCGATCTTCAGAGCTCCATCTGAATTCCTTCTGCTACACGAATCTCTGCTCATTGGATAGGTATATATATAGACCAACATCCTGAATTCTGTTCCTCTATCCCAATACTTCATACTTTCTTCAATAGCCTTGTGTGAGTACTTGAAGTCTAAGTGTTGGTGTGAATGCTTCCAAGATTATTTTTCTTGGATTTTATTTCCTAGCTGTGAGTCTCATCAGTGAGTGCCAGTATACATAGGTCAAAAGGTCCCATAGTTACCTGGCCTCTTGCTGCCATGTTGAGCTAATTAAAATTCTGCATATTATATCTGGACACGTGTGGTGTTCCCATGACCCCCTGTAATTCAGGTAACCACAGCTAGTTAGGCTGGTCTTCAGACAGCAAAACACACATAGCTTTCAGGATTCTTCCCATACCACAATGAGGTTGCAGAGTAGGACTTCCTGAATGTAGGGTTATCTAGTATGAATGAGTGAATAAAAGCAATCTGCCTTACAGTTTAGCATAGCATCATGCCATTTTATCATCAGCTGTAACTGTCACTATGCAACCCATAAGTGAGATTCTGACTGTTTTGGACTTAAAACTTGTACTAGTATCCTCTTTTCTTTTCTAAACATTGCAGGATTAGAAGAAGGATTACTAAGATGCTGGCAACATGTAGCCGCCCAAAGCTTTTAGCTTTAATGGACGTTAAGGGGTTTGACCCAGCAGATATTACAGTGAAAGTGCAAGATGGGAGGGTTAAAGTTTCGGCGGAACATGAAGAAGAATTTAAGACTTGTCGAGGGAAGGAATACAATTACTCCACTGTCACCAAGGAGATCAGCTTGCCACCAGGGGTGTCTGAGAAAGAAGTGACTTACACCATTGGGCCCACCAGCCTTGTGAGGATAGAATCGCCTGGCTCTATGCCTCCTTGCCTCCTTAGTCTGCTGGAATGATCAGCGCTGGTAGCTGTTCAGTCTAAGGATGTAACATCAGTGGATCCTCAGGGCTACTACTGTGTTTTTTTTCTTACATTCCCCTTTTGCCATGTGTTAGCAACTGTGTAACCTTCTTCCAACAATGACAGTGCTGTACATCTGCTAGTTTTACTGCAATTTATATATTTATTTTTAGTTTTATTCATTTATTTAGCTAGTTAATTTTTAAAGAGAGCTTCTTTTTAGCTTGTAGTTGCACTAAAGGTATTTAAAACAGGGGTGGGGTGCATTCTCTTGGGTCACATGGACACACACACCCAAGACCATTTTGTACTCCCTAGGGCCTTTCTAACAACCCAAAAATTTAATTTAAAAAAGTAAAAATAATCAAGGGGCATGGGAGCATTTTCACATGTTTTCAGGGAACTCTGGACCATTTTTTCCTTTTCCTTTTTTGTTTTGTTTTGTTTTGTTTTGTTTTTGTTACAGTTTACCATCTGGTCACTTGTAGAAAGTTGCCCCCTAGGGGTCATTGAAGGACATTTTGGAGCAAATATTTATGTGGGATTTTTATTTTGGGGATTGGGGTGTGTGGATTAGGAATTTTTTTTATTGGAATAAGACCATTCTACTGAAAAATACACCTGACCGCAAAAGGCCGTAACAATAACTCAAAAATAATAATAATTGTTTTCTTACTAATACAAAAATAAAACTATCTATCCTAACACTAATACATTTTCCTCTTAATCTAAACACACTATAATCACATTATATTTACACATTTCAATTATACCTATTTAAAAAAGAAAAAATCAATAAAAGATTAATAAAAAAATACAAAATAATAAAAAATACAGTAATAATAATAATAAAATATTTATTTAAAATATCCCTTTATGTTATTGCTGGGGTTGTCTCACTAAACCATGGCCAAAACTTTTTCCAATGATGATTTGGCAATTTCTCTTTTTCACTCAGAGCTAAATTTTCAATTACTTTCTTGACATAATAAGCAGTGCCTTTTGCATCCTGTAGATTTTGACTTTTCAGCTCCCTTTGTCTTTGGAAAACTAACCCTAACATCACATAGAGGTTTACTAGGCGCACTGTGGACCAGGGCACTTTCCAAAAACTCTCAGCCACGGAACCAGACTCCTTCCTCTTCCTCTTTTGGCCCACTGACTTTCTGGGTCCCCTGACACCCTCTGGAGGTTCAGTCACTGAAAGCACTGTCTCCCAAGCCTGCTGTGCCAAATCTGGCCAATCCAGGACCCGGGCCACCTCCTCCCATGTTTCCCAGGCACTCCGGCAGTCCTGGACAAAATGCCTGATCATCTCCTTCTGTGCCATGCCACTCAAAATCTCAGCCTTTTTATATTTCAGACGAGGACAAGTCTGCTCATCCTCTGCAGTCCACAGCCTCCTTCCCCTCAGATTAAGAACCTAATGGTAGAGTCTCCACCTCAAGTCCCACAACTTTTTGGGGACCCTTTTGTCCATGAAATACTCAATTGGGTTAGTCTGGTGATTTAGGTACTCCGATGAATCTAGTTTGGCCTGACGTTTTTGCAAACATGGGTTAACATAAATCTCTTCCACTATTTTCCTGTACAAACCCCTCTTGAAGCTCTTGATGCTCTGACCTGGTCTGTCTTCCCCCTTCAACTCCTCAGCATGAATTCTATATTTCTTCATGTAAAAAACAAAGTCTCTCAAATAATCTGGTGCTTTCAATTTTTCAGGCAAAGAAAACCTAAAACTTAATGAGCCTTCCTCCCACCAAGTCTTTCCCCATCTAGTCCCCATCCAGCACTCACAAAACAAAACTAGCCAAGCCTGAGGTTGAATCTGACTCTTTTGCAACAGAGAAACTTTCCCAAAATTTTGGGCAGAAAAGATGGCGATGAACTTAGGTCCCAGGGCTGGGAAGTCCAGGCCCCCTTGTTCTACCTGCCCATAAGCCACTGCCCTTGCCAGGGAGAACATGGCCATTCCCCAAAGGAACTTGAAGAGAACTCGATCAGCTTCTTTAATCACTGAATCCGGAGGTGGGAAAACAACCGCCAAGTTGGCTGCCACCGGAAGCAGGTAGGTATTTACAAAAGCAGCTCTCTGGTAAATGGTCAGTTTCCATCTCTGCCAGAGGACCACCCTCTCCTTCACTTTTTCCAACCAGCGATACCAATTTTCTTTCCATCCCTTGGGAGCCACTGCAAAATTCAGCCCCAGGATCTTCACCCTATCCATCTTTGCCTCTTGCTCTTGCTCTGCTTGCCACCCTTCCTTTTCTTCAACTACATCCTTTAGAGGAATAGCTGCCATCTTGTCCTCTGCAGCAAAAATTCTGATCAAAAAACTCTTTTCCATGTTAAGTCAAGCACCAGAAACTCGACCGTAGGCCTCAAAAGCATCTTTAATCTTTCTAACTTCCATAATGTCCTTAACCAAGAGGGACACATCATCAGCATGGGCAACAAATTTAACAGATCCACACTGAACCAACCTCGAACTGTCCAACGGACGTGGGATTCGGATCCCCGAGATGCTCTTGTCTAAAGTAATCTTACACAGGATAGCATCCAAAGCAGTAACATACAAGAGAGGGCTCAGTGGACAACCTTGCCTCACCCCAGAATTTAACTTCCTCTTTCCTCTATGACCATTGACTTGCAAAACCACCTCTGCATCCCTATAAAACAATTTAACTAAAGCAATAAATCTCTCTGGCACTCCTTTACACTTGAGGGCTTCCCATAGGAACCTATGATCTACATTGTCAAAAGCTTTCATCTGGTCGACCTGTAGGATTTGACCAGTCCAAGCTCCCTCCTTGCTGAGTTGGAACACTTCCCGAAACAAACAAAGAGAGTCTACCATAGTCCTACCCGGCACAGCACTGGACTGTGCTTCCATCACAATCTTATCAGCCACCTTAGCCAACCAATTGTTCAGTATTTTTGCCAACATGCAGTAGTCTACGTTGGTCAGAGCTATGGGGCGCCAGTTTTTTGGGAGGGTAGGATTGCCCTCCTTTGGGGGAAAAAATCAAGACCCCTTGATAAAATGTTTCAGGGAGCTCATTATTATCCCACAAAAAAATAAACAAAGTGGTTAAAGGAGGAACAAACCACTTCCTGTAAACTTTATAAAAATTCCAACTGAGGCCATCTGGGCCAGAGGCCGACTTCCCCTTCCGCTGAACTATGACCTCATAAACTTCTTGTTCTTCTATAGGAGAGACCAACCTCTTCCTGTCATCTGGACTCAAACCCTTATAGAGGGTGCCCACCTGGTCCTCCGAAAAAGCTTGGAAAAAAACCTTCATCTCTTCTATATCTATGTTCTTCCGAGCATATAACTGCCTGTAATATCCCTCCGTGATATCCAGCATCTCACTTGGTCTAAATGCAATAGGGTCTGACTCAGAGGCCCTCAAGCCATTTAATTCGATAGGAGCCTTTGGACTCCGGGTGCCTGCCCACTCATCCACGTCGACCACACCACCTCGAATCCTGAAATTTTTACTCCCCTTTCTGTTTTGTCTTTGCTTTTGGCAAAATCTTGCTATCACTCCCTTCCCCCAGTTAAGCTCTTGTTCTGAAAAAGGAACACCTTGGTTCAATCGATAATGACACTTCAAAAAACGATAAACGGCCAAATGATACTCCTGAATCTGTTTCCCATTAACATTGGTCTCGTAAGCCCGGCTAGTGGCCCGAACCACGCGCTTCACACGTTCCCACCACCTGCACAAATCATCCTTGTACATGTCAGCAAGAGTTAGGCTGTGGGCTAGTGCTGAAGCGATGCACTCTTTACATGCCACATCTTCCAAAAATTTACTCCCTTTGGGGTAAACCTGACCTATACTGAACTCTACAGCCAAGAGCCCATGATTTGACCAAGGAGTGATCATAACAGTGCATTTTTCCACCTTCATCTCCTTCACTGTCCTCACACGGTCTATTCTGCTGGCTGAGGTTTTGTGATAAGGAGTAAATCAAACTCCTTCCATTGGGGGAAAATCCAAACCAAAAGTCTTTCTGCAATAAACAGGAAAAAATCCTAACTCATTCTCCACGTCAAGAGCTGCATCCTTAAGACCTTGCTTCTCTCGAAAAGATTCCAACTCTCTTTCTTCTGCTGTTAGGGGTTTGGGCAGGGCCAATTTTGTCCGCTCTTTCTGGTCTGCGTAAGCACTCCTGTCCATCATCCTTGCCCTATTATTCAAATCTCCTACGATAATAAGATGCCGCCGAGTGTTACACTGATCTTTTAAATACCCCCAAAACTTTTTCCGTTCAGCATATTTTACAGGAGCATAAAGCCCACACAGCCTGAAAGCCTTCTTTTCTACTCTTCCATCTTTCTGCTTTTCCTCCATACTAAAATCCAGCAACAACAACCTCCCCAAAACTATTTCTAACATGAAATCAATGGTCAAATTGTTCCTGACCCTAAAGAGAACCCCTACTCCCCAACTGCCACACTCCCCATATGACCATACAGAAGGTCCTTGTGTGGAGGGGGTGCAGCCCCTCCAGGGCTCCCAATGCAATCCCCTAACCTCTGACAGTTGCATGTCCCTGCTTTAAAACATATTGAGATACAGTTATCATGCTAAGGCTGCAAAAGAAGATGGTGACTATTATAATTACAATTTTAAAATAACATTTCACTTTCCTGTTTCTCAAAACTAACTATCATGGTTACTTTTAAAAGAAAACATCTGAATTCTACAAGCCACTGGCCTGTGGTAAGGACAAAACTCTCCTCCTGTTCACCTTGTTGCTGCCTCAACACTCACAACAAAGCATGAAGTAGCAGGATAAACTAGCACTTGAACCACATGGTATTCCTCCTCTGCCATTTAAAGAGGCCACACAGGTTAACTATGAAAATAATTACAATGTTACAGTTATGCTGTAAAAGGAGTGATGTTATCACTCACTGTTGACAGCCATAATATAACTTAATTATAACTTCATAACAGGAAAAAAAATTAATGAGAAATAACCAGTTACAGTATTTTAACTGGTTACTTCCAGGCTCTTCTAAGGAGAGGGGATACTATTCATTTATTTTTAGCTAAGCATCTAGGGGAGAGGCTGTAGCTAAGCATTGCAGAAAACATGCTTTGCCATCTCCAGTTTAAAGACAGGATCAGGTAGCAGGAGATGGGGAAGCCCCTCTGCTTGCAATTGTGGGAAGCAACTGCTAGTCGGAACAGATGGTAGTGGATCCCACGGACAAATACTAACATGGGAATAGGCAACTTCCTCATACTTTTTTTAATGCTTAAATGTGTAGTAAGCACTGTAATAAAAACAGAACAATCAGTTTCAAGAATAGCCTTCAACAAAGAGCAGGGAAAATGAATGCAGACCGTTTTTTTAATGGCAAGAGTGCTGTCAGGAATTTCAGGGCCAGCATGGCACAGTGGTTTGAGCATTGGACTAAGATTCTGGAGACGAGGGTTCGAATCCCCACTAAGCCATGGAAACCCCACTGGGTGATCTTGGGCAAGCCACACTCTCTCAGCCTTAGAGGAAGGCAGTGCCAACCCCCTGTGAACAAATTTTAAGAAAACCTTACAGTAGGTTCATCTTAGGGTTGCCATAAGTCAGAAATAACTTGAAGGCACAAAGCAACAGGCAGGGGGTGTAGTGATACCCCACCATCTTTTGTGATGCAACATTTTGCTGTTTTTGAAAACATTAGCTGATGTATATCAGGGATGTATGTCTGGCACATAGCTATGTCTTCCAGTGCTACCCACCCAAATCACCTTTTGAGTGATGCCATCTCCTATGCAGCCATTTCCGTGCGTGTTGTTGGAGAGCAGGGGAATCAGTGGAGATGAATCCAGCTATTTTCCTGTAGCTGTATGCTCTGCCACAGACATCTGCAGGGAACTGTGAAAGCCTTTGGGAGGTCCCTGCCAATGATGACCTTGCCACACATCTCTGCTCTTCCTCTCTTCTCCCACAAAAATGGAAATAGCGATGGGGGGAGGGCTACTTCATGTAATGGGTGAGTTTGGGAATTATTTTGGTAGTTGCACAATCACAATTTGCAATACAGACCTCAATTCCTATCTCCACAATGACCAAAAAGTGGGTTACAATAGCTTATACTGGATTTGCACTATGGTAACTCATGAACAGGGTGTCAGGGTCAATCTTGCAGAGGTGAGTGAGGATTCCTGTACAGTTAGCTGCCTGCTTGTCTTTCTCTTTCAACCACAACATGGGCAACAGTGTCAGTGGAAGAGCTTGAGTGTGTTAACATGTGCTAGTCCATTGGCACTGGACACACAATTGCCCCCCAAAAAGTTAAATGTGGTTACTTAAAAGGTTAATATGGTTGGCATTTAATGATTTAAACTTGTTCTTAATTGTTTTTAACAAACTAATGCAAATTACTAGAAATGCCCTCCAAACCCCAAACCACCCCTAAGTAATTAATTAATACAGTATAGCATGAAATGATCACTATTACCCAGAAGATTAACCTTGTTGGTACTTAATCATTTAAATGTGTTGCTAAACATTATAACAAACTGGAGTAATTTAATCATAGAATCATAGAGCTGGAAGAGACCACAAGGACCATCCAGTCCAATCCCCTGCCATGCAGGAATACATAATCAAAACATTCCCGACAGATGGCCATCCAGCTTCTGTTTAAAAATCTCCAAAGAAGGAGACTCCACCACACTACGAGGCAGTGTATCCCACTTCCGAACAGCTCTTACTGTCAGGAAGTTTTTCCTAATGTTTAGGTGGAATCTCTTTTCCTGTAGTTTGAACCCATTGCTCTGTGTCCTAGTCTCTGGAGCAGCAGAAAACAAGCCGGCTCCATCCTCAGTATGACGTGGTGCAGTGGTTAAATGCCAGTACTGCAAGTCACCATGTTGCAAGTTTGTTTCCAGCGGGCTCCAAATTTCACTCAGCCTTCCATCCTTTCACAGGTCAGTAAAATGAGTACCCAGCTTGTGGGGGCAATTAGCTAACACATATTGGAAACTGCTTAATGCAGTGTAGATGTGTAAATTGCTATTGCTTAAAACAGTTTATAAGCTGCTCTAATAGCCTTGTGGCTGAAGAGCGGGGTATAAATAACTAATAAAAATAATTAAACATGGCTATCATGTCACCTCTTAACCTGCTCTTCTCTAAACTAAGCATACCCAGCTCCCTAAGCCGCTCTTCATAGGGCATGGCTTCCAGACCTCCCACCATCCTGGTCGCTCTCCTCTGGACACATTCCAGCTTCTTAATATCCTCCTGGAATTGTGATACCCAGAACTGGACACAGTATTCCAAGTGAGGTCTGACCAAAGCAGAATAGAGTGGCACCATTACTTCCCTTGATCTAGACACTATCCTCCTATTAATGCAGCCTAGAGTCACATTGGCCTTTTTAGCTGCTGCATCACACTGCAGACTCATATTCAGCTTGTGGTCAACTAAGACTCCTAAATCTCTTTCACATGTACTGCCATCAAACCAGATGTCACCCATCCTATATCTGTGCATTTCATTTTTACTGCCCAAGTGTAGTATCCTACATTTCTCCCTGTCGAAATTCATTTTGCTAGTTTTGTCTCAGCTTTCTAATTTGTTAAGGTCATTTTGGATTCTGATCTGTCCTCTGGGGTATTAGCTATGACTCCTAATTTGGTGTCATCTGCAAACTTGATAAGCATACCTTCTATTCCCTCATCCTCTCTCTATCTCTCTGGCTTCTCTTCGCAAACAAAGATTCAGGAAGGACTCATCCTGCACTTTCTGCAAGCACGCTGATGACTAAAAAGGCCAATCCGTGATAGACAAGTCCAGTTGCAGAAAGCCACTTAATTGCTTGATGGAGTCATTGCTGAAATGCCTAGGGTTCGAAGAAAGGATTAGCACATACCCCCTTAACGACTGTGTTTACTAAGGGCTTTCTGCATAATCCTAATATGGGCTTTCTTACCATTACAATTCTAGACACATCCCAGGTCACTGTGACTTCTGGCTGACCTTTGGTTTGCCCCAGTCAACCTGACTCCAAAAAAGTGTCCAATATTTCTAGTTATAAGATACCATGAGGAGGGGGCAGTAGGGCATACTAACACTATAGATGCAAATTTGGAAATCATTACTATTATTTATATAGAAATACAGTACATCGCACAATAGTGGAGGTGATGCAATCAAGGTGACTGATGTGCCAGATCAGTCTACTTCCCAGGTGTTAACTGTGGATGGGCAGCCTCAGGACCCTTATCTCTCCCTTCTTAATGTACTTAACCTTTAAAACAGACTTAAATTGGACAGCTCTTACAAAGAGCGGGAGTGGACAACTGTAACCCTCCCACGGTTTTCAGCCTACAACTTCCCTCTGCCCCAACCAGCATAGTAAATGATGGAAGCTGAAGTCAAAAAACATTTGGAGGGCCACAGTTGCCAACCCTTCAATATAGGATGCCTTCAAACAGAAGACTGTCCTCTAACAGGTACTAAAATAAATAATAAAATAAAAAGTAGGGTACATGACTAACTGGGATCATATGATCATTCTAGGGTTTTGTAATTAAAAATAAGGTTATCTGTACATGGTGTGTGCATTCATACTGAATAAACCACAATAAATAATTGAACTATCTCAAATGAACAATACGAACAATAATATTACAAACAGGTATAAAACATGTAAATATATAGACTAAAAGCTACAACATCCAGTCATAAGATACAGAAAGAATATATATGCTATGAATCTTCAGAATTGTCTTCAAGCCTGCATTTCTGTGGTCATTCATCCTTGTTCATTTGATATCTGCATGAGCTGTGGGTATTTACCTGTTTGTAATATAACATAGAATCATAGAGTTCAAAGAGACCACAAGGACCATCTAGTACAACCTCTGCATATTGTTTCTATTATATGCTTGACATGGGGTTCTGTTATTTATGATGGTCATGTTTGGATGAGTTCTTATGTTTGAGACCCTTCCCTCTTGTATTTCAAGGCACATCCATGACATCCTCACTATCTGCATAGCATTAAAAAGCGATATGATAGAAGCTCCATGTTACAAGGAAGAACTTCCCCGAGGGAGAATCTCCTCAGTCAAGCATCTCCCGACTAAATGTTGATTGATCCTCACACACACACGCACACACACACATATATATATATTGCCTTGGCCAAAGCAGTGAACCACATTTCTGACTCTCAAATAAGAGCATGTGTATAAAGGAAAGCATGTGATTCATAAACGGTTTGGAAAGTATTTGTCATCCTCTTCTTAGTATTTTGATTGTATGCTATTGTATCAGCAAGTTTCCTAATGAAGAATGGAGTTGAAATAGGGAATCAGGGGGACCACAGTAAACAAAATGGGTCTTTTCGCTGGATGCAGCAAAATCCTCAAAAGAGTGATACCTTTGTTGGTCAACCAAAATGCAGAAAATACACCCTGCAAGCTTTCAAAGCTTTATTGGTGTCTTCATCAGGCAAATATGTTAAAAATCATATAGGAGAAGAAAAGTTACAATGTTAGCATCAAAGGTCTACATTTTGTTTCAGCTGTTTCTCTGTTGACAATTAAGATGATCTAGAGGGTTCTCAATGCAGGTAAAGGCCACTCCCCTTCTTGACCATGTGATGACCAGGGACAAAGGGCAATAAAAGACAGGTAGTAAAATTTCAACTCCATTAGTGACAGAAACGTAAAAGGTAAAAGATGGAGGTTACCATGTGTACAGATATGACTTCCAACAGATAGAATAGGGCCTGAAAGGCATGTTGCTTGAGATCCCATTGGATTCTTCCTGAAGAGAAAACTGAGGTACAGTGAAACTCCTGCAGTTGCTATTGTAGAAAAGAGCCATGGTGCCAGTCCCCACTTCATGAAAGAGGAAACTCAAAATGGCCAGGGGCCTTCTCATGTTTTTAGACCCAAGGCAAAGCCAAAAGCAACTGCTGTAGCTGTATACTCAACTTGAACAAAAGAAGAATCCAGGTTTAGACAGGTGTACACCTATCATTCTTAGGCAAAGCAGATCAAGGGAGAAAACAGTGGTGCTTTTGATGAACAATATTCTTAGATCAGATTTCTTAGCCCACATCCAACCAAGACAGGACCTTCTTGTCACACAGATCTTTACCAGCTATGAAACACCTTTGACAGGGTGTATACATTTCTAATTCTTGATAACTGAGCCTCTTGCCTATGTCCACTAAGTGATTGTTTTTCTTTCTTTTTTTTAGTAGAGGCTAACTGGAGTTATATTGCTTGATACATTAATGTATGTGTTTGGCCTGATACTCATTGCCCATGAGGAGAGGGCACTTGCTACATTTCTAGGACTTTCATATACTTTCATGAGCACTGACAGTCTTTCATGCCTATGACTTTGCTTGAGAAGCCTCTTCAGGCAATATCCTGGTATTGGGATCAAATGTCTCACAGATTCTGTACGTACAGCAACCTGCTAACATAGTATGAATGTGAGTTTAGAGCTTATTGATAATTCTTCATGTGCCCCTGAGGGCTCCTTTTTCTAGGCTTAACTAAAGGAAAACAAGGAATTGAAAGAAGCATTGTTTCTACCACTAGGTGGCATATACTTGTATTAAATTAAATTAAGACCTACTATATTTATATCTACTGGTAGGTGAAATTTCACAGGCTCCAATAAGCATGACCTGAATTAACCTTTGCTCCCTTTCCATATCAGGCTAATGTTGGCACTGGATATTGATTTTCCTTAGGTGACCCTCAGATACTCCTGAAACATAAACCCAGTAAAAACAACTGTGTGCAATTCTCTACTGACCCTTGTGCTGGATTTACAACAGGAATAATAAAATTGCTTCCAGTATTAATTTGCACATATGCACAGACACAAGAATGACATTTTATTTTTCCTAGTCATATATACTAATATAAAAATAAATTGTCCAAGCATAAACTAGGGTTGCCACGTTTCCCTTAGGGATGTCCTTTATTTTAGGGCCAGAAAGCTTGTCCCTCATAGGGCTGGCAGATATCCCTTACCATAAGGTATGTATCCTATTTGAGGGTTAGAAAGGTTTTCCTTTTACATAGAACAAGATGTCAAAATGCCTGTATTTTAGGGCATGAGTCCTTCATAAAAACAGAAATGTGTTGTGACAGATCCCTCTCCAGGCTTGCCGCACAGCTCCAAACCTTTGGGCTTCTATTACTTACCTTGCCCTTTTCTCCCTCAAGATCCCTCCCTAGATTGGATACTTGGGCCGGAAAGTATCCTATATGATCAGTGGATGTATTGTTCAGTGGGTTCAACTGTGGTAAACGTGACCAGACTCTCTAACAAAACTTAACAAGAACAGCCAGACACAGTTGTAAAAGTGAATAAACTAGCAGAAGTTTATTAACACACAATGAGATCATACATTTGTTAAGGAAAATGCAACATGGGACATACAGTGAAAGAAATAAAATATGTATGTGAAAGTCACAATGACTAAGCAAGAGCAATTATGAAGCTACACAGGTGAAACTGCTAATGTAATCTATAAGTCCTGAGAGCCAAGGACAGAGGTACTGAATGCAGAATGGAAACACCTGAGATTCATTAAGTGTACAAGGTGAAATGTTGAAATACATGGGTTGGTCTTAAGTATGGGTGGAACTACGTGGACCAATCAGAATGGAAGTACACACCCACTGGGTGGAAACTAACTAGTGGGTGGTGATAAACAATGGCTATAAAATTGCAATGTTTGCCAATGTATTGTTGTTGAATAGAGGTGGAGTAGTTTGGAGATATTGTGGAGTAGTGTGTAGAGATTGTGATTTGTTGACCATATAGTATATTTATATAGAAGAATAAAGTAGGTTTTATATAAAACTACTGAGTTGCCTGAGTGAATCCTGGAGACGTTCTGGAGACACCAGGAGAAGAGTGAGAAGGCTTGGAGAGTTTGTCAGGATCTTCAGCCTATTCTCTGAAACTCTGCTGCTTTGAAGGAAAGCATTAACCACTGATCTAAGCTGGTCGGCTCTGCTGCATAACAAGGTGGTGAGTTTGAGCCAGAGGTGAAGAGCTACAAGTCCCATCATCCCTGACAACATTAACCTCTGAACTATTTAATAATTCAGGCTAGTAACACTAGCACAAACCCAGGTGCAGCCAAAATGGCACCATCTACACCAAGAGGGAGATAGCAGAAGCAATTGGCAATGTTTGCTGGAAAAAAAATTAATTTAAAAACAAAGCAACCAACCCAGGGACAGTGAAGAGAACAAAAGCAGCATAATATACTATTATGCCATTCTCAGTGGCCATAGAATGCTAGATGATGGAGGGGAAATGCAATGCAATGTCCCAGAGAAGAGCATGGTTAGCTGGTTGGGTCCCTGAACAAGTAGTCTGCAACAATTTTGTAGGCCCTATTTCTACTATTCCAACTAAATTAAAAGCCACCCCTTCAGTGGTAGCCTCTTCCCCTTCACACCACAGTTTCCCCATAGTTTCACTATAGAGTGGGCAACTGTTGCCCTAAATAAATGTTGATATCAAGTCATTCTAATCAAACCATGGCTGCCTTCTCCATTATGGGTTGAATAGAACAACTCCAAACATCTCTGCAATCTGTCATCTGGAACATCAGAACCAATAATTACTCTTCCTTGAACAACTAATTTCCATGCTTGTTTCCTATTAGCTATAAAGATTCTTCCACCAATGGCACTACCTTTCCATGGTGGTGGGATTGCATACACTTGTGAAGCAAGAAGCTATGCTAGTAGGGTCTCCCATGTCAGACAGGCTTTTGCTGAGGAGCCAGACTAAATGTGCCAAACAGCTACTGGGCAGCAACAGTAGTGGAGGGTGACACTGGCAGAGGATATCTCAGAAAAAATGGCAGTGGCACCATAGCTAATGCTTGTTAGTACTACACAGAGGGAGGCCAGTAAACCTCCTTTTGAAAATCTTTTTCCACGGAAACCCTACAACAAGACAATCCAAAACGAAACAAGAGATAGTGCCAGAAGAAGAAACTCCCAGGCTGGATGGCACTTAACAAGCTAGTGGGATAATGCAGAGGACAACTACAAGTAGTGCTGTGACTAATAATGTAACTGGACTCAAACCGAAAGGACGTTCAGCTGTTGATCTGCTCAGAAGTGAAAGGAAAGTCCGAAGCTGCACAACACATATCATAAGAACATGGAATGTGAGAAGCATGACCCAGGGTAAGCTAAACATAGTAAAACAAGAAATGGAATGTATAAACATTGCAGTACTTGGGGCGAGTGAGTGAAATGGACATGAATGGGACATTTTGAGTCAGATAATTAAATAGCGGTTTACTTGGGAACTGAAAAGATAAGAAGAAATGGGATGGCATTTATAGTGAGAAGAGATGAAGCAAAAGCAGTCAAATGATATAGTGCAAAGTCTGACCAAATCATGTCAATAAGACGTCAGGGGAAAATCCATCAATATAACCTTGAGCCAAGTTTATGCTCCAGCTACAGAGCCAGAAGAAAAAGGGATTGAAACATTCTGTGTTGGAGTCCAGGAGGAAATTGATCACACACCCAAATAATACTTATTGTTAGTCATAGGCAACTAGAATGCAAAAACAGAAATGGAACAGAATCAAAGACTGTAGGAAAATTTGGCCTAAGATCAAGAAATGAAGCAGGAGACTGGCTGAATTTTGTGAGGCCAACAGTTTGTTCATCAGAAACACACACAAGCAACTACAAAGAGACTGTATACATGGACATCACCTGATGGCCAATACAGAAATCAAGTAGATTACATAACTGGATGCAGAAGATGGAGAAGCTCCATTCTTTCTGCAAAAACAAGACCAGGAACAGATTGTGGCACAGACCATTAATTCCTAATATCAAAAATTAGAGTAAAGCTAAAGAAGAACACTAAACCAACAATCATGCCAAAATACAACCTGAGGAACATCCCTGTAGAGTGTAAAGATAATGTAAAAAATTGAATTGCATGATTGAGCCTAACTGACTTTGACTTATGATGACCCTGTGAATGAGAGACCTCCAAGTCACCCTATCATCAACAACCCTGCTCAGGTCTTGCAGGCTCAGGGCCGTGACTTCCTTGATTTAATCTATCTATCTATCTATCTATCTATAATGTGGTCTTCCTCTTTTCCTACCTTACCAAGCATTATTGTCTTTTCTAGTGAGTCATGTCTTCTCATAAGTCCAAAGTGCGACAGTCTCAGTTTAGTCATCTTGGCTTCAAGGGAGAGTTCATGCTTGATTTGTTCTAGGAACTATTTGTCTTTTTACAGTCCACAGTATGCGTAGACCTCTTCTCCAGCACCACATTTCAAATGAGTGGGTTTTTTCCCCCTTATCAGCTTTCTTCACTGTCCAGCTTTCACAACCATACATAGAAATGGGAAATACGATGGCATGGACAATCCTAACTTTAGCATTTAATGGTATATCTTTACACTTCAGGATCTTGTCTAATTCCTTCATAGCTACCCTTCCAAGGCCTAGTCTTCTTCTGATTTCTTGATTGCAGTCTCTATTCTGATTAATGACTGAGCCAAGGTATGGAAAATCTTGAACTATATCAATGTCTTTATTGCTTACTTTAAAGTTACATAAATCATCTGTGGTCATTATTTTTGTTTTCTTAATGTTCAACTGTAAACTTGCCTTTGCACTTTCTTCAGAAATCATTCCAAGTCTTTGCTATTAATAATTATCCTATTACTAATTATTGTTCTGTAACTCATTTTAATGAACTAAATCTTAAGGCCCCCATGCATGAAACTGTCACTGATACCAGTCTGCAAAATGCAGGGAAACAATGGAGAAAAGTATAAATTGTCTCTGTACTAATAAGTAAATTACAATGTGTCCAACAGGAAAGTGCTTGAAGCATATTGGGGCACTTATAAATAAAGCTCAAGTACTTGTGACTGAGGTCGTTTAAGGATGCACTCTTAGCTAGTCTCCAGTTTCATTTATGAGTCTGTCTGCTAAGGAATTTCCAGTGATTGCCATGCCTTTATTGGGATGGCATTGCGGGCAATTTGATGTGTGGGTGTTTTTCTTATAAATGGTTTGCATAGTTTAGAGACCTGAATGGTGCTGTGAGGGCAAGTGTAGATGCCATACAGCATATCTGACAGGCACTTTTCTCTGTTTATATACCATCAAATAAACTGAGCAAGGAGGATTGACCAGGCACTCAGGAAAGAGAATTGGCTCTAACGTTGGAGAAAATGAGGCAGTTATCTCAAGGGCAGCAGAAATTGAGAGACAGCAGCAAGATATTGGAGGGAATTGCTATGTGTCACACAGCTTGCTCTACACCTCCTAAAGTAGTCTGCAGCCTTCTAGTGTGGCCAAAGATGATCTCCTATGACCAGTATGGAAGTGAGATTCAAGAGCTGGAGGCCATCTTGCTCTTCACTTCAAGCAACAAAATGTTTTGGGTTGGTTGTGGATGCAGCTATAGCTACATCTATCTAATCATTCTAACTTCAAATCATTTTCTGTATTCAGGCTTGTATTTTGATACAGTTACTATGCCAGAGATGTTGATTATATATTTTTGGCTCCAGAAGGGCACTTGATATGAAATCAGGAGATTTTTCTCTTTGCACTAGTGGTGTTCTGCTGTTGGTGTAATCCAAATGTGGGAACAGTACAATCCTCTGGATGTTGTTGGACAGTAACTCCCAGGAGAAAGGTGGGGTATGAATCCAATGAATGCATAACAAATGAATAAATAAATAAAACTTCCAGTATTCTCACCTCTTGTTATACAGCCTAAGGCTGCTGGGAGTTGCAGTCCAACAATATCTTACAACACCATCCCTGTTCTAAGGATGCCATGAGCAAAAACTTCAGCTGGTACAATGAAATTGATGTACCAATGTAGATTCATGATCAGAGCTTGGAAAGTTACTTTGGAAAAGTAATTAGTTATATTCATAATTCTAAAGCATTAAGAAGTACTTAGGTGCCAGTATGGTGACAATTTTTAGAAAGTAACACTTCACTTTCCAGTTTCTCAAAAGCATCTAAATTAGTTACTCCTAGTTACTTTAAAATCTCAATGCTACAAGCCACTGGCCTATGGTACAAAACACTCACTTGTCCCTTGTTGCATCTGCTGACACACCAGAGCATAAGACAACACGTGAAACTGGCATTTGAACAATGGTGTCCCTCCATCATTTAATGAATCATGCCCCCATAACTTTAAAAGCTACATTTTCTTAATAAAAAGGTGTAAGGTTATCCTCTGATTATCCTTTGGTAAATTACAGTCATAATGTAACGTTATAGCTTAGTTACTAGAAATGCAATTAATTACAAGAAACTAGTTATCTATAAACAGTTACTTCCAAGCCACAGTGCAGTGGTAAATTTTGAAGAGCCGGCTGTCTCTAGGACAGTCGGTATAGCAAAACCTCCATGGAGAGTCCAACAGTGCATATGGCTTGTTGATCTAAAACATTTCCTAGTACTGTACAGTTTTTACCAGAAACAAACTTTTTTCTCCCACCAATATAGCTCATAACAATAAATTATCGCTGGGAAAGTCTATTTCCCTTCCATCTACTTTGGGGTTGCCGCTAAACTCGGGAGGGATGGGGGAGTCTACATGCATATGTGTGTGTGTGTGCATCTGCTGATGACATCACAATCTCTAGTAATCAGAAAGTCCTGGGGCTTCCTATAAGCCCTGGCTCCACTAGACCTCTGCTTCCAAACTTGATTCATGATGCCTCTGTACTTTCAGGATTTATCCACGTAAGGGAATTTAGTAGCCACTCTATGTACAAGTCAGCCCCGTATCCACAGTTTCACTTATCCACATCTGAAAAAATACGCTCTCTCTAGGCATTTCTAGGTCGTCCAGTGTGATTCTATGATCAACTTCTGGTGTTTGTCTCATTGAAAATAATAGGGTTCCCTATTATCCATGGTTTCCAGTATCTACAAGTGTGTGTGTCTTGGAACATATCCCCCACATATACAGGGGTCAACCTGTATTCCCACTCAGCAGCAGTAATGGGTAGGAATGCAGTACACATCTGAAGTGCAATGTTATTTAAATCGTTTGTCCTTCCATTATTTGCCAGCTGTAGGAATACAGGAAAATGGACCACTACAGAAATACAACTGGCGTTTCTTCCAGCCCTCACAGCAGTCACCATACTTCCTGCCCCAACTCCTAGAAAGTTGGATATGCCATACTAGGAAATATTGCCTCTTCTTGGAGGTGTAAATCAGGTGGCAGACTCCTCCAATATCTTTTCTTGTCCTTGTACCTCTCCCCACCTCCCTTCCAGGAAAGCCTATAAATCATATCTAATATAGCAGTGTACATATGAGTGGGCAAAGATCCAAAAAATGATGATATGATCACATTTCAGCACTCAGATTATCACTTGGGATTCATAGATGTAACATTACTTTAGCCATCTCCCCCACCCCCAACCCATGCCTGCCCAGGTTTCAGTTTGGTATTTGAGGTTTTTAGGTTATGCAATGCCACTTCACATCAGGCAGTGATATTATGTGTTTCACCTAGCTTTTTCAAGTCATATACACCATATAAAGATGCCATGGGTTACCCCAATTGGCACCAGGTTTGCAAAAGAACTTTCTGTGAACCATACACTATGAGAGGAAATCTACGTGTAGCGTATTGCAAGAAGATGCACATGATACCAAAGTGAGCTCTATGCATTTATATTGTTTTATGTAGAGCTTGGAAAAGTTACTTTTTTGTGATTACCCTGTATTCCTCAGCCAGCATGGCAACAATTTTTTTAAAAAAATAAAATCAATGTTCTTGCTATTGCATTAGTATGCAAAGAGATGTTTATGTTAGTCTGTTTTCATGTAGAATGATATTAAGGAATCCAGTAGCACCCTTGAGACTCCTTGGGGAAAAGTACTTTCTAGCATAAGCTTTCATGGATATTTTCATCTGATGAAGTGGATTGTGTCCATGAAACCTTATGACAGAAATGCCACCTTTCCCGTTAGTCCCAAAGGTACTACTGCATTCCTTTATATCCTTTGTCTCGGTTTAATTCTTTTTGTCCCAAAGAGTCCTAGGAACTGTAATTTAGTAATGATGCTGCAAGTTCTTCAGTAAACCTTCATCCTCCTTATAAAAGGACATGTGTGGACAGAGTGTGGTGGAGTCTCCTTTGGTGGTGTTTAAACAGAGGTTGGATGGCTATCTGTTGGAAATGCTTTGATTGTGTATTACTTCATGGCAGGGGGTTGGACTAGTTTGCCCTTGTGGTCTCTTCCAGCTCTACGATTCTATGATGTCCCAGGAAGTGGGGAGCTTCTTCCTAGGGCTGGGCTTTGTCCTAGAATTCTCCACAAGGTTCAGGTATTGTGAATTCAACTCAAGACTTTGGTAGCCATTTCCCAATTATCTGGCCTCTCTGCTTCAGTCCACACTGTTACTCTTGGACTCAAGAGAACTCAATGAGGTTGATTTATCATGTGCCTGCTACTGCTGATTTTTCTGGGTGGCCCAGTCTGCAGTGTCTCTCATGTTCTTTGATTTGTGTTTGCACACTGCAGAACAAGTGATAAACCAACCTGGACACAAAATGTTATTTGAAAACACTGAAATTCTGGACCAGGCAAACAACTATCATGTCAGAATGCCCAGAGAAGCTATTGCAATCCATAAACATCTGGACACCTTCAACAGGAAGGAGGAAACCCTAAAAATAAACAAAATTTGGCTACCAGTCCTGAAAAACACCAAAATGAAAACTCAACACATGCAAATGAACTCCACCGAGAGACAGGGGGATGCCCAGCAGACAATGACCATTAGCCAAACAGACACTAATCCTCCTTGTATATCTCCCCCCAGGAACTAGCCATCCAAATACACAAATTTACATATCTACTCTCACAGTATATAAATCCCACACACACCCCACACCACCATTCTCTGGATGTGCCAGTCACAGATGCAGTCAAAATGGCAGGAATAAACTCTTCCAGAACACGGTCTCACAGGCCAGAAAAAAAGCCATGAAAAGCCTATGGAATCAGGCTCTGGCTTCAATGAACAAATGTTCTCTCTGGATATACAAGGGAATCTCTCTGGAAAAATCTGGCAATATGGTGGTTCAATAGGAGGTTGGGGCATTCTGGTCCTTGAAATGTGGAATAGGCACCCAAGTTCAGTGGAGAATTGTGCTAGGAAAGAGCATATGGTGGAAAAGTTACCATTTTGGACTCCAAACCCTAGACCACCCCACCACCCCAGTCATGAAATTCTAGCAGACTAGCTGTGGGGTTCTGGGAGTTACAGTCTTTAAAAAGGAGTCACAGGGAATATTGTTATAAGTCAACTGGACAACAGGTTCTTCTGAAAGTTGAGGCCTACCAGTGAGAAAGTGGGAACAATGAACAACTACTCTTTGAATGTCTGTCTGTTGAAGTGTTTCAAACAAAGGGTACGAAAGACCTAACGTCTCAAAAGCTGAACCCTGAATAAGTCGAAACAAAGAAATACGAAACTCAGCTCTGGAGACTGAAAAGAAAGCTCAAGGAGGCTCCTCCTGGGCACTTGATTATTTTATTCAAGTTTACAACAGACAGCAGGAACAGTATAGTATAATTAGTGTTTCTTTCAAAACAAGGTCACCGGGTGGTATCTGTATGTGGTGACTGGTTTAGGAGGCGTGGTTGCTTCAAGAGTGGACCAGCTTTTCCTTTAAGGTTCTGGACTGGCCAGTTTGAAGGTACTTCCATGGGTTAGTCAACTGGGTGTGGCATAGCAATCTGGCAGGTATTTGCATGTTTCCATAGTGACAGAAAGCAATTCTTATTAACTTTATCAATGGATAAAGAAGCACATATGCACTACATTTCCTTTGTCTTTGTTGTGGCCGTCTAGAACTTTATTTATTACTTTCCTGGCAGCCTTCCATACAGCTGTTACCAGAACAAGATGGATATCAGAGGAGTGTCATGGGACAAAATGCACACATGCAGAGCACCTATTCATCTGAGGCTTCTCTGTAACAACACTCTCCATCTTTAATAGAGGCCTTCTTAGTTGGAAAGTGTGAGACAACCACAAAGTTCAATCTTTGATATAGTTGCACTTCAATCTGTGGAAAGTGTTTGACAAAATGAGTCTGCAATTCTTATTTTTCAACTTCTTCCCTAAGCCAAAACAATAGATTTGCCTTCCAAAGTTCTGCCATACTGGTTCCCAAGAGGCCTTGTGGAACATCTCCATTCCTGCTTCCTTTCCATGCCATAAAGATGTAAGGAAGAAATATTAATGTACTGTATTTCTATTATTCTGATGAGAACAGGTTGTGTGTGTTTTGTCTTTAGAAACTGCTTCCAGGAAAGCATTCTCACAACAGCTGTCTTGGTTCAAGCTGGCCAATGGCAAAACTAATGGCAATAAGCTCAATTACCAAGTTTAAATGCATCCCACAGACAAACTGTGCAGCTGGGGTCTATATCTAAAGAGGCCAGGCTTAGGAAAATAAATACATCTGATAGAAAGCTGTGGGCTGGTCCTGGCCTAATGACACTGGTTACCAGGCTAATATCTAGGATGAGGACTGCAGTTTGACTTGGTGCAGGAGTTATAAAAGCCCCACTGTTTTTAACAATGCTTTCCATGGCAGACTGTCTTGGGTAATAAATGTAATGAAGCAAGTTCCTTGTTAAAGGAGGCTCTTAACCTTTTCTTTACCAGGGGCCCCTTTAAAATATCCTTTTTTGCCACAGACCCCCAAGACTTCTGCACTGGAGGGGAAGAGAAGATTTTTCTCCTGCTTTTCCCTGCTAGTTTGTGGCTGGAGTGGATTGAACAGCAATGTGCAGGCCAAGCCAACCAGCCAGCCAGGTTTTGCCTTGTCTCCTGCCATGTGGCCACTCCATTGCGGGTGGAGGTGGGCCAAGCATAGACCCCCTGTGAGGACACCGCAGACCTGGGGGGGGGGATGGATCCATGAACAGATCTATGACATTGCGTTAGTGGAGGAGGAAACATCAGTAAGCACAGCTCCAGGACTCATTATTTTCAAAGCAGGAATGGTAGCATTATCTCTATTAGAATGCCAAGATAATTTGCTAGGTCAAAAATTCTGACCTAGCATGTTGAACAGTCCCAGATGGGTCAATTCATCCATCCATCCATTTAATTTCACACAGTGTGCCTGACCCAGAATTGTTCTGTGGCATGGTCGTAAATTACAAGGGCTGCCCAGCATTTCACTTAGAGAAGGCTGCTAGGTCCTACTGACAGAATATTCTCTCATACCTGGAGCTCCTCCTGCTAAGTCCCATGATGGAAAGCCTCATACCAGTTAGGAAACAGGTGGGTGAGAAATATTACATGTCACTTAATATTATAATTTGGCCAAGAGATTATACAAGGTGGCCATCCATAGCCTAGGTGACTACTAATCTGGAAAATTTTTAATGATATATTTGTCAGGATAATATCCCTTTAAATGCAGAGAGAAAATGTTGGAGCAACAGACCACTCTGATAGCACAATTGAAATGGGTGTGTTCACAGCTGTGGCTGGGCAGAAGGTGACTAACCAAACCCTCGTATAAAGATACACTCTGTGTGAGTTACTATTGTGGGTTGGTGTTGAGGAGTGTTGGATGTTTGCAGAATTACTGTTGGATTTGTTATTGAGGTTTGCTGTACAGTTGTCCCCATGGGGGTTAGGGGTGGAGCACCATTGCAAAAGTGAAAAAACTGCAAATAAGTTAAGCCCCACCCCCAACATGCACACTACACTACAGTATTGCAGACTCTCTCCCACCACCAGGGCTGCCAATATCTGCCACCGTGGTAGCAACACCTGCCCCTGGCACACAAACCATGCCCCTCACCCACACTCGCCTCCCCACCAGCTCTCCCTCCCTCTGCCCTGCCAACAACACAACTCCATCTTGCTTTCTTACCTTGCACCAAAACAGTGCTGCCCATTTAAAGCAGTAAGGTTTAAAGTACTGTTTTGGTCCAAGGAAAGAAAGCAAGATGGAGTGTTTTATTGCCAGGACAAACCTCCCAGGGGGAGGTGAGTGTGGATGAGGGGCATGATTTGTGCAAGGGGGAGTGTTGCTATGGTTGCAACTTTTAGCTTCGGTTTGGGAAAGGAGCAACCTTACTATTTTAAACAGGCAGTGCTGTTTTGTTGCAAGGTAAGAAAACAAGATGGAGTTGTGTTGTTGGCAGGACAGGAGAGGAGGGTGGGGTCTTGGAGTTTGAGCTAGCCGAGCAGCAGCTACAAACCACAAACATGCAAAACTGTAAATGTGAAACAAGTGAATGTGAAGGGACAACTAGTATATATTCTGTGTTTGTTTTGTAGTTAGGAAAACTTATTAGTTCTTTCGGTTTTTCCTATCATTTGTACGCTGATGACACCCAACTGTATCTTTCCACCCCTGATCTTTCCCGAGGGCTTGAACATCAAGTTTCTTCATGTCTTTCAGCTGTCTCTCTCTGGATGCATCATCGGTGGTTGAAGCTCAATATGTCCAAGACAGAGCTTCTTGTCTTTCCACCTAAGTCCTCTCTCCAATCCTCTTTTTCTGTTTTTGTCGACAACACTTCTATTCACCCGGTCCAGGAAGCCCGCAGTCTTGGTTTTATTTTTGATTCTTCACTGTCTTTTATTCCCCATATTCAGGCTACAGCCAAAGCCTGCAGATTTTTCCTTTAAAACATCGCCAAAAATACGTCCTTTTCTCTCGGCCTCCACTGCCAAGACTTTGGTCCATGCTTTGGTGGTCTCCCAATTAGATTATTGTAATCTCCTTTTAGCTAGACTTCCCCTTTCTCATCTTCGCCCTTTAATTTCTGCTCAATATTCAGCTGCCCGCATCATTACTTCAGCTCATCGCTTTGACCATGTTTCCCCTTTGCTGTTTTCTCTTCACTGGTTTCCCTTCCCTTTCCGTATCCAATACAGTTGTCCCTCCACACTCACGGATTTGGCATTCACAGTTTTAAGTATTCACGGCTTGAAAATATTCTTTAAAAAAATAATAATCCAAAAAGCAAACCTTGATTTTGCCATCTTATATAAGGGACACCATTTTGCTATGCCATTGCATATAATGGGACTTGAGTATTCACAGATTCGGGTAATCACAGAGGGTCCTGGAACCAAACCCCAGCGAATGTGAAGGGACAACTGTATAAACTTTTGTTGCTAACTTTCAAAGCCCAGCATGGGCTAGCCCCTCTTTATTTATTTGACTTTCTCTCTCCTTTCATTCCCACCTGTACCCTTCATTCTAGTTCTCAAGGCTTACTCTCCCAACTAGGATCTCCACTGCTCCATCCTGGATTCGCTTCTCCCTTCCCTTCTCGCTCGCCGCCCCTCACTCCTGAAACCTTCTTCCCTATCAAATACGGGCCATTACTTCTTTGTCCACTTTTAAATCCGAGTTAAAGACCACCTTGTTCAGGGAGGCATTCCCCAGCTGTGTCTGATATACATTTATTTCTTCTGTCACTTGGTTTTACTGTGGATGTTATTAATTGTTGTAATTATCCTTGTTTTTAATTGATTTTTATTATTTTGCCTATTGTTTTATTTAGATTGTACGTCTTCGGCAGGTTTCATTCTGTTTTATCCTTGTTTTTGTACAGCGCCGTGTACACCGACAGCGCTCTAGAAATAGACTTTAATAATAATAATAATAATAATAATAATAGTGGAACTGAAGATAAAGCCTCCAGACATTATTGGAAGGACCTTGCTGCTTGTAAGTCTTCTTATTGTGGGTGAAAGTGGGTCAGAGTAGTGATAAAGCCTGCTAGCTGAAGCCATTGTTTTTCAAGCCCTATTCTGCTGTGCAGTTTATCTACTGTTTTGGCTATTCCTGGGTCTAGTTTGTCCCCAGGCTGTGCCAGTCACCTCTCAGTGAGCCTATAGTGAGTGGACAATATTTCAATATTAAAAGACTGTGGGGGGGGGACCTTACAAATTGTGTAATGCTGGACAGATAAAGTTGATTCTTTTTATCTGGAGATTTTAAGAGTTGACTTGAGGAATGTTTAGTTTAGACAAAATTCATAACTGTCTGGGTTGTGATACTTGCTCTATGAAGATCATAGTCACTGTAAAAGGTAGAATCCAAATCCAGAAGTGTCACTGTAAGATATTTACACTTGTTAGTATTGTATGTCAGTATGTCTGTGCTGGTTAAAAATAGCCTTAAGGACTGGCTGGCCCATTTGATCTCTAAACCTGTTTGGCAATGCTCTCATATTTTGGATAATTCAAACATGCAGTACCTGATTTAGTAACAGGGCAATAGCCTGGTTGTAGAACTTGTGACATTTGGACAGAATAAGGGTTTTTGATGTTAATTCACAAAGATTAGAAATGCAGAGAGGGCAGTTTAAATATCTGGCAATGCTACTTTGCAGTATCCTCATTTGACAGGGTTTGTGTAAATACTGATGTTGAAACCTGGGCCAAATCCACACTCACAAATAATCCAATCTTTGGCAGAGAAGGCTAAAGAGCTATAGTATCAAGTCCCAGCATTCCATAGGAAGGAGCCATGGCAAATAATTCCATTTCAAACTGGATTATTTGCGTAGTGTGGATTTGGCCCAAAGTCTCCATATTCTGCACTGTCATCAGATATTCAATGTACTTGACATAGAAATTTCCTCTCTGTGCTTTACCTTTTAATTAAAACGTGTTAGGATTTGAACCAGGAGCAACATGAATAAAATTGTGTACTGTACCACACAGCTACCAGTCTTATATCTGTTTTGAAATAGTAAATAATGGAGTTTGTAAATTAAAAAGAGAATTTGTTACAAGTCGTTAAAATGATGGAGTACAGAATTAGATATCATGGGGGTGGGATTGTTTCTCTGTGAAACTCCCTATTGAATTATTTCAATATTAAAGAAAACTGACTCCAAGGAGATTTTCAGACAACACTGTTATAGTGTTACTATTCCACTTTATTTGCTATGGCTGCCTTCTCTTGAATCCTGGGATTTGCAGTTTAGGGAGGGGCATTTACAACTCTCAGCCAGAGAGATCTTAGGCCTCACTAAACTACAAACCCCAGAATTCCATAGGAGGAAGCCAGAGCAGTTAAAGTGGAATAGTAACACTATAACAGTGTAGTCTGAAAATCTCCCAAGTTACTCTTTGTGGATGACTTGCTATTAAATTGAAGAACCAAGCAGGGAAAGCAAACAAATATGGTGGTGGTGAAGAAAAGAGGAAGGAAAGGCAATACACTGAATATTTTATTGGAATTATTTATAAAAGGAGAATACTATCCAATTTTCTGCAGTTAGAAAATTATTTTACTGTTTGGAAATTAATTTAGTTTTGTAGAAATTAAGACATATAGCACTGTCTTGAAAATAATATTTGGCCTGTAATAGGTACCATCAACCAAATAAAAATAGCCCTTTCTACAATAAAGCCCAAGAAGAAAAAACAAAATTCAGCCAGAACAAATTAAGTAAAATATGGGACTAGGAGACAACAACAGAGCAAATAACAATAAAATTATCCTGCCATATATTGTTAAAATATCAAAAATATCAAATATTGTTGCTTACAACCAAGGTTTTCCATGTTGGGATCCATATTATATACCCAAATACATGTTCATGAATAAAATGTATTTACTTAAGGGAGCAACCTTACCATGTTATAGTACCATGTACCAGAGTAATCTGTAATTTTATGTTCGCTATCTTCAGATAACTGCCCATTTATTTTAAAGAACAGTGTTGCACTGACTTTTAATATCATTTACCATCCAAATTATAACAAATAAAGGAGAGAGCATACATTATATTAAAGAAAACTGATCTTTATTGTAAACAACGTATAAAGTACTTTATAAGAAACATTGTGCAAATGTTTAAAGTAGTCACAAAAAATATATTACACCACTCTCCAGCAGCTCACTTTTCTCCAATACAGCAGAAGAAGAGAGAGAAAAATGATAGGGAAATTATGATGTACAGTCATTTAGGGTTGATGTCACACCTTTCTTTGTTTCTTACACAACCCCTCATTTTCTGATTTTAGTACAGTTTAAACTATGCCTTCAAAACATAAAGGCCACTTATGCTTCTATTCTAAGGTATCTTCCAGAGTAACATTTCAGAAAGTAGTAAGACATACCAACTCTTGTCTGTCCTTCCTTCAAAAAAAAAAAAAGGAAAGGAAAAAAAGCTTAATAGTTTCCTTTTAAGATTATATTTTAAACAAAGTGCACTGTATCAAGGTTTTGAAAATTCAGTGGCATAGAATTTGGAAAGTAGAAATGAAACCATAAGCAATTTAAAAGCAGAAACATCAGAAACATCAAAAGATGGTGAAGTACTGCTAATAATACTTATCATGATGTTTTGAAAAGGAATAGTAAAAATTCTATTAGAATCCAACCTAGAATCCAACCAAATAATATCTTAATTATGTGCTTGACACCTGTTCAGAATTGCTATAATTAGCCATACTTGATATATTAAGGTACAGAAATATGCCATAGTGGCAGTGCTAGGGGGGTGCGGAGAGGCTGACCGCGCCAGGTGGGGGGGGGTGACACCAGCCTTAGTAATGCCACAGATAAACAGGCCTAATCTCAAGTCTCTTAGTAACTTGATTTCCGCTATCAGTCACAACTAGATCTCAAAGAGATTAAAACCAAATCTCTGTGCTTCCAAGGAATTTATAAACATAACGTTATCCCTGATTCTGTACCAGGAACTGACATTCTCTCCTGTGCTTTGTTCACAATCTCAGTAGATTGTTAAACATCTGCACCCCTCTCTGGCTTATACCTAGCTGATCTATAGTGTGTATGAAGTTTACACAAGTTTCAAGCCTCATTCTTGCACTAGCATTGACACTTTAATTTCTCCTTTCTCCAAGTACAAGAGAAACCTCCTGTCTCTTAGGTCACTGGTACTCAGACACATAACTGTTTCCTCCGTCTGAGCCTCTATCACAGGCTGGCACAAGAACTAGTCTTGCAAGCTGTTTGCCATCACTGTTGCTTCTCCAATCCAGTGAAAATATTCAGTTAACAGTGTCTTCAGATGGTTTTACCTCACTGTGCAGGTGCAGAAGTAGATGGTACAACAATATCATTTAGCTTGCTCACTTCCATCTGCCAGTTTGGCAACTTCTTGGCTGACAAGTGGCGACGTGCATGTTTGGTTAAGTGGTCACTTCTCATGAATCTTCGATTACACATTGGGCAGGCAAATTTTTTCTCTCCTGTGTGTGTTCTACGATGGCGAGACAGTTCATCAGAACGTGCAAATCTCCTCTCACAGCCTATCCAACTACAGCTGAATGGCTTCTCTCCTAAATTATACAATGTCAAAAAATATGAGCATGAGTGATTTTTTTTTTTGCAATAACAAATCATACAGATTCTTCCTACAATCATTTACAATATGTAAATCAAGCAAAAAGAAATTATTATATGTAACATTAATATAGTTAAACTTAGAGAAACACTGTGCTTATTCCACAGAGTCCAAAAAGAAATACTATATAGCTGTCTTCCAGAAGGCAGAATACAAGCTATGCTCAGTCTCAAGATCACACTGACTTGTCGAATTGCTAGAGCATAAACTGGATTATCCCAAAAAAGTTATTAGACAATAGCTTTTAAAATCAGAAAGGGATATATTCATCTTCAATGTTTATGTTATGAAACCAAACATGTTTATACAAAACATTAAAGTAAAGCAGGTGGACATTCCCTATGCAAGAATGAGTTTAACTAAATGTTACATCTTCATATGGCAAGTAGCAAACTCTGATTCTTTACAAACTTAAAGGCCTTCTTCCCTTAGTTATCCTTAACAGACAAGGAAAGTTACAATTACTTGGTGTGTTGGATATTTATCATAAGCAGATATGGGCATGCATGTTTTTGTGATGGGAATTCTCACTTTCAAATTGCATATCTTTCCTCTTTCTCTCCTTTCTGGGATGAGAAAGTCAGTTCTACATTCAATCACTCTTCCTTTCATCTACTCCAACTTTTCCCATGCAAGTATATCGTCATGGTCCAAGATATGATTAAAATACTTCTGTCAAGTTGTATGTCAGAATGGTTGTAAACACTTTCTTCCTGAAGTGCAGCCTTCAGGCTCACTTTTCCTATCCCTGATCTAGATATATGATTGTTAGATCCACTAGCTATTTTTGCAAGAGCAAAATAATGATGGGAAAATACACATAATTTAGAATTTCCGCAATCGAAAAAATCAGTAGCTTCCCTTAGGCAGCAATCCTAAACAGATTTACCATGGAATAATTCCCCCTGACTTCAATGGGGCTTACTTCTTAGTAATATGTACAGGATTTCACTGTTGGCAAATTGTTCCTACACTGGTGATATAAGGCATGCTGAGAAAAAAAAATAGATTAGTTCAGTGCTTCCTAATACATTTTCTACAGTTCTAAATGCAGTTAAGTAAAGGAGAAATCTCATCACATGAATGACGATGCATGTATACAAACGCACACACCCACACAGTCCTGAATTGCAAATTTCTTATACTTAGTGATTTCAGAATAATTTACCTGTGTGTGTTCTAACATGAGCTTTCAAGTGGGAACTCTTGAAATATGTTTTCCCACATCCTGGATAGTTACAAACATGACTTCTTATTCTTAAAGAATCAACAGATGGAGTGATCTTTGTTGCAGCAGGGATTAAACCTGGAGCAGGAGCAATAGGTGAGAGTCTGGTGCCATTAGGACTGATTACTGGTGCCTTTGGATTCTGAACAACAGTCTGTGGCACAACAAACATAACAGCTCCTTTGGGAACTTGGGTTCCCATGAACACCATAGGCTGACAAAGGTTTGATGTCAATTGACTACAAGGAGTGTTGGGCACTACAGTTGTTACAACAGAGTTATTAGCAGAGAGTGGAACCATCTGGCACACCAGTGGCACAGAAGGGAGTGTCCCTGCATGCATAGGAGGTGGGGGAACTACCAGTGAAGACTGCTGTGCTGATCCAAGGACAGGTACAGGGATACCAGATGCAGTCTGTGTAAAAGGCACAGGACTGTTTGTCAGCACTGAACATCTTTTCTCCTGCATCCCTGGCACCTTTTCTTGATAAACTGCAGCATTCAGTGTAACGTTTTCACAAGCCGAATGCAGTTCTGCTTTGGCATTGTCTTGTTGATTTGCTTTGCTCTTGTTATCATCTTGAGACTTCAAAACACTGGCAATTCTTGCTGGACAAGTTCTATGATTGCAAAGTTGAGCATCAGCAGTGTGGCGAATGACACTCGTTGCCTGAGCTTTCAGTGTTCTTGATGCTGGGACCTTTTCAGTCTCTTTAAAAGCTGCTGCTGTAAAACCTTGGGTAGTAGTGTCTGACTTGCTCTGTACAGTAGATGGTGCTGGTGTTGCTGGATGGCTTGCCTGAGACATTTCAAGGTCAGAAGGACTGTAGGGTGGAGTCAAACACTAGAAAGAACAATAAAAACAAGGTATGTTAAGCAATCTATGCAGCATATACTGTAGTATCTACTTGGACTTCAGACTGCAATGCTATACATGCTTATTCAGAGTAAGTCCCAACGAATTAAGTGGAACTTCCTCCTAAACAAACATATGACTGAGCTGTAAATCATACACAGAATCAAACTTACAAAGGCTGATATTGTAGGAAAGTCAGCAGGAGGTAGCAGGTTGTCCTCAAGTTCTTCAGATGTATCCGATGCTGGCGTTATTGGTCTCAGTTCAACATACTTTTTGAAGTCTGACTTCCAGCTACAGCTCATGGACATCAGAGCTTCTACTGCTTCAAAATCGCTCTTTTCAGTGGTATTATTCCAAGAACACTTCCGATTGTGTGGCTTTTTAGTAATAATCTCCATTCTTTCCTCCTATAAGAAAGGGTTTTTTTTAAAAAATATAAAGCAACAAATATTCAGGGTTGGCTTTAGTTTAAACTAAATGACATTAAAAAAAAACACTCCTGTTTTTTAAATTGATCATTCTTTTTCTTTTTTAAAATCTGGCTATTATTAGTATTTTCCAACACTCTTACTGAAACAACAATGACTGTTTGAATTTAAACATTTTAACTTTAACAGTTTATTGGCAGTTGTTTATTGTCAGACCACTACCCAATGTCAGTTGCTTCTTTTTAATCATTTTATTTTATAGTGCAAGAAATGCCATTCAGAAAGAAATCCTTCAATTAGCATAAGTTCAGCCAAAACAACTTGGTTTAAAATAGCACTTTATAAAGAACAATTATTATTTAAGTTAGTGGCCATAACATCTGAACTACATTTTGCTACTTAATTTTCTGATTTAGTCCTGTATTGGCTTTAATGCACCCCCCCAACCCGGTTTAAACCAAAACCCGAGGGGGTTGGGTTTTTTTTCCAATCCTGCAAATATTTGAAAACATATCTAAACTTATTAAAAATATTTGCATAGTGATTAGAAAAAAGCAGATTATATGGAGCAACTCTAGTACTTAAGAAGCTCCCTTTTCCTCTTTTGCCTTATGATAGGATTACTTTTTCCTAGTGTGGATACCATGAAACAGAAATCATGCCGTAATGAAGATTAGCACCATACAGATGACAATTAAATTCCATTGACTCCACTGGATCTAGAAACCTGGTCCGCAAAGTAATTACTGTATAGTAAAGTTCTTAGATCTAAGCCAGTTTGTCCGTTAGAGCAAAACAACTTGGTCTAATATAATTTTATTCCAATCAGACAGCAACAAGGACTAATGTGGGGTTGCATGCAATACTATATGGGCCACAGTTTAGAAATACACCAGCCTCATATTCCATAATGTTTCAAATTGTTCATCTGCTGTATTTTTGCTACACATGTACAACAGGCCTACTTTGGAGGCCTGTTTAGCAGTCTTTCTCACTGTAATCAATTAGACTTTTGGCTAGGTTAATGTGAACAGACTGCGGCCTCAAATGTTTATATTACTCCTATTGTGTGATAATAAGAGATCAGATCTTGAAAAAATTACAGTGGCTGTTCTGGCTAGGGGGTTCTGGGAGTTATAATAAAAAAAAAAATTTTTCCAAGCTCCCCTTGGGACAGGCTTCTGTTTTTAAGCACAGGCCTTTGTCCTAATTAATTCAGTTTCTTAGCTAACATAAGGTTGCAATTTCTCTCCTAGATTTATAGTTTACATAACAAACCAATGAAAAATCATATCTTTATTCTGCATGCTTTCTATTCTTACTAGCATCAATAGCTCCAGTATTATTATTATAATAACATGGCGCTTTACAAGAAAAAGGACAACAAAACAGTTCAAATATCCATAACCCAAATAGTGGGTTATCTCAAGCATAAATTTGAGTGACAATATGCTCCAAAAAGAGGTCCACCCCAGCCACTCAAACTCCCTTCTCTGCCATGTTCCTCTGCATACTGCTCTATAAAGCTCTCATTAGTTATGCCACTCCATCAGTGAGCAAGGCTCCTGCATGGATTATTATTTTATTTGCAATATGTATTGTTTGCCTTTTCATTCTGGCAAGGCCAGAATGACACATTATCTATTTAATCATTTTACTTTCTACTTTCTCCCTCTCCTACAATGAGTTCAAGATGTCTCACCTAGCTCTCCACCATATTTTATCCTTAAAACAAGCCTGTGAGATAAGGGTCCAGCTAAGAGATAATAGTTAGTCCAAGATCATCCATTAACATCATTCTGTGGAGACTACAACATTGATCTCCTTACAAACCTTGGAAAAGTTACTTTCTGTATGTTTTAATCTGAAGTTCTGATTCATGAAACTTAATTCATCTAAATGGAGCAAGATGGTAACTCATATTCACAGATCTGTAAAAGAAATTCAAGTACCTGTATAGAAGCATTTGTTTGTATTATTGCATTTAAAGGGTGTTCAGCTTGCTGACAATCAACTGCATTGTTCCATTTTGGACTACTACACCTGCAAACCCCATTATGATAACAGGGAGGTTCTGGGAATTCTAATAAGAAAGTAACTGTTCCAAAACTTTGCTGCATCCATTACCTCACACCAACCCTTGTGGACTGTTCCCTGGGGGTTGTCTTCCTTCTGGTCTTAACTCTTTTAGCTTTAACAAATTGCTGTGTCACATGGCCCAAAAGATATGACCTGGACACATATAAGGCTAAATAATACTTTGTATATGACTTCAAGTCACCTGTTGACTTATGGCGACTCCAACAATTTCCTAGGGTTTTCTTTGGCAAGGAATGCTCAAAGAGGGTTTTGCCAGTTCCTTCTCTGAAATATAGCAGCTGGTATTCCTTGGTGGTATCCCATCCAAATACTAACCAGGACTGACCTGCTTAGCTTCCAAGATCAGAAGGGACTCAGGTGAGGGCCAGGCTCTGAAACTCTCTACCCAGAGAAGTGAGATTGGCACCCTCCCTGCCTTCCTTCTGGACCCAAGTAAAAACTTTCTTGTTTAGGCAGGACTTTGCTGATCAATGCTAATGGGTGCGCTGGGGTATATATGGTGTGTGTTGTATATACGCATATGTGTGTGTGTTTTTAAAATCTTAGCTGTTTAAACTTCTTTACTTGCTTAATTGTGTTTTAAACTTTTGTATTTTGCTGGTTTTAATAATGTTAAACAACAACGTTCCAGGAAGAATGGATGCCTTTTATTGAATACAGTATGTCAACACTACATCACAAGGGTTACACCCTCCTAGGGAACACAGACAGCTTTGGAAAGATACTCTTTTTTCAGACATCCTAGATTAAGACACTTGAAATGAGAAAAATGAAACATACGGATAATCACACTCAGTTCTACTATATTCATCCCAGAAGTCCCATAATGGTTGTGTTGTATAATGTTTAACTTGAATCTTTAATAAAAAAAATAAAAATAAAAAATGGTATCTTTTTATTGTACACCACTTTAAGTCTCAAATTGGGGAAAAAGCAGGATAGAAATAAAGAATAATAATATACTAATAATGATAATGATGATGGATCTGGGCCTTTTAGGGCACTCTTTCTCAACCTTTTCACCCTGGAGGAACCCTTTACAAGTCTCCAAGTCTCAGGGAAACTTTGCCTAAAAATTATTATATCTAATGGTGCATTCACACTACAGTTGTCCCTTCACATGAGCTGATGTTTGGTTCCAGGACCCCCCCCCCCCGTGAATACCCAAATCCGTGAATACTCAAGTCCCATTATATGCAATGGCATAGCAAAATGGTGTCCCTTATATAAGATGGCAAAATCAAGGTTTGCTTTTTGGATTATTTTTTAAAGAATATTTTCAAGCCGTGAATACTTAAATCCGTGAATGCCAAATCCATGAATGTGGAAGGACAACTGTATAAAAATAACCCAGTTTATTCTGGAATATTTGCCATGGCTCCTTCCCTATAGAATTTGGGGTTTGTACCTAGTTTGGTGAGGCACCAAACCCTTTGGCA
The DNA here is from genome assembly GCA_030847615.1 of Gambelia wislizenii. NCBI lineage: Eukaryota > Metazoa > Chordata > Lepidosauria > Squamata > Crotaphytidae > Gambelia > Gambelia wislizenii. The sequence goes on from JAUMIR010000004.1 coordinate 300,759,155, forward strand.
AAAGAACTTCCAAAACTATGAATCCCAGAACTCGATGGGAAGGAGCCATGGATTATAAACTGGATTATTTGTGTAGTGTGGATGGATTGATTGTAAAGCTAGAAAAAGATGTTTATTTTTTAAAATCACGATCTTTCAGGGAACCCCTTGAGACCCCCTCAGGGAACCATGGTTGAGAAACACTGATTTAGGGTTTTACAGAAACCCTATTCAGATCAATGGAGGAGGGACTGTGAGGGAGATGAAGCCACTCTGGTTTCAAGAACGAGACGAAACCGCAGGCCAGGAAGGAGAGCCTCACAGGCCGCCGCCTCCCGCTCCTGGCGCCGAGCCAGGCTCTCCTCAGAAGCCCTCTGCGGTGACTCACTCTGCTCATTCCAAACAGCACGCACTCGGCCTCGAGGACAGCCCCTACGCCTCGCCCATTGGCCACCATGGACAGGCACGGCAAGAGCTGATTGGCTGGCGCCGCCCGGAGATTGTAGGAGGGGGGGCATGTGAACGAAGCGTGATCAGGGGCTGCTCCTCCGCGCTCCGGAAACGTGAAACTTGGAACTGCAGCCTCGCGACCTTCCACCTACTTTTCGCTGAGAGCGGCTCGCGCCCTCTCTTCCTTCTCCCGCCCCGCCGGACTCCGCCCACCTTTTCACTCCCACGCCCTGCAGGCAAAGCCAAGCAAGCATGCTCGGGGGCATGACAGAAGGCAAGCAAAGCAGGAAGAGATCCCGCCTTGCTGCTGCTGCCGGGAAAGGCTGATGATGCTCAAGCCCCATCTATCCATGCGGACCTGGAGAGGCACACAAAAGCCTTGGACTCAGCACTTTCTCTGCCCTTGCTTGCTGCTGCTTTTATAATCCGCCAGTAAAACCCTATGAAATTCATGGGGTCGCCATAAATCGACAGCAGACTTGAAGGCACATGTACACAAACAATGCAAAATGACTGAGAGATGGCCGCACGCAAACTTAGCTCCACAGAATTAGGCTGGGCAATTAGTCCAAGCTACTAGCACTGCTGGTGTAAACTGGAACAAGCTCGGTGGGAGTCTAGTAACTTAACACTTGTGCATGTTCTGTTGATTAAACTGGCATACTCTAGTTGGGCCCTAAGGAAGCCAGCATGGTGCAGTGGTTTGAGCATTAGGCTATGACTCTGTGGACCAGGGTTTGAATCCCTGCTGGGCCATGGAAACCCACTGGGTGACTTTGGACAAGTCTCAAAGGCAACCCCCCTCTGAACAAATCTTGCCAAGAAAACCCTGTGATATGGTTGCCCTAAGTGGGAAACGACTTGAAGGCACACAAGAAGTTGGGCCTAACAACTCGATACAGATTTAAGAAATAAAAAAATAAAAGAACCTGGGAATGCTGGATCAGACCAAAGGCTGATCTAATCCTTTATTTTTTTTTTCCCCAACCTGTTTCCTAGAGGAAGTAGATAAGCAGGAGAGGAATGCAACTATGTCTTCTTAATTGGTGCTAGGTCTGGAATTAAGTCAGTTTAGAGTACAGCTCTTATCAGGCAGTATACCCAATGAGATTTCCAGTCCAAGCACTGCAGGAGGGCCACATGATACCTTCTGCTGCAGTCCAATGGATGATTAACCAATCCTACACTGAAACTTAATGGCATGAGAGTGCCCAAGAAGTCAGAGGATTGCACCATAACTTTTGAGCAAGTCCCATTCAAATTCAGTACAACTCACTGGTCAGTCAAGATGCACAGGCTCTAGCAGAAACAGTAGTAAATGTAGCACATATAACAAATGTTGACATGGTTGTTTGAAAAGTTATCTGTCTATAGCCTCCAGTTCTCAGTATCCCTGAAAATATGCTGCTTGGGAGATTGTAGAGTTTGAGTGCAAAAAGTAATTTCTAAGCCCTATGCATGTGTGTAAGCAATGATCAAGCAGTCCAAAGTGTTTTCTCCTCCCAAGAATGTTACCACATAGTCTATTAAGTCTGTTGCAGCAATGACAACAATGAGTCTTGTGGCATCTTACAGACTACTACATTTTATTAGGCATAAAGTTTCATGGGGTGCGCCTACACTGTAGAAATAATGCAGTTTGACACCACTTTTAAGTGTTGCAGCTCCATCCTGTGGAATCCTGGATTTGTAGCTTTACAAGGTCTTTAGCCTTCTCTGCCAAAGAGTGCTGGTGCCTCACAAAATTACAAATCACAGGATTCTGTAGCAGTTAAAAGTGATGTCAAACTGCGTTTTATTTTTAGTATAGATGCACCCATGGACTGCTGCAAATCACTGATGCACACGGTGAAGTAGGCCTAAAATTGATGGTAAATCAAACTTGTTAAGTCTTATTACGGTGTCTCGTTGCCCCTCCCTTAGCTTATCCGCAACCGAGGGTGTGCGTATGTGTGGAATTCCCGCCAAGACGCCCGTCACAGAACGAGGAAAGAGCGCGTTTTAGGCGCGAGCAGGGATGGATGGAGCAGCACGACTAAGTGGTCGGCGGGTCTTTCCGTTTGATTTCCCCAAAGGTCCCCTCATCCTCAGCAGTCCCCGTCTCCAAGCACACGGCTTCCCTGTGGCCTCGTCTCCACCCTTCGCCTCTCTTTCCCTTCAGCAAGGCTGCCGTTCAGGCGGGGGCCATGCTAGTCTCGCCCCCCACACACACACAAACCCACAACTGCTAGGGCGGCGCCTCTTCCCAAGCAAGCCTGGCCCCATCCCCAGCCGACCTTCTCCATCCAGCAGCTTCCCCCCCCCCGCCCTTGTTATCCCGGGCGCAGCTCCCTCCCGCCCCCAACCCCTCCACACCCGCAGGCTGGCCTCACCCACCCTTTCCCCTGGGCTTCTTTCCCGCCCTCCTCCTTCCCTTCCCAAAGTTCACCTCCTGACTCAGGGCTTCCTCCCCACCCGGGCCCCCACATGCCCACCCTGGCCGCCGCCTCCATCAACGCCCACCCCTCCACCCACCCAGTCTCCTTCCTTCCTTCCTCTTTTCTCGAAATATCTCCCACTCTGTCCTCCCTGGGCGGACGCTCGTGTAACCTGCCCACCAATCTCTTGCTCTCTTCATAATATACTACACTTCTCCCTTCATATTCGCTGGGGTTTGGTTCCAGGATCCCCCGTGGATACCCAAATCCGTGAATACTCAAGTCCCCTTATATGCAATGGCATAGCAAAATGGTGTCCCTTATATACAATGGCAAAATCCAGGTTTGCTTTTGGGATTTTTTTTTTAAAGAATATTTTCAAGCCGTGAATGCTTAAATCCGTGAATGACAAATCCGTGAATATGGAGGGACAACGATACTTTCATTGACTGTTTTCATTTTAAACTTCTTCGTCTACCTCCCGCCCTTCTTCCTCTCGGCTTAGCCGCAAGGAAGCTTTATTAATTCTTCCTACTCCGGGTTAATTTTTCCTGGCCAAGTTTCCCCGGAAAGTTACCCCACAAAAGACTCTCTTCGTTTTATTTATTTATTAAGTGCTGCCTTTTTGTCATCTCGTCGACAACCACTCCCCACAAACGCCCCACTTTTCTCGCAAACTTTCCTTCTTGCTAAAATCCCTTTTTTAATCCCATTGCGTTGCCTAGCAACGTGTTATACTCTCTCCATTGCGCCCCTGTCCTCAGATCCTCCTCGTTGCGCATACACACACTTGGCTCACTTTTCCCCCCTGGTTCTTCTCTGCCTCCTCCCTCTCCAACAGCTCATTTGTTTCTAGATGTCTTCAGCAAATCTTAAACTTCCTTGGTGATCATAAAAAGCATCATCATCTCTTTCTGCACTGCCTTTTGGAACAAAATATGCTTTTGCCTCCATGGGGCAGATGCACCGATTCCGAAACACACGCGTGTCTTTTCCCCCAAGCTGCATGTTATTTCTTTAAATATATATATTTTTTTAAAGTTAAGATAGCAAAACATTCAAGTTAAACATATAAACAACGCGCAACATAACATTATAAGTTATTTCTGCTAGTTAATCTTGCATGGGACCAAAGCTTAGTACTTACAATGAACTGGAGAGGAGTGGCTCCAAAATTTAGCATGACTCCAGATGGAAGGAAGGAAGGCTTCCCTCGACTACGCGATGTTAGGCTGCGGCCATGAGGCTTGAGCCAGCGAGAGCTGCAGTTGTTGACAAGCGCCTTGCCTTGCCTTGCCCGCCCAGGCGTCCTCTCCGCGGGATGCTTGTCTTTATTTTCCTCTTTTTGTCCGCGGGCAGCTCCCCATTCAGGTGGCGGCTCCCCAGCCCTACGTAGGGAAAGGCGGGCGCAGTCCCGGCCAATCGCCTGTAAAGGTGTGTGAAGCAACAGCCAATGGGGAAGCGGGGGCTACGCGTGATCAGCGGCTGCCCGGCAGCGTGGAGACGGAGTCATCTCAGCGTGTCCATCAAGCCCGCCGCATGTCCCAGCGCAGCCCTTCCGCAAGGCTGAGTCAGTGTCACGTCTCTTCCCACCCCTCCCCAGCCTCCGTCTCCCTGTGGAAGAGGCGAAGTGGGTTGCAGACGCTGGAAGGATGTTTTGCATGGTAACTCAGTCGGATGGCAGAAATGACGTCTAGGGACCCTTTCGCTTTCCCTCTTCATCCTACAGAGATCATAGAATGATAGAGCTGGAAGAGACCACAAAGGCCATCTAGTCCAACCCCCTGCCCTGCAGGAATACACAAAGCGTTCCCGACGGATGGCCATCCAGCTTCTGTTTAAAAAACCCCAAAGGAGACTCCACCACACTCTGAGGCAGTGTATCCACTGCCAAACGCTTACCGTCAGGATGTTCTTCATAATGTTTAGGTGGGATCTCTTTTCCTGTAGTTTGAACCCATTGCTCTGTGTCCTGGTCTCTGGAGCAGCAGAAAACAAGCTTGCCCCATCCTCAGTATTACTCTGCTTTAGGAGGATGGGAAGGTATGCTTGGAATGAGTGATGGGCAGTGGCTTCCATCTCAGTGGAGTGGTGGATCCACTCTGGGTTTTTAGTCTGAACGTTAAAGCAGTATCCGAAATGCCTGGATGGCCATCTCAGGGGAGTGCTTTGATTGTGTCTTCCTGCATGGCAGGGGGTTGGACTAGATGGCCCTTGTGGTCTCTTCCAACTCTATGAGTCTGTGATACTGTTCTGTGATCCTTTCAGATATTTAAACATGGCTATCATGTCACCTCTTAACCTTCTCTTCTCCAGTGGATATTAGAAGAATAAAGGGAACTGAGTTCTAAACCAGATGCTTTTTTGGTAGAAGCAGAGGCTGCATTGAAGGCTCATTTCAGCTGACCTGGGGAGAAGCAGACCACTGTCAAGGCTGACTGGCCCCAAAGTGATACCATCTATAAGAAAAAATGCTATAGTGGTTTTAATAGCACATTGGTCTTCTGCTGTGTTTTGTGGATACAGCTGTGGCCTGTTTAATATGAGATATCGGCTGCCTTTCTGTTTCACACTTCCTGTTGTATGTGATGTCTAGAACTATGGACTGGATTTTTGGATTTCACTGTTAGTCTAAATTACTGTTCTTGACTGTTAAGGCATTGCTTCTCTCTGATCTTAACTGTATCGCCTGTTCTATGAAATGTTTTGCACAAGCCACACTTGAATCTGTCCTGTTGTTTTGTTATTACTGTGACTTCAAGTCAGCTCTAACTTATGGTGACCTTCTCATAGGATTTTCTAGGCAAGGTTTATTCAGAGGTTTGCCATTGTCTTCCTCTAAGGCTGAAAGAGTATGTCTTTCCTCACGTTACTCACTGGATTTCCATGGCTTAGCAGGGATTTGAACCCTATTTTTTCGGAGTCCTATTCCAACATCCAAGCCACTATAAACCATTATATGCTGGATCTCAAATCTGTATGATCCTTCTCTATGTAAGCTGCAGTCCTAAACCCATTGAGAGCTGAAGAATTAGGTGCATTTGAGTCTAGGCATGCCTAACTCATCTGCATTTGTATATACTGAAGGTCCTCAAATATAGAAGCAATATAAGGTGTGATAACTATGTACTAGCATTATTCCTCTAGACCCGTGGTGAGTTCACCGTAGAGTAGTATTTTTGGGAGGCGGTGGTCCTCCATCCTAGAAACGTGCCCTGCCCAGTGCAGCTGCATTCTAAATATCATGGCCTCAATACTGGTGATCCCTGCTTGCTCAAGGACAGCAACATTCGTCACATAGTCAGTCCAGTGTATATTTAGGATTGTGCGTAGACAGCGCTGATGAAAGCGTTCAAGGAGTTGTAGGTGGTGGCGATAGGTGACCCATGTTTCAGATCCATAAAGGAGGATAGACAGTACAATGGCTCTATACACACTGATCTTTGTGCTTTGCCTCAGGTGTTTATTGCTCCAGACTCTTTTGTGAAGTCTTCCAAATGCACTATATGCCTTTGCTAATCTGTGATCGATCTCTTTGTCAATCTTGGCATCTGAGGAGATGATGCTTCCCAGGTAGGTGAACTGCTGAATGGACAGCGTAAGAGGGGCGCTCCAAAAAAGTGATACAAAGACTCCCTGAAACAACATCTCAGGTTCGGCCAAATTGATCACCAACAGTGGTCCGCCCTGGCCTCACATCGGGAGGCATGGAGACGCACTATCCACAATGCTGCAGCCTTATTTGAGAACTCACGACGAACAAGTCTTGAAGAGAAACGACAACGCAGAAAGAATCACAACCCAAAAACATCACCCAAGGAGACCTTCTGTTGTGCTTTTTGCAACCGGACTTGTTTATCTCGGATTGGCCTTTTTAGTCATCAGCGCGCTTGCAGAAAGCGCAGGATGAGTCCTTCCTGAATCTTCGTTTGCGAAAAAAAGCCAGAGATTCCTCTAGACACAAATTTCATTCACTGTGTTGCTCCTGTGTTTATACCCTGTCTTAATTGGTGTGCAAGATTAACTTATTCTGAACATGTATGGTGTGGCTCAGGGATGGTATATGTAGGTTAAATGCACATTTAAATAATGTGCTTTCAAGTAAGGAAATGGCCCAGCATAATGACTTGAAGGCACCTATACACACACACACAAGGAATATTACATGTGAATTTGGCTGAATTTTGTTAGAATTCTAGCTCAGCCTAAAACTTGTTGGATGGCCTTGTACCAATCAGTGCCTCCTATGAGAGTCTGACTTATCCAAGGCCATCTAGAGAAGTTTAGTCTGAATAAGAATCTTAACCCTTATTTCCCACATTTGATTAGCACCTCGTTTGCAAGGGTTCTTTATTGATAGACTGCCATCTGTATAAGGAGCCACCCCTTATAAATTCATGTCTGGTTTCAATGGGCATTCTTCTTGTAGTATTCAAGTACAGTACTTTCAAAACTGATGAGATATAGCCTCAGCATATGATAATGATACCTAATCACCTAATGATAATTGATTAGAAATGTAGTGTGAACAGGGATAATTTGTTACTCTTATTATTGTGGGTTTTTAATTTTGGTATTTATGCCAAGATTTCAGAAAGCCACAAGATCCTGAGAAGATGGGGAATGTGTTCAGCCTCATAGGTGAACATACGTGAATTTTAAAACTTGTACTGTACAGTTGGCCCTCCATATCCACAGATTCTGCATCCACAGATTCCACCAACCACTGCTTCAAAATATTTTTTTTTAAAAAAGAAAAGTCCAAAAAGCAAACCTTGATTTTACCATTTTATATAAAGGACACTATTTTACTACACCATTGTATATGGAACTTGAGCATTCATGGATTTTGGTATCCATGGGGGTGGATGGTCCAGGAACCAAACCCCAGCAGATACCAAGGGCTCACTGTAATTCTTTTTCATGGTCTCTCTGACTAATACATTTTGGGCTTCTTGCATAGGCACCATTTTGGACAGCGGGACTAGTGCTGCTTTCAAGATTCTAATCATGACAATTGTCTTTACCTCTTCAAGATTCTACTAGAAAGTAGAAAACTAGAAGTGACATTTTTGAATTTAACATGTATGTTTTTAAAACATGTGGATAGTGTTTGCGTGTGGTGGGAGGAGGGATAATTGCAGTGATTGTAGCAGGCTGGAAGGGGTAGTTGAGTCCTTTCATCCCCTGTTGTCAATGAGAGAGTCCTTACGTATAGAAATGGCAGCTGCGAAGATGTTTTCATTCAGACTGCAGCAGGACCTGCTGTGATTCTGATAATTATCAGCCCCTCTCCTCAACGATTTCTGTTTTCATTTTTTTAAAAATGTGCACATTATATTTAGAGGCACATCACATCATAGCTAATTTGGTCCTCAGCTGTATTGTTGCTACAGGGTGAACTAGAAGCTTCTTTTCCCTTGCCCATGTGCACTGCAGTGGTCGCAGTATCAGGATTAATGGCAACACTATAGGAGAGGAAGCACTATGTGTCTTCCTGCAGAACATTCTTCATTTCCATGTGGGGTTTCTAGTTTATATGAATACTGGAAGAGAAAAATGGACTGGAAACTAAATAGGATCTAGAAACAGACATTTTGTCTTAAATCATTTTCTGTACATATGTTTGAAACCAGAACAAAAACATCACATATGCAATGTCAGTTGATACCACCGTTGCAAAAAAAAAAAAAAAAAGACAACCTCCACCAGCTAGTCATCTAAGTAGGTTAGGCATACCATCCAGCTTCATAGCCAATCATGCACTCACTTCAAATGGCGTCCACCCTTATCAGGTCCTCCTTGCCCATTTCTCACCTTCTTCCTCCACCATGACTAATGTTCCCTACAGAATTTTGGTTGTGTGCTCCTGTTGGCATTGCTGTGGGCAAAAGGAAATGCAGTGGAAGCTATAAGACCCTCTGGACTGAGCTACTTATTGCCAACTCATGACTTAGAGGGGAGGGGAGGAGGGAATCAGGTGGCCAGCCCTATGTAGCCCTCATCAAAAATTTCTTATCTCCATGAGGCTCTGTGTCATCTATTGCAGCAGGTGAGCATTTAAGTACAAGGGTGGCTGTAAACTGCTCCACAGCACATAAACAAACCCTTGAACTTCTAATGCCTGGAATTTCTCAATCTATCTAGGAAACCTAGATTCCCTGAAGGCACAAGATCCTGCCTGATCTTGGAAGCTAAGTAGGGTCAACCTGTTTAGTACTTAGATGGGAGACCACCAAGGAATACCAGAAGATACTTATTTCAGAAGAAGGCAGTGACAAACTTCCTCTTGAGTATTAATGGGGTTGCCATTAATCGACATATGACTTGAAGGCATGTATGCACACAGACAAAAAGGAAACCTAAAAGAATTGGAAAGACAAGGTATAAGTGGACCACAAGCTGAACATTAGTCAGCAGTGTGATGTGGCAGCCAGAAAAGCCAATGAGATTCTAGGCTATATCAATAGGAGAATAGTGTCTAGATCGAGGGAAGTAATACTACCACTCTATTGTGCCTTTGGTCAGACCTCACCTAGAATACTGTGTCCAGTTCTGGGCACCACAATTCAAGATGGATATTGAGAAGCTGGAATATGTCCAGAGGAGAGTAACAAAAATGATGAAAGGTCTGGAAACCATGCCATATAAGGAATGACTAAGGGAGCTGGTTATGTTTAGCCTGGAGAAGAGAAGGTTAAGAGGTGACATGATAGCCATGTTTAAATATTTGAAAGGATGTCATATTGTGGATGGAGCAAGCTTGTTTGCTGCTTCTCCAGAGACTAGGACATGGAGCAATTGATTCAAACTACAGGAAAAGAGATTCCATCTGAACCTCAGGAAGAACTTCCTGACAGTATGAGCTGTTCAACATTGGAATGCACTGCCTTGGAGTGTGGTGGAGTCTCCTTCTTTGGAGGTTTTTAAACAGAGGCTGGATGGCCATCTGTCTGGAGTGCTTTTATTGTGTGTTCCTACGGGGCAAGGGGTTGAACTGGATGGCCCTTGTGGTCTCTTTCAACTCTATCATTCTATGATTCTAGTCTTCAAGAAAGAGAAAATGCTTGAAGGAAAAAGGGGGATAGATGTTTACATAAAATGTACTTATGTTAATTTATATGCATGTGTGCAAATTTAGAATCACTGTAGCTTAAATAGGATTACAACAGTCTCATTATAGAAGGGAAGACTGACCAGATGACCTCTGGCATCTGCATCAATTGGCAGATGCCAAGTGGTGATGGACAACTTTAAGCCCTTGCTCTTCCTTCTTATAGTTCTTAAACAGGACTTGGATGAAACAGCCTTTTAGACAGAGAACTGTCCTCTGTAAAGTAGGATACTTGGGCACCATGATTACCAAATATCGCCATTGTCCTGATGTACTTCTTTCTTCCCTTACAATACTATTCCTAGCCTATCTCTTCTTCCCCCCCCCCCATCCTGTCCATTCTCCCATCCCATCCCTCTCTTCAGTCTTTCTGATTCTTGGTGGTCTCTGTGACTCACACAAATAGGGTTATCTGCACCTGCTCAGTGCATGTTTGGAACCTTCTAGAGCTATTATGTAAGTGTTTTAGTAGTAGCTCTTCCTCCTCCAGTATATTTGACCTGCATGTTTCCTACTTAATCCCTCAGTTCATTTTTGTTTGCTGCAGTAGCATCGAAGGAACTCTTAGTGAGCTTATTTGGTCTGCCTTATGGTTATGGTATTTTTTGGCTTAGATTTATCTGATTTCTCTTTGGATGGCATTTTGGCTTGGTTTTGGACTGATTTCAGTTTGACTAACAGGCTGTTTTCAGACTTCAGTAAAGTGCTGTGTCTTGGCCATGGTAGTTCCAGTTAGCTTTTGCTTAAGCATGCTTTCTTCATCTTTCTTTAAAAAGTGTATTTCTTGTGGGGCCAAGATCCCCGAGAAAAATGGTAACTTGCACTGCCTGTTATGTCTGGAGTAAGGTCATAATATGAGAGCCCGCTCTCATTGCCAGGCTTTCACCCCACAGGCATGCTGGAACCAATCTTCGAGAGTCAAAGTGCTCCTGTGGGAGAAGATATTGAAGGCTACTGACAAAGCGCCAGAAAATAGGCTGCTCTACACAGCCTCTGCTGGGGTGGCATCAGGTCTTTTGTCTGTACCACCTCGAGCTTCCTTGGTGCCAACTGCCTCTGGACCTTCCAGCAGGGTGGCAATGAAGAGAGTGTGCAACCCGCTCTGAAAAGGCCACTGATTGTTCTACATCAGAGTCTGCTGAGTCCCTCAACACCTGGTAGATAGATCAACATGGAAGCTTTCCAGTTCCAGAGCACTGGGCAGAGAAGAGGCATTGTCATCATAAGAAGAAGGTGAAGGACACTGAGGGAACTTGCTGTCAGGTTCAGGCTTCACCCCAAAGCCCTGAACAGTCTCAGTAACTCCTTCTAGTGGAGACTGTTCAATACTGAGAGTCTTCAGTACCGATCTCAGTCAGATCAAGGTGCTTATCTCTCCTCACTGAACCTCCAGCTCGTGAACCAGTGTGGGAAGACTTTCCACAGGTAATTCATGTTACAACCATGTCAAAGTATGAAATAATTGAGTCTTCCGCACCCCCAGGGTGCAGCAGAGATGGCATTTGCCTCCAGATCGTACAAGAGGGTCTCTTCCATCTCTGCCAGGAGAGCCTCTCCTCCCCCTTGGTGACCTCATCTGCCCACTTGATGTCATTGCTCGATGTCCAGTTCATAATCAGGCAGTTCTCAGGCAGGGAGCTCTGGTGGTGCAGTGGTTAAATGCCAGTACTGCAAGCCACCACATTGCAAGTTCGATTCCAGCGGGCTCCAAGGTTCACTCAGCCTTCCATCCTTTCGTAGGTCGGTAAATTGAGTAGCCAGCTTGTGGGGGCAATTAGCTAACACACATTGGAAACTGTTTAATGCAGTGTAGATGTGTAAATAGCTATTGCTTAAAACAATTTGTAAGCCGCTCTGATAGCCTTGTGGCTGAAGAGCGGGGTATAAATAACTAACTAAAAATAAAAAATAAAAATTCTTGGGGACTAGAATTTTCTCCATCGAGATCCTGTAGTCTGTGGTCAAGGTCTCTACCATGCCATCAATAACATTATGAATCTGACCATCATCAGTATGGGCATGATTTCAGGTGATATGGCTGTAGGAATCTGGAGAGGTATAGAGCTTATCGAATGTGATCTCTGTACTATAGGAATACATGCTCTTCATCCCTGGAGCTTGCCTATGAATAGTCTGAGGAGGATTGGTAGCATTCCAGGGAATTAGATCCTCACTACTATTGTCATGGACGGTATCATAGATCAGAACCTTCCTTGATACTGTCCACCTCAGTACTGAGCAAACCACATTCTCTGACTCAGGAGCACTGTGAGTAGGGCTGGCTTTGAAGCAACCCAAGCCTCCTCGAGCCTCTAGAGAGTTGTTCACCTTTGGCTTTGCTTTCTCAGTCTTGGCCATAAGTACCATCTCCAAAAATTAGGCTGCCACCTCATCCTCACTGGTGAAAAGTTCATGTGAGAATCATTGGAGACCGAAGACTCAGACTCAGATTCTTTGTCTGCCTCTTTGGAATTTCCACCAATGCGCTCGCCTCCTATGGTCCTGGTTGAACACAGCTTGACCTCTCCAATTAACGATGTCAGGGCCTTGTGGAACAAAGGTTGAGAACAGTGAAGGCCTTGGACTTAGAGGGGAAACAACAAGAGACCGAACCTTCTGATCTGTATATAGATGGATTCAGACAAAAGTGCATTGATTCCTCTGCTGCTGTCCCTTCTGAAAATGGTGTGTAAGTCCTGGGCCATTGTCAATACAGTCCACCTCTAAGAAGAAAGATGGCTGTATTGCATTATCGAAGTGGGATTGGCTTGGCTTTTATAACACCCCAAGCCTAATTCAATTATTGTAGAGGTGTCCCAGCCCAAGTTCATTCAGAAGAGCCATACAAATCCATCTGACAGAGAGGACAAAAAACTCAGTGCCAAAAAACTGCAGCCCTCTCATTTATGATTACCAGTTATGAAGCCTCCATGGGAGCTTACCAACAATTGTTATGGGGTGGAAATGTCCCTGTTTCTGGCTGAGCTTCCTAGAGAGGACAGAAGGTTAGCTGGAGTTCTGTAGGCTGAAGTCCCCAGCTTGGCAACCCAGCAAATAAATACCACAAGGCACGCTGCAGATTGCAGTGGCAAGATGTTGGTAGGAGCCATTACATTAAGGAGGCATGCATGGCTATGCTCGTCCGGACTTTCCCACCAAGCCAGACCAACAATTAAGGACCTTCTATTTGCTAAGGGTGGCCTCTTTAATGTGGAGATGTGCGACCAACTTGAGCACAAGCATAAAATGTGTACTACAGCTTGTAAGTTCAGCTTCTAGTTGTATGCTCAGCTGTCGTCTCAACATCCTGTTATGTCCAGCAAAGATAGTCATCTGAGTCCAAGAGATCCTTTAGCCTAGTGTCATCTTAACAGTCTAGAACAGCTGCTATTCACTCCTTGGCATCACAAAAGGCTTACTCATCTGCCAAGTACTGCCTGCAGTCTTACAGGAAAATGCCTCAAGATCAAGACCAAGGCAAGCAACACCTTTGACTTCTCAGCCAGCTCTCTTCTCACATCCACTCCACTCTTCCACCATAGGTTTCAGAGTTACCATCATGTCTCGGCTCCTGCCACAACAGCCTCTTGGGTTCTCAACATTGTATAGAGGGGGGTATGCAGTAGTGTTTGGGAGTACACCCCATTGGGGGTAAAGCCCATTGGGGGTAATTCTCATTACTCCCCCCTCCAACGCACTTAACCAGACAGTCAACACTCTTCTCCTCAAGAGTGCCATAGAATCCATCCCTGTCACATTTATCCAGCAGAGATTCTTCTCCTGCTACTTCATCGTGTCCAAGAGGCCTTCACCCCATCTTGGATCTTCAGGATGTCAGCTTCTACATAGAGCCCAGCCATTTCAGAATGGTTACTCTCAGATTCATTGTGTCCATGTTGCAGGAAGTGGATTGGTTTGCAATGCTAGATTTAAAGGATGTGTACTTCCACATTGCAATCCAGCCTTTGCACAGGCATTTCCTTTGCTTTGCTGTGGAAGAAGGGCCTACTGTTTCCGTGTCCTTCCATTCAGACTTTGCGCTGCTCCTCGAGTCTTCACAAAGTACATGGCTGCTGGTGGTGGTGTGGCTCAGGAAGCAAGGGGTCATTCTTTTTCCATACATTGATGACTGGCTCCCATTATTGTCTATTCTCGGAACCATCTTGTTGACAACATCAGTCTCATGCTTCACCTTCTGGACTTGTTGGTCCTCCTTGTAAATCTCAAGATGTCTCACCTGGAACCATCCCAGCAAGTGAGGTTTATTGGAGCCCTTTTGGACACTTGCGTTCAAGCAGCCTTTCTGCCTGACAACAGGTACCAGGTGCTTCTGAGAGCCACGTTGAGGTGCTGGCGCAACTTCAGGGTGTGTGCAAGACATGTCCAGGTGCTCCTTGGATTTATCAGTGACAACATTCACAAGACTAAGGATGAGGCCTCTGCAGGCTTGGTTTCTGTCCTCTTTTCAATCTTCTTGACAACTCTCCTTGTTGATGTCTTACCACCCTGAGAAGTGTCCATTGGCCATTGGAGTGGTGGGTTGAATCCAGGAACATACAAGCCGGCATGCCATTTCTTCCTCCACAAGCCTCTGCGGTAGTCACCATGGATGGTTCCATGGAAGGATGGTGAGCTCACTTAGAAGGCTCCTCCATAAGACGGCACTGGACACTCAAAGAGAGTGTTCCCCACATCAGTGTTCTTGAGATGCTAGTAGTGGAAAAGGCCTTTAAGGTCTTCAAACTTCTTCTGCGTGGCAAGGTTGTTCAGGTAGTCTCCAACAACACCATGGGGATGTACTACCTGAACAAGGAGAGTGGAATGAAATCAAGCACCCTGCTGCATCTCACTGCTTGAGTGGTGTGTCAGCAGAAGCATCTCCATGTTGGTGAGCCATCTTCCAGAAGAAAAGACTGTGTTAGCGGATGCTGTCAGCAGGACATCAGTTGCTTGCCACAAGTGGAAGCTGTATCCAGGTACTCTCTGGAAGGTGTGATACAGCTTGAGGGGCATTCTTCTGCCTGAGAACCCCTAAGCTGCCCTTCTGAGATGCAATCTTGGGATTTCTCTGCCTGGGATTTCCCCTAAATTGTGCTCCCTTTTGGTATCATCACTACCACCCTTTGAATTCTACCCCCACTTTCACACAGTCCAAAAGGAGACTATATGGGGTTTCCTACTCTACTCCCTGCCCCTTGCAGAGATGTTACCATCCCCTCCCTTCCCCAAGGGAAGAGAAAAAGGACCGAGCAACAGTCACATCAGCTGAGAAAGATTAGAAAAAATTATTTATTCTAAGCAGAGCTCATACATGTAGATAATTCTCATAGAAAGGCTCTCCCTTTCCAGTTACATTCATAGAAGTTACAGATATAGTTAATCATCCAGCCAAGTGGGAAAATAAACATAATTCCCTAATGCAATCTATCTAATACAATTCCTGATCTACTCACTCACTATGAAGTCCCATCTGTTGAGTTGAGGGTTGGCGTCTGTTTTCAAACCTGTCTCAAACAGCCTTCCTCCATCTCGGACCCTTTGTTCTTCTCTTTGTTCTCCCCCTGCCTTGTGGCCCCAAGGCAGGAAGCCTCTCAAAGGTTTGCCATTCTGGAACCTTTGATGGGTCAGTGTCTCTGCTGACCTGTGACATCAGCAATGATGCTGGCCCTAAAGGTGCCACCCCTCTCCAGTCCCCTAGTTAACCCTTTGTTTACCTGATGCTGTGCTGGAATAATGGGGAGGTGGAATCTACCCATTATAACAGAAGGTCTTCAAGTTGTGGAGCACTCTAGAAGTGGACCTCTTCACCTTGGCCTGGAAGTGCCAGACTTTCTGCTCCAGGGCTTGATGGGAGAAAGGCTTGCACAGCGATGCCTCCCTGTTTCATTGGGGAGGTCCTGTTGTATACACTTTTCCTCTGTTTCCCCTCATCACCAGGGTGGTATCCAAAATCCAGAGGGAAAAGGTGAGATGCATCCTGACCACACCGTAGTGGCCCAGGCAGCCATGGTTCGCTCCACTTCTGCACCTCTCCCAGGGCATTCAAGATACCATTTCATCCTCATGATTCACGGCAGACAGGTGAGACACCCAGACCTGGACACTCTCAAGCTGACAGCCTGGAGGGTGTTTCTATAGGCTCCCTGCCTGATGCCATGCAACACATCATTGCTGTTGTGCATAGGCCAGCCATTCAGTGCTCCTATGCATACAAATAGGAAAAAATCGTTTCCTTTCTATCACCTCAAGAGTTTCCCTGGATCACGCAAAAATCCATCAAGTGCTAGAGTTTCTCCTTTCTCTGTCTGATAGAGGCCTGTCTCTCTCTCTCTTCCATCAAATATTGGGCAAACTCATTTAATTTCCAAATCATTGGCAGATTTTCCTATTTCCAGAATCTATTTGTTAAGAGATTACTGAGGAGTTACAGTGTGACGTCCAATGCCTCAATAGACTTGGTTCTTTCACATCTTTCTAAGAAACCATTCAAGACAATTGCATCTTGTGATTTCATCTACTTACCTGGGAAACAGCCCTCTTGGTGGCTATTACATCAGCCAGAAGGGCTGGAGAATTATGTGCCCTTAGGGTGAATCTACCATACTGGCAGTTCCATAGGTACAAGGTAGTTCTTAGACTAGACATTTCCTTTCTGCTTAAAGTAGTGACAGCCTTTCACTTGAATCAGGACATTGTACAGTATTACCTGTATTAATGCAGAATTAATGCAACCTCAGACCAGGAATGGGCTCTCCATTGTGTTGAAGAGTCTGGAGTAACAAACACCTGAGGCGAAGCACAAAAATCAGTGTGTATAGAGCCATTGTACTGTCTGTTCTCCTTTACGGCTCTGAAACATGGGTCACCTATTGCCAACACTTACGACTCTTTGAACGCTTTCATCAGCACTGTATACGCACAATCCTAAATATACACTGGACTGACTATGTGACGAATGTTGCTGTCCTTGAGCAAGCAGGGATCACCAGCATTGAGGACATGATATTGAGAACACAGCTGCACTGGGCAGGGCACGTTTCTAGGATGGAGGACCATCGCCTCCCAAAAATAGTTCTCTATGGTGAACTTGCCACGGGTCAGCATAAGAGGGGTGCTCCAAAAAAGCGATACAAGGACTCCCTGAAACAACACCTCAGGCTCGGCCAAATTGATCCCCAACAATGGTCCACCCTGGCCTCACATCGGGAGGCATGGAGACACACTATCCACAATGCTGCAGCCTTATTTGAGAGCTCACACTGAACAAGTCTTGAAGAGAAATGACAACACAGAAAGAATCACAACCTGGAATCATCACCCAAGAGACCTTCTGCTGTGCTTTCTGCAACCGGACATGATGGCCTTTTCAGTCATCAGTGCGCTTGCAGAAAGCGCTGGATGAGTCCTTCCTGAATCTTTGTTTGTGAAGAAAAGCCAGAGAGAGAGCGCGCCTTTTATGTGGATAGGACTGCAGCCTTCTGCAGGTCCTAGAGATTTGTGTGTGTGTGTGTGTGAGTGTGTGTTACTGCTCAGAGAAGAAATGACTGCCAGCACTTCCCAGCACTTCTCAAAGTGGGTTGTTTCTACTATCTACCTAGCCTACAAACTTGCAAAACAAGACCCTCCAGTTTGTGTATGCAGCTACTCCACCAGAGCTATGGCTATGTCATCTGTCTTTCTGAGGGGTGTCCCTTTGGAGGACATGTGCAGAGTGACTATATGGTCACAACCTTTGATCTTCATCTCTTCATCCCCAAACTGTATCCAAAGTCCAGGGCTGAAGCCACATTCAAGAGAGCCATGCTATTGTCTCGCATGACACCCTTGCCTCCTATGGTGGCTTGCTAGTCTCCCATTTGTTTGATTAACAGAGACCACAAAGAAGAAGGACAGATTGCTTACCTGTAAATGTAGTTCTTTCAGTGGTCATTTGTGAACTCACACAACATTCACCCTTCCTCCCCGCTATGTGTCCTGTTCTTTCTTCTTAGCTCCCTGGCCACTGCTTCAGTGTCTATGGAACTGAGGGACTGATCGGGAACTGTACTGGTCAAATGTTCCAGTGGAGAAGAGGCTACCACCAAAACCCTTACCTAATGGTTCTAAAAGGTTCCGAATGATGCACTGCACAGGCATAGATATCCTCATTTGTGTGAGTTCACAGATAACCACTCAAGGACCTACAGTTATAGGTAAGTAACCCATCCTTTTCCACTTTGCAGTTTAAAAACCTTGAATTGTGCCTCTCTCATGTCTTGTATAGATTGTATGTATTTTAGTGATTGATATGTCTGTTCTAGCACACCCAATGCAAAGTAGTTGTGAAGGTTTTGTGCAGTGCCAATGGGCTGCCATTTGGCAGATGTTATTTGTATCTCCTGCCTATTTTATCTGTTCTGTAGATTGCTGGAGGTTTAATCCTTTGAGAAAGGATCTGCCTGCTTTTGTAGCCAGCAACTTATAGCCAAGTGTCACCCGCTTTTTATCAAATCAGCTGCAATTTCTCCTGTTTCAGTGCTACCGTGGGTCAAATAATTGAAGATTACCACGGCTGTTCTATCACTGACCTTTGTTTGTAATTTCTCTAGAGAAGATTCTTCTCTGAGCAGCATTTGGAAACTAGACTGGACACAGCCCCTATTAAAACTAATGAAGATGTGATAAAGATGTGTTTGTTGTTCCACATAAGAAAACCATTCTCAAAATTGTGTGTGTGGGAAAGGTTCCACACCTTGAGGACTAACACAGAATAATCATTTTAATCTGGTGCCTTCTCTTTTCCTTGCTATGTAAATAAATTTGCTTCATGAACAAATGTGAACTCAGAGTTCTTTGCCAATATCAGCACGTGCACAGAAGTAGGAACTGTTGTGAAAAATAGGAAATATAAGGAAATATTTATACAACGTTATGTAGGTGAAAGGCTAAAAGCTCTGTTTACATCCTTTTTTATTTCTGTCCACTGTAGCCTATTATATTTCATCAGCCTTTCCCTACCCCTTTTTCTAAGGGAAAGTGACCATAGTGGTTTCTTTGCTGTGACGAATTAAGGCTGATTGTCTAAAATGGCAGCAAGTTAATCTATGACTGATCAGAACCTGAACCAAAGGATGTGAGGCATAAGCAAGAATTCTCTTCACTGAAATGTAGGGATGTTATTCTAAAGCAGGGTCAGTTCCTAATCTTTCTTGCCAGCTACTTTGTCCCTGTTCAGCAAAGTGTAAAGGAATGTTGGTCTTACTTGTGATACGTCCATTTTTGGTAGATGGGCAAGGAACATCCTGAGCGCTTGGGTTGGCTCCTCCCATCAGGAAGGCAGGAAATGGAAATGAAGAAAGGTCTTCTGGACGGCCCCAAGAGGGGAGGAGCCAGCCCAACCTCTTCAGTTAATTACAAAACCAACATCATCCACTCCAGACCAGAAAGAACAGAAGCAAGGATGAGGAGAAAATCACAAGAAATAACTATTCCTAGCTGGTGGGCTTGGAGCAGAGTGCCGTGTAGCCAAGGCTGTCTACCAACTGTCAACAACTAAAGAACTGAATAACTAGAAACTATGCCAACGCTATTTGGGCAGGGAGGATGTTCCTCATCCATCTACTGAAAATGGACATATCACAGGTAAGACCAACGTTCCTTTTTCCGGTAGATGGGCTCAGAACATCCTGAGCACTTGGGACATGCCAAAATCTCCCTATTCTGGGTGGGTGCGCTGACGAATCCTGAACTAAATGCTCTATGATCTGCTGCAGAAACCTTTCTGCTGAAGGTGGCTTCTGCAAATTGAAACTAGTCCAGCTTACAGTGTCTTATGAAGGTCGAGGCTGACCTCCACGGTAGTTGCCCTACAGATCCCCTCCAGGGAAACACTGGTGGCCTATGCCACTATAGTTGCAGCACTCGTGATGGAGTGTGCTGTGATGCCACCTGGCACTGTAGATTCCTTAGCCTATAATAACAGGCCATGGTGCAAGCCCTAATCGATCTGTTGAAGGTAGATGATGGCACCTTCTTTCCTATGTGTTGCAGATGGAAGGACACAAACAGGGCTTCTGATGCACGGGAAGGTCTCGTTCCCTTCAAGCAAATGTGAATCACCCTCTGTATGTTCTGAGTATACCAAATTTCTCAAGCTCGGTTGAGGGACTTGGGCAGAAAAGGAGGGTAATAAGACTACCTGCACCCTGTGGAAGAATGAATTAGCCTTGGGGGTGAAGGCTTAGGGCTCAGTATTCTGAGGAAGGTAGAGTTCCCCATAGGTGAAGGTCAGGACCAGTCGAATTATCCCAGAGTCAGGTCTGATGATATACGGCCTATTGTATGCTGAAGGGCCCCCCTGGCTCTGACACCATGTGTGTTGAGGTGATTCATGTTGGTCTAAGACCCAAAGCAAGGCTGCCCTGAAAGAATTCTGAAAGGGAGTGGACCAAGGTTTTCCAGAAGACCTACAAGTCACCCAGGCTGACTACCAGAGCACTGCTACAGACCAGTGCTTCCAGTCCATTTGATCTGGGGAATCAGCATAGAAGTAGCATAGTATTTATCTTTCTCTACCACTCATCAGGGCAAAACACTCCCCCAAGCAGTTCACAAAGCGCCAGCCAATTGCCCCCCAACAAGTTGGGCACCCATCCCACTGACTGACGGAAGGATGGAAGGCTGAGTCAACCCAGAGTCCTGCAGGGTTGAACCCACAACACTGGGGCTGCAGTACCAGCAGTCAACCACCAGGGCTATGCAAATGTCTCTTTTGTGTCCTGAAAGCTCACCAGGGGGCACCAGCCCTGGTCTAGGGACTGCCACTTCAACTAGCCCTGGTGTAAAGGGTTAGAGGACTATCTGGCACATTAGACAGAGAACTATGCTGGAACCCATGGGCTAGGAGGCACCATCGGCAGGGGCACCCTTTCTTCCATGCGCCTAGCTCCCCCTTTCACCCCTTCCTTCCAGTCTAGGGACCTAAGGCTATAGACCCCAATGGGGCAAACAGGGATTTAAAATGTGCTCTGTCAGGTTCTGCAACCATTCAGAGTGGCAGCTGATCCAAAAATTTGGAGTTATGCCCGTTCTCGACTTATCAGCTGGTTACACTAACTACAGAGGCTCTGCCTCCTGCCTCGTGGGAATGTGGCTTCACCAAAGAGGGCTATGAATACCTGACAGACAACCAATATTTCAGCCTGCATGGTGAGCTGTTGTTCACTGGATCATCTGCACACCTGTATAAAATAAGACTACTGCCATGGTTGGGTAATGGGGAGATTCGCTAACATGTACTCCCAATAGGTACTGTTGAGTCTATATGAATGCATGGATGCATCCTGTGTTAACAGAGAACTGCTTCCAGAATTTTATTTGATTATATCAGAGGAAGCACCTTCCTAGCCACTTAAAGAACCCTCTAACTCCATACTACCATTATCATCATCCTGTTGCATGCCTGAGGACATACAGTACCCTATTGAATGATTGTTGTTGACTAAGGAGTAATGAAACTAATAGAAGGACTTGGTAGGAGTAGCAGCGGAAGGAATTTCTCCAAGAAAAATATGTCAGAGTGAAAAAACCTGTCAAACAAATCTATGGGCCACAGTAGCTCCCTAAAAAAAAGGAGCTGGACAATATGTTAAAGCTGAGCATGTGTACTTGCTGAAGGCAAGGGGCAGGCAGCCACTGGCAGCACAAGTAAATTGCACTCTTTTAGCCACAAAGGGGGGCAGTGGGCACAAAGGGGGGTGCTCCCTGAACAATCTTACCAAGAAAGCCGAGTGGAAGGCACATGGTCACACCCACAAACTGACTAATCTTATAACAATAGGGTGATCAAACCATCAAGCCCCCTTGGCTTAGGGCTGAATTTAACCCAGAGTATTAAAAACTGTCAGATCTAGAGTCAGCTGAATGGTAAGCCCATCAGAAGGTATTCTTATTTAAAATGTAGCTATTTAGACAAATTAACAAGTACTTCTATGGTAGCCCCCCTCAAGGCAACTCAGGGTGTGTGGGGTGGGGCTGGGGACAACTCCTGAGCAGAATAAACTATTCTTATAATTTTAATGAATTAAGGAAGGGTGGGGGCTAAAGGGTCTTGCTGGCTGAAGGAGACTCTTCACCCCTGACTAGAAATTTCATAACCACTTCAAATTCTGAGGAGAACCTCTCTCCTTAGCAGAAAGGCTCTGTGTTTCTCAGTCTCCCCCCTAGACAAGCAGCAACCCTCTGAGGCAAGGAAGGGGGGGGCTAGGTGTCTCCTGAGACCTAGGGGACTGGAGCTCCTGTGTCCCCTGCTTGGAACTTGGCAGCTCCCTTCCTCCCTGGAAGAGGGACTGGACTGAAACCCTTAACCCATTATGCAGTGGTGTAAATCTGACTCAGTTATGGATGATTTTCTCAAAGGAGCCAAGATGTCTGTAAGCACTGCAGATCCACTGGGTCACCAGTGGATGGGGGGAATATTTCCTTTCTTGCTTGAGTCCAACCTGAGTTTCCTCACTCAATTAAATTTAAAACAAATCAATGTTGCTGTAGCCTACTGTAGTACCGAAACTGAGAAGATTTATGGCTGACACCAGTCACGAGAGAAGAGGTTGCACGCAGGCTTATCCTTGCATCTCCTCTGCCCTGGCATGAACAGGGGAGGAGTAAGCAGAGACAGGGCATCCATGAGGGAGAAAAAACTGTAGTACAGAGCCAAATTCATGGAATTACAATAATTATTAGACACGAGGAGAGGTTAACTGCCACCCCTTATAAAACTGAGCCCCCTGCCCCCAGTGCTGGAGGCGGTGTGCTTCTCTCATCTACTTGTCCAACCCAGGAAGGCTGCTTGCACAGTATCTTCTACCAGGCAGCTAGGGAACCACTCCTGGGTTAGGAACGCTTGCGAGCTACTCCTGCTCATGAGTAGGAAGGTGTAGATAGCCTGTAGTTTAACCCTGACATTCTTAGGAAGAACATTTAGCAGGCTATGCTCCTTGGCTGCACCAGGGCTAGCCTATTAGAGATTGGCTTGCTCCACTCCTACCTGCATAAGTGAGCTGAGAAGCACACTTCCAGGGAGTAGAAGAGAGGCCACCACCCCCGTGAGGCAGGGCTGTGTGCTGTGGGGGGGATCTCTGAAGGAAGGAGAAAAGCCATGGGCCCTACCCACTTTCCTCAAAGGCACCAGAAAAAATTCTTCAGTTTTAGACAGACTAAGGAACTGGGGGTGGAGGAAAACCTTCTCTCCCTCTTCCAATGAGCCATCTCCTTTGCCCACCTCCAAGGAGGTGGTTCAGGAGGCTTTGTCTCACACTCCTCCTCAGAGGAATGCATAGTGGAGGCCATGGTTCTCTTGTGGAGGCATGATGCCATGTGGCCAAGATGGAGGCCATCCATGTTGGAGGAAGAGGCCTCCACCTTTCCCATGTGGAAGTGGCATGAGAATTAAAGAGTGATGCAGCATGGTCCCGGGGGGAAACCACCGCTCATTTCCCAGGCCGCTAAAGGTTCTGCCCCACCCATGAGGTCCCCTGTGCAATTGGGGAGGGGAGAGAGAGAAACCAATCACCTGGCTTAGAAGCGGCATTCCTCTGAGAGAGGGCCCACCATGGTCTCCTTGGCTACCAGTTTCTGGGCCAAGGCCAAGAGATGAATTGAAGGTGGCATTGCCAGCCTACTTGAGGGCCCATCACTTGGGAGAGGGGGAGATGCACCCTGAACCTCCTCCTCTCCCCTTTTGCTCCTTGCATTCAAGGTTCATGGTAGCCGTGGCCACAAATGCCACGGTTTTACAGGCTACAAGCTCTTGGACCCAAGCAGAGAGGTCTGAGGCAGCTGCCCCCCCAAGAATTCACACTGGGGCTCCAAGGTCACTCACATGTCTGTCGTCTGCTCATGGTGTCTGGTCTGTGCTCCCGGGCCCCAGCGGGTCGGGATGATGCTGGACAATATGGCTGCAACCCGGGAGGGAGTTAGTCTCTACCTCCCTGGACTCAGGAATCCCCTCTGTGGGGATAACTTGTGCTGCTTTGACGGCTGGGCTTGCCCCTTCTCATGTAGAGAGGTTGGGATCTGTGCCTCCCCTGCACCCCCATGACCAATCAGGTTCAGTTGGCACGGGGGTCCAGGGCAGAGGTCTGGGAGGGAGTTGTCCTCTGTTTTTCTGGTGACCAGGCTTGCTCCTGTGCCAGGCAAGGGGAATGAAGCCAGAGGGAAATTAGATTGTCCGCTGGCGTCCTGTATCCAGGGCTGCTTCCTGGCCATGACCTTGAGGAACGAGTTCACCTGGCTGCTCCAAACCAGAGGTTGGAGAAGAGGAAGCAAGAATCAGAGGTAGGAGAGGTCTGGAGTCACCACATGGCCAAGGCTGGAGCTCTTGGCAAGATGTCCTCCTGGAGCAAAGGCAGGAAATTGAACTGAAGAGGTTGGGCCAGCTCCTACCCTATTGGGGCCGTCCAGAAGACCTTTCTTTGTTTACATTTCCTACCTTCCGGGAATGAGGGGACTGGCCAACCCAAGTGCTCAGGATGTTCTGAGCCCATCTACCGGAAAAGGCTAAAGACCCTGTAAAACTATAAATCCCAGGATTCCATAGGAAGGAGCTATGCAAATAATCCAATTTCAAACTGGATTATCTGTGTTGTGTGGATTTCCCCTAAGAGCCAGCATGGGTTTCTCAAAAACAAGCATACCAAGTGAATCTAATCACTCTTTCTGGTCAAGTTACAAGCTTGGTAGATGAAGAGAATGCTATGGATGTAGTCTATCTTGATTTCAGTAGGGCTTTTGACAAGGGTCCCCATGAGATTCTTGCAGGCAAGCTGGTAAATTGTGGGCTGCACAGTGCTACTTTTAGGTGGATTTATAATTGGTAGACCAACTGAATCCAGAGAGTGCTTAAAAGTGGATGCCCTTCATATTGGAGAGAAGTGATTAGTGGAGTGCCTCAGGGTTCTGTCCTGGGCTTGGTGTTGTTCAACACTTATATAAATTATTAGATTTGGATAAGACATGTTTATCATATTTAAATATATCACTAAAGGGCGGGGGGAGGTAGCTAATTACCCCAGAAGACAGCATCAGAATGCAAAATAGCCTTGACAAATTGGAGAGGTAGACCAAAATTAACAAAAAGAATTTCAACAGGAATAAGTTTAAGGTGCTACATCTAGGCAGGGAAAATGAAATGCACAAATATAGGATGGGTGACACCTGGCTTGAAAATCAGTACATGTGAAAAGGATCTAGGCATCTTGATAGACTGCTGGTTAAACATGAATCAACAGTGTGATGCGGCAGTCAAAATAGCCAACCCTAGTTATAAGCTGCATCAACAGGTGTATGGTGTCCAGATCAAGGGAAGTAGTACTGCCACTCCATACTGCTTTGGTCAGAGCTCGTCTGATATATAGTACCCAATTCTGGGTACTAAAGGTCTGGAGACCAGGCCTTAGGAGGAACAACTTAGAGACTTGGCAAGATCAGCTTGGAGAAGAGAAGACTGAGAGTGCTTTAGTTGTGTGTTTCTGCATGGTAGGGGCTTTTATTAAATGGCCCTTGCAGCCCCTTCCAACTCCATGATTTTAGTATTATTATTATTATTAGCACTGGAAGGTGCCAGGGATTCTAAAACTGTTGGCTTACCGGTAATCTTCAGTTTTGCATCTTCTATGCTAAAGTGTTCTGGTTTTAATGGTCAGATAACGCTGTTAGATTACTTATACACCAAGTTGTGCTTTCCTTTCTCTCCACATTCCTTAATAGAGTGGTGTGATGTATGCATGTTTTGTTTCTGTAAGCAAAAGCCATTAAGAACTGACCTTTATTGCTAACAGAAAACCTTGGAATCAGTTGAAGAACAATTTGCACTAGCTTGACGTGGTATGGTTGCTTGTTATGCTGGTGAGTATTACTAGCAAAAGCACATGATTTACATGTTTTCTTAACAAGTTCAAGGCAAATCAACTGAAATATGTTAGCTTTTAATCTTTTTATCTATTCTGTTTCCTCGCTTCCTTTGATCCTCATGTCTTTACTAGAGCATTCCCCCACCTTCCCAGCTTGTTGTACCCTCCCCATTGTATGATGTCCTTAAATCATGGGTAAAAGTCAAGGTCCATTAAAATTTTATGAGGTTAATTTAGATAGTTTGTAAGGGAAAAGAGGGCAACATAGCAGTACTTTATCTTGCTTTTTAAAGCTGCTGCTATCTAACTAACTTGGGAGGTGCTTCTGTCTATGTAATTATTCTTATCTAGACTGATATAGATTGAGTGGTCTGGAAGAACTCTAAATATTACATCAAAAATAGCAGCAGCTTCATGGTAAAGCACTTGTAAAAATAACTCTGTTGGCCATGGGGAAAAATCCAAAATGAGCGTAATACATTTATTACAGCAACTTGAAGGTCATGAAAATTGCAAATTTTCAAGATCTCCAGATATCCTTATCAGGAAAGGAGAAAGAAGGGGGGGGCACATAGGAGTGTGTATATGTGCAGGGAATGGAAGGACTGACAGCCATGATTTCTGCGTTCTCAGAGTCTACCACATGATGTGATAGCTTCAGGATGCAGTTGGAATCACCAGGATCAAGAAAGAAACAATGACTGGTTCCCTCATTTTAATAAATAAATAAATAAGATGCAACTGTTATTCAGAACTGTCTCCATCATTGGGTGAAACACACACATTCCTTGGTCAGTGGAAAATAGAAGAGGAAAACTAAGCAGACTTTCTATGAATAAAACTGAATATAATTTTAGATATTTTACTCAATAAAAAAAAGAAGTCGGTAAAAAGCTGTATTGGGTTGCCTTATCTAACTAACAGTTCAGGAAGACCAACAACAATGTTAATTTAAAAAACAAAAAACAAGTGCAAACCCAGCAGGTTTGGTCAGCAACTCAGATTAATGGATTGCCATGTGCTGTTTCCACAATGGAAATTCTGTTTTAGCTGGCCCCAACTTTACTATTGATTTTGTAACAAATGCTAAAAATAATGGTGGGAAAGGGAAATAGACATAGAGGAGAAGAGAAAGAAATGCTAGTCCTGACTATGTTGCAATTACATTCAAATTTTAAAGCCTGAACTGATTTTAAAAGTGGTTCTGGTGGCATTCTGAACTGGTGCAGTGAAGGATTTGTGAGTTATATTTGTAGAAACAGCAAGGTGAGCTGCTTGAGTAATCTAGAAAGTAGGGGGAATGAAGGCAGAATGAGTGAGAGAGAGGAGGGGGAAAACTGCAGTTATTCTCATGAGCACACCGAGAATCTCAGTAACTTAATGTTTGTGTTTTGTTTGCAGTTATGTTTCCCATAGTCACTTTGTCTCAAAACCTAAATTCATTTTCCCTAGATCTTTTTTTTTTTTAGATTAGTTACCAGCTCCTAGCAATTTATAGAAGTACCTGTCTTAACGCCTACCAGCCTTATCAATACTCACTTTCTTCTTCACTTTTCTGATATGTGCAAATGTGCATTTTCTCACTGTGTATACAGTTTGGTCCCCATATCCACAGAGGATACATTCCAGGACTTCCCACGGATATGTGAAACCATGGGTAATAGGGAATGCCCCATTTTTACTCTCAGAGCAAAAATAGAGTGTTCGCTATTCCCTCCCTCCACCCCGCTCACATGCTGCCAATGGAGGAGTAGCTGAACTTCCTCTACTTTGTTGCCCAGGAGAAGGGGGGTTCTCCCCCCTCTCTCTGGTGCCAGAGCTCTGCTTGTCGTCCAGGAGAAGGCCACTTAGTAGGGTGGATTCTCTCTGGAAAGGAAGCACTTTCTGAGCTTCATCACCCAGGAGAAGGCCGGGCGGCTACTCCCTGGTGATGAAGCAATGGTGGTGAGGGCAATTCTTTCTACTTCCGCCCCCTGAAAAAGTGGATAAGTGAAACCACGGATACAGAATCTGCAGATACAGGGGGTCAACCTGTAGTTTACTGTTGTTCTGTGCCTTCAAGTAATTTCTAACTTATGGCGATCTTATCACAGGGTTTTCTTGCCAAAAATTTGTTCAGAGGGCTACAGTAAATTCCCCTGTTCATGAATTTTGCTTAGTTAACTAGCATCCTGTTCTTAAGCACATTTACTTGAAAATCAATAGAATAAATTTCCAAAAACAAAAAATAAAAAAATCCTAGTGAGAATTCAAGAGAATTCTTAAGTTACTTTGTACTCATTTTTGCTTACCAGGGTAAATAGCCTCTGGACACAAGTACAGTAGAGAATTCACATTTGGTTTTCTTTTGACAGTTTGTGTAGAAGACTCATAGGTCTAAATCCTATTGTTAGTCCTACCTAGAGGAGACCCATTGAATAAACAGTGACTTGCTAACTCAAAACCTAAGTATATTCCATTGATTCAGTGGATCTACTCTCATTGGGACTAACAATACAGGTAATAATAATAATAATAATAATAAAATTTATTTATATCCCACCCCTCTATGAATGCAATCGGAGCGGCTTACAACAATTAAAATATACATCCAACCCCTCAATCCCACCCACCCCTTAAAATACAATCAAATAATTTCGGAATTAAAAACATACTTAAAAAATATAAAAAATAAATAATTAAAAATAAAGAATAAAAATGAACAATGGACTCTGGATGTGGCGAGATTGGGACAAGTGAGAGTTCCTTTTTTGACGGCTAGGTATCTATTCAGGAAAGACCTGCTGGAAGAGATCCATCTTGAGAGCTTTTTTAAAGCTATTTAGAGTGGTGATATGACGGATCTCATCCAGCAGGCCGTTCCATAATCTGGGAGCGATAGCCGAAAAGGCCCTCCAGGAGGTTGAAGAAAGCCGAGTTTTTAAAGGTTGTAACAAATTCCTTCCAGAGAACCTGAGTGCACAGGGAGGATTATATGGAAGGAGGCAGTCCTGAAGATAGGTTGGACCCAAGCCATTTAGGGCTTTAAAGGTGATAACAAACACCTTGTACTGGGCCCGGAAACTAATGGGCAGTCTGTGGAGTGATTTTAAGATCGGTATTATATGGTTTCTTCTGGATGTACCCAAGACCAGTCTGGCTCCCATATTCTGTACTAATTGAAGTTTCCGGACCAAGCACAAGGGTAGCCCCAAGTAGAGTGCATTACGGCAATCAAGACGAGAGGCTACCAGAGCATGTACAACAGTCTCAAGATCCCCGACTTCCAGGAAAGGACGCAGCTAGCATATCAGCCGAAGCTGATAACAGGCATTCCTGACCGTTGCATTTACCGGATTCACCATCTGGAGTGATGGGTCCAGGAGCACCTCCAGACTGCGAACATAGTCCTTGGAGGAGAGTGTGACCCCGTCCAGGACAGGAGATTGTATCCCAATTCCTGGGTTCGGAGCTGCTGCCGTGAGTACCTCCATTTTATCTGGATTCAGCTTCAATTTGTTTTCCCTCATCCAGTCCATTACTGCCTTAAGACAATCATTAAGAGAAGACATACCATCTGAAGTCAGAGCTGAAGACCGAGGCATGGAGAGATATATCTAGATGTCATCAGTATACATCAGTTAATGAAGGAGATGTGTCCCTGGGCATTACTTTTTAAACAGAAAATTTGGTGCCAGAGGAAGAAAGAACATGGAAAGAATAGGAATAAGTTCATACAACACAAAAAAGAAGAGCAGGTTGCCATGTTTCAACAAATTTTTCATCCAAAACTAACAATATGCTTGTGTAAAATGAAACACCTAGGTTGGGTATGCCTTGTAAAACTAAACAAAAACATTTTGAGCTTCTAGAGATCACTTGAAAGGCTCTTCCAAAATGCATCCAGGGATTCCCCCCCCCCACCAGTTTTCACTTAAGATATTCTTTTTGCTGGCCAAGCTTACAAACCTATTCCTTCATTAAGATGCAGAGTATAGCTGCTAATTAATGCTTATTTGCTTTCCTCTTTTCTTTTTTTCAGTTCATACTTGCTTAATAAGAGGCAGCTGCTGTTTACCTTGCCTGTTATAGGCAGACACACAGTTACAGTAGGGCTGACTAGAGCAGAATTATTGCATTGTTTACTGCCAAGACTACCCTGCTGCAACATGACACTAAAATGTTGCTTCTCTAGACAGCCTCTACCACCATTCCAGTGCCAATGCTGATTTTAAAAAACCCACCTTCCAGCTAAAACAGAAGTTGATGGCATAAAAGGACTTGTACGTAGAGGCTTTGTTAGTTGTATACACAGTACCTGTATATACAGTTGTCCCTTCATATTTGCAGATTTCACTTTAGTGGATTTGATTATTCACAGTTTCTAGCTACTGCTGGAATACATCTACAGTACTGTTATTGCAAGACCTTGTCCTCCTTCCCCTCCCTCTCCTCCTGTCTGGGAAAACCTCAGTCTTCACACCACCATGATTCTGCAAGATTTGCAAAGTGCCTCCGCCTCCCTCTGCTCTGGCGGGAAGTCTGGCTCTGCCCCCACACCCACCCCATCCTTGTTCTCTCCCTTCTCTTCCTCCACTCCAGTCAACAACATTGCCTGTTTCTCCCTTTCCCACATTTGAATGACAAAGGAGTTTTAAGGTGGTGTAGCAATGTTTAGCTCCAGATCATGGTGCACAATTCATACTGGTTTAGATTCCAGGTGAGCAGGAGATGTGGAGTGTTGTTGCTGGCCAGGTAGAGGGAGTGGGAGGCGAGGGTGGGAAAGTTTTGTGTGCCTGAGAACTGTGCTTTTCGCTTTGATTTGGGGGGAGATGGGGTGGAATAACATTTTTAAGGTGGCGCAGGTTGGTTTGGGTGCCAGGACAGCAGGAGATGTGGGGTGTTGTTGCTGGCTGGGCAAAGGGAAGAGGAGGCGATGGTGGGAAAGTTTGGTGTGCCTGAGAACTGTTGCTGCTGCTGTGGTGGAGACTGTGCTTTTCCCTTCGGTTTTGGGGAGATGGGGTGGAATAAAATTTTAAGGTGGTGCAAGATCGATTTGGATGCCAGGGCAGCAGGAGACGTGGAGTGGTTTTGTTGCAAGAATAGGAGGATACAGACAGGTGTGGTCTTGTTAGTGGTTGCCATGGCAGCAGCTGCTGCTAATAGCATTTAATTTGGAGTGGAGGGAGATAGAGGGACATTGCAAATCAGCGGAGGCATCATGCAAAGGCAGGAAAGGGAGGTTCTGGTAGTGTTGTTGGTGGGAGAGGAGAATACAACATGTTTGGGGTGAAGCTTAATTTATTCAGGGTTTTTTCACTTTTGCAGTGGTGCTCCACCCCTAACCCCCATGAATGTGAAGGGACAACTGTATATCCCACTGAGAATTGGGTGAGGAAATGCTTCAGGTGGAGATATTGGGAAGGATCAGTAATAGGCCCCCAGCTATTCTCTTTCCTCTGTATATCACACAGTTGTCCTGCACCCCAAAACTATTCTGCTTTCTTCAGGTATGATGGAGAATCTTATTCCATTGCCAATACTGAAAAAAGATTCAGCTTCTATGTATGGAATAGAAGACAGTGACATCTTGTCCTTTGCCTCAGTTGGTGAAATGTCTTGGAAGCTCAAAATGCCTGTGTAGACAAGCTCATAGTGGGTAACATACATAATATACTGTACATCTATGATGGTGTTTTCCAGTGTATTGACTGTACCTCCCAAAAATAGTACTCTACGGTGAACTCGCCACAGGTCAGCGTAAGAGGGGCGCTCCAAAAAAGCGATACAAAGACTCCCTGAAACAACATCTCAGGCTCGGCCAAATTGATCACCAACAGTGGTCCGCCCTGGCCTCACATCGGGAGGCATGGAGACGCACAATCCACAATGCTGCAGCCTTATTTGAGAACTCACGCCGAACTAGTCTTGAAGAGAAATGACAATGCAGAAAGGATCACAACCCAAAAACATCACCCAAGGAGACCTTCTGCTGTGCTTTCTGCAACCGGACTTGTTTATCTCGGATTGGCCTTTTTAGTCATCAGCACGCTTGCAGAAAGCGTGGGATGAGTCCTTCTTGAATCTTCGTTTGCGAAGAAAAGCCAGAGAGAGAGACATCTAAGGACTTAATCAGACACTCAAAATACGATGTCATAACGATGCCACATAACTGTGAAAGGGTGTGCAGATCAGATGACGTCACCCTTTCGTGGGTAAAATCAGTCCAAAATTCATACCTTTAAATTGACGGCTTAAGCCGTTGTCTATAGATCCCCCTGCTGTTTTTGTGCCGGCATTGCCAGCATGCGAAACCTCGGGCCATTTAACTCTCGTACTTATGCCGACAATGGCTGATTCGGTGCGAACACTTCCGGGTGAGATCGGGACATCCAGGTAAGTTTCACTCTTTTTATGACCTTCCCTGGGTTACTTGGGACTTTTAAAGTGTATGTGAGAGAGAGTGCTTTTTAAAACTTTAAATGCTTTGTGTTTTTATTTTTGAATTTCCTGCGCAACAAAATCTCGTAGGATTTTGAGCAAGGAAGTGCACAGGGCTCCATTCACTTCCTCTTATTGCCAGGGAAGCCTTTGCTGGGAAAGGAGGTAAATGCAGGGGGAGAATTCTTTTGGTAGCATAAAAATGGGGGATTTTATGCCAGCAAAAGAACGTTCTAAGGGGCTAGACTGATAAAGTCCTAAGTAGCAGTGTTGCATTCTTTGGTTTTGATTTGGGGCACAGTTGTGCAGGAGCATTCCCTCCAACATTTCATAGATGAAAACTGGGACATGTATGGGCAAGTGATATCACAATGTGGTCAAAAGCGTGTAGACAGGCAACAAGAGGTCAAAAGTTATTAATAAGGAAGACCACACAAAACTACGACTTTAAGTAGAGAAGCCTTGGAATTTATGTCTAAGAAGACCG
This sequence comes from Gambelia wislizenii, assembly GCA_030847615.1. Lineage (NCBI taxonomy): Eukaryota > Metazoa > Chordata > Lepidosauria > Squamata > Crotaphytidae > Gambelia > Gambelia wislizenii. The sequence goes on from JAUMIR010000004.1 coordinate 300,791,909, forward strand.
GGGGGAGGGAGGGGGGAACCCCACATCAATAACTACAGTACTCTTTATGTGTGCGTGTATGCATATAGCATGATAAACAATATATATATATATATATAATATTATATGATGCATTATTTTATGCTTTTATCAGATCTAATTAAAATTACAACTTTCTCTCAGATCCACTGTATAAACCCTGTGTATACCGACCTCCCCCACCCACCCAATGCACATTATAAATGAGGCCAAATCTTACTTCTTCTAACCTAACACATATGATTACCTTGAGCCAATCATGGTTTCTCAGCCTGACCTACTTCACAGGTTTGGTCTTTGAATAAAAATGGGATGCGGAAGGGGAAACTATATCTAATTCTAGGAGAAAAATGAAATGTTATTAGTTAAGAAAGATATAAAAGATACAGTTTGATAAAACATGATTGTCATAAAGAAATACACACATTCCAATGACCTTTTAGAATGTCTTAGACTACAGTTCTGTACACACTTACTTAGGTGTAAATCCCACAGAACTCACTGGGACTTATACAATCTGTCTATTAAATGAGACTGATATAATAACCCATCTTTATTTATATGTATTACAATTCTAATGCTTGTCCCCTTCAATATACTCTCTGTTCACATTCACACACCAATGCAGTCTTGTTTTCTACTGGTCAAAGGCATGGAGCAGATCAGTTTCTCTCAGCTATGTCAATACGTCTGTCATTTTCTTCATACTGCATCAATTAACATAAAACGTTTTCCTTTAAACACCAACAGGGAAAAGAAAAAAGTCACATGGTGCCAAATCTGATGAATATGAAGGATGTTCAAGTTTAGTGATGCATTTATTGGCCAAAAACTGCTTCACAGAAAGTGCTGTGTGAGCAGGTGTATTGTCATGATGAGGAATTAAACCATTTTTTCCACAGTTCTGGCCTTTTTTCCTGACTCTTTCTCTCAGCTTTGTCAAAACTTCCTTATATTAATGCTGGTTCACTGATCTGCCTTCTGGAACCCATTCTACCAAAATTACATCCTTGATGTAAAAAACAACAACCAATGAGCATGGTTTGAATGTGGATTTGCTTTGACATGCTTTTTTCATTCTTGGTGATGATGGTGTTTTCCAGTGTATTGACTGTTGTTTTGTCTCAGGATTATAATCGAAGATCCAGGTTTCATCACAAGCAATGATTTTTAGAAAAAGGTTTGGGTCCACCTCAAGTTGCTACAGAATGTCATGTTGCTCGACTTTTAAACTTAGCATTTTTTCTGGCACACAACAGACAGCACAGCTGCTTTAAACAATGACTGACAAATAACTGAATGGCCAAGAGTGTTGATGTTTGTCATGCAGGTTCAGACATGTTCAAGATTGTGAACTCATGCATTCACAATCAGTTCTCTCTGATTTGTCTGAAAGGTAGAAGCACAGTCTCATTATTTAATAGACAGACCTCATATTTCTGAATATATATGTGTACAGTTACATTGTTAATGTAAATATAACATTGCTCTGCAGAAAAAGGAACTCTTTCAGAATAAGTAAATAGTAAAACCTATCCCAATGTTCAACCTCTATACCTTTGTTTCTTTCCTTTGGCACTGTGCAGCACTAGCATACACAGATTATTTGTAAATCAAAAGAAGAGGGAGAGGAGAGAAGAAAACCAGTAAACCAAGCTTTAAAATACAAGGTTTATACCATTTTTTAAAAAAATCAGAAAAACTGAAGGAAGGAGAAAAAACTCAACTCAGGAATTCTTCTCTGAAATATTGATCAGATTTTAGGGAGACTGGGGATAGGGGAAATCTCTGTGAGAAAGAGAGATTGAGGGTGTGGTGTATCTGGTACAAACTACCAGGGGTGCTGTAATTAAAAGGGGATTTTCACAAGGCAAGGTTCTCCCCTTCCCCCTTTTTTTAAAAGGTGTGTTTACAGTAGGACCTCTGTATCCACTAATTCATTATCCACTGATTCAATTATCCATGGGACACAAAAGAGCACACCTACCATAGAGTCTTCCTAGAAAATGTGTCCCCTCTAGCCATTTTCTAGGTCCTCCAAGACAACTCTATGGTATTTTAAACTAGAAGTCCCATTATTTTCAATTGTCTTCACTATTATCCACAGTTTTCGGTATCCACCCCCCGCCCTGAACCAATTCCCAGCAGATATAGGGGTCCTACTGTATTCACTTTGCTCACTGCAAGAAGCAATTTGGAATCACATAACATAGGATGTTCTCTTCCAAAAGCAAGCAGAAGTTACAGCAGTTTGCTTTTGTCCAAGCCTGCTGGGAAGAGCAAGAAGTTAACCCCTTCTCTCCCTCCTGCTGAGATAATTGAGTGCAGCCTACTCGTGCATTTTTAGCTCAGTCTGTAGCAGTTGAATTAAGCTGAGAACAAGAGGGAAACAGTCAGGCTAATATTGCTTTAAGGGCAAAGGGAAAAATGTTGGAGCAACAGACCACTTACTAGCACCGCTCTGAAGATGCCAGCCACAGATGCAGGCGAAACATCAGAAAGAAACTATTCCAGAACATGGCTTCACATCCCAGAAAAAAAAACAACCAAGGAAAATCTACAGCTGAAGTGGGTTTGATCACAGTTGTGGCTAGGCAGAGGGCTGACAATCAAACATTCCTATATAGCGAAGGCACAAGATGCATTGTGTGTGGGTTGTTGGAGAATTTGCTGTTGCGTTTGTTAATGAGGTTTGCTGTGTATGTACTGTGTTTATTGATACTGCAACTGAAGATAAAAGTCTGCAGATATCTTTGGATGAACCTTGCTGCCTGTAAGTCTCTTATTGTGTGTGAAAGTGGGTCAGAACAGTGAAATGGCTGCTAGCTGAAGCCTTTTTGTGCCCTTTCTGCTGTGCAGTTCTGCTGTCTGGCTAGTTTACAGTTACAGTCTGGTTAGTTTGTCCCCAGGCTTTGCCGGGTGCCTCTCAGTGAGCCTATACTTAGTGAAGAGTAATTTTAAAAGTAGTTGAGAAAGTGGGATGGCAGAGGATTCACTGGTGTATCTGCCAAACTGGGACACTTGGAGCATATGCCAAATGTTGTCTACCATTGTTATATAGTCTTAGGTCACTATTATGATGATTTATAAATGGAAAATTGAAGCTGAAAGACCAGTTAGCAATGTCCTCCTAGCACTGTCTGCAGCAGAAGTCAGATACACTACAGAAGAAAAGAGGATGCTCTTTTGCTACTGGCACACAAAATGCAAAAGAAGAAGTCATCTAGAAGTAGCATGTCCACAACAAGCTATTCTTTTATTTTGTATTTGTTGTTCTGTCCCTTCAAGTAATTTCCAACTTATGATGACCCTAAGGTGAACCTATTACAGTTTTCTGAGGCTGAAAGTGTGTGACTTGCCCAAGGTCACCCATTAGGTTTTCATGGCTAAGTGGGGATTCAAACCCTGGTCTCTAGAGTGTTAGTCCAAAACTGAACCATTATGCCTTGCTGGCTCCATTTTGTTTTGTATAGGGACACAATAAAGATTGTAAACTACTTTGACAATTCAAAGTGTTTCACAGTTAAAGTGGTAATGTGTGACCTTGGTTCATTTTGGTAATAGTACATAATCCTTGCCTTATCCTTTTCTGAATTCCTTTGTCAACTGGGCATTTAGTTTCTTATATCTGCAGCATTTTGTGTACTGTTTATTTTTTATCAGGGTAATGGGACGATTCCTTGGAATGTACGGTAGTACAGTACAGGCTCTTGACTCCATATGAATAGATGATATTTTCCTCATTTGCAAAATTTTATATGAGTTGTGCAGGAGCGTGGTTTTTTTTTTATGTCATGTGGAATACAAGGACATTATCAGTTGTGTTCTCATGTGATAAGCATAAGAGTAGATTCTTAGATTTAAGATAAGACTTGGGTACAGGGCTGCATGTGTTTTTCCCCTGGTGGAAATTGAAGCAATGTGACAGTTTCCCTTCACTCTGTCAAAGTAAATTCAATTTCCTAAAGGTTACACTTCAGCTTGGATCCAAATTCCACCCATGAGTTATGTAGACACCAGTGGGATAGTCACTAAATTCTCCTTAATTTGGAATAAGTTCACTGTAAGGGGCAAGTGCAAAAAAGCCTAGAGATGTCATCTTTGGGCAAGTTAGTGCTTTAAAGAAGGGGGTCTAAGACTGTACTAACCATAACATGTTAGTGATGCTTCTCTTTATAATAGTGTTTCCACTATAGAAACTATTATAGTTTGGATTAAGATTGAGTCATATTTAGAGCAGGCCTAGTAAAATAAATGGGACTTCTGTTAGAACTGGTTTACATAAGTTACCAAAGCTGTCTCACGTCATTTCTGGAGAGTGTCTTTTGTCTCTGCTACATGCATCTAATCCAATATAATTGATGCATCTGATGAAGTAGACTGAAGTCTACAAAAGCTTATGCTACTAACTTCTTTCTCTCGGTTAGTCTCAAAGGTGCTACAAAGATCCCTTTGCATACTGATCCAGACTAACACAGCTATGTCTTTGAATTCTACCAATATAATCAAGTTAGCTAATATTTAAATACCTTTAAATATTTAGCTTTCCAAACACGTCTCCCACAGTCAAATGACTTTGACACTAGAAACAATGCAAATTAGAAGAATTAACATATAGGTCAGGATTCTGTAGATGATGTGCACTAGCAGAACTCCCAATTATACTTGCATGTATATTTTGAGAGCTGTTGCAGAAGGATGTAGCCTTCTTGTGCAATACCTTTTAGCTCAGCTGTACAACAGCAGCTGGTGAGGCCCTGGTTATACCTCTGGGGGCGGAGCCTGCTCCATTTTCACAAAGTATGCAAGGATAGTAAGAATGTACCTGATTACACTCCTGTACCTGTAGGGTGTAGTGGTCTGAGCATTGGACTAGGACTCTGAGAGACCATTCAAATCCCCTCTCAGCCATAAAAACCTCTGGATGACCTTGGTCAAGTCAAATACTCCCATCCTTAGAGGGAGGTAATGGCAAACTTGCTCTGAGTAAATATTGCCAATAAAGCCTTGTGATCTCTTAGGATTGCCGTAAGTTCTAAATGACTTGAAGGCACACAACAACACTCCTCTAGCTGAGTGCAGAGACCTGGGGACAAGGTGTGACCAGGAACCCTCTAGCTGCTGTTTTACAGCTGGGGGAAAAGTGAGGGTGAAAAAACACTCTGTGCCACACTCCACACCCCCTCCAATGGCACTGAATATGCTGGAGAAGAGCTTTACATTAAGGTAAGCAATATTTAATGTCTAAGGAATAGCTTCCAGTCTGCTTCTGGACACAGTTCAAAGCACTGATTAAGACCTATAAAGCCCTATAGTCATCTGAAAAAGAAAGTACACCCTCTTTGAATTCTATGGCTTTACATATCAGGGCATACTTAAAATTAGGTAAACACAACCTCAGATGAACAAAACACATGACATATTACACCATGTCATGATTTATTCAACAAAAATAAAGCCAAAATGGAGAAGCCATGTGTGAAAAACTAAGTACTGTATACCTTATGACTCAATAGCTTGTAGAACCACCTTTAGCAGCAACAACTTGAAATAATTAATTTCTGTATGACTTTATCAGTCTCATATTGTTGTGGAGGAATTTTGGCCCACTCTTTACAACATTGTTTCATTTCATTGAGGTTTGCGGGCATTTGTTTATGCACAGATCTCTTAAGGTCCCGCCACAGCGTTTCAATTGGGTTGAGGTCAGGACTTTGACTGGACCATTGCAACACCTTCTTTTCTTTTTCAGCCATTTTGTTGTAGATTTGCTGGTATTCTTGGGATCATAGTCCTGTTGCATGATCCAATTTGGGCCAAGCTTTAGCTCTCAGGCAGATGGCCTCACATTTGACTCTAGAATACTTTGGTATACAGAGGAGTTCATGGTCGACTCAATGACTGCAAGTTTCCTAGGTCCTGTGGCTGCAAAACAAGCCCAAATCATCACCCCTCCACCACCATGTCTGATAGTTGGTATGAGGTTTTTGTGCTGTTATGCTGTGTTTGGTTTTCACCAAACATGTCGCTGTGCATTATGGCCAAACATTTCCACTTTGATCTTGTCTGTCCAAAGGACATCGTTCCAGAAGTCTTGTGATTTGTTCAGATGCAACTTTGGAAACCTAAGCCATGATACCATGTTCTTTTTAGAGAGAAGAGGCTTTCTCCTGACAACCCTTCCAAACAAACCATACTTGTTCAGTCTTTTTCTAATTCTACTGTCATGAACTTTAACATTTCACATGCTAACTGAGGCCTGTAGAGTCTGAGATGTACCTCTTAGGTTTTTTGCAATTTCTGAGTGTTGCACGGTCTGACCTTGGGGTGAATTTGCTTGGACATCCACTCCTGGGAGGTTGGCAACTGTCTTGAATGTTTTCCACTTTTGAATAATATTTCTCACTGAAGAATGATGAACTTTAAATTGTGCAAACTGCTAAAACTTTAGCTTTTATAGAGGTGGTCACACTTGTTGATCAATTAATCAAGGGCATTTGATTAGCAGCACCTATCTACTTAGCATCTTAATTCCAATGGAAGCAGTAAGGTCGTATTAAGTTTTTCACACATGGCTTCTCCATTTTGGCTTTATTTTTTGTTGTATAAATCTTGACCCGGTGTAATATGTGTTGTTGTTCACCTGAGGTTGTCTTTACCTAATTTTAAGACCTGCTAAGGAGCAGATGATTGTTATTATGTCCTGATATGTAAAGCCATAGAATTCAAAGAAGGTGTACTTTCTTTTTCATATGACTGTATATGGCTTGGTCTATGTTATTTGAAAGACCATATTCTCCCTTATGAACCTGCCTGTGCTTTGAGATCTTCTGGGGAAGCCCCACCATCTTCACAGGCATGCCTGGTGGGAACATGGGATAAGACCTTCTCATCGGCTGTTTTAGTGCTCTGGAACTCTCTTACTGGGGAAGGTAGACTGGCTCCCTTTTTAATGTGCTTTCAGAAGCCTGCAAAATCCCTTCTGTTCCAGCAGGCCTTTGGTGAATATTCTGAGCCTACATCTATCTTTTTAAGGACTTGTAAAATTGTAATGTATTTTAAATGTTTAATGTTTTAATATTGTAATATATTTTTTATTTTGTTTTTAATTTTTACATATTTTCCTAGGTTTTAAAAGTACATTATATTTTAAAAATTTTGTAAGGCTGCCTTGAGGCTCAGTATTGGGCAAAAAGCGGGATAGAAATAAATATATTCATTCATTCAGAATGAATATATAAATATTCCTTTTGTGTATGAAAACCTTCTTCTCTGCCCCCCACACTCAAATGGGTAGTTACACATACACCTCCCACATGGCTAAATATAAACTGGAGAAGGGATGGAAATGTTTCTTTCCTTAAAACAGGGCCCAGGGGAACAAAATTCCCCCTTCTTTTTTGCAAGAATATTGGAATTACTACCACCTTACTGCCTAGCCAACCCATGATTCACTCTCCCACTTCTTTACTTATCCAGAGCAGTGGTGTTTCAGGGGCACCAGAAAAAAATTCTCTCCAATTTTTCAGCTAGCACTAGCAAGAACTGCTGCTTCTGTGCAGGGCAGGTCTTCTGGACCCCAGCCTTAGTGGTGGGTGGAGTTCAACAACAGCAGTTTTTCCCACCCTCCAGTCAGTTCTCTCCTTCCATGATACCTTCATAAAGATTTCCCTCAGAAAGTCTTTGCCCCCCCTTATCTATGCATAAACAAGCAAACAAACCCTCTTCCATGGCCCAGCAGACCTCTTTTTACAAGACAAAAGCCAGTCTCCTTTTGTATCAGGGCCAGCCTTCCCCAGATTCATTCCCTTCTACACCCTCAGGCCCTGTAGGACAAAAGGTTGTCCATTTAGGAATTACCATGGGGGGGGAGTAGCCTTAATCTCTTACTCAGACACACTGTTATAAGGGACCCCTGGAGGTAATTTAGATTGCCCCTGCAACACATAACAGCTGGTTGCCTGGAGAGGACTTTGCCAATTCTGGGAAACCCTGGAGGGGACTTGAGCCCTGCCACCCTTCTCCCTGTAGTTTACACCCCTGTACTCCTTGGGGTTGTCTAGACAATGAAAATGCTCCTAACAGAATTTGAAGATAATACGTTTTCTCCCAATGAGATCCAATGGAGAGTCATAGTTTTCAGAAGAAGTGGGGCCAAAAACTCCATTTACTGAGTGGGAAAAGCCTTTGCAGCTTTTCCAAAAGTTTTTAAAATAATGTGAGGAAATGTGCATTACCACTCATTTGGACATATGATTTGCATCACTGTACATTCTTGGTGGGGGCAGAAGTGGAAAGCTGATTGGTTGGACATGCATGGGGGGAGGCTTGCCAAAAATGAAATGGCCGGAAGCGCCATTTTGGACTTTCACATTATCAATCGTACACTTTTTTGCTGTGCTGAGGCAGCCAAACAGCTTTTTAAAGCAGGTCACACTTAACACACCTTTGATTTAAAGTTTTAAAAAAATACTATGCAGTAGCAATAACCTGTGGAGAATAATACGAGTAATTCATTATTGGCCACCATCTTGATTTGCAGGGATGGCTGCGTATGCACTTCAAACATGGATAGCTTCACATACCACCAATTTTGCCAAAGCACCATGGAGACAAATGAATGCTGCTGTGAATTTGCATTAATGCGCAGAAATCCACTTTATATCTTCTCAGCTAGATAAGCCCCTTGTGCATGGTCCTGCCTGCTGCACATAATTTGTTGCTTCACATGTCTTGTTTTTTTGTTTTTTTCCTTTCAGGGATTATATGTGATTTTGCTTAGGAAAGTGTTAAATCACCTTTCTGACCTCCCCTACTGTTTTAAACAAATTAGCAATGTGTGGCCCACATCAGTAAAAATGACTTTATATTGGGTAAAGTGCTCCTAGCATAAACTAGTACAGTTTGATGGAAACTTCAGTGCATTAGTTGTCAGGCTGATGTTGTGGGATTGACATGTTTTCCTAATGTGCCAGGGAATGGCAACATATTTGTGCCTATTGGCTACAACTGTTTCTCTCCTGTAACCTCTGTGGACTGGCTGCTGCTGTCTTACAAACTAACCCTGGTCTAAGGACCACCACATTGAGTAGTACTGGTTTAATAGATTCAGTTTCTTGAATAGAACTAGACTAGTGAAATGTGCCCTCTAGTGGAAATTTATTGGTAGTAATTTTAATATGCCAAGTCATGGACACACATTCGGGGGTAGCTATGTAGTAAAATTGTTTTAGCCATGTAGTAAAACAAAATCTAGAATCCATGAAGGTATCACTTTTTTGTGGATTATTAATTTTGTTATACCAAGTCATGAAAATCTGAGCAGGCTTTCTACACAGTACAGTATTTAACATATGTGAAGTTTTGTAATACCCAATCACTGAGCAACAGCCCCTTCTCTTAGCATTTAGTATTTGATGACACCAAAGTACAGAGTGTGGTAAGAAAAAAAGGAATTGCAAAGCGCTCTAAATGGATCTCTCTACTGGGAAAATGGCAAATAAGGTTTCAGTGTAAGCAAATGCAAAGTCATACACATTGAAGCAATAAATCCCAACATTACATATGGACTGATGGGATCTGCAGTGGCAGCATCTGTTGTGTTACAACCTGGAGTTGAAATGATTTTTGGCACTGTTACCACTTGATCTACACAAGATATTCAACACTATAAAGATAGAAAATATTAAGTAAAAAACCACCCTCAACTACCATTTATTTATTCATAAACATTTACCCCTTTTCCTAGAACACCCCTAAGTAAGTTCTGGTGCAACTCACTGCCTACAGAAGTCGCATAGGTAAATCAATAGTGTCATCCTGTGTGCACTTCCAGTGCCACATAATCTTTAATTAAATACTAATTTCTGGAAGGCCTCAGAGTTTGTAAAAGAGCATATCTAAATAACAGCATTTTGAAGATCAAGGAGCTACCAAAACAAGTTTGGGATAAAGTTGTGCAGAAGCAATTAGGTTGGGTTATCTTTAGCCCTCCTTTCGTCTAAATTTAAATTATGGCAAGCAATGATTGTCAAATTTCTCTTTTATAACAAGAGACCCAGGTTCATTAAATCAATACAATTCATCAATTCCAAATAGGGTAGACTAGCTATCCCCAATTTCACACTTTATCTAACCCATTTTTACATAACTCCCCAATAATTTGGAAAAGATAGACTCATATCCTAGTGCCTGAACCCTCCTCAATCAGGCCACTTCTTTTGCATCCTAACTTTCAAGTGGAGGATAAATTCACTCAGTTTAAACACTGGAAGAACTATGATCTTTCTTGTATCTGCAACATCTTTGCCCAAGGGAAACCTAAAACTGCAGATGATTTGACAACCCAGTTTAAAAATAGGTTTCAAATACATCAAGTCCTTTCTTTTCCTTCACATTTAATATCTACAGGTGAGTCATTAAGGCCATTGCCATTTCATGAAGAGTTATGTACTACAGACAGCCTTCAGAGGAAGAGTGATGCTGCAGCTTGGCAATCTGACTTGGGCATTGAGATCTCAGATACTAATTGGTCACATATTTGGACCTCTCCCCTGGTTGGCAGCTACGAAGGGTAAGTGGTACCTTATGTTACACAGCTTTCCCAAATGGCTAAAAACATTTTACCGAGATGTTGGGGTGGAGGTGTGCAGATTTAGGCCTCTACACCCACATGTGGCTAGACTGTCCCAAAGTCAGATGTTTCTGGAATGCCATTATACATCAGATGTCATTGATTACACAAGAAGTTATACACTTTTGCCTGGCCTTTTTTAATGGTTTTCCCTCTATACTGGACATGTCAGTTAAAGCACAGAAAATGGTTAGCTTTTTTTTAGCACAGCTGCTAGGATGGAAGTGGCTAAATGCTGGAGAATAGGAGAACTTACCATGGAGAATTGGTGGTCAAGAATATGGAACACCTGGTTACTGGGAAAACGTTCATACAATATAAAAGTAACTCACAGATACAAAGAAGGTAACATGTTCCAAGAGGACTGGTCAATCTTTATTAATGAACAGAGACCCAAAATACTTTTGGAAGAACACATTATCTCTCGATTCCCTTTCTCTGAGCAACGAGAACTTATCAGCTTCCTTGAGTGTCATTATGATTCAGCCTTTTCTCTTTTCATGTCATGTTCTGGCACTAATATTCATTAGGAAAAATGTGTTAGGCCCACAACTTATATCCTGACCCTTTTGTTTGACAACTGCTTGGTATTTGTTTTGTTAATCTGTTATGAAATTCATTACTTTCCAATAAAGGCAGCAACAACACTCCCCAAACTATGACCATCTCTCAGAGCACTATTACATCCTTTAATATAAAATGGAAAAAATATGGCTTACACAAATCAGCCTAGAAAGGCTGTTCATTAAAACTCTGGTTGGGTAAGGAAGACTTTAATCACAAAAGCAATGCAAAGGTCAACGGTAAGTCTCAAGGAGCTGGAGACAGGATAAACTATCCATGAATTTCCCCTGCATAAGGGAAGATTGCTGGAAAAAAAAAGCCACAGCTGAAACAAATCTGTATCAACTCCCATTTTGCACATGGGAGACCCAGCAAACATGTGGAAAATGATTTTCTGGACTGAGATCAAAACAAAACCATTTGATCTTGCTGCAAAATCCTTTGCATAGTGCCAACCCACCGTTCACATTGCCTTGAGAACACTATCCCCAGAGTGAAGCATGGTAGTGGCAACATTTGTGTTGTGGGGATGTTTTTCCTCAGCAGGGACTGGGAAACTGGATAGGATTGAGCACAAGATGGATAGAGCCAGATATAGGGCAATTCTAGTCTGTTTCAGTCTGCGAAAGAACTGAAGTGGAAGTTCAGCTTCCAGCAAGACAATGACCCTAAACCAAAGTAAGATGGGAATGGTTAAAAACACAAACCTGAATGTCTTAGAAAGACAAGCCTGGACTTCAATCTCATGGAGAATCTGTGGAAAGTTGCTGTTCACCTACAGTCCCCATCCAGCCTGATGGAACTGAGGGGGGGGGGATGTAAAAAGACTGGGGGAAATGCAGGATCTAAATGTGCAAAGCCAATGAAGCAGTGGGTCTTAACCTTTCTTCCTCCAGCTGCTTTGGACTTTACCCAGAAATACTAGCCAGCATGACCTGTGGTGAGATAGGAGTTGGTTGAAAACATCTGGAGAACCAAAGGCTGAGAACTCCTGTAACAGGCTTATCCAAGAAGACTTGCAGCTGTAATTCCTGTGAAAGGTGTTTGTAGCAATTATTTACTCACTGTGTGTCTGTGTGAATACTTAAGCAACAAAAACAAAACTGGCATTTGTTAGTGGCCTATTTTTTTGCTACAATAAAAATATTTTCCACCTTCATAGTAGAGCATTTTGCGTACAATCAGGTAGCAACAATGTTAATTATATCCATTTCAATTCCAGGTTGCAACACAACAAAATGTGGAAAAATCAATAGTGAAATACAATGTAATGAATGGAATTTGCCAGTGAGATTTGTTTTCCATTTATATGTGGCTTTCTCCCAAAGTGGGACCCAAGGTGGCTTCCAAAATAGTAGAGATGTAGTGATGACAAACAGGTTGGATAGTTTTAGATGGGGATTGATAAATTTGACCATAAGGTCATAAATATCTATTAGTCATGATGGTTGTACATTACCTCCAGTCTGTATAAGCCTTGCTAAGAATGTGAGAGGATGCTATAACACTTCTGTCTTCCTGGTGGATTTCCACAGGCAAGTGGCTGACTGTTGAGGGAAAAGAATGCTGATCCATCAGGGCTCTTCTTCTTTTCTTTTGTATTGTGTACACTGACTAACAGTGCTTCTCCATTGTTTCAGGTGGGATTCTTTCCCAGCCTAGAGGTGCCAGAGATTGCAAAGCTGGTGCTTTACCACTAAGCTATGGCACCTTCCGAAGGTGTAACCTGACAACCTGCTTCCATTTTCATCTTTATGTATAGCTTAGAATAATTCAAAGTTGCAGTAACATACAGAAGTAATATTGCATAAAACAACAGAAATCCAATGCCAAGATAGAAATGATTAACATATTGTTCATTCCAAATATGCTTGGAAATAACTTTTATAGAAATACTGCTGACTGTATGAACCTATTAAGACACGTATACGCTTGCAGGTTAAATTACAAGTGTTGGACACCTATTAAATACTTGATCATACTATATTCAATAATTTCTAAGCAGAATCACCTCAAAAGAATAGTACAGTATTGATTTCTTTTGAATGAAGTGAAATGGATACAGACATCCATTGATAAAGGCTAGAACTGACTAGGAAATTTTAGTGAAGTGCTATGTAAGCAATAGGGCATATAAAGCATCTGTTGTTTGCCTTGTAATCTTCACAAATAGAAGTATTCTACAGATCCCAGGAACTTGCAAAGAAATGTAGAGGAAAGAAGTAATGCTGCTGTTCATTAGTATCTTGTTTTTCTTGTTAACTACCATCAAGTCAACCTTGACTTACAGCGACCCTATGAGTGAGAGACCTCCAAGTCACCCTATCCACAAGAGCCCTGCTCAGGTCTTTCAGATTCAGGAAAGAGGCTTCCTTGATTGTGTCTATCCATCTGAAATATGGTCTTCCTCTTTTCCTACTGCCTTCTACCTTACCAAACATTATTATCTTTTCTAGTGAGTCACATCCTCTCATGATATTTACTGCACCTCAGAGTGTCAGATCTGTGCACATACCCTTCATTCCCATTTCCTCATACTCACTTACATAGGTCTTGGTGTGCTGAAAGTTTCCTATTAGCTTGTACCAGCCAGATGTGGTTTGCATGTGAATCCATGCTGATGGAAGTTACAAAGCAACAAAGCTCTGTTGAACTGCATGAGAATCCCTCCTACTCTGTAGTAATAATGTAAATATTGTGTTAGATACTACTTAAGTTCTTATTTAACGTATAGGAGTATTAATATCTTATAATTTGATCTACCACCATCAGATAAACGGTGAGTTTGAATTCAACTTCCAAGTATACAACGAGTGCACTTTTTCTGCTAATACCTATGGGATTGCCTTCTCCTGCATAACCCACCCTATACACTTAGGTCCTCTGGGGGACATTTGCTCCAGTCAGCGAAGACTAGGTTGGCAAATGTCACTGAGAGGACTTTTTCTTCAGCCACCCCTAGACTATGGAATGGCCTGCTGGAAGAGATACAACAGTATTCACTATCTAACGTTAAAGCAGCATTAAGGACCAGTCTCCTCTGGTAGGCCTGTCCAGATGATTTTAAATTGTGAATTGTAAATTATGTATTGATCATTTTAAAATGTCTTGGTTGTACTTGTTCTTTTAAATGATGTATGTTTTAACTGATAAGTGTTTTTAACCAATGTTGTTATATGTTGATATTGTTTCCCGCCTCTATCCATAGAGAGGCAGTTAAGACTATCATCATCATCATCATCATCATCATCATGTAGTATTCTTGAAAACAAGCTCAAATGTAATCTAGTGCTATATGTATATAGGCCTCTTTCATTTTACACAAGAGTAGAGAAGCCACCAGACACAAGGTGCAAACATCAGGCAGTCGCCAACAGGACATTTGTTTCCAGGAACTGCTAAGCATAATTCCCAGGAACTGCTAAGCATAATTCTCTCTTGCACACTGGGGCTTCGGCTGAACTTTGGGTAGCAGCCAAAACAGGGACACAAAGAACATAAAGAGGAAGATATCTGAAGTACCAAAAAGCGGGGAGGGTAAATGGTGAGTCAATGAAATGTAAATCCCATTCATTCAGTGGGTCTAACTCTACTCTTGAGTCCCATTTGGGAAACAAGCAGAATATAAATCAAATAAATAAATACTCAAGACTACCATAGGATTGAGGCCAGAAAGTCTGATCTGTTCTAAGACCACTTCCTCGGTTCCGTGACAAACTCCTAGTGCAGTTTGCACATTTTCCCAACAAGATATGCTATGGCAAGGTGACTGAGTGGTCCTCTACACTAGATCATTCTCTCATTTGCTATTGCCAGACATCTTCATCAGGAAAAACACCTACCCTTAATGTTTTCTTCAAGATGGAGGGATCCTACACAGCCTGCTGTGGGAAGTAAATATTGTGGCATTAGCTGCAGATGAGTATTGCCATGTGAAAGCTGTTAAGGAACTGATTATTTAAATCTGTGGAATTACCTCATTAGTACAAGAGCCTCAGTCCGTGAGATAAAACCCATGAAATACTTGCAACAGGTCCCTTTACTTAGGCCTACTAACTGGTTTCTGGTTCCTCAATCTGACAGCAGTGGCTATTTGCATTTGATTATTTTTAACAGCACATTCCCAATTAAGCATGAACACAGATCTTCCCTGATTTGTAAACTCTCAATTGTCTCCACAAGTATTTAGTTGTATATACACAAGACAAAAGTTCCACTAGTTAATTTGCTATATAGAAATCATTCAGTTTTATATTTGAATTATTCCAAAACTGATATTACAATATTGTAAACAGAAGATAGGTTTTAGCATATAAATTCAAATACATACCAAGTTCAAACCAGTTTTTATGGCAAACTGTCAAACACAAGACATTTCCAAGGTGACTGTACCATTTACAACAGAGTTGGTAAAACTCACAACAGTTCTAAAAACTTTATAGCAGACTCCTGGGCTTGAGGCTTGATAGAACCCTGGCAGATACTGGATCAAGATGCCAAAAATTGATTCTCTTTCCTGAATTGGAAAACTGAAATAGTTTATGACGTTTCATTTGTGCTTTAATGCTCACAGCTGTATTTTATGCTCAGGGTTAACAGACATCGTCTACGCAAGTGAAAAGCATTTCAAATATGAGTACCTGTTATTTTATGATGATCAGGCTGAAGGGAATACTCCCTAAGCCGTTCTAGCAACAATGCATTTTTCTCCACCAAACTGAAGAAAAGTAAATTCTTGTTGATCAGCACTATGTAGTATAAAATGCATTTACACTTGGCAGCCCATTTCATGACATGAAATAAGTAAGGAATCCTACTCTCCATTTTCAAATTAATTCCTGCTTGGTGCATTTAAAAATATCTTCCAAGGCTACTAGTTTAGCAAAATAAATTAAAATGAGTAATCAGAGGAGTGAAAGAGTCTAAGTAATGAAGAAGAAAAAAGTCAGTATTTTGTTTGCTAAATCTAGCTGATGCAGTTCGAATACAGTTCAAGTGAACTCTCTCACTGTATATCCCAAACAGCAAGGCCCAGATACAGCCACTACATTAAAGGCTGAATGCCATCACAAGTACCTTTCTAGAAAGTTAGGGACTTACAGCACAAAGCTATGCATCTTTGTGTGGAAGTAAAGTCCCTCTCAGTTCAACAGATCTTACTCTTAAGCATACATAAAATTAGCCTTACTTTTAATAGCCAAAAGAGCAGAGCAGTAGTTCAGCTTTCTGATTAAGTACTATATGCTTACTTCATATGGACTGTTTAATGGTTCATCATAAATTGAACATTTGAGTGCTGCAATCATTAAAGCTAATGCTTTAAAGAAATCCACATAATGAACTTCAGTTTTGAATATAATGCTCATGATCTAATGTTTTGCCAACACAGCCTGTAAAAATCTGAATAAGTTACGTTACATCTTTCTGCACTTAAACTCTCATTGCTGCTTAGATATCTTCCCTAGGTTAGCAGGATTTGGGGGCAGGGCAGCAAATTCTACACAATTTTTTTATTGCAATCATACAAGGGTAGGTACACCAAGGGTGAAATACAACAAATACTATGATGCAATTTTACATTTATTAAACTACAGTTCAAAGCACAAATTTACACATTCTAAATACACTAAACATAGCTAATGAAGTCACACTTGTTTCCCACTGACATTTCATATATCTGGGGGAAAGACAACTTTACAAGACTTTCTAACAGAAATCCTTAGTATAAAAACTGTACTTGTATGTAAACTGTTTACCAGAGAACCCAAGTGATGGGTTTCCATCTCAACTAAGTCATCCATTTTGTTGCATATTTTATTTAAATGCTGAGGGATTGAAATATTTGACATGTTTAAATCTGTATATTATTTAACCCTTACTCCCCCAGAGAATTGTAGTTGTAAGCTGGTTTTGCCTGGTCCCAATTGATTTCAAGTTTTAATAATTCATTCAAGATTGTTCCATTTTTCTTCCAAGCTGGAATGTTGTGACCAGACAAGACTACAGACGTGCAACTGCAAGGCTAAATGAATCACTAATGCCTGTTTAAGCTGCAATAGAAAATCTGTCTTCAGGACTCAGCTGAATGCATGAAGGCACAAAGAAGAAATTCTTCATCAGTGTCTCAGAGGTGAATCCAGCATCTTGCATCTCACACCTGGAAAACATACAGATGGTTCAGGTAAAATACTGGAAGAAATCAGAAGAAATGTCACTATTCCAAGTTATTTTAACAACTGTAATCATTTGTAACTCTTGATTTCAATTTCACTTTCCACGCTGTTCTGATTTCTGAAAACCAATGTTTAAAGCTAGGAAAACTACACTGCCTGATTTTAATTCTGCTCTAATCTTTGTTCTATCAACATTCAGAAGAAAATCTAAAGTATAAGGTTTGTGTGTTCAGGAGTTTGGAAAAAAATGGAATTTTGATTATTAAACCAGTTTACAGGCTTCCAGTTATCTAGGAAGCGTGTATGTATTTATTTTAAAAACTTATTTAAAAATCCATCACTCTGCAAAGACTGTGATAAATATGAATTCACTGATCCAAGTCAATCTGTTTCTTTTTCCCCTACCCTTTTTCACATGATGTCAGATCGTTACCTTGCCAGCAGCAACTCTGCTAAAGCTAATAACAAACAACTATCCAGCTGCTTTCAATAGGTAGTCATAAGCATAGCACAAGTATGGATTGATATCTACTTGGACACATGATGAGATGTCAGCCAGCCTTCACAAAGTAAGACATAAACACACAACTTGTACAAAGCATATGTTTTTAAAATGTGTATCCTGTGAAATCAGTTAGGCTGGAAAATGTTTACATGTTAAGTGGGATTTAGACTAAATGACAAATTTGCCCATATTAAAATCTAGCATCTAGCCACTGAACCAACCACATATATATAGAAACATCTTATTTTTAGAAAAGCACCAGCATGTTTTGAATCTACATACAAACATCCTGTAACAATATTCTAAGTTTAAATTTCAAATATATTGTCCATACGTCCTTACTTAGATGCAAGTTACAGCACACAATATAAAACCTTATTCAAGATTTAGGCTGATTGAGGAAATACAATAAAATACAAACTTACCAGTTACTGATTGACATTATGTAGTAAACAGGTGGCCTTTGGAAGTCATTAAAAGCAGATTGTTCACCCAAAGTACCAGAACCCATATTGTCAAAGAGCAGCCAGTCTCCAACATTCAGCTCAGGGAGAAGACAGCTTTCCACAATTTGATCAAGCTCATCACAGGATGGACCCCAAAGGCTGCTTGCAAATAGAGGCTCATCTTCCTTGTATTTCTACATAAAAAATAGTAGTGACACTTACATTTAGATGTATATAATTCATCACAGAACAGCCATTATTATCTTAAGTGACAACTCTTAGACCATTTGAAAGAGCCCAAATATGATCAAAAAGTAATGCAAGTAAAATGTTAGAGGATCTCATTCTTCAGTACATAAAGGTGGTCTCACCTTGTGAACCTCTGGAATAGTAGTCAAATTGTCAGACAATTTACTTGCAAAAGAACCATAAACACCATCGTTCATATAGTACATGAAGACTTGGTCATCACTCTGGGTTTGTTCTGCTGATTAAAAAAAAGTACAATTCAGTGACAACGATTTATTCATACAGTCCACAGACCCATCAAATAATGAACATGATGTACATTAATACATAAAACCAGGTTGGCATCCATATATACAAAAATCAATAAAATTAGCATGCTTATTAGTAGACTTTTTGGAGCTCAGGCCAACCTTTCACCTTTTAACTTCCCTCTCAATGGTCTTAATAACCACAGATAAGAACTTAGCAACTGACAAGGTAACATTTGGATATTTCTCCTCTAATAAGAATTTGACATAGAACCTCTCCGAACAGCCAGGCAGATAGCTTAACAAAGGAAAAATCAGTTGTTTACACCTCTGAGAATGAAGAAGCAGGATAGAAGAATATGAGACATGGTTTCCACCTCTTGTGACACATGGACAGAGCCTTGACACAAAAGGCAGTGCAGCATATGTGCCATATTGCTGAAGGAAAAACCTTACATCTGGCCTTGGTAAATAGTAAGTGATAAATTGGCACAGTCAAGTTCTTTATGTAATCAGCCAGAGAAAATGATCCTGAGTATTGTATATGCAATGCACTAGGTGAACATGACAAAGGATTTAATTTGAATAACAGCTTCAGAGTAAAATTCAATGTACAGTGTTTCCAAAAGAGGAAACATAGTAAACAACAATAAGGCACAACTTGCAACAAATATATGAAGAATAAGTCCAACAATATCTGGACAACCATATATTTTTCATCTCTGTCTACAGACAAGACATTTTAACATGAAACAACATGTTTCTATAAGAATAGAAGTATGGCTTAGTTTTTAAACATTAAAAAAATCCTCCTCTGAGGGCTGCACACTTACTAGCTCATAAAAAGGTCTTTTGAACAGAAGCCTGCTCAAATACAGGAGCAGAGAGACACTCCAAAAGAGTACAGAAAGACAACCACTGAGCCTGGTAGTAGCTGCCCATCAACTAGCTCCCAGTTTTCTAACCAAAACAAACTCTCCCTCTGGACTGCTACTGCAGGTTTATTCAAAAACTATCTCACCTTCAAGAGAGAGAATTAGCATTTCAAAACTTGTCTCTAGGTTGTCTTTCCTATTCTTAAAGTTCTATAATCTTACTTATTTTGTTATTTTTCAATGTAAATTGCTTTGTGAGGTTCATCTGAAAAGTGATATTTAAATGTTAAACATAAAAGTTTCTGAGCATGCTAAAGCAAAGTATTTGATGAGGAACTAACTTCAGGCAAGGATCTAAAGAAAGCTTGCATCTGGAACCTGTGTTGACATAACATGCAGATGATTTTGCTTACGTACTTTTGAAGAGAAAAGGCTCAGCAGGTTGAACAGCTTTCTTTGCAATAATGTTAACTGCAAGAGTAAATGCAGATGAAACATAATAACATCCAGCCTCTGCAATCACATTTACACCAGACTCTTCAGGAAAGTATGTATCAACCAATGGACTGACAACATGATTAACCTAGAAGACAAAAAGGAGACATTTAAAGATTTTCTGCAGCATGTAGCACCTGTAATTTATAAGCTCTCTTCAAATTTTACATTTGTTCTTAGCTTTTAACCTGCGAAGAATTAGTCTAAGAAAGGACACCACTATGTGAAGCTGAAGGCTTTCACGGCCGGCATCCATAGGTTTTCTGTGGTGTTTTTGCAGGCTGTGAGGCCATGTTCTGGAAGAGTTTATTTCTGACGTTTCGCCTGCATCTGTGACTGGCATCTTCATATAATTCTCTGAAGACACCAGCCACAGATGCAGGAGAAATGTCAGAGTGGTTACTAGTTACAATGGCTGTATATCATTTCCAATCTCAAATGCAGTATTCCTCTCAGTATCAGCTGGTAGGGAACATAAGCAAGATTTTGTTCATGATCTGCTGGCAGCCTTACAGTAAATATCTGGTTGGCCACTGAGGGCATAGAATGCTGTACTATATAGGCATTTGGTGTGAATGAGCATATTCTTATCAAAATATAGGCACCAGCTTTTAAAAGTTTGTTTATATTTTTTTACTGCTAAGAAGAAAAATTAGACAATTATTTTTCATTACATAATACTAAAAATTGCTGAGGCTTGAATACATGACAGTGCATTACCACTAGATAATTACTATTGGTTCATATTAAGCCATTCCCCAGCCTCTAAGGTAAAGCAATCCTATTAAAAACAGACTCATTTTTGAATACCCTCCTAGTCTTATTCAAACCAGCCATCTAAAAACTTGAGTAATTTCTAAGAATAGTTTATGCTATTAAATAGTTTTTATCGTAAGATGCTATCTACACTGTCTCTCTTGCAGAACTCATGCTGTCTCTACATACAGTTTTTATATACCGAGTGATTATTTTCCTCATGAAAGTGGCTCACTTGAGAAGGAAAATCAAGCCACTGAGAGAATTATAAGGCTGTAAGAGAAGGAGCAAAATTGTGCCAGGTACAAACAGGTGACATTTGCTCTTTTGCCAACTGTTCTTCAAATCTTGACCTGTGTTTCAAATTCCAGAAACCATAAAAATCCTTTCAACTCTGGTTCTCAATATTAAACATTTTAAAATACATATGCAGCCAAGGGCTTTTTGAGGATGTAATGTTGTAGAGTGAGTAAACTTTTGAGGTCCAGGGGGTGCACAATGAAACGAAGACACCCCCCCTCCTACATTTTTAAAAAAAATCCAAATTCTCCCTTGTAATGTCCAGAAGGTAGGGAACATTTTGTCATGTTTTTGGCCCCAATGCATTCTTATAGGACTAGCCCTTTTCCCAAATAGGAAATAATTTTAAGTTATGTACCCCTGGTTTAAATAGGATTCTACAAAGCATACTTAGCTAAACACAAACATATTTTTATTTCTCCTTCATTGTACAGCTGGCTAGGGCACCATGGGACATTCCTATGGAGGAAAATGGGGGCCGGGGGCAGCATGATCTCTAAATTTATCCAATGAATAACTATTCTTTGAGTTATAACAGGTGTTTTTCTAGCCTAAAACTTGGGTTAAAGGGATCCCAAATTAAGTCTTTCCTTTTATTTATTAATTTTATTAAAATATTTATATCCCACCCGGTATCTAAAGATCTCAGAGCAGCAGACAATGAAATTAACTTGACTAACTTAACACTGTAAACAATAAAATTATTTTAAATGACTGAAAACACAGTAAGCAATTTTAAAAGATAGAACAGGACAGACTGAAACCAATTAAAATAAT
Organism: Gambelia wislizenii; assembly: GCA_030847615.1. Lineage (NCBI taxonomy): Eukaryota > Metazoa > Chordata > Lepidosauria > Squamata > Crotaphytidae > Gambelia > Gambelia wislizenii. The sequence continues at coordinate 300,813,948 of JAUMIR010000004.1, forward strand.
TTATGATTTGAAATTATGCCCGTGTACAGACTTGTATAAAACCAACCAGGCCCCAAAGGCTTTAGTAAACAACCATGCCATGTCTTGGCAGTGGAATGATACCAATGTTGGCTCCAACTGGGCTTCTAATGGAGCGTGCCACAGAGAGAAGACCCTCACCCACATCCTCCGACAATGTATTGCCCTTACTGATGGGACACAGAGGAGGGTCCCTCTTGCAGACTTCAAACCTCAGGATATATAGGGGAAGGCACTCCTTCAAGTATCAAGGTCCCAAGCTGTTTAGGGCATTAAATCTCAGCACAAGAACCTTGAATTCAGACCAGAAGTGTATTCTTTCAAAACCAGTGCTATGCAATTTCTGTGTGATGTTCCAGACAGCAATTTAGCTGGTGCATTCTGCATTAGCTTCAGTTTCCAATTCATCTTCAACAGCAGCCCCATATAGAATGCATTGCAGTAGTCTAAGCAGGAGGTGACCAGTGCATGGAAAACTTTGGCTACGCTATCCCTCTCCAGGAAAGCTGTAGCTGGAAGACTAGTCAAAGCTGACTGTCCTCAAGCACTCTAAGCCATGGAGTCCACCTGGGACTCCAATGACAGAGGCTTTAAAGTCTTTGACAATTTTTCCACTGGGGAGCAGTGAAATTGTATTAAAGGTTATTTTTGTAGTATACTAAGATAGTTCTAGAAGGATGGTAACACTAAATAATAAAAACTGCCAATGTTGATTTCTGTAGAGTCTGAGACATGCATTTCTTCCTTCCCTCCTATCTCAAACCCAAATACAGGCATAAATGAAAATATTAATAGTTAACTTTTCCTGTCTTTACTTTAGTGCTACATCAATATAAAACAGCAACTGTGTTAAGTGTTTACCTTGTTGGGAACCTTTACCCTCCTGCCCCATAGCTCTGACACATAAGCATTAATTGGTGCTTAATTGACACTTTAGTTGGGTTTAGAAAAATATGATAGAAGAGGGGAAATACAACCCCCTAGTCACTACTTATTATAGGAAAATGTAAAAGATATGAAATAGTGCGAACTGAAGAAGAAAGGTTTACCAATTTCGAATACAGCCAATTTGCCAATAGTCCTTGGAATTAACTACAACCACAAGTCAGCGGAAGTAAAAGTACTGAGAATCATAGCAAGTGTTAGAATTGTCCTCTATTAAAATCCAGTGCACTGGATTCAAACATACTGCAGCAATAGGTCACTCACTGAAAATATGAGGTTGGTTGTAGACTGAGTTATGCTTAGAGTAGGCCAAATAAAATCATTGGGATTTACTAAGTTCACTCCATTAAGTGATGACTAATTTCAGCAGATCTGTCCGCTCTAAGCACAATGAGGCCTGAGTCCAGCATTTATGTAGCCATAATAAATAAGATTCTAATTTTTCCACTTCCACTTTCTAATTATTCCACTTCATCTCCAGAATCAAAATCGAATTCTGGTGCAATCAAATCACTGTTAGTGTTCTTTTTTCTGAGTCTACTAATGTATCTAAATGTTTTGACTTCTGCTTGCTTTTCAAAGTATTACTAGAAGCTTTTACTATAATTTCTTTACTATGCTCTTCTGTTAGTGTTCTTTTTTCTGAGTCTACTAATGTATCTAAATGTTTTGTCTTCTGCTTGCTTTTCAAAGTATTACTAGAAGCTTTTACTATAATTTCTTTTCTTTGCTCTTCTGAATATACAACTTGTCTTTGTCCACTAATTATAAACTTATTTAATCCATTAAATATATTTTCTTGCAATCTGGAATTGTTTTCACTAGATACTGCCATTAATGGATCACACTGAGTAAATAAAGTACTTAAATTATTTAAATTATTGGATGAATTCATTACATTCAATAAATATTGATTTATGTAATGATGACTGAATGCCTGATTGTACTCCTGCCCTTATTAATTCTCTTAACACAGTTGCCACTCCAGCATTAATAAACTGAAAAATATTATTTATTTGTGCTGCCAACACTGACTGTGACAAATTAGGACTACTGTGTATTCCGGCGTATAAGACCACCCGGCATATAAGACGACCCCCCAATTTTTAAGGTAAAATGCAGAGTTTGTGATATATTCGCCCTATAAGACGACCCCCCTCTTCCAATGCATAGACCCCGCATGCCCCTCCTGCGCTCCCTTCCAGGAGGGAGCGCAGGAGGAGGATGCGGAGGCTGTGCGCCCAAAAGGGGCATGTTCGCCCCTTCTCCCCACCTTCCAGGAAGGTGGGGAGAAGGGGCGAATCGCGGTTTGGCCGCGCAGCCTCTGCATGCCCCTCCTGCGCTCCCTTCCAGGAGGGAGCGCAGGAGGGGGATCCGGAGGCTGTGCGGCCAAACGGGGCACGTTCGCCCCTTCTCCCCACCTTCCAGGAAGGTGGGGACAAGGGGCGAATTGCGGTTTGGCTGCGCAGCCTCCGCATGCCCCTCCTGCGCTCCCTTCCAGGAGGGAGCGCAGGAGGGGGATCCGCAGGCTGTGCGGCCAAACGGGGCTTTGGGGAAGGGGGGAGGCTGGGCGGAGGGTGGCTGGGGGGAGGGGACTTCGCAGCCACCCCCCTCTGCAAAGCAAGCCTTTGGGGAAGGGGGGTGGCTGGGCGGAGGGTGGGCGGGTGGCAGGGAGGAGGGGGCTTCTCCGCCACCCCCCCTCCCTGAAAGCCGCGGTTCCGCTGCTTTCAGGGAGGGGGGTGGATGCACGGGGAGTGGGCGGGGGAAGGGAGGAGGGGGCTTCTCCGCCACCCCCCCTCCCTGAAAGCCGCGGTTCCGCTGCTTTCAGGGAGGGGGGTGGATGCACGGGGAGTGGGCGGGGGAAGGGAGGAGGGGGCTTCTCCGCCACCCCACCCCCCCAAAGCCGCGGTTCCGCGACTTTCGGGAGGCAGGGTGGAAGCGTGGGGGTGGGCGGGTGGCAGGGAGGAGCACTTTGCTTCACCCCCTGCCCGATCTCCTGCCTCTTCGCTCCGTTTGCGAAGAGGCAGGAGATAGGCAGGCAGGTGAAGCAAAGTGTATCTGGCGTATAAGACGACTGTCGATTTTGGAGGGCACTTTTGAGTGCTCAAAAGTCGTCTTATACGCCGGAATATACAGTACTTATTTGAGTAGATTGTGTTATAGTAGTTTGTTCTTGGAGTTTTCTTTGCTAAAATGCATGAGGTAATTTATGAATTTATAATTTATACCTCTCTGGATAGAAACTGTATTTTCAGTATGGTGACCAGAAGTTGCTTCTGTGCTTTTGAGCTCTATTGAACCTTTGCCACTCTTAATAGACTATTAGGTAAGGGCTTTGACTTTAACCTTTCACCTGAAGTTATAAATATTTTCTTTAATAGCAAATCTGCTCCCAACTCAGAGACATGTTACTCACTAGGCTGTTGAATTTTATTCTTTGTTCCAATACATTGTTTACTCCCAACCCACCCCGTGGTCGCAGTTTTGTGAGGAGACAGTGAAATTAAATTTCCCTTTGCTTAACATCTTTGCTTCTTGGAACACAAGTGAGAATCCTCAATTATTTTCTCCAGCTCGTTTTGCTTCATTTTCTTATTAATTGTATCAGATGCCATGACTATCAGTAAGCATGAATTTAGACAGGGGGGGGGGGCTCGACTGGTTGGCAAGGCAAGAATTTAAAAACTGAAGAGAGGGAGAGTGGAGAGCAACTGCTATAATGATTTAGAAATTTGAAGATCCTGCCTTGATCAGGTTGGCAGGAGAGATTAACCCATGTTAATTGCTCCTTCAGACTCACTGAGACTGTACTTTCCTTTTATGCTGGTTCTGCACTCTTAACCACTATATTCCACATAGCTCTGCACCCTTATTCTTTACATGAAAATACAATATTGTAAACTCAGACATATCTGAACTAAATGAATACATTCTAATTCTCAACTTAGTACTTAAGTGTCTCCATAGTACAATTTGCTTGTAAAAAGTAATGTCATAGTCTCAGATAATAAAGTGACAGGTCAGGTATATCAATTCTATAACAGAAGAAGGGTCAAGATAAGCTTTCATACCTTTTCCAGATCAAATTCATAATCTGTAAAGCCACCACCAATATTCAACATGTTCATGGTAAAGCCAAATTCTTCCTAAAATAAAATACAGAAAGTTTGCTATTTATAACTGTTGCTCTTTTCATTTAGTAATGTAGGCTTCAAAAATCTGAGCTGTTCCACAAGGTGGATACCTTGCTTCAACACTGTTACAATTCAGTTATACAATAAAAGAAAAATATCAAGGACTTTACATTATGTCAAACATAAATGAGCATGTACCTTCAATTGTATGGTAGGAGAAACTTAAGCAAATATTATATAGCCGTCCCTTCACATTTGTGGGGGTTACGTTCCACGGACCCCCGCAAATGTGAAAAATCTGCGAATATTGTTTGCCCCCCCTCCCCCGCCATAGCGACCATGGGGCCTCCAGAGGCCCCATAGTCGCTTTCCCCCACCTCCCCACTCCCTTCCTAGGCCTTCCCGGGGCCTCCGGAGACCCTCCCGAGGCCCCGTGGATGCCTCCCCAGCCCTCCCCCCTCCCACCCAAGCCCTCAACGGGGCCTCCAGAGGCCTTCCTGGCCCTCCCCCCTCCCCCAGGCCTTCGGCCCCTCCCAAAACCACGAATAATCAAAACTGCAAATGCTGAGTTCGTGAATGTGGAGGGGCAACTGTAGTTTGGATCAAACAAACAAATGGAGCTGCACTCACAGAATGGGGCTTTCCTATGTCATCCCTTCTGCTGAAGACCTTTGGGAATCCTAAAAGCATAAAAACTTCTCCTAGGGATCAGGGAACATTCCAGAATGGCATGGGATGTGATTGGGGAGCTACAGCAGAAGTAGAATTTGCACAGATTGCTTCTCTTGAACAAACAGCTTCTAGTCATGCTATCTATTAGATCCAAGCCACTGTATTCAAAGAATACTCATATGAGGGTATAAATATTATTTTTTTACTTCTTATGTATAATGCCTTTTCTTTATGAAAGGATGTAGATTAGATAATCCTGTGATATGGTAAATGAACCATAATTTAACATTACAAATTAAAAGGACTTTTTGTATTTAGAGATCAGTTTCTTGGTATTATCTGAATATATTTAATGTGTGTATATAGATGCAACACTTCACTTACAGCCATATCAAATACACAGCGAGCATCAGAAATAGCATGTTTGTATACTTGAGGTTCCTTGCAAGAGTTTGAAACATGAAATCTAAAAAAGACAAAAGACAAAAAAAGACAAATTTATATTGCAACCAAAACCATTCTAATTAAATAAGAAACCTGGAGGCAATTCTAAGAGATTCGTTTTTGAAACTGTACAAGGCAGGAAGTACTGTATCACTGTTTCCAAAACATGAATGTTGCACTTTACATTATGCATGTAAGTTTACAGCAATGCCACAAGAAGATGTTTCTTTTTATATCCTAAATTCTGTATATATGGCCAAAAAGTACAATGCTAATTGCAATCTCTAGTAAAGAAGAAAGAAGGTTTGGTAAATAGGTGAATAGCTGGAAACCAAACTACACAGTGCCTGTTGAGGCAATACTATGATCCTGGAATTCTATCTGAGACAGGGATCAGAAAGATACCACAATCAAATGTGGCTCCTGCACAATTTATTCAAGCCTTTCTCCTCACTGCCAAAGAATCAGAGGCACAATAAACTGGGACTGTTTCCAATTACTCCTTAGGGATGAAGTACTACCTGAACAGGCCTAACATTTTAGCTATATTCAGTTGTCACAGTGATCATGACCATTTTTGTTCCTTATCAGCAGTATTAACACTTAAACATCAGCTGCAATACAATAATTCTGTTTCCCAGTTCTCTCTCATGATGGCCAAGTCTAAACGAAATAGATGAATCCAGACCTATGACTAGTGCCCTGCAAACCAAATATGCTGACTGTGATCCTAAAGAAACCCATTTAGAAGTAACTCCCATTCAAATACTTGTTCTTGTTAATATATATGTTTAGGATTGATAAACATATCACGAAATAAGTATAGGATAATTTGCCTTAAATGTTATATTTGTAGTCTTCACTGCTCATCATTTCTCCCCAGATATATGCCAATTTATGTTTGAGGCATGGACGCATAGTTCTTTTAATGTAATCATGTTTCAAAATCAAAACTTTTTGGAACTTAGGATGCCGTGGGCATCACATATAAAAGTTATTGTAGGAAGAGGCTTCAACATAAAAAGGGCCATTTTATCATGCAATAAATACAAAAAACTCAGGGGGAGCATCCTGCATTATCTTACAACAGACAGCTAAGACAGTCATTTACGAAGAATGTAAACAAATATCTCCAGAAAATTCAGTCTCCTATCTCTGCTACTAATACTAGTTTTGGAGGCATAAGGTATCATATTGAATAGTTTTTACTAATATATATATAATGCACAACTGAAAGTGTGGCTATGAATATAAAAAATGCAAACTCTGCTGCTTCTTTAATTCATATTAAAACAAGCAATGCAACAAAAGAAAGGTGAAAGAAAAATGCCCAGTCTACTCACTTGATGCCAACTATTTGGACATTCAGCTCCTTTGCACATTCCATAAGATGACGACAGTTCTTCAGGGTGGTGCCAAACTTCATGTTCATCTCTTCATCTCCATTAATGTCTTCTGTGGCAATATGAAGCAAGAGCCTAAGAGAAGGGGAAGATGATTGGGGCACAGTTGGTTTACACCAGCATCAGCACATGTGAAGCCTGAAGACTGTCAGAAGTATGTTGATTATGTTGCCATTACTCCAGTGCCATTGATGGACGAGTCAAGTGAACCTAATAAAAACAATCCTGTACAGAGAGAAAACTAGCAATTAGGGCCTAAAACATGGAGTCAAAAAGAAAAGGGGTTTGGAAATGCAGCAGCTAAAGACTCTGTTGTAGCAGAAAGTCTGTTGAATCCTGTAATAAAAGTACATTACCTTACATGTAGTCATGACCATCCTATGTTCCTGTGAGTGACACTCAGCTTTCTGAAACATGCTGGATATGGTTTAAAAACCAGTTTCCCCCAAAACATGGGTAATTTGAAGTAGAAGCCTTCCCATATTTTTCCTTCCACTAGGTGCTACTTCTTGAAGCATTCCTCTTGCTATTTTTTTTATTAGCTTCTGTTCTTACTTGTCTTGTAAGAATTTGATGAAGGGCAGCATTTCCTCTGAAGGTATCAGTTACACCTTTACCAGAAGATGGAGGGTTGAAAGAATGACAAGTCTTTGGTTCCCAGAAAAATGAATTGTTTCTTGCAAACTTGAACTTTAGTTACCGATATTGATCTTAGAGGTTTGAATAAATGACTATGTATGTCTCAAAATGGTCGCATAACATTGTTCAGTGACTAAATGTAAACAATGCTAGTTGTCTGCCCATTCATACAGCTGACAGGAGCAATTCTAATACCAGCTTCTTCACTATCATTACTAAAGTATGCAAAGGATGTGGAAATTCTCACTGTTACTTACTGTCTATTACTACATTTCCAGCTGTATATTACAGTGCCCTCAAAAGGAAGTTAACAGCAGTCATGCAGATGTGCCCTTAAGGATGTACAACTGCAGCACTTTCTATTATTCTCTTTTTAAGTATGCAGATAAACGATCCTAAACCTTTGGATGACAGCATACATCCATAGTGGGAGAGAAGACAGAAAACGTGAAGATTGGCAACCACTGACTCAACTTTTACAAGTATGCTTAATTACAGCAATTCTTTTACACAGAGACTGAAAATGGAAGTCCCCAGCTGAAGCAGCTCTTTGATAAACTCTTCTCTCCAGAGTAAGGAAGTCTGCCAACACTGTACTCGAGAGACCAGGGTTTGAATCCCCATTCAGCCATGGAAACCCACTGGGTTACCTTGGGCAAGACAAACTTTCTCAGCCTCAGAGGAAGGCAATGGTAAACTACCTCTAAACAAATCTTGCCACGAAAACTCCATGATAGGGTCATGATAATGTTGCCATAAGTTCGAAATTACTTGAAGGCACACAACAACAGGTTGAAATGCAGCCTTCATATTCTGCTATTTCAAAGGGGCACATACTTAACACCAACTGGCTTTAAGGCTTTAGATAATCCACTGCCATACCTTTGCTCCTCCTTGCTGATGCTGATGCTACCCAAATAAGCTTGAAAAAAAGCTTGATGTGCACAATTAGTGCAACACCACAGTTCTAGTACACAGCATACAGCAGCAGGTTCCAGATCTGTATTAGATTCACCACCACCACCACCCCTGACATTCTGGACAATTTTAAGGGATGTTTAAGCCATTCTCACAAATGGTTGTCTGAACAAACATGCAGTATATCTACCCTGATGCCAGAGTTCCAAGCAAAGAGTAGATTACGTTTTACACATATTTACATACTATTATCTGTCAATATAACTTTGGCAGGAGCAGCCTCTAAATCAAGGAAGTTTTAAAATATTCTCAGTAAAACAGTTCCAACAGAAGTTCATAGAATCTTCAAAAGGAGAAAATCAGAACTACAGTGAAATACATACCTAACTAGTATTGGAGTCTAAAAAATCATGCACTCTCAAATTTTAAAATTTAAAGAGAAAGAAGCATGTCAGAACACCCAAGGGATTCTAGTCTGTAAAAGGTATTTCAGAAACTTACCCTTCCAACTTAAATTCCCACAATGGTAAATAAAATAAACACCATTTATGCTTACTTTGCATTTGGATGATTTCTAGCAATTTTCTTTAATTCTAGTTCATTGTCACATGTCAAAATGTTTACTCCAGTTTTCGCTGCATATTTTATCTGAGAAGCTTGCTTACAAGGATTTGTGAATATAATGTTTTCAGGAGAAATGCCCAAGTCTTGAACTAATGCCATTTCAGTCTGAAACAGAAAAAAAACAAAAAAAAAAAAAAAAACCAAGAGATTGCAAAATAATTGTCACAAAGATTTAGAGATTAAGTAAGGGTGGTTTTTTTTCATTACATGCTCATTTAGAAATTTCCACATAGCTTATATTTTAAAAATCAGGATTTATCAAAAGGAATTTAAGTTTACAGCCTGACCTATGGAAAAGATTAAGACTATTTTATCATAGCTTTATTGTCTCCAGAGATCGAAATGCAACACAATTCTTTCTTGTATAAGAGAAGAAGATGGAGGCTTGCAATGTTTCCAAAAGATGCTCAAGTTTATTTTTGCCACCCTGTACACTACATACACTTGATATCTAAGTATGGCATGCATGTTGTACATATGAGTTAATTATTTGATGTTCATGGACAAAATAATGAATAAGAGGTAGCATTCTTCTCGATTTGTTGGATCCAAGCCATTTAGACACGAGTTTCAAAAGTCAGATAGAAATATCCTGAAAAATATGCAGAAATCGTCCACCACAGGGGTGAGAATTCAGTTTGAAATGAGATGATCTGCATTAAAAGGTTCTTTCTCTGATCTCTCTATTTCAAGGATCAGGTAATAAGTGATGTGAAAAAATGCTTTGCTGAAAGCCCTTGAGAGCTGCTGTCAGAGGATAACACTGGGCTAAATGGACAGGTCTGATTTGGTATAAGATGACTTGCTGAGTTTCAAACAAGTCACCCACTGCACACAGGAAAGTACAGTTATCCCTTCACATTCGCTGGGGTTAGGGGTGGAGCACCACAGTGAAAGTGAAAAAACCATGAATAAATTAAGCCCCGCCCCCCAACATATGTACTACACTACAGTATTGTAGACTCCTCTCCCGCCAACAGGACTGCCGATACCTGTTGGCGGGAAGAGGAGGAAGAGGGTGGGATATTGGAATTTGAGCTAGTTGAGCTGCAGCTACAAACCATGAATACACAAAACCGTGAATGTGAAATAGGCATATGTGAAGGGACAACTATAAAAAGAACTGGATGTTTACCTGTAACTGCAGTTCTTCAAGTGATCATCTGTGAACACAAATGGGTCACCTGCGCCTGCTCCGTGCTTCCCTTGAAACCTCCTAGAACTATGCAATATGGATTTTGGCGGTAGCCTCTCCCATCCCCTGCATGCATGACTAGTGTGCGTCCCACCTAAACCCTCAATTTTCTAGACATTGAAGCAACAGCCAAAGATCTAAGAAGATGAAGGACAAGATGAGGATGAGTGGGTATGTGTGAGAGCACAGATGACTACTCAAAGAACCACAGTTACAGGTAAGTAAGCAGTTTTTTCTTCTTCTTCATGGTCTTTGTAACTCACACAAATGAGAGACTAGTAAGCTACTTACCATAGGAGGAGGGACTGTCATGTGACACAGGAGAAGAGCATAGCCCTTCCAAACACAGCCTCTGCCTGAGACTTCATATCCAGTCTATAGTATGAAATATAGGTCAAAGGCTGGGACCAGGTGATAGATGTTGTGCAGAGACATGCCTCTCAAGAAAGCCATCAATGTCACTATCACTCTGGTGAAGTGGCTCCTCACTTGGACAGAAGATTGCTTGCCAGCGAGTTCATAAGCCAGGCAAATGGTCACTGCATGCCATTTGGAGAGATGCTGTCAAGATAGGAAGTCTTTTTTTGCTGAACAAATAGCAGAGGAAAAGTCTCTGCAACCTCTGAAAGAAGTTGTTCTGTCAACATAAAAGGCCAGCACTCAACGCACATGCAAATAGCTAAGAGAGTGCTCTAACTCAGAGGTGGGATTTTGCATAAATGCAGGAAACACTATGTTCTGCTTAGCATAAAAGGCAGAGACTACTTTAGGCAAGAATGGAATGTCCCGTTTAAGAATCACTTTGTCCTTGTGAAAGGGTAGGTAAGGTGGATTGACCCTTAAGGCACAGAGCTCATCTGCCCTCCTGGCTGAAGTGATGGCTACCAAGAAAGCAGTTTTCCAGGTAAGTAGCCTCAAAGCACATGAGGCCATGGGCTTAAATTGTTTCCTCAACAACTTGGAGAGGACTAGATCCAAGCTCGACTGGGCCATAGGTCCAGTCACAGGTGGGTGTGAATTCTTGTATCTCTTCAGGAACCTTTTGACCAAGCATGAAGATTGCCAAGGTTGGGATGATGCAAACAGTTCTACAGCTGGTGCATTAGCTTCTTGAAGATTCTGCAGAGAGTGCCAAGATGCAACCTCTATTTGGGAGATGACACAGGCCCCTGACTCAGGGCAACCACCAGGACATTCTTGTTGCCTGGTAAATGGATTGTGGAGACCAGGATCCCTTGAGGAACGCACCAGTTCCACAGAAGAACTGTGAGACAAAGTAAGGTGTCTGATTTTGTGCCTCCTTGTTTGTTTCGGTAGAAGACCATCATGGTGTTGTTGGAAACCACCTTGCTTTATAGGGTCTGTTCAAAAGCTCGGAAGGCCTTTATGACAGCCAGCAGTTTGAGAGCATTGATGTGGAGAGCACTCTCTTCAGGAAACCAGCAGCCCCCAACTGTCAGTACTGCACAGCAAGTACCCCAGCCCTTGAAAGAGGTGTCAGTTGTGACCACTACCATGGGCTAAGGAAGAAGGAACGGTATTCTGGCCTGCACATTCTGAGAGTCCACCCACCATCTCAGAGAATGATGCATGCTCCTCAGAATTGATAATCTCTTGTATGGAGAGTCTGTTAGAAGACTGAAGCATGACAGGAATCAAGCCTGCAGAGGTCACACCCTGAGCCTCATGGAGGGAGTGACCAATGTTGCTGATTCCATGAATCCTAGGAAAGCTTCAATATCTCTAGTGCATACTCTTCAATTGCAAAGACACTGAAAGGTGACCCTCTGAAGGACGAGATTCCTGTTGTATGGAACAAAAGCAGCCTGGGCACAAGAATCCAGCAAGCCCCATATAAACTGCATCTGCTGAGATGGTTCTCGGTGGGATTTCTCATGGTTCACAATGAGGCTCAAGGAGTCCAAAAATCAAAATGTGAGATGAATGCCACATAAGCAACCAAAAGCCAATTGTTTATCTATGGAAAAAGAACAATGCATTGCTGACAAAGCCAGGCAGCCACCACAGCCATGCACTGCATGAATACACATGGAGCAGTGCGAAGGCCAAGGGCAGGGCACAGAAGTGGTACGTTCACCTTCTCACTGCAAAGCATAGGAAACATCTGCGGGATGGCCTGATCATGGTGTGAAAATACACATCCTTCAGGCCTGGCTTAGCAAATCAACTGCTATTCTGTATCAGGGGAAGGATGGAGCTGAGAGTGACCATTCTGAAATGTCTTGGTTGTACACAGAAGTTGAGGCCTTGAAGGTCCAGAATGGGCCACAGTCCTTCTTCCTTCTTGGGCATGAAGCAGCAGGAGAAGAACTCCAGATGTAGACAAGAGACAGGGACAGGCTCAGTGGCTCTTTTGAGCAGGAGGGACTTCATCTCCTGTTTCAGTGTGGGCAAAGGAGGGGTAATGCAACATATCCCTATAGCAGGAGTTTTCCAGAATTCTATCGCATACCCTCTCGTGATGATGTCAAGATATGGAGATGGAACCAAAGGAAGAAGCCAATCTCTATGTGGCAACTGCATGCTTTGACAGTCCTGTCCAGGTGTTATCAAAGAGACCGAAGACCTTAGTGAAGAATCCAGTATATCCCCTTCCAAAACTGTGGTGACAGGGATTAATTGAGAACATTCCAACACCACACACCATCAACATACTCCACACGGTCTAATGAATACCTTGATCCAACAGAATGTTACATTGGGTACTTACATGAAGGAACTTTCTGTAGGGTAGATGGCAGGAAGAATCCGTAAGCATTGGGGAACTTAGGATCACCCAGAGAAGCAGGAAGTTGACCACTGATCTTGTAGAGTTTAAATCCCTTTGTTCTCCTCCACGAGGCCAGTTCCCTGACTAGCAAAGCCTGGTGATCAGTGAGAAAGCTTCTTTCCTTTAAGACAAACATGCATATTAGAAACATAGTAAGAAAACAATTATGAACCTGTATGGACCCTCCTTTGCAGTCACAGGGTGGGATGGATTCTTCCTGCCATCTACCCAACAGAAAGTACCTTCACGGTAAGTACCCAATGTAATATTCTGTAGGGTGAGATGGGCAGGAAGAATCCGTAAGCACTGGGACATAACCAAGCCTGAGAATCACCTAGGGAGGGTGTGACTGCGTGTGATAGGAGGAACTAGGTGCGTATGACTTTGTGAAGCATGCTTCTTCCGAAGGTGGCTTCTGCGGATCTATACTTGTCCACCTTATAATGTCGGACGAAGATGGACGGAGTGCTCCAGGTCACCGCCCGACAGACTTCTGTAGCTGCTGAGCAGGTTGAGTGAGCACGACCACTTGGGGGCGGGAAACGTTGGCTGAGCCGTAGGTCTCAAAAATGCATTCCTTGATCCATTTTGCAAATGTTTGCCTTGATACCCGTGCCCCCATTGAGGCCGGGTTGAAGGATACGAAGAGTGAGTCGTATCTCCTGAAGGAAGCCGTGCACTTAATGTATACTTTCAGTACCCTCCTGATGTCCAGCTTGAGTAATAATATCTCAGTGGGCTGGGATGGATTAAGACAGAAGGATGGCAAGGATGAGTTGTTGCGCGATGTGAAATCCGGTAAGACCTTGGGCTAGAAGGGCAGGTTGGTACACAGAGACACGAAACCTCCCCGAATGAGCACAGGTGTTCTCTACCGAGAGAGCTGATAATTCCGAAACCGTCCTAACACAGGGTTAGCCTTCGAAGTGAGATCTTCCTGAGTGGCTCAAAGGGGTGACGTGTTAATTGTCTCAGCATCAACAGGAGGCTCCATGTAGGAAACCTGTGGTGAACTGGGGCGAGATCAAAGTTGCCCCTCTTAGGAATCTCCTCACGTGTGGGTGTGTTGAGATTCGACCCCCTTGGGGGCATTGGATGAAGGCTGCCAAAGCAGCTTCCTGTTTCTTCATTGTGTTGTTCTTGGGACCCTTGTCTAGGCCTCTTTGAAGGAAGGCCCGGACGTGCTTGGTTAAGGCCTCCATGGGTTTCACCCTTTCTGAAGTGCACCACTGCGAGAATATTTATACCACATAGCCTTGGTTGATTCTCCTCATTCGTAGTCTTCTGGATGTCTGTAGTGAGACTATGACCTGGACGACGTAGCCGCGGTCCTTTGAGGCCTGGTGTTCAATCTCCAAGCTATCAGCTGTAGCCCTGCCACGCTGGGGTGTTCGATTGGGCCCTGGAGAAGCAGATCCAGGTGAGACAGGAGCCTCAGCAGTGGTTCCACTGCCATCTGTCTTAGATCTGAGAACCCTGGCCAGCGTGGCCAGTGGGGGGCCAGGAGGACTACCTGTGCTCCCTCCTGTCGTATTTCCTGCACACTTTCCCTATCGGAGGGAAGGGGGAAAAGAGGTATAGAACCCCTGCTGGTCATAGGGGGAGTAGGGCATTTGTTCCCTTTGCTCCCTTGCAGAGGGATCTGGCGGAGGAGCGTGGAAATTTTGGCGTTTCGTGACGTTGAGAAGAGGCCTACCTGCAAGACCCCGAATCTCCTTTGCACCTGAAGGAAGACTTCCTGATTCAGCTACCACTCCCCCGGGAGAACTGTGTGTCTCCTCAGGTAGATTGCATGTAGATTCTCCTCTCCTTGGTGGTACTGTGCCAAGAGGGACTGGACTGTTGACTCTGCCCACCTGAGGAGGGCCTCCACTTCCCGGTGTAGAGATCTTGATTTGGAACCCCCTTGTCACGCTATGTAGGGGGAGGCTGTGTTATTGTCTGTCCATAGCAGGACGTGTTGACCCTCCAGGATGTGTGAAAAATGGGCTAGTGCCAGGCAGACTGCTCTCATTTATGCTGTGGAACTGTTCTGTCTTGACCAGGTCCTTTGAACCATCTGATTCAGACAGTGCCCCCCCACCCTCGGAGACTTGCACCTGAGGTGGCAACTACCTGGTGATTGATGGTCAGCGGGGAGCCTTTGGCAATGTGGATCTGCTGGATCCACCAGAGGAGCGTCTCTTTTATGGAGATCGGGACGAATATGCAGAGATGCTCCTTTCGAGCTATCTGCTCCTGAAATGGTAAAAGGGATGCCTGTAGGGGTCTGGAGTGGAACCTGGACCACAGAACCACCTAGACTGATGACCTCCTCAGGCCGAAGAGGCATGCTAGAGGGTTTATGGTTGCTCTCTTCCGAGCTCGAATCTGTCCAGTTTCCTGCCTTAGTACCAGCTGACTTTCTCCCGGGAAGGCGACCTGGTATTTTACCTTGTCCGATTGCACCCCTAGCTGTGACGGGGCCAGAATGGTTTCCTTGGAGTTCACAAGGAGGCTGTGGTGTTGTAGGAGGTTGATTGTGTATCTCAGGTCCCTTTCTGCTCTTACCTTGGACGGTGTTCAGAGGAGGGTGTCGTCCAGGTATGGAGGCAGGTGTATCCCTTTGGTCCTGAGGTGTGCTGTTAGAACCACCAGCACTTTCGTGAACCCTCGGGGTCTGTCAAGAGACCAAAAGGAAGAGCCTTGAATGGGAAGTGTTCCTCTCCGGATGCGAACCTGAGGAACTGCCTGCTGTCTGGATGAATTGTGATGTGTAAGTAGGCTTCTGATAGGACCAGAGATGCCAGGAAGTCTCCTTCCTGTATGGCTCCCCATATCGACGGGAGTGTTTCCATCCAGAAATGTTTGTATGCAGCGTATGAGGTTGTGTACTCCGGGTCTAATTCTGACCTGAGGTTTCCGTCCTTTTTGGTACCAAGAAGTATGAGTATATCCCAGAGAAAACGCTGGGATGTTGGTACCTCCTCTATGGCTTCTATTTCCAGTAGGTGGTTGATGGCTGTCCTGAGGTCTAATGCCTTCCTTGGGTTTGATAGGATTGGTGCTGGTAAAACACCAGTTCCTTGGTCTTGAGTTGAACTTGACCTTGTATCCCTGTGTTATGGTGTTTAGGGACCAACTGTCCTAGGTGGGGTTTACCCATGAATCTGGGAACGTGGACAGCCTTCCTCCCACTGGTGTCGTGTCCGAGTCAGGACTGTTGTCTTGAGGACCCTTTTTAGGATTGGGATCCTCCTCTGCGACTTGCTTTTGGGTTGGAGAATGGTGTGTGCCGAGTAATGTAATTGGTTTTGGACCAGGCTGGTCTAAAGGAACGGCAGTCTCCCCATCTACCATTGCCCTTGGATGTTGAAAAGAGCCAGGGTAGTGAAAGGGCCGCTTCCCAGTCTTCCTGTCCTACTTGTGGCTTGCCGAAGGCATCACTTGCATCTTATTTTTTGTTTCTACCAGTATATCCTTCAGAGCATCATCACCAAACAACTTGATCCCTTTGAAGGCTGGTGTAGTAAGGGCGTTTCTAGACTGTGTGTCAGCATCCCAATGTCTGATCCAGAGGGATCGGCATGCCAGGGTGGAGGCTCCTGCTGCTGCTGCAGTCTCCTGGAGGCTTTCAGATGGTCAAGGCACTGGACACCCAGGTACTGGACTAGATGGACAGTTGCTTTGAGGCAGCAGGAGTCTTCATGCATTTGTATGAAAACAAATGGTTGCCTAGATTGATAATGTACTATTGTCGAGGTAGTAGTCCACAGAACTACAGACAAATATTTGCAAAGTCTGGTTACCTCCAAACTGTGCCATATCAGCTCTTACATGGCCATCCCTTGCAAAAAGGCATAGACATATATGGAGTCATTAGCCTGATATGCTGGACTCCAACTCCCATAATCCCAATTGGTTGAGGATAACAGCTGGAGATGATGGGAGCTTGGATCCAATATATTTGAAGAGCACTAGATTGGAGAAGACTGTCTTCGTGTGACTGTGTTTATTAATATGTCCTGCTTTAAGAGGGGTTTACTTCTGTGTAGAAGACAGCATGGAATAATCTTATCCCCCTCAGATACTTCCCCCGATTCCTCAGAGGAGTGTCTGGAGGGGGGGTCTTTCTTTCCTGGTGGCCTATTGGGTGAGATGGCACCCCCCCGCTGGAGGTGGACAGCTGAGCATCAGCCTGTGGTCAGCCCTTCCGGGGTCTAGAGGGCCTTTACCCATTTCTGGAGGCCCTTGAGCCCTTGGATCTACTGGCTGTGGGCTGCCTCCTGCCTGCGCCCCTTGTTTTGGGGAAGGCCGAGGCCTCCTGGTTGTATAGGGGGGCATTCAACAACACTTGGAGCGCCAATTGGATAGCCTCCCCCTTAGATGGGGTGCTATTCCCCCGTGCTTCATCATCAGACTCCCCAAATCATCTGAGAGTCAGGGTTCCTCCTCCCCCTACCCCTGGGTGGCATGTAACTCGTCCCCCACCCTCCTCATCGATGCTGGATGAGAGCTCTAGCACTGCTGGGGGACGAGGTTTTGCCCGCGGTTGCCTGTGAAGCGGCGAGGCGGCGCTTCGGGAGGGAATCCTGGGTTGCCGCCCACATCTCCTCCCCCGAATGGCCCCTCTTACTTGTCCAGAGGCTCCCGCCTCCTGGTCATCGTCCAGACGGCCTCTGATGTCAGCCTCTTCTCCTCTGGTTGCCAAGCGGCCGGCCGTCTCCTTCCTGGAGGTATCGATCCACTGCTCCTTGGACCGGGGCTGCTGGTTCCTTTGGGGCTGCTGGCGCGGCTTGTTTTTTGGCACGCTTTGCAAGCCACCTCCGGTCAGGGCCTGTTCCGCAATTCTGGTGGCTTTCCTCTGAGCCACCGGGAGTGCTGGGTGGCTGGAAGAGGAGGAGGAGCTGGCCCGCATGGTTCCCTCTGAGCCGCCATGGTGGGGGCTGTGGGGAACAGAGGCTGCCGTTTGCTGCTCGTTCGCAGCCTGCTGCTTGGTTCCATCCGTCAGCTTTGAGGATACCATAGTGCGGGAAGGTGATTTGGGGGGGGGGTAAGGTAAGCGAGATATCCAAAAGGAAGTTGGGGGAGAAGCGGAGCGGGTAAGAAGAGGGAAGGTTTTTCTTTAAGAATTAAAGATAGAAATAAATCTAAAACTAAGGCAGAAAGAATGAGGTAGGGGGTGAAGTAGAAGAAAGTAAAAAGGAAAAGGTGGAGGAGCGAGATCCTGATCTTCCCTGGGCGAAGCAGGAAGTTGAACTGGCCTCGTGGAGGAGAACAAAGGGATTTAAACTCTACAAGATCAATGGTCAACTTCCTGCTTCTCTGGATGGTCCTAAGTTCCCCAATGCTTATGGATTCTTCCTGCCCATCTCACCCTACAAAAATTGAGGCTCTCTTTCTTACCTTTGTCCAACATGTTCCTGTTGGGGTGGAGGAGATGACTCAGGGTGGCACAGTGGCAGCACCTGACAATGTGGTTGAGAAGCATCTTGTGCCTTCTTCTTTTTGTGCCTCTTATGTAGAGGTGGTTGTGGTTCATTGATCTTGAGGGATTGACTCAGGGTAGATGGCACTCAGGAGCAACTCGAGGTGGACAGTACTTGGGAGATAACAGCTGGTTTAGAGAGAGGCCTATCCATGGTATCACGAGGCCTCAGAGGCTTAGAGGTTGACTCAAGTAAAGAGTGTTTGAGAGCTACCCAAACAGAAGATCCTGATGTAAAATGAACTGAAGTAGCACCCAAAGATGAGATCTCAACCGAGGCTATATGCAAAGGCCTGTTTGCCGCCACCTAATCAGCCACCTTCAGCATGTTCTCCCAGAGGAGAGCTTTTAGGCATAATGAATGATTGTGGTGGGCCTGAGGGTGAACATTTGGCAATGCATACAAACACCCATGTTATGCCCCTCACCTAAGGCAAAGAAGGCACTTAGATTGCCTGCCATTATCCAGGATCTTCCCACTGCAAGCAGCACACCTTTTGAAGGACCCACAGGAGGCCATAAACTCCTGAGGAAGCAGCTTATATTAGCTGACCAAATGAGAAGGCAAGAAACGAAGTCTGAAAACAAGTCCAAGTCACACAGAAACCAAGTCAGACTGAAAAACGGAGCAAAAATGCCAAGAATAAGAGGAAGTCCACGAATCCGTATCAAGTAAAGACAAAAAATAGTTAGAAGTTAGTCTAAGATGCTCACAAAATTCCAAAGGATGCTGCTGATGTGGATGAAAAGGAACTGAGGGTTTAGGCGGGAAGCACACTAGTTATGCGTGTGGGGGATGGGAGAGTCTACTGCGAAAACACATATTGCGTAGCTCTAAAAGGTTCCAAGAGATGCACTGCACAGGCGCAGATGACCCATTTCTGTGAGTCATAGAGACCATGAGGAAGAACCTTTATCTGTGTTTTTATTTGGCAGTAGAGAGATAATAAACTGAGGTGCAAACCTTGCCCCACAAATTAGGACAAGGACAAGCAGACACAGGGACGTTCCCTCTCACTCTTCCATAAAGAATGCCCTGCTCAAACTGCTGATTACCCCACGCCTGCAGATGTGAGGGGGAAAGGACACACTGGTTTCTACTTTCAGCCTGCAGATGTGAGGGGGAAAGGACACACTGGTTTCTACTTTCAGCCTGATTTATGACTGAGTTAAGCTGGAAGGGACTATTTTAGGGAACATTTGATTTGAATGTCAGTGTAAAATCTTAAAAAACAATTGTCCATCTTTCAGGCAGGCACCAAGCAAGTGCCTCAAGAAGAGGGGTAACTCTATAAACAGCACTGCCAAAGAAAATATTTTTATCTCCAATTGCCAGCCACCAAAGCTCAACAAATGGAGCTACTGCAGCAGGATCTCTGAAACCACTTCTGAGAAATGAACCTCTCAGTTAGAAAAAGCCATAAGAAAAGTGCAGAAGATAAGCACTAACAGAAGCAATACTTACTTTACTCGAACATGCAAACCCAGTTCCCAAAGCTGCCAGTATCTCAAGTACACCTGGGGTGGAGTTACATTTTACGTTGTAAAATGGCTTTATTGGTGCCATCACATTCTGCCAGTGGATGTGCTGTTTGATTAGCTTTCCCAGATCACCAACAAAAAATCCATTCTTTCCAGTCTAGAAAGGAGAGGAAGGAGAAAAATATAACCTATGCTTAAAAGTTTTTTAAAAGAACAATGATATGATGACCAGCCAAAAGTGCTGTAAGGGACATTTCCTATTTTGTTAATTTCTGTCCCAGGCAGTTGGATGTAATATTTCCCAATTACACAGTGAGATTTATGATCCACGTATGAGAACATACTAGTGGTTGAAACATCAGAAAGTAAACCATGAAAATAGGGTATTGGAAACAACTTACAAGTGTATGTTCACAAATGCAGTTGTCAATGACATCTGCAACATTCACTCCTTCATCCAGTAAGCCAATGGAGTAGTTTGCATCCTCAAGAAATCCTTTCATCTCAGCCGTATTCCGCAAAGCCGACAGTCATAAACCAAGAAACACAAGGGACAGGCCACAAAGCCAAAGCCTTAGAGCTGGGTCCTTAAATTATGCAACAAACTGAGAGAAAATATAACGAAAGTATAACTTGCGATGAACAGTATAGCAGAGTACTTCCCTAAAAACTTTTCTCTCCCCATCCCTTCTCCCCCTCCCCCAAAATGAGAATACCATTACAGTACAACCCCTGTATCTGCAACGGATACGTTCTCAGACTTACCATGGATACCAGAAACGGTGGATAATAGCGAACCAACCCTATTAAAATGAATGACTTCTGTCCCAAGCATACCATAGTCATGATGGAGGGCCTAGAAGATGTCTAGAGAGAACACCTCTCTAGGTATCTTCTAAGTCCTCCAACACGACTATGGTCCGATTCCAGCTGACCATATTTTTTCGGACACAGGTAAGTGAATTTGTGGATACAGGGGTTGTACTGCAGTAATGTTGCAAGCAAATCATACGGCTTAGCTACATGGCTCAGCAAAACTGTATGCTACATTATCTTTGGTATTATACCATTATTAACTATGGATGGACAATCCTTTCATCTAGCAAATTAACATTGAGGGTAGGTTGGTGGGATTCTTGCCATTCACATCAATGATGTGCCAGTTTTCCCCATGCAAAAGGGTTGGGTTTTTTTAAAAAGTTACAATATTTTTTAAATGTAAGCTTTACCTATAGTCTGAATTGTTACAGTCCCAGAAATGCTCTACAATGCTATTTTGCTCAACATGTAGACCAGCCCTTAAATCTAAATGGAAAGCTTTACTATTACTTAAAACAAGCTTAAAATACTTCACTAATTCTGGAACGCGTTTCAACAATATTCAATTCAAAGTGCAATCTCAAATAACAAACTTTAGGTAGCTCTCCACCCTTTTTATACTAAGCACATATGCACAACATTCAAAAGACATACCTGGGAATAAAAATGTAAACCTAAGGGCAGACATGAGTTAAATCTTCATCTGGGAACTATTACAGCATTGTTCATTCCTGAAAGTTGTGCTTTATAAGTGGTTTGAGAAATAATGTGATGTTCCTAAAATAATGGAGAGGTGACCATAATGGATGGGGGACTACAAATAACAAGAAAGATTGATAATTAAATTGGGGAGAGCAACTTTGATAGGTCTGGGATCCTCATACACAGCATCCATTACCTTGGAGAACTGTACCTCTAGATGCACAAACTTTTTAACTTAAAAGGGCTTCATATGCTCTCTAGGACATGGATGGCAATCGTGTGGGAAATGGGGAGATTTTTACCTGTGCAAGCTACACAAGCACATCACAGCAACCTGGAAAAGATGCCGTATCACTTGTGATCACACTTTTCACTCGGTTTCCAGCTAAAAAAGGAGGGTTGGGAGCTCTGGGAGTGGAAATGCAAAACCACAGCTGTCTGAGTGGTTTTCTTGTGTTTGGGACAAGTTCTGTGTAAAAGGTTACCCCAATGGGAGTATGGAGAGCTTTGAGAGTCTGTCGGGGGGTCCCAGAGGCTGCAAAAGTGGGGTTCCAGGGCCACATGCAGCTCACATGGACTGGCAACCTATTATTAGCATATGCAGATATAAGTTAACCCTATCAATTTTTGGTCTCTGCAATGGTTGGTATTCCCTTTCTCCCTCTGCAATGGCTAGAGCCACCCCCTCAACCTATCACAAACCTTCTAAAGCCATCCACCCGCAGCCATTCAGGCCTGGAGGAGAGTGAGGGAAATTTCCAGATGTGTCTGGCTTTGTCCACACAGACACACCATAAGCAATCTTCTTAGCTTCTGAGACCTCCAGAGGACTATAACAAACCTCAGCAGCTGATGTAATCACTTTTCATCTTGCTACAGGGACATAGCCAGGTGCTTCTGCAACGCCCCCTTGCTCTCCTCCAGGTTGTGCATGAGCAGCTTCACTGGCTCTACAGAATGCCCAGAAGTGGTGTAAATAGCTCAGCATAGCACAGTTCCTCATGCAGAACTCCTACATTTCATTGCTCCATGCAGGATTGCAGCCTTTATCTGCCTCTGCTCTCGGGGTGTGTGTGTATGCAATTTTGCTATGTTCCTTCCCAAATGTTTTAGGGGGGTTTCTGTTTTATGAAACCAGAAATGACAGCAGTGGGAGCCTTCAAGGCAATATGCTTCCCATAGTCTGCACTTTGTATAGGCCTGATTTAAAATATTTAATTTAAAACAGATTTCAATGTTTTTAACCTGGATATGTTTAATGTTTCAAAGACATGCCCACACATCTTCCTGACTTGAAACCCAGGACTTTTTCAGGTATTAATGTTTCCATTTTCACAGACTAAGATGTGTGAAGCTGAGAATGTTTGTCAGCCCGCTTCCCCACACCATACCTTACCACCACTAGCATGGTGATCCTATTTTTTCAAAGTCTTATGTCTTAAACAGAGATCACTGCTTTAATGTTGGTTTACTAACCATTCACAGAAGGGGTCTCCACATGACGTTTTTTACAAGAAAAACACTTCTCTCAATTTGCCGAAGAAACTTCCTAGAGGCCTCAAGTGAAAGCCTCAATTTTCACATTTCTCTGGATTCAACTTAATATAAACAAAGCTATTGAGGCTACCATCCAAGATAATCTTTTATATTAAGTCTGTAACTAGGAATTACACAAAAAAATGGAAGACTGATACAATCCATAAAATCAAGGGGGAAAGGGGGGAAAACCAACTCTCAGCCACCATTTCCCCACCATTTATCTTCAAACTAAACATCAGGCCATGTATTAAACAACTCCAGGTCTATTTCTTAAAACTTATGTTCTGACTTCTCTGCTGCATACCTTCCTGACCCAGAGAGCTGAGTTCAGAAGAGCAAGATGAGGCTCAGGAAACAGCAGCCCCAGAAGACAGGAACATTCTCTTCTACAGATCGCAAATGAGGATGGAGACAGGGATCGTTTTAATGGAAATTTAAACATATACCCAGACAAGCCAACTTTAATTAATACTCTGTTCCAGTAAACTCATTATGTTTAATTGACTTTTTCCTCAATAAATCATTTTATAGTACAACTTTAGGGCACCCATTAGTTAGCTAATACACACACACACACAAATCTGGGCGTGCTGAGTCTCTTCAAGCTTAGGCACACCCAAGATGCAAGTATGCTTGCTGCTGAACATTTGTATGAAACTTCTTCATCAGTTTAATTTACTAGTGATGACTAATCTAAAATATCTGTATGTGATACATGGAGAACAGACCTTATTGCAAAATAAAAGCTGGAACACCTTAGCACTACACAACAAATGTTTTGAGAAACTATGTGCGATGCCAATATGAGTAAACATTTAAATTGCCTCTGGGATGGGCAGCAATTCATAAGGCAATGATAATAATCTGTCAAGACAAATTTGAAAATGTACTCATCTTTAAAGGATTCTCAGTGTAATCAGATTGTTTTATTGACCACTTCATTTTATTTCATGTATATTTATAGTACTATGTTTTGTTCTCATTGTCTTTGATTGTGTATGTTGATATGAAGTCCTTTGGTGAAAAGGGTGTTATACATAAATGTTGTTGTTGTTATTGTTATTATTTGGATAAGAAGTAACCTCTAGCAATAGAGTACAGTTGTCCCTTCATATTTGCTGGGGTTTGGTTCCAGGACCCCCTATGGATACCAAAATCTGTGAATACTCAAGTCCCATTATATGCAATGCCATAGCAAAATGGTGTCCCTTATATAAGATGGCAAAATCAAGGTTTGCTTTTGGATTTTTTTTTTTAGCAATATTTTCAAGACATGAATACTTAAATCCGTGGATACTAAATCCGTGGATACAAAGGGACAACTGTACTACCATCCTGATCACATGGAGCAACTGTGCAAGTACAAACTCATATGCTCAGGTGGCATGGTTCCAGCTTGGCAGGCTGGCCAACAACAAGGAAAATTTAATAATAATAATAATAATAATAATAAATAAAATTTATTTATATCCCGCCCCTCTGCAAGCAATCGGGGCAGCTTCCAACAATAAAATAGTACACAGTATAAAACAACTCAAAATCCCTTCCCCCCCCCTTAAAACATTATTAAATTAATACAAATTAAAATCAGTATATAATACAATTTATTAAAAACCCTTTTGAGCAAGCAGCATCAGTTTGGAGGTCCAGAAGTAACCTCCAGAGGGGGTTCCTGAGGCCGGGGTTAGCTATTCCGGAAAAGCCTGCCTGAAGAGAACCGTCTTGACAGCCTTTTTAAAGCTGTCTAATGATGTCAATAGGCGGATCTCATCTGGCAGGCCGTTCCACAATTTGGGGGCGACAGCCGAGAAAGCCCTCTGGGAGGTGGTCGCCAGCCTAGGTCTTTGTGGCTGCAACAAATTCCTCCCAGAGGACCGGAGAGCGCGGGGAGGATTATAAGGGAAAGACGGTCCCTGAGATAGCTTGGGCCCAAGCCATTTAGGGCTTTAAAGGTGATAACCAACACCTTGTACTGGGCCCGGAAGCTGATAGGCAGCCAGTGGAGGGACCTCAGAACCGGAGTAATGTGGTCCCTCCTAGATGTCCCAGAAACTAGCTTGGCTGCCATATTTTGTACCAGCTGTAATTTCTGAACTAAGCACAAGGGTAGCCCCATGTAGAGTGCATTACAGAAATCAAGACGTGAGGTTACCAGCACGTGCACAACGGTCTCAAGATCCCTTACTTCCAGAAAAGGGTGCAGCTGGCGTATTAGCCGAAGCTGATAGCAAGCGCTCCTGACTGTCGCATTTACCTGATTTGTCATCAGGAGTGACGAGTCAAGGAGCACCCCTAGACTGCGAACACAGTCACTGGAGGAGAGTGTGACTCCATCCAGGACTGGAGATTGCAACCCGATTCTTGGTTTCGGGGCCGCTACCGTGAGCACCTCCGTCTTGTCTGGATTCAGTCTCAATCTGTTTTTCCTCATCCAGCCCATTACTGCCTGAAGACATTCACTGAGAGAAGAGATGCCATCAGAATTCGAGACTGATGAACGAGATATGGAGAAATAGATCTGAGTGTCATCAGCGTACTGATAACACCCGGCTCCATAACTCCGGATAATCTTACCCAGCGGCTTCATATAGATGTTAAATAACATCGAGGACAGAATAGCACCCTGTGGTACTCCACAGGTAAGCTCCCTTTTACTGGAGCTACTGTCCCCGAGCAGCACTCTCTGGGTCCTGCCTGAGAGGAAGGACCGGAACCACTGCAAAGCAGTGCCTCCGATGCCTAACTACCTCAGGCGATCCAGAAGAATGCTGTGATCTATCATATCAAAAGCCGCTGAGAGGTCTTGGAGCACCAACAGGGTCACACTACCCCTGTCGATGCTCAGACGCAGATCGTCGGTCAAAGCAACCATGGCAGTCTCAACCCCAAAGCCTGTCCTAAAGCCAGTTTGAAATGGGTCTAGGTAATCGGTTTCATCCGACAGCTTGGAGTTGAAGAGCAACCGCCCTCTCAATCACCTTGCTCAAAAATGGTAATAAAGAGACTGGCCTATAATTATTCATAGCCAGGGGGTCCAGGGAAGGTTTTTTTCAAAATAGGCTTAACAGCCGCCTCCTTTAGACATGATGGAATATATCCTTCCCTGAAGGATGCACTGATGATGCTCACAAGGAACTTCCGCAATGCATCCCCTCCCTGGATGGCCAGCCAAGATGGGCAAGGGTCGAGGGGGCAGGTTGTCTTCCTCACACTACCAAGGAGCTTGTCCACGTCATCGGTACTCACAGATTGCAGCTGATCCAGTATAATTACATCGGCTGAGTCGCTGGACACCTCGTCCATTGTTTCTGTTACAATAGTGGCATCTAGGTCGGCTCTTATCTGAGAGATTTTATCTGCAAAGAAGTTATTAAATGCATCACAGCAGGCAGTTGTTGGGTTAAGCAGGGGATTTGGTGCAGGGGACACCTGCGCCAGCTCCCTCACCACCCTAAACAGCTCTGCTGGACGGGACTCTGCACATGCAATACGTGCAGAGGAGAAGGATCTTTGCGCTGCACACATCGCCTCCCGATAGGACAAAAGAAAGTTCCTATGGCGAGTTCTGTCAGATAAAAGTCGAGTCTTCCGCCACCTGCGCTCTAGTCGTTGTCCAAACCGCTTCATTTCCCTAAGCTCAGGTGTATACCATGGCCTACGGTTAGAAGCGGGTTGGCAAGGACGCTTGGGAGCAATCGTGTCGATAGCTCTGGTAAGGTCGTTGTTCCACGTATTAACCAGAACATCGACAGGATCACCGGCATTTCCAACCATTAAACCCTCTAAGGCTTTCTGGAAACCCATAGGTTCCACTAGCCTTCGAGGGCGGACCATTTTAATGGGTCCACCACCCCCGGTGGGGCAGATGTAGGCTCTAAGTTCCATCTTGACCAGGAAATGATCCGTCCATGACAAAGCAGAGTTACTGATTACCTCTGCCCACGGATATGCCTGATCTGAACTAAAGACCGCATCGAGTGTATGACCTGCACAATGCGTGGGCCCGTTGACCAATTTAAATTAGAACAAGGATGTATGAATAGCCTGAGAAGGAAAAAAGTCATACACAAGGACAGTAATCTCATTTTCAAGGTTTATCAGTCCATTTTAAGGCCTTATTTCAATATGACCTTTGGAAACTGTACGTTAAGAAAGGGTTGCCAGAAAGTTTCAGGAGTGTCACAGATCCATAATAACTAAATAAGGTCCTAGCAGTAGTCCATGGACCCGTAAAATACAATATAGAAAAATACAAAACTACCAACCATAATAATACAAAGCAGAATAATACTAAAACACTATAACTAAACACTACAATTTTATGTGTGTATACAGGGATGGTTTAAGGAATTTTGGGGGGCCCTGCAATGCTTTATTTTGGGGGCCCTTTATGTTTATCTCAGGTCAACGTAACCTAACCTATTCAGGTCAACGTAACCTAACCTATTCACCGTACAGGATGTTCAGATTACAGTAGAACCTCCGTATCCATGGATTCATTATCCATGGGACACAAAACATGGGACCATAGAGTCTTCCTAGAAAATGTGTCCTCCCTAGCTGTTTTCTAGGCCCTCCAAGGCAACTCTATGGTATTTTAAACCAGAAGTCCCATAATTTTCAATGGCGTTCACTATTATTCATGGTTTTCAGAATCCACGCCCGCCCCCCCGGAACCAATCCCTAGTGGATAAGACGGGCCTACTGTATTACATAATTTGCCACCAATAATTTAGTTTAAAAACTATATTAAAGGCAGTAACATAATATTTTTTGTTTATTAGCAATTAACGTAACGGTGTAGATTTCCTCAAAGAAAAGAAAGAGTGGACTACAAGCTAAACATGAGTTAGCAGTGTGATGCAGCAGCAAAAAATGCCAATGCGATTCTAGGCTGCATTAATAGGAGTAGTGTCTAGATCAAGGGAAGTAATAGTATCACTACATTCTGCTTTGGTCAGACCTCACCTGGAATACTGTTTCCAGTTCTGGGCACAACAATTCAAGAAAGATACTGAGAAGGATGGTGGTAGGTCTGGAAGCCATTACACCCTATGAGGAACACCTTAGGGAGCTGGGTATGCTTAGTCTGGAGAAGAGAAGGTTGAGAGGTGACATGATAGCCATGTTTAAATATTTGAAGGGATATCATACAGAGGAAGGAGCAAGCTTGTTTTCTTCTCCTCCAGAGACTAGGACACGGAGCCATGGGTTCAAACTATAGGAAAAGAGATTCCACCTGAATATTAGGAATAACCTCCTGACAGTAAGAGCTGTTCGGAAGTGGAATACACTGCCTTGGAGTGTGGTGGAGTCTTCTTCTTTGGGGTTTTTTAAACATAGGTTGGATGGCCATCTGTCAGGAATGCTTGGACTGTGTGTTCCTGCAGGGCAGAAGCCGACTGAATGGGATGGCTGTTGGGGTCCCTTCCAGCCCTATGATTCTAGGCTGCATTCAGAGCCTGGGAAAATTACTCTTGGATTACACCTCCCAGAATCCCCCTGCCAGCACCCTTCTCAAGGTCTGGTTGCATTGTTGCTTTTCCAGCATTCTCTAGCCCCGTGGTTTTTAACTTGGGGTCCACAATGTCCTCACAGGGGGTCCACAAAGGCTTGAAGGCTGCTTGGCCCACCTCCTCCCTGTAGTGGAGTAGCCACGTGACAGGAACCAAGGCAAAGGCTGGCTGGCTTGGCTTGCACATTGCCATTCAATCCACTCCAGCCACAAACTTGCAGGAAGAAGCAAGAGTGCCTCTGAGGGAAAGCTTAATGGATGGTGTAATTGTATTGTTGTTGTTGTTAGCTATTATTATTAGGGTTTTAAATCTTGAGTTAAGTCTTGGGGCAACAAAAGATATTTAAAGGGGGTCCCTGATAAAGAAAAGTTTAAGAACCACTACTCTAGGCCAATGCGTCTCACATAACACTAATGGGATACTGGTGTTTTAGTGTCAACAATAAAACCATTGTTCCCAGTAATATTACTCCAAATTTTAATTTATATTCTTTATATTCTTCTGTTAAAGTGTTGTAGAAGTTTCAGCATTGCACAGTGACTATGGAGACCAGGGTTTGAATCCTTACTCAGCCATGAATACCCACTGGGTGACCTTGGGCAAGTCACACTCTCTCAGCCTCAAAAGAAGGCAAAGGCACACCTCCTTTGAACAAACCTTGCCTAGAAAACCCCATGGTAGGTTTGCCTTAGTCAGAAATGACTTGAAGGCACATAGGCAAACACACACAAATTTCTTTTGCAGGCTGAACTCAGTTGCCAGCAAGGGGAGGAAGCTGAAGAAGACCAAGGGGGAAAGGGAGGGGAGAGGAACCAAGACAGGTTAAAAGCAGCTGGGAAGATCGGCTGGAGAGCATCTATGTGGAAGGAAGGGAAGGGAAGGGAAGGAGAAAGAAAGAAAGAAAGAAAGAAGCCCTTTCTGAGGGAAATAGACAACCCTCAATTTACCTGTCTTTCTCACACACACACACACACACACACTCACCCCGCTCCGCGCCTGGCTGGTTTGCATTTTGCAGCAGCAAACTCCCTCCTGCTTCTGGCACAGAGGGTGGCTGCTTCTTTCTCTTTCGTTTTTTTAACAAAGCCAGCAAGAGGTTTTGGAAGAGGAGGGTAGCAGGGGGCTACAAAGCAGCCGCTCCTCCAGGGTCAACAGGGTGCCCTGTTGACCTTGGGGGCCCCTGCCAATGCTGATTTGGCAGACTGGTTAAACCAGCCCTGTGTGTATATGAGAGAAGGACAACTTGACACAAAGAACACAGACCAACTAAAGCTTGTAGGCAATGAAATATGGCTTAATCTCAAAACAGTATAGCAAGAGCAACTGCATTGTAAATGTAGCTCAGTGACAAATACATACCAACAGTTGGTATTATTTGGCTTTATATTATTATGAAATTTGGTACTATTTATATTACAGTTGGCCCTCCTGATCTGTGGGCTTCCAATCTACTATTTCAACCACCCGCAGATCATTGTGTCCCATACCTAAAATAGTGGTGACTTGCACATGGAGACGCTGACGCATCTGCACGTACATTGCTGCCATTTAATAATATGGGGAGCAACCATCCATAGGGCTGTGTGTTCTAGAACCGGACTCCTACAGATCTGGAGTGCCCGCTGTATTCTGTATCGTATTATATGGTTGGTTATCAGTCACATTTAATTGCCTTTAGACTTTGGTTATTCTGTGTTCTATACTTTTCACAATATCATTTATTATCATATTCACTTTTTGTTTGCTTGTTTGGATTTTTTTCTCACTCTCCTGCTGTTTCCTAGTTGGGTTTTTGCTTGTTTTGAGACCCTCCTGTGTTAGGTCCATGGATCCATGCCAGTCTCTGAGCCACTGGCTGCCAGTCCCTGGCTAGTTTCCAGGAAACAAGGGAACAATTGTAGCCAACAGGCACAAATATTGTACTAGTCCCTGGCACACATGGGAAAATTTGCCATTCCCCTGTATCACGTAATAGATTTAGGCCAACTCATATATTAAAAGTCAAATCAATCTGGGACCAGCTGGGACTACGAAAGGATTTAGGCCATACACTCTTGCACTGGGATTCCCACAAACACTTCTGAGTTTGTAGGATGTCTTATACTGAAATAGCAACTTCCAGTTCATCAAACCATAGTTTTCTGATCAGGATACTAGAACAAGCTATTCTTTGCTCAAACAAAGAACGGATAGTAAGAACATCTAAGGTGGAAGAGGAAGGTTGGGAAGAGATTATGCACTCTCAAAAATTGTTCAAAATAGCTAAATCATGCTTGACCATTACATTGTAACCCAAATTATTCAACAACAAATATATTATTAGCAGTCATTTGGTAAGAGGCCAACTCTGCTAAACCAGATTTTCTGCTGTGATGATTCAGATGAAATACAGTAGCAAGCCCCTCTTCTTTCCTCTCTATAATTTTAAGCTAGCTGAACTGAAATATAACTTTTATAAACACAGAATCTAGTAATATGCAATAGTTAAATAACAATTATTTGTAAAAGCAACTAGCTAACACACAGGCATGACTTTGAGACTATGCTCTACAACTTAAGCACCTGATTATACATAACATATGAGTAAGATTTAAATCTTTTCTAAACAGTCATTATCATCCAGTTAGCGCACTAGTGTAAGTTACTTTTTATAAATCCCCCATGTTCACTTGTATCTTTCCATTAATGGAAAACATGTTGTGGTCCAGAAAGAGAGACGATGTGTGCAAACCATGACAGATGTTGAGATAAATGCCAACATGCTTTTTCAAATTGCAGTCACATTTTGATCAATCAAAAGAAAAGCAAATTCTAGAAGGCAGAATTGAGGTAGGTGACAAATAAAAGGCTCCTACATATGCAGTTTGTTTGTTTAAGCCTGTATCAGATATAACAAAAATGAAAGACTTACATGGACAAGTTAGGAGATGGAACCCTACTATCATCAGCTAGGTTCCCAAGGTGGCTCCGCGTTGAAGTCGAACTGTTCTCGATAAAGCACTTCTCCTAAACCCTCTGGATAGTTGTAAACCTGGTCAGAGAGTTTGCCCTGTAAGAAAAAAAATCTATTAGATATTCATCAGTAATAAAACAAATCCAGGTTCACAAAATAAATATCTTGTACACTAAGTGTGCTAAAACAAAACTGAACTTTGCAGGTTCAGGTTGTAGTATCCCCAACAGTCACCCAAGACTCCATCTCCCACTTTAATGTGCAGACACAGGGGAGTGTTTCATGTGTTCTGTTCACTGTAAAGTGTAAAATCTAAGTTAGGTTCTGAGAGAAAAGGGAAGGGCAAGGTCAAAGAATTAAGATAAGCAATAAACATATTTGCATGTTCTCTTGAGTTCAACAAGAACAAGCAAGTTTAGATTAAAAATGGAGAGGGAGAATTATTTAAAACAGAGCTATGCTATAGGAGTAACACTTCCCCCCAAAGGATATAGTGTTAAGTTCCAAATGAAATGGCATTCAGTAAGGTTATGTAAAAACATTGTATTATCATGGCTAAAAAGCATACAGAATGCAGGTAATTTAGCAGATGCACTACAAAGGTCTGTCTATTAAATAACGAGACTGATACAATAACCCATCTTTATTTATATGTATTATAATTCTGATCCTTGTCCCTTTCAATATACTCCCCGTTCACACTCACACACTGATGCAGTCTCTTTTTCCACTGGTCAAAGGCATGGAGCAGATCAGTTTCTGTCAGCTGTTTCAACACATCTGCTGTTTTCTTCGTACTGCATCAATTGACTCAAAACATGTTTCTTTAAGCACCAATTTTGCTTTTGGGAAAAGAAAAAAGTTACATGATGCTAAATCTGGTGAATATGGAGGATGTTCAAGTGTAGTAATGTATTTATTGGCAAAAAAACCCTGCTTCACAGAAAGTGCTGTGTGAGCAGGCGCATTGTCTTGATGAAGAACGAAACCATTTTCCCATAGTTCTGGCCTTTTTTCCCCCCCTGACTCTTTCTCTCACCTTTGTCAAAACTTCCTTGTAATAATGCTGGTTCACTGTTCTGCTTTATGGAACCCATTCTGCCAAAATTACATCCTTCATGTAAAAAGAAAACAATGGGCATAGCTTTGAATGTGGACTTGTTTTGGCGTGCTTTCATTCTTGGTGATGATGGTGTTTTCCAGTGCACTGACTGGTCATTTTGTCTCAGGATCATACTGGAAGATCCAGGTTTCATCACAAGTTATGATTTTTTGAAAAAGGTTTGGGTCTGCCTCATGTTGCTGCAGAATGTCAGGAAAAAAATTCCTTGCAGCACTCTTTTTGCTCTGGTGTGAGAACCGTGGGGGACCATCCTGGCACAAACTTTTCTCATGTTGAAATCCTCATGCAAAATTTTCCACACAGTGTCTTTGTCAATGTTCATGGCTTCAGCTATCATTCAGACACTGAGTTGCTGTTCTCCTCAAACAATCTGGCTGATTTTTTTCCACAATTTCTTTGGTTCTTGAAGTGGAAGGTCATCCAAGGGTCTTTATCATCTTCCACATTCTCACATTCTTCTCTGAATCTTTTGTGTCACTCAAACACACACACAAAACACGCCCCATAGGCCTCAGTAAGCATTTGAAAAGATTCTGTTGGTGTTTTGTTCAATTTTACTAAAAATGTCAAATTGACACATTACTCAACTTCTAAACTTAGCATTTTTCCGGCACACAACAGACAACACAGCTGCTTTAAACAACGACTGACAATTATTAACTTAGCAGTCAAGAGTGCTGATGTTTGTCATGCTGGTTCAGACATGTTCAAGGTCACCACTCAAGCCTTCACAATCAGTTCTCCCTGATTTGTCTGAAAGGTAGAAAAACAGTCTTGTTATTTAATAGACAGACCTTGTATTTTTGTAATTATTGGTTGATGGAAACATACTTAAGTTAGAAATACCAGGTTAGCTCACTTTTCTTGAGAAACACACTGGATTACAAAAGCTATACTGGACTGAAGGTCATTTACAACTGTATTTTTTAAAGAACTAATATGTTAACGCTAATAGTGAAAAAACTACTTGTGCCCATAATACTGCTTGGTGTGAACAGAGATCACTTTTATCAACAAACATGTGCCACAGCGAACTACTGTATATCAAGAATATATTGTAGCAAAAGCAGTGACATGGGTACAAAATATGTAATCGAGGCCTAGGCAAATATATTCTAGCAAGAGCTGGAGAGACATGGTTAACAGTGGTCAATAAGAGCTCGTTTATCCTAGTCATTTCTATTCCTGTGTTTTTCTTCAATTATTTTTCCATTATCTTCCTTTCAGGAGAGCTATACAGTTTTTCAGTAAATCAAATCTGGAAAGGCAGGAGTCCCTTCCTCACTTCTTGTTATCACTTACGTAGAACTCACCTACTAAGGAGATGGGAAATAACCCAACAAACTGTTCTAGCCCCAAAGAGCAGAAAGAATAGTCAAAATAGGTTGTTTTCTACTTTCCTTGACTTATTCTCTCTCTCTCTCTCTCTCTCTCTCTCACACACACACACACACACACGCAGAAGCATTTATGAAAATATGAGGACTGGATTATTTTCATGCCTGGATGCCAAGCCCAATAAAAGACTTCACTGAACTATGCAGAAAATTCTATATAGTCATCCAAATATACTTCTAAAAAGCGTTTCAGCTGGTGTCTCTGAGGAATGCAACAAGGATTAAAAGAATCAAAGGGTACAGTTTATTAATTTGTTTGGTATACCCTATGCCCTCTGGCAGAAGTGGTAGTGAGACATCCCTACTGTTCCCTTACATTCTCTTCTCTCCATACTGTGTAGCTACCCACCCACCTCTATCTTTACCACTGTAAACAACTTCCAGACTAATAGCCATGTGAGCCAGGTTCTAAAAAACCAAAGTAGTATACCATCTTAAAGACTAGGGCTGCTGCCACACTGCAGAAACAATGCAATTTGACACCACTTTAACTGCCATGCCTCAATGCTATGGAATCCTGGGGTTTTTAGTTTTGTGAGATATCTATCCTTCTCTGTCAGAGAGCTCTGGTGCCACAACAAACTACAAATCCCAGGATTCCATAGGATGACACCATGGCAGATAAATCAGTGTCATACTGTATTATTTCTGCAGTGTGGCAACAGCCTAAGAAATGCAGACAATAGATACAAAGCACAGTGTCCAGATCACAAGCAGTAACAGGGCCACTCTATTCTGCTTTGGTCAGATGTCACTTGGAGTACTTGACAGTGCCTTTTAAGGAGGATATCAAACAACGTAGTTTCTAGAGGAAGAACATGAAGATAGTGAGAGAACTGAGGACCAGTCATTTGAGGAAAGGTTAAAAAAAATGCTGGGTATGTTTAACCTGGAGAAGAGGTGATATGATAGCTGTCTCCAAATATCTGAAGTTATGTCAAAGATAGAGCAAATTTGTTTTCTGTAGCTCTTGAGAGGATTTTAACTAGCAGACTTAGACTAAATATTAGAAAGAACTTCCTGATAATGCAAGCTTTTAGGCAGTGGAGTAATGCCTTGGTAGACAATGGACTCGCCTTCATCAAAGACTGAATGGGATGTTATAGCAATGGCTCTCCTGTATTGGCTTGGGGCTGGACTAGTTGATCTTTGACACCTCTCTCAACTGTTATTAATCTATGTAGAATGCCATAGCTTCCATGAAATGGATTCTAGTGCACAGCTACAGATGCATTTAAATCAAGGGTGGGGAACCTCAGATCCTGGAACCAAATCGCAATACCCTTCTCAAAACTTAATTTACCTGGCATTATGAGCTTTACCCTAAAATACCATATGCTCATATTTTTGGTCTTGCCCATTTGCCTTTGGCCACACCCACCAATGGTATGCAGCCTCCGAGAACTCTTGTGTTGAATTTAGTCCTCCTATTGAAAGAGGTAGCCCACTTTGATTTACATGTAAGTATTTTGGCAATGTGGATTAAAGCAGCAGAAAGTACTGCCTTTATTTAAAGTTAGAAGGCAAACATTATATTATGTGTAAGTAGTATTACCACAGTTGTAGAGATGGCTGATACATCTGTTACTTGTTAAAATCAGACTGTTGCTCTATCTAGGCCAGTATTCCACCTTTCTGGCTGACAGTGGCTCTCCATTGTCTTAGGGAAAAGGACCTAAACCAGAGGTCCTATTCACTGGAGATCCAAGGACCATCTGTATGCAAGCATGAGCTTTGCCCAAGGAGACCTTCTGCTGTGCTTTTTGCAACCGGACTTGTTTATCTCGGATTGGCCTTTTTAGTCATCAGCGCGCTTGCAGAAAGCGCGGGATGAGTCCTTCCTGAATCTTCGTTTGCGAAGAAAAGCCAGAGAGATTTTGGCAATGTGGATTAAAGCAGCAGAAAGTACTGCCTTTATTTAAAGTTAGAAGGCAAACATTATATTATGTGTAAGTAGTATTACCACAGTTGTAGAGATGGCTGATACATCTGTTACTTGTTAAAATCAGACTGTTGCTCTATCTAGGCCAGTATTCCACCTTTCTGGCTGACAGTGGCTCTCCATTGTCTTAGGGAAAAGGACCTAAACCAGGGGTCCTATTCACTGGAGATCCAAGGACCATCTGTATGCAAGCATGAGCTTTGCCAACGAGCTATGGGCTTTCCAATTTCTTAGACTGTCCTCAGGCCCCAATATTAAGAAAACTGGCAAGTATCTCTCATCTGCTTTGTCACTTCATTTGTAGGAAAGACATCATATACAATAAGCTTCAAAATAGAATTAATTTAAATTTACAGTATTTTACATACTTTTAGATGACTAAATGTGGAGTCTCCTTCTTTGGAGGTTTTTAAGAGGCTGGATAACTATCTGTCGGAGTGCTTTGATTGGGTATTTGCAAGGGATTGGACTAGATGGCCCTTGTGGTCTCTTCCAACTCTATGATTCTATGACTCAATAACAGACATGCTCTGGGTAACACTGTATAGATAAATTTTACTGTACAGGTCACTCCCTGTATCTGCAGAACCAATATCTGAAGTTTCAGTTATTCTAGGAACACAAAATAGCACACCAAGGAGTAGTGCTGGAAACTGCCTAGAGGCATGCACCCCCTCTAGGAATTGCTAGGTCCTCCAATGCAACTCTATGGCATGTTTGTATAGGAAGTCCTTTATTTTAATAGTGTTTGCTGTTATCTAAGATTTCACTTATACATGCTAAGTTCAGAAATGTATTCCCCCATGCATACGATGTGTGTGTGACCTGTACAGGTAAAAAAAATTTAATATATAAAACCAATCTTTAAAAAGTCAGTGTAAAATCTGCAGCATGGATTTCTGCAACATACAATAAAACTGAAGGTAAATGAGCAACAAAATGAAACAGTGAAAAGAGCTAAACACTTTCAAAGATTTCTTAAATGTCAAGGAATAAAATGGTTCCACCTAGTGTTGAAAATACTATAATTTAAGTATCAAGTAAGCCTCTTTAGTGATGACACTGCACAGAAAATGAATAATTATCACAAAGCTATATCTGTCCAGGCCAGTACATAGGTGATATTATCAGCTTAAGCTGGTAAAAGTATACTCTGAGACAGGACATCCACCTATGACAACGATAGATTCAAGATTACCAAACAACAGACCTCCTTTTTTAGCAAGCGCAACTCCTCCAGAACAAGGCAGAATGGAACAGCACAGCACTCAGAAAGCTATCTACAAACAGCATTCCTATCTTACCTGGATTGACTCACAGTGTCAAATGGACCCCCATTTGGTCCATTACGTACAAGCAGTGGTTCCAAGAAACACAGGTTTCAATGCCCTTAGATGAAAGAAAGGCATATAGTGGTGTCACTCACATACTGGTGAGACGCTGCAGCCCACAACCCTGGGTAACTTCGCCCAGTTTGTTATAGCCTAGAAAACAAAATGGACCCTAAGGAACCCTGTAGCACAACTGCTACAGGGCAAAGTAATACCTTCAATGGATAGATGAAGGGAACACTGTGGATATCGCATACCTTGATTTCAGTAAGGCCTTTGACAAGGTTCCCCATGACATTCTTGCAAACAACCTTGTAAAATGTGGGCTAGACAAGTTAACTGTTCAATGGATTTGTAATTGGTTGACCAGCCAAACCCAAAGGGTGCTCAGTAGTGGCTCCTCTTCGTCCTGGAAAGATGTGACCAGTGGGGTGCCACAGGGTTCTGTCCTGGGCCTAGTGCTATTCAACATCTTTATCAATGACTTGGATGAGGGAATAGAGGGCATCCTTATCAAACTTGTAGATGGTACCAAATTAGGAGGAGTAGCTAATACCCTAGAGGACAGGATCAAAATTCAAAATGACCTGGATAGACTGGAGAGCTGGGCCAAAGCTAACAAAATGAAACTCAATACGGAGAAATGTAAGGTACTGCACTTAGAGCGGAAAAACAAAATGCATAGATACAGGATGAGGGAGACCTGGCTGAATGAGACTACATGTGAAAGGGATCTAGGCATCCTGGTAGACCACAAGTTGAACATGAGTCAACAGTGTGATGTGGCAGCTAAAAAGGCCAATGCGATTTTGGGCTGCATCAATAGAAGTAGTGTCTAGATCAAGGGAAGTAATAGTGCCACTCTATTCTGCCTCAGTCAGGCCTCACGTAGAATACTGTGTCCAGTTCTGGGCACCACAATTCAAAAAGGATATTGACAAATTGGAGCATGTCCAGAGGAGAGTGACTAAAATGGTGAAAGGTCTGGAAACCATGCCTTATGAGGAAAGACTTAGAAAGCTGGGTATGTGTAGCCTGGAAAAAAGACGGTTAAGAGGCGATATGATAGCCCTGTTTAAGTATTTGAAGGGTGTTTTCTGCTGCTCCAGAGACTAGAACACGGAACAATGGATGCAAGCTCCAAGAACAGAGATTCCACCCCAACATTAGGAGGAACTTTCCGACAGTAAGAGCTGTTTGGCAGTGGAACACCCTCCCTCGGGGCGTGATAGGGTCTCCTTCCTTGGAGGTCTTTAAACAGAGGCTGGATGCCCATCTGTCAGGGATGCTTTGATCGTGATTTCCTGCATGGCAGGAGGTTGGACTAGATGGCCCTTGTGGTCTCTTCCAACTCTACAATTCTATGGAGGAAAAGGCTATCAATGGCTCTTATTCATGATGGCTATTCAGTATATTACCTCCAGTATTAGAGAGGTAATATGCTTCTATATAGCAAATGCTAAGGAATACAAGTGTGAGGGTACTTTTGCATTCATGTCCAAATTCTGCTTCTGCACTTCCTCAATCTCTGAGAACAGAATGCTGACTAGATTAGCTTTTGATCTGAGATAGCC
Source organism: Gambelia wislizenii (assembly GCA_030847615.1). NCBI lineage: Eukaryota > Metazoa > Chordata > Lepidosauria > Squamata > Crotaphytidae > Gambelia > Gambelia wislizenii. Next base: position 300,852,576 of record JAUMIR010000004.1, read on the forward strand.
TGGCTCTTCTAAGGTTCTTGTGGCTATTCAAGACTGTATCTCCCAATATGAGCCTGTCTAAGTTTTAAGATCCTTGGGGAAGGACTTTCTCTTGGTCCCATTATTGTCACAGGCACATGTGGTAATATCATGGGGAAGAGTCTTCTCGGTAGCTGCTCCCAAGCTGTGAAACTCTCTGCCACAGAAGACTAGGCTGACCCCTTCCCTGCTCTCCTGTATTTGAAGAAAGCATTGGGTGGCTAAGAGGCTATGTGGAAAAGTTTTTAATAGTATGTGTGTCAAGTTTTTATTGTTCTTGTCATGGTTTTCAATTACAGTGGGCCCTCCCGATCCACAGTTTCAACTGCCTATGGATCATCGCATCCCATACCTAAAATAGCAGTGAAGTGCATGTGGGCATGCTGATGCAAGCACATCACCACCATTTAATAATATGGAGCATGATCATGCACATTTTTGCTATCCACAGGGCCCCCCAGAACCAAACCCCCATAGATTAGGAGGGGTCACTGTATACTTTTTAATGTACTTATGTTCACTTTTTAACTTTTTTACTACTGATTTTTAATTCATGTACTTTGTTTGAATTCATGTTGTGCACCACACTGGATCCCACTGGGGAGAAAGGCAGGATATTTATTAAATAAAGCAACATTCGTCACATAGTCAGTCCAGTGTATATTTAGGATTGTGCGTAGACAGCGCTGATGAAAACGCTCGAGGAGTCGTAGGTGGTGGCGATAGGTGACCCATGTTTCAGATCCATAAAGGAGGATGCTCAGTAGCTTCTTAGCCAAATACACAGACTTCACATTTTCATCCCTTACATCTAAACACTTCCCTTGGAGAAGAACCCCAAAATGAGGCAGGCAAGTTATTCATCTACTTTCCCACATAGCTAAACTCACTGGATGCTATCAGTATCCCAAAGAAATCTCCACTGTGTGCCACTAAACCCTCCAGTTTATTTAGCACACAATCATTGCTTTCCTCCCTCCCCACCCACGTCTGCTGGAAACTATGAGGCTCAAAGTAGCAGCTACCCTACCGGCTTCCCTGCTGGCAGGAGAGACTAACGTTCCTGCTGTGGGAAACAGACGCTCTTACTGTGCTGTAACTGGGCAGACAAGGGAGAGGAGGGGACTCAGGCAATGCTCACCCTCAGAAGAGGCAAAGAGGCGTATTGGGAGGGGGGGGTGCTGTGTTGCAAGTAGCAGCAGCAGCAGCAGCAGTATTGTTCACACCATGACGGAAAGCAAAGAACTAGACAGGACCAGTCCAGACTGGAACAGACCCTCCTCCCCTTCCACCACCATTATTCATGACCAAACTACGTTATGCCGTAGCCCACAGCACAAGGCTGATGGAGAGAGCTGGTAAATCACTCACATGTAGTGGGGACACAGGGGGTGATCAAGTCATTGCTGCCAAACAGGGCTGAGAAGCTAAAGCAGAAGCTAACTAAACTAGAGCCTCAAATGACAGGCCTCCTCCAGAAGAGTACTTATAAGTGCTAACAAGAATTGTGCATTGATTAGCCCCCTTCAGGCACCAAAGCTCTTCTGTATTAAAAAAAAAAAATCCTTCCTTTTTTGCAAACCGTCACTCCAGCCTTCACTAGTACTTCTGTGGAATGTGAATTATGCAGGTTTACACACAATGCAAACATAACACTACTAGATGTAGGTGGGGGAAGCCTCCTCTCAATTCCAGAAGTATACATTTCACACACATTTAAACTCCGACTGTCCCCTGTTTTCCTGACAATATGCTCAAAAACACTAACCACTACTTATTCAGTAACAATTGGCCATTGCATCGTTGTACGCATAAGCAGAATGGATCAAGTATCACAAAAATTGCCATACTACCACTTATTCAAAGAACCTTAGAGAAAATTTTAGAGTAGGCATTCTAAACTGACTTTTAGAATAGGGCATACTAAACTGTGTATCAGCACATAAGAGGTGGCAACAGTGCCACATTAAATGTAGTGGTCAATGTTCTGTTTTTGTGTATGTGACATTAAATAACTAATTGTCATCCTATCCCATTATTTCCTCAACTAAGAGAAGGTAGGTGTATGTCAGGTTGTCTGCTCTCCAAGGGACTCAGAACGGCATTCATGTGACTCTCATTTTATCATCACACACACCATGAGGTGGGATGTGCTAGAAAAAGCAACTTGTCCAAAGATGGATAGAAACATGAAGCTGTGATCCCCAAGTTGTATAGCAGCTTCTACTGACAGAAATCCAATCACCTTCCAAAAGTGTCACATCTCAAGACAGATGCACTCAAAATGATATAAAACTGCTTATTTTCTAGAAACCACAGTTGTAGCAGATGGGCACAAACTACCTACCATAGATCCCCCCAGCCACACAAGGATGATATCAAGTAGTGAGGCTGAGTACCCAAGCTGGAACTATAATAAAGAACAAAGAGAACAGAATTTACAGACAGAAGAGTGCTCATGATTACAATGTGAAATTGTTGATGCCTCATATGCTTTAGGTTCCAATGCTGCAGACTTACTTGGAAATAAGTAACATTGAACTCACTGGAGCTTACTTCTGAACAGACATCATAAAACTGCATTGTTAGTCAACCTGCCTCTGACTTCAAGTGTATTTTCTCAACTTTTATATACTTAGGAACAAAGTCCACAGCTGACTGTAGGCTTACATCTACTCTGGATTAATCAAAGCACAATACAATTTGAATTCTTGCTTAGCCTGGAGAAGAAACTATTAAGACATAGGCTTGCTATCTTTCTATATTTGAAAGGCTATTACAAAGAGTAGAACCCAGAGCAATAGTTTCAAAGTAAAAGGATTCAGACTGGACATCAGGAAGAACTTCCTACAGGTATGAGATCTTCTGTTGTTTGACAGGGGAACAAACTCCCCATCTTTAAACAGATACTTATGGCTACCTGTCACGAATATAGTTGAAAATTCCCTCCATTGGCAGGGAGTTGGACTAAATGGTCATTGAGGTCCTGACTATTGCAAAGACAATTAGCAAAAGATGTGCCTCTCTTAGAGGGCAACCATTAAGCAACTGGGACAGGAAGATCTTGTTTTACAGACTCCATTCCTTGACATGCCATTTTCAGTCTTAGGAACAGATACGGTAGTAGTTGCATGAACTCCTTTTTAATGAGGAACAGAAACTGCTTGATCTTTGATCAAAAGGAGAGAGGTGCTAGAGCTGCTGTCACATTGTGCACCCAACTATCATAACATCACCAACCCTTCAGAATATCAAGAATGCTTCAGGCACAAACAATGGATGCAAGATCCTCATAGCCAAACCATGTTAGATACAGATCTCCCAGGTGCAAAGGTACCAGCTTTCTTCTCCACACTCCCATATACACAAAGGCAGACATTGCACAATCACATCCATCCAGCAATATGAAAAAAAAAAAGGATACAGTACATGGGTGGCTTTTCAGTGCTCACAAGGCACATGAAGAGAGGAAGCTTTGGGTTAGCGCCTGACAAGAACATAATTTTTCCTAGGTATTCACACAATCACACACACACACTGCAGCCTTTGAAAAAGTGGGGGGGGGGCTCTGCCATGTTACCAACTCTGTCTCCCTTTACAGGTACAAAACGAGGCCTGAGTGTCCTGAGCCAAAATTTCCCCCAAACTCTAGGAAGGATTTCCTTATCAGGGCAGAGCCGCCTAACCAAGCGCCACTTCCTCCTGAGGGCGGCAGGTGACAAGTGCAGAGAGGCCGACTAGCCGGCTTCTAGCAGATTTCAAAATGGGGAGGAGGAGGAGGAATCTCGCTTCACCCTGTTAGGTCGCCCTCCTCCTCCTCCTCCAGAACCGCTGGCCTTCTTCTTTTTTAAAAAAACCATGGCCACCACCTTCCCGGACAAACGCGTTAAAACGGCGGTTGCCTCTCGCGGCTTTATTTATATATGTACTGTATATATATATATTTTCATGCGAGCTGACCCAGTTCTGAGGCAGCTACAACAGGCGACGGCGAAGGCAACAGCCTCCCACTCCCCTCCAGAGGGATCCGCCATATTAGAACCGCCGAACCCCCCCGCAGTCCGCGCCATGTTCTCTCATCAGGAGGCGATGCCCCCCATTCCTCCTCCCTCACCTCGCCCACCCTCCCCAAAAGGCCCGACCGACAGAGGGAGAGAACAGGGGCGCCCCGGCAGGCCCGAGAGGCGGCAGCCCCTTCCTCGCCCACGCCAGCGGCCGCCATGTTAGAGTCGGAGCTCCTCTCTCTCTCTTCCCTCACAACACACATACACACACACACACCCTTCCTTCGACCTGTTCGGCTACTAGAAGCACAAGGCGCCCTGCCCGCTCCACGGGAGTGAAGGGAGAAGAGCGGCGCCCCAGCAAAGAGAGACCTCCCCCAACGACAAAGCCCCCAAGTAGAGCCGCCTCATCCCGGGCAAGCGGGCTCTGCTCTCCGGGAGCGGCTCTTCGCTTCGCCCGCCAAGGAAGAGCTCGGGAGCTCCCGCTTCCCCGCTGGAGGAATTAAATTAAATGTCTCCTTGGGACTTGCTAATGTGTGAATTACCTCAATAGCAGCAGCTTCTTCCTTCTCTCTCTCTTCCCCCCCTCCTCCACACTAGTCTTTGAAGAAGCCTCCTCTTTCCTTGGCTCCCAGGATCGAGACCCCCAACAACTCCCGGCCGACTGACGGTCATCGTCCTCTCCTTTTTGGAAGAGCCGAGTGCCGCAACACCATCTATGGGGCTCCCCGAGACGGAGGAGGAGGAGGAGGTGTCCCCCCGAAAGCCCAGCCCGGCTTCGTCCTGGTGGTCTCTGCCTCGGGAGGTTTCCAAGGCTCCACCACCATCCCCCGCATCAAAGTCGGCTTAAAAATAAATATTCCCCTTTCCCTTCTCTGGCTGGGCTTCAGGGAAGAAGCCCCAGTGCCCTCCCTCGCCTCCCCTTTTCCAACCGCCTATATAATAAAAACAAAAGATTATTACGATTTAATAATAATAATAATAATAATAATGATATAGCACTCACGTGGGACAACGGCCCGAAAGATTTGGTAAATCGTCTTCTCTTTTTAGGCGGAATTTTTAAAGAGTGATGTGGGAACCTACAGCAGAAATACAGGAGGCGGCAAGGGCGCCTTCCAGGGCCATAGGCTGCGGGAGCGGCCGGCGAAAGGGCGCAAAGTTGCGCCGAGGCTGAGCAGCACAAGAGCAAGAAATAGGCGAGACCCCGCGGAAGGGAAGGGCAGCGAAAAACCCGGAGGTGGGGAGCCCGCTGGGTGGCCAGAGAGACGAGAGAGAGATGCCGCAAGCGAGCGAGAAACGACCAGCAGCAGGAAGAACCGGGGAGAAAAGAAAATGGCAGAAGAAGAGGAAGAGGGGCCGCAGGCCGGGCTTTTATAAGCCAAGCCGGGCCGGGCTCTTCTAGGAGGGGCTCGGCGCCACGCGTCACAAGCGTGCAAAGAAGGAGGTGCCCGCCTGCCTGCCTGCCGGCCTCCCAATAGCAGCGCAAATTCCGCGGGGCAAGAGGAGCGTTGCGCATGAGCGCAAGCAGAGCGCACTCAGGGGCGCAGAGGGGAGAGGGCTTTGCTCCCTCAAGGAGCCCCAGCCACAGGACCTGTTTAAGGGATTTTGCCCCCCCCCGCGATGCTGTATGTTGGGGGCCCCCTATATTTATCTCAGGTCAATGTAACCTAAATCAACCTAAGCTATTCACAGTACAGGATATTCACATTATTATTAGATTTCCTTGTTTTTTTTTCCAGGCTGTGAGGCCGAGGCAAGGAAAATATATGGATGCCGGCCTTGAAAGCCTTCCAACTTCACATTCAGATTATTACAGTTGTCCCTTCACGGATTTGGCATTCACGGATTTCAATATTCACGGCTTGAAAATATTCTTATATTTTCAAGAGGGGTGTTGCACATGAGTGCAAGCAGAGTGCACTCAGGGGCGCAGAGGGGAGAGGGCTTTGCTCCCTCAAGGAGCCCCACCCACAGGACCGGTTTAAGGGATTTTGCCCCCCCCCCTGCGATGCTGTATGTTGGGGGCCCCCTATGTTTATCTCAGGTCAATGTAAGCTAACTCAGCCTAAGCTATTCACTGTACAGTTGTCCCTCCATATTCACGGATTTGGCATTCACCAGATTTAAGTATTCACGGCTTGAAAATATTCTTAACAAAAATAATAATCCAAAAAGCAAACCTTGATTTTGCCATCTTATATAAGGGATACCATTTTGCTATACCATTGCATATAAAATGCCACCGAACAAGTCTTGAAGAGAAATGACAATGCAGAAAGAATCACAACCCAGAAACATCACCCAAGGAGACCTTCTGTTGTGCTTTCTGCAACCGGACTTGTTTATCTTGGATTGGCCTTTTTAGTCACTGGCGCGCTTGCAGAAAGCACGGGATGAGACCTTCCTGAATCTTTGTTTGCGAAGAAAAGCCAGAGGGGGGGGGGCATATAATGGGACTTGAGTATTCACGGATTTGGGTATCCACTGCGGGTCCTGGAACCAAACCCCAGCAAATGTGAAGGGACAACTGTACAGGATATTCAGATTATTACTAATAATGTTTTTGCAGGAGGAGGGTTACTATGGGACACCCCACAATGATGGGGTCCCCTGCGGATGCTGACGCTGTCGATGCCTTAAACCAGCCCTGCCCAGCCACTAACTAAAGGAAGGGGAAGGTGGCTCTTGCCCCATCTTGAGTCAGGGTGGCTTTTGCTCTTTTGTTAACTGCCTTCAAATCGACTTAGAGCAGCCCTATGAATGACAGACCTTCAAGTCACATAATGACATCAGCAGCCCTGCTCAGGTCTTGCAAGCTCATGCCCTGTGGCTTCCTTGATAAAAGTCTGTAATGTGGGCCTCCTCTTTTTCTACTGTCTTCTACCTTACCAAGCATAACTGTCTTTTCTAGTGAGTCATGTCTTTTCATGATATGTCCAAAGTAGGACGGTCTTAGTTTAGTCATCTTGGCTTCTAAGGAGAGTTGTTGTTGTTATCTTTATTTCAATCCTGCTTTTACCCCAATTTGGGATTAAAAGTGGCATACAATAAAAAGACATTGTTAAAAATCAGCAAAGTACAAAAGTTAAAACAATTAAACAACTAAAAAAGTTGAAAATTACTAAAATTTTAATACGCACACACACACACACACACACACTTAGACACCACACACATATACCCCAGCACTGCCATTAGCAAAGGCCTGCCAAAACAGGAAGGTTTTACTTGGCTCCAGAAGGAAGGCAGGGAGGCTGCCAATCTCATTCTCTGGGCAAAGAGTTCCAGAGTCTGGGGGCAGCCACTGAGAAGGCCTTATCCTGAGTTCCCACCAGATGTACCTGTGAGGGTGATGGGTCAGAGAGAAGGGCCTGGGCTGGCTCATAAGGGAGCATATGGGCCTTCAAATAACCTGGACCTGAGCTGCTCTTATTATTTTATATTTATTTATTTATTTATATTGCACCATCTATGTGCATGGCACTTTACATTAAAACAAGCAAACAAAACAACATTGGGTCCTGCCAAAGGCATACAATCTAAAATAAGTGTACTGTATACATAAGCACTCACCGAGGGAAGGAAGGAATAATAAACATAAGACTATAAAATACAATTATAAAACAAATTATCCAGATAACTACCCCAAAAAAACCCAACAATAATATAGTATGAAACAGCAAGAAAATATAAAAATAAAACAAACTGACCAATACATGTGATTGAATATAAAACAGCAGGCTTGATTTGATCTGGGCCATTTACTTGTCTTTTCAGCCAACCACAGTATTTTGCAGAACACTCGCTCCAGCACCAATTTTCAAGAGTTTATTATTTCCCTATTAGCTTTCTCACTGTGCAGGTTTCACAATCATACACAGAAACTGGGAATACAATTGCATGGACAAACCTGACTTTGGTATCAAATGATATACAGTACAGTATCTTTACACTTCATGATCTTGTGTACACGTAGTTCCTTCATAGCTATCCTTCCAAGTCCTAGTCTTCTTTTGATTTCTTGACTTCAGTCTCCATTTTAATTGAGCCAAAAGTACAGGAAATCTTTCACTATCTCAGTATCTTCATTGTCTACTTTAAAGTTATGTAAATCATCTGTGGTCACTAGCTTTGGTTTCTTAATGTTCAGCTGACAGCCAGCATGATGTAGTGGTTTGCGCATTGGACTATGATTCTGGAGACCAGGGTCTGAATCCCTGCTTAGCCATGGAAACCCACTGGGTGACCTTTGGCAAGTCACACTCTGTATGCCTCAGAGGAAGACGAAGGCAAACCTCCTCGGAACAAATCTTGCCAAGTAAACCCGTGATAGGTTTGCCTTAGGGTTGCCATAAATCAGGAATTACCTGAAGATAGACAACATCATTCAGCTGTAAAGCTGCCTTTGTATTTTCTTCCTTGATTTTCTTCAGCAGTCATTCAAAGTCTTTGCTATTTTCTGCTAGTAATATGGTGTCATCAGCAAATCTTAAATTGTTGATGTTCCATCCTCCAATTTTCACACCACCTTCTTCCAAATCTAATCCATATATAGGCCCAAAACAGGGAGATGAAAGATTCTCCCCTCCATCCCAACTGCCACTGCCCTGGCCTTGGAGGGAGAGAAGAAGAGACGGTATCTAGCGGACTTAATCCCCTCCTACACTGCCGTCCCCTTTTTCTTTTGTGTCATGTCTTAATTAGACTGTAATCCTGATGGCAGGTACCTGTTTTGTTGTTCTTTTACTTGTAAAGCACCATGTACAGTGATGGCAATGTATTGATAATAACAACAGTAACAACAACAATCGTGTGAAAAGTATGTGCTCTGTTGCAGAACTTGTCTGGGCTGTAGGAATGGATGAAGGAAAAGGCCACACAGAGATTATGGAGATTTTCACACAGGCTATATGTCCTGTGGCAGGAACAGAACAGAGTCGGGAAAGGTTTTCCCTTTCGGACGACGTTGACCCCGTTCTGTCCTGCATCCATCCTACTCCTGTGACTGTTCCAGAACAATGTAATCACGATTTTTCATTATGAATAGACCTCCCGTTCCGTCACTATCACACAATCACGGGTGTGTGAACAGGAGCCCCGTTCCTGTTCCGAAATGACAGCCGTGGAGGGGAGGTCTGTTCCGAGCACTTCCTGGTACGATCTGGACATCCAGGTAAGTGGCACCCTTTATTTTACCCTCCCTGTTTTGATTATGTGATTTAAAGAGTGTTTTTGTGCTTGGTGAACTGATTTTATGTTTGGGGGAGTTTTATTTTTTAAATTTACTGTCCAGCGTTATCACGTGATAACGTGATAAAGTTTCAGACAGCCGGTCGTAAAAGCAGCCTTACGACGGCTGCATTTATGGCCAGCCAGCAAGGGGATGGGGCGCCCGTTCCTGCTGCGGAATTAAAGTGAGTGTATAAAAGATTTATGTTATTCCATAGCAGGAACGGGAGAGGAGGTACTGGGGTAGTAACAGGGCATTTTGGCCCCGTGTGAAAGTCTCCTATATCTCCCACCTCCCATTTCTATATACAGTACTTAGCAGCTGCATGGTAGGCCAGTAAATGCCATTTTGCATAACACTGGCATCTTCATGCTGCACCAGTTGAAAGGCTGCATGTCATGGGCAATCCAATTAAAGGGTGGTGGGGTGTTTGGGTTTTTTGTTTGTTTTTTGGTTGTTGCTTGTTTTTCTTTCTGAATCAGCAGTGTTTTCCTTGTGTAAGCAGAGTGAACTGTACTCCAACATCTTCTTGAAACATAACAATTGATCCTGAGGCGCACTTTATTTAGTCAAAGAACTGCCTATATTGCAGGTTGCTGCCATATGAATTTTGGTGCCTGAAGAAGTTGCATGATCTACCTGCATGGAAAAGGCTGTCTGGTTCTCTCAACTTTCAAGAGAAAAGAGACAACATGGAGGAATAACTGACTTGCACATGTCTACAGTTAGACCCCTAGTGAGCATATAGCTTCCAGGCATATTTGAGGTTCTGGAAAATCAATTTTTAGACATAAAATTCTGAAGGAAGAAAATGGTCCCCCCATTTTCTAAACCAAGAACAGCAAATACCAGCTTGAGACCCTGAGGTAACAGAATATATACAACTAGCTATACTCAGTGTAACATACACTGTTCCCCCCTGTGTGCTACACCCTCACACGGTACATATGCCACTCCCCCGTGCCACCCTTCCTGCGCCCTGTGCCTTCCTCCCTGTGCTCGTGCCACCCTCCCTGTGCCCCATGCTGTCCTCCCCGTGCGCCGTGCCACACTCCCTGCACTCATGCCGCCATCCCTGTGCCCGTGCCCCCTCCCTGTGCCCCATGCTGCCCTCTCTGTGCTCGCGTCACCCTCCCCATGCTCACACCGCCCTCCCCGCGCCCTGTGCCACCCTTCCCATGACTGTACCTCTTTCCCTGCGCCCCATGCCACCCTCCCTGTGCTCGTGCCACCCCCCCTGCACCCTGTACATGCCACACACACACACCATGCCACATACCCCATGCTACTCACGCCCCCTCTCCCTCTGCCTCCTCCATGTTTACAAAGGATTTCAACTTCCACATGGTCCCACCCCCAGTGTGCTGATTGGCTGCCCAACAGAGCTTTGATTGGTTGGTCAGTTCCCTAAGCAGCAAGTCAGCACACTGGAAATGGCAACATACCTGAGAGCAATATAGATAGATAGAGAGATAGATTATTCTATGTGTTGTGGTAAATTTTGAAGTTCAGGGGATCTTTCACACTACACAATTGTTGTGTCTGGTGTTTATTGTTATTGTTATTTATTTTATTCATTTATAGCCCACCTTTTCCCCAATAACAGGAACCAAGATGGTTAACAATATATTTAAAAACAATACAGATTAAAAACTATATAAAAATGATAAAAGTATAACCATAAAAGCTATTTAAAAAGCAACTAAATGATTTATAAAGTTAAAACATTAAACATTAAAATTCATTAAAAGACAATACAAACCGTAACACAGCACAGCACATCATTAAAATTCATTAAAAAAACAATACAAACCATAACACAGCACAGCACATCATTAAAAACCCATCCCATTTACTTTTTAAAAGCCTGGTGGCAGAAGAATGTTTTCAGTTACTGACAGAAGGAGATCAAGGAGGGAGCCTTCCTAGCCTCCCTAAAGAGGGAGTTCCAAAGTCTGGGAGCAGCCACTGAGAAGACCCTCCCTTGAGAAGGTGGTAGGACGCAGAGAAGGGCATTTCCAAAATATCTTAGAGCTCTGATGGACTCATAAAGCTGAGTAATAATAGTTGAAATGAATCTAAACTGTAACAATTCAATTAAAATTACTTATATGGCAAACTGCTTTCAACATCACTGCTATTTTATGATTGCACTTTGGCATGGTTGCATCCTATGGAATCATGGGACTGTAGTTTGGTGAGGCACTAGAGCTCCTTAACTGAGAATTCTAAATATTCACCCAATGAAAATATCAGGAATCCATAGGATGTTGCCATGGCAGTTAAAGTAGGATCATAATGCTATAAATTGTATAGTGTGAAAAGGCCCCAGATATTCGTCACTATAGAGCCGGCGTGGTGTACTACTGGTTTGAGACCTCAGGCCAAATCCCACTACACAAATAATCCAGTTTGAAACTGGACTATTTGCCATGGCTCCTTCCTATGGAATCCTGGGTTTGTAGTTTGGTGAGGCACCAGCACTTTTTGGAGGAGAAGGCTAAAGACCTTGTAAAACTACAGATCCCAGGGTTCTGTAGGAAGGATCCATAGCAAATAATCCAGTTTCAAACTGGATTGTTTGTGTAGTGTGGATTAGACCTAGGACTCTAGGAAAGTAGGGTTTGAATCCCCGCACATCTATGGAAGGCCACAGGGTGACTTTGGACAAGTCATTGTCTCTCAGCCTCAGAGGAAGGCAATGGCAAACCCCCTCTGAAGATATCTTGCATGTTATAGGTTTAATTTAGGATCACCATAAATCAGAAACTACTTGAAAGCAAATAACAATTTGTCACTACAGTCCCCACTGCCACAATCTCAAAAAGAATCTGAAAATACAGGCAACTTTGTTGAACCACATTAACAAACCAATTCTAGTAGTTTTCATCTCCAAATATTTAAAGTGAATGGGACTTAATGTCAATTCAAGACCAGACCAACTACAAACACTTTGCATTACCACAGGAATAGGCCATAGCTATGCTAAAAGCAGGCAGGGATGCTTGAGTGGGACAGCTGATACCACCATCATTGCCCTGCTTATCAAAAAGTTCCCAAATTTTGCCCTTGGGAGGCCAGACTCTGCTAAACTACTACTCAATCATCTGAAATCTGGATCTGTATGAGCCCATCAGACAACTATCATAGAATCTGAGAGTTTGGAAGAGGCCACAAGGACCATCTAGTCCAACCTCCTGCCATGCACGAATGCCATCCAGCCTCTGTTTATAAACCTCCAAAGATGGAGGCTCTACCACACTACGAGACAGTGCATTCCATTGCTGAACAGCAATTACCATCAGGAATTTCCTCCTAATGTTTAGGTGGAATCTCTTTTCCTGTAGTTTGAGTCCATTGCTCCATGTCCTAGTCTCTGGAGCTAAAGAAAACAAGCTTGCTCCATCCTCAGTATGACATCCCTTCAAATATTTAAACATGACTATCGTATCACCTCTTAACCTTCTCTTCTCCAGGCTAAATATACTCAGCTGCCTAAGCCGCTTCTCATAGGGCATGGCTTCCAGACCTCCCACCATTTTGGTCACCCTCTTTTAGAGACCATTTAGCTTGTCCATATCCTTCTTGAATTGTGGTGCCCAGAACTGAACACAGTATTCCAGGTGAGGTCTGACCAAACCAGAATAGAGTGGCACTATTACTTCCCTTGATCTAGACACTATACTCTTATTGATACAGCCTAGAATCGCATTGGCTTTTTTAGCTGCCGCATCACACTCCTGGCTCATATTCAGCTTGTGGTCCACTAAGACTCCTAGATCCCTTTCGCATGTACTGTACTGCCATCAAGCAAGATGTCACCCATCCTACATATGTGCATTTCATTTTTTACTGCTAAACTAATGTTAGGCTATCAGGAGAGAACGGGAGGTGGGTTACTGCAAGATAATATGTTGTACCTAAGAGAATTTTGAAAAAGAGAGGCTATCAGCTTAGCTTATCAATAGTCATGTATGTGTGAACCTGTGTGAATATTAGCCACAAAACTAACACTAGCTAGTTCTAGCATGGTTGTTTAGAGATAGGGTTTTTAGTCAGTTCTCTGTATTGCTGCTTTACCTAACTCCTGCTTAATAAGGTGGTGTTTGTTTAACTTTTTCCTATTCTAGTATCTCTATACTAGAAATACATCATTGTATGTAATCTATAAACCAAAGCATTTTTACAAGTGAGTAGGCACCACTGAAAATTGAAGGAACATCACCAGTCTAAGATACGCAGATGACACACACCATGCTAGTAGCAGAAAATAGTGAAGACTGGTAATGATTATTGAAGAAAGTCAAGGCAGAAAGTGCAAAGGCAAATTTACTGTTGAACAGTAAGAAAGCAAAAATAAAATGACAATTTACATAACTTTAAAGTAAATGATGAAGACATTGAAATAGTTTAAGATTTTCCATACCTTGGCTCAGTCATTAATCAGTATGGAGACTGCAGCCAAAAAATCAGAAGAAGATTAGGACTTAGAAGGACAGCTATGAAGGAATTAGACAAGATCCTAAAGTGTAAAGCTGTATCACTGAATATTAAAGTTAGGATTGTCCATGCTATTGTATTTCCCATTTCTATCTATGGTTATGAATGCTGGACAGTAAAAAAAAAAAGCTGATAGGAAGAAAATCAACTAATTTGAGATGTGGTGCTGGAGAAGAGTTCTGCAGATACCACAGACAGCTAAAAAAGAGCAATAAATGGGTCCTAGAGGAAAATCAAGCCTGAACTCTCCCTAGAAGCCAAGATGACATATTCTGGCTATATCATGGGAAGACATGACCCAGTATAAAAGACAATAATGCTTGGCAAGATAGAAGGCAGTAGGAAAGAGGAAGTATGCATTCCAGATGGATATGTTATCACACCTTACACCTCATCCCTATAACATTTCATAATTGACAATAAATAGCCACTTCATATGGTCTAAGTAGACCAGGGCGGACCAAAAGTGAGGTCAGGTAGAAGTCCCGGGAACTAAATGAAGGTGTCATGGAAAAATACCAACAGACATGCCCAAGATAGGGTTAAGCGGAACCCCACAGTAAATAAAGCCATCACCACGGTATGTGCTAATCCCCTCTTGGATGCATTGGCAATGAGTCATTCCTCACAAATAAACAAGTGACTAGAACCCCCATTATCCCCAGAAAGCTTTTCCTATCCCACAATGCAGAGGTTGTCATAAACCCATCAATTTGAATATCTCAGCCATTAACGACAATTAGCGAAGTCACGGTTTCCTTTGTATAACAGTGGAAAACCCATCCAAGCAATGTTTTAGCTCAAACACCCCTTCGGGACATGAAATTTGGTATAAATATTAGTCCCCAAACAATAGCAAAGCGTGCTAAAGTTGGATACCATCATTCTGTCGGATTGCTGTACCACCCTCAGCTCTAAGTCTAAGTCTTCTCCACTGCATGAATCTCTGCTCTTCAGGACTGGTAATGATCACCCATACAACCAGATCTATTCCTCTGTCCAATCTTTCTTCCTTTAAACTCCTTGTTAACCTTGCATGCCTCTTGTGAGTGTGAGTGCCTGTGTGAATGCTTCCTTGTTATTTTTCAATAAAAACCATTTTATTTTACTTTAATTCAGAGTCTCAGCAGTTAGTACTGGCATACACAGGTGTAAAGATTCCACAAGTTACCTGACCTCTTGAAGCCATTCATTTGAGCTATTATGATTCCCTCAATTAATATTGTAAATTTGGCATCATGAGTGGGTCCCCCATAGACCCCCTTGCCTTTGGGTAGACTCAATCAAGAAGCCTCAAGAAGCCTCTTCCCTGAGTCTGCAAGACCTTAGCAGGTTTGTTGATGACAGAGTGATATGGAGGTTTCTCACTCATGGGGTCACCATAAGTTAAACTTTACTTGAAGGCAGTTAACAACAACAGCCATTGCTGAACACAGTGGAACTTGCCTCTTTGTAAATATTACAATTGCCCTGTAAGTTAGTCATGTTGGAGTGGCTGGGTCCTAAGTACATATTGGTTTCAGTAGTTCTGCTAAGACTTTATCTTACTTCCATTTAGCCTATGGCAAGGATTGCATAATTGCACCTGTTTCTTTGTACTTCGTGTTTTCTCTCAGACACTGTTGGGGATGAACTTAGACATAATTGCTCTTTCAACACAACTGAACCAAAGCAGAGTTCTGGGATATGCCACATGACTTCTCTGTACCTTATCAGTGGAAGTAGGACCACAGTGGAAGTGACAATGTGTCTTTAAGGGCAGTTAAACTATGTTCCTGCCTTAGTACAGTACTGTAAACTGGAAGTATTAGAGGAAAAGCTAAGTATGTCCTTCCCAAGAAACCTGGCAGGAGCATATAAGAATGCCAACACTTAATAAATACAGGTTGTTTGAAAAGCCACTACTTACAAACATTGAAACTCTAACTCTTCTATCTTTTAATTCTTTTTCT
This sequence comes from Gambelia wislizenii, assembly GCA_030847615.1. Classification (NCBI taxonomy): domain Eukaryota; kingdom Metazoa; phylum Chordata; class Lepidosauria; order Squamata; family Crotaphytidae; genus Gambelia; species Gambelia wislizenii. The sequence continues at coordinate 300,868,283 of JAUMIR010000004.1, forward strand.
GTCAAAGGATCTTCACAGCTGGAAGACAGTCCACTTTTCAACTATCTGTCTTTCTGGAGTTAATTGAGAGTTGGAGAACCAAAACAGATATTACATAAAAGGCACATGAAGAAGTCTTCCAATAGTTTGAGTTCAGTTAAAAGCTGTCTCAGAAATGGTACTTGGAGCCAGAGGAGTCTGTTTAACATTTTCTCTTCTTGCAGTTTGTATCCCCACACTGTTTTTCCACACATATGAGGTCCCTGATACGGCAACACTATAAGGTCAAAGGCAGCTGGGGAGGTGGGATTTGGACAGTCAAGCAACATTTGTGTGTCTCTTTCTTCTGTTTCCTCCTCTCTACCTTGCAACCTTTCCTATTTTTCATTTATAAAAATAGTATGACTCATCTTACATTTACTTTGCCCCATTCTGCTGTTCAGAGTAAGCAATTTAGTCTTCTTGACAGATCACATATTAGTCCTTTTAAAAATATTTACAGAAGGGGGTCAGGGGAAGAAGCTGATGGTGTTATAACCTCCCAGTGGTAGCTGTGGGTCATCTTAGTATAACACATAGAAAATACTGCTAGATATCATCTAGTACTAAACATCCCACCTGGAGCTTGAAACACATGAAGAGAAGATAAAAAAGAGTGGTGTTTTAACTGGATTAATTTGTACAACACAGGGTGCATATTTATGTAACACAGGGGAAAATAACAGGATTGCAAAACACCCATTTTGGATGTGAAATTAACATTGCTCCATACACTGACGAACTAAATTGGGCTGTAAAGTGGAAAATATCATCATGATACAATAAGTTGACAGGGGACTTGAGGGCACACACACAAACACACATTATCATATATAACAGGAGTACAAACCTTTTCAGCTTCATGTTATGCTTGCTTGCCAAGTACTATTGTCACAAGTGTGCACATTCACACACACCCTTGCTGGGACAGGGTGAAGAGGTTCCCACAGGCAAAAAAGAGAGATCAGTATGAGTGATTTCTGAGAGAGAGAGTAAAAAGCCATTTCTGCATTCCCCCCACCCCCCACCTCCCTTTCTGGCCAGTGAGTTCTCAATTCTCAGCAAACACATCTCTGCTAAGTGCTGGTCTTTATTTTATTTTCATTAATTATATTTACATCCTGCCCTATTGCCAAAGAGTAAACAATTTAATGTGTTTAAAACTATGTAATTAGCATTAATATATTAATTATTGGAACATTTGTTTATTGTCCCTTAGTCTGCCAGGACTATTGAAGCAAAGCACACCAGATTAAAAAACAAATTAAAACAGGTGGAGTTGTTCAGCTTGCTAGATGTTGCACTGCAACTCCCAGCAGCTGTAGCCAGTGGTAAGGAATACTGGGAGTTGCAATTCAGTGAGGGCCACACTATTCCCACTTCAGATCAAACCAATTTTTTAAAACCTGTTTTTAAAAGCACATGATTAAGATAGTCCAAAAAGCCAACCCAGTTTCAAGGACATCCAGAACAGCACAGTCTTGGCTACCTACTGGAAGCTCAGGAGGGATGGAGCCAGGCTGTCTTCTTCTGACAGCAAGGAAACTGAGATGCTGCTACAGAGAAAGCCATGTCTCATATACTCACCCACCTAGGTGGGACATGCATTAGGGCCCCCATTAGACAGAACATTTCAATGTGCACAGTTTTATGTATGGTCAGAAATTTTAGGAGACACAGCATACGACAGAGCATATTCTTGTTAGCATTGTGGTTTAAGAAACACTTTTGTTGCAATTTGTTTGTTCAGATGTTTTTTTCCTGAACTGAACTGGAGCAAAAGGGAACTTGGAACGACATGCAGGAAGGTTATTAAAATAGAATCTGAAAGGCATAGGATTAACCTATCCTCCTTACATGAGAGAATCCCAATATAAGATACCCTTCCAACTTCAAAAAACAAAACCCAAGTGTACCTTCTAGCAACAGCTTTAAGGTAATGTAATTTCACCTCATTCACACCTTCATCTGAACAGTTCCCTCTCTTGTGCATACATATAACAATGTGATTTTATAAATACATATTTACACTAAACTTTTTTTAAGTGATCAAAACACTGAATACATTATATAACAAGATTCCCTCTCTGACATGAGCCTGCTTGTAAGTTTGAATCAAATGAGCAGGAGATAAACTGTTTTCAGGTGTGCCAAATTCAGTTTGATGCAGTCAATGAAAGCGCCATGGAATTTACTCTTTGCAGGTTGCCAATTCCCCTGAGGATGGAAATCTTGTTTCTGAAACACATTGGGATTGAATGCATTTTGGGACTCCTGATGACAGTTTCTTTGTTGTGTGTTTGTTTTATTTGGTTTGAAACCTTATCCAGTTTAAAACTGGATTCTTTGCCATGGCTCCTTCCTATGGAATCCTAGAATTTGTAGTTTGGTGAGGTACCAGAACGCTTTGTCAGAGAAGGCTAAAGACCTTGTAAAACTACAAATCCCAGGATTCAGTAGGAAGGAGCCATGGCAAATAATCCAGTTTCAAACTAGATTATTTGTGTAGTGTGGGTTTGGCCCAAGTCCGTGAAAGCTTATGCTACAGTTTCTTTCCCTCACTTAGTTTCAAAGGTGCTACAAGATCCCTTTGCAACTGATATTCCAAACTAACACAGCTACGGTTTGAATTCTATCCCTGGGTGCATTTCGGAAGACTTTTTCAAGTGATCTCTATAAAATTCAAGATGTTCTTGTTTACTTATGCAAAGCTGCCCTCACCTGATAGCTTAATTTCACACATTCATATTATTAGGAATGAATTTTGAAAAATGCTGAGACATACTGAGCTGTTCTCCTTTTTTGTGGTGTAGGAACCTATCCCTATTCTTTCCTTGTTATTTTTGCTACTGGCCTCTCCATTGACGCCCCCTTGTCGTGGGAGAGAGGCTTGCGTACCCTAATGATGTTTTGAGCTATGCTGGCGGTGGCATAAAGCCACCGGTAGGGTCTCCCATGCCAGACAGGTCAAAACCAAAGGTTCTGACAAAGAGCGTCAAAGGGCAGGATGGGCTCTCTAGCCTTATGGCAACTGTCCTAGTAGAAGGAAAACTCTAATCCCAAACCCGGGGCAGATGGTGCTCGTCCAACCCTGTAAGGTCAACCATCTAAGAGAAGGAAACTCTAATCAAACCTACGACCCGAGGACCTCGCTGCTAGACTCCCTGAAACAACATCTCAGGCTCGGCCAAATTGATCACCAACAGTGGTCCGCCCTGGCCTCACATCGGGAGGCATGGAGACGCACTATCCACAATGCTGCAGCCTTATTTGAGAACTCACCCCAAACAAGTCTTGAAGAGAAACGACAATGCAGAAAGAATCACAACCCAAAAACATCACCCAAGGAGACCTTCTGCTGTGCTTTCTGCAAAAGGACTTGTTTATCTCGGATTGGCCTTTTTAGTCAAAAGCGCGCTTGCAGAAAGCGCGGGATGAGTCCTTCCTGAATTTTCGTTTGCGAAGAAAAGCCAGAGATTTTTGCTACTGGTACCAAATTTTCTCTTAAAGAAGTTCTGCCCAGGAACATATCTACTTCATTAACTGAGGTACCTGTAGTTCCATCAATGTAACCCCACATCCTGGTGGGACACTGTTTAGTTTAGAACTCAGTTAAGATCCTATGTTTTGGTCAGGAGTTGATCCTGTTCCCAGATAATGGAGGTATAAATGAAAACAACTTCACTGGACTCAATGGAGAGCCCCTGAGAGAAGCATTCCTGCCTTCTTCTCTTCTACCCTGATAGCCATGTCAGAGGATGTGTCCAACTAATACAAGGCACAGCACCAGGAGCATGAAGGTTTCCACAAAAACTTTGGCCCAATGTAGGTACCACTGGAAAGGCCAAGAGTAGATTGATTCACACAGATTTTCATTACAATCCTCTCTTTGCTAGGCAACAAGGATTCTTTCTAAATGTTTATGCCCAGTAAAGCCAAAGAATACATTGATGGGGAAAACTGTACCAGCATAGTTATAGCCTTGCATCCCTGGGAACCTACCCTTCGCAGAACTTTATACAGCCAAAATTATACAATGTAAAGGGAGAATGGATTAAGCTGGAAATATGAGGCAGGAAAAGTAGTTAATGACTTTGAGTAACTGTATCCAGGCTAGGACAGAAACAGTGCTTTTTAAGCTTTCATTTACATAGGTCATGTCCACACAAGCCAAAAACTCACTCCAAATGTGGTGTTGGCAGTCTTCATGACATATGGCTACTTCCAGAGAGATAATGGTTTTTAGCCCTTAACCCAACTTTGCCCCACATTAAGCAAAGTGAGGGAAAAGTCTGATGTTTACTGGTCACCCCAGAGTAGCTTCAGGTTCTCTTGGCATCTGGATAGCTGGATTGGGTCTGATTTGGCCAATCTAGTTGTCCGCATAGCAAGAGCAGTGCCTCTTACCCTGCAGTCAGAAGCACAGGGAAAGGGGTGGATCCCCACTGCAGTCACTTCCCGGCCAGCTGAGGAGCTCTGTGGAAAGCCTACCCAGCACGTCATCACATCTGCTGAGGTCAGAATGGGGTGCCTGGACATGTGATCAACAAGGAGGAGGGCACTGTACTTGTTCTGGCCTCAGCAGAAGTGACAGTGCACTGGGCAGGCTATCCATGGAGCTCCTCATCTGGTGGGGAAGCAGCTAAGGTGCCCCCCACAACAGGGGATGGGCCAGTGGGGCTGATGCAATGTTGGCCTGGTTGGCCCGTGCAGATAACAATGTGTTGCCACACTGGATTGGGCCTGGTGCATGTGTCCGCCATTGTGGTTAATCCTGGGCAAATCCAGAGTTTAATGCTCTGGACAGGCCCTGGATTAAGCGGCCATTCTGGACAAGCCCATACAGAAACAAAGGTAACAACAATCTTGGAGGTCTTCTATAACACGAGTTCTGAATGCAAAAAGTCTTCTTTCATATGTGCACTTGGGAGTAGCACTTTCTATAACCACTACAGATATTGTTTATACTTGGGAGGGTTTCCTCAGATTAACATCAATATAGGAACTGCTAAGAAAAACTGGAACAGCATTAGTTCTACTATTTATTTGCTTCGCAAGCTAATTTGTTTAGTACAAAGGTATCATTCATTCTGGGAAGTTAACTCATTTTTCTGCCTTTACCAGATCTAATATGCTGTAAACCAAAACAAATTGATAATTGTGTTGAAACAGTTTCTACCCAGTGTAACCCCAAACATAAAATCAGAGGAAGTTTGATCCTTTACACAAGGAACTATTAAAATATTTAACATTGCAATCCTTGCACACTTAATTGAGGGTAAACCCCATTAAACATAATGGGATTTAATTCTGGATTGCTGTACCTGTATATTGATTCTTCCAAATGTCATAAGGCCTGAGAGGCTTAAAGCAATTTGAAAACACTTTTAGATTGGACTGTTCCTTGTGGTAAGCAATGCTGTGTGTGTGTACGTGCCTTCAAGTCACCCGTCAATTTATGGCAACCCCATGAATTTCAAAGGGTTTTCTTAGGTGAGGAATCCTCAGAGGTATCTTGCCAGTTCATTCCTCCGAAGGCCTACAGCAGCTGGTCTTCATTGGAAGTCTCCTATCTAAGCATGGCTTCCCACATCCTGAAATGGGCCTCCAGGCCAGAATCTTTGGCAGGCCCCCTACCTACTGCTAAGGTTAAGGACAGTGAGATGCTCCACAGGATTTAGGATAAAAATTAAAATAAGTCAGTTTAAATGATGACACCACAGCAATATTTATTTATTTATTAAAAACACTGCTTGGATTTACATAAGAAAAACTTACAACAATATCACACTGGCCCCCCTCCTAACCCCAGGCCCCCAGGCTCGAGCCCTGTCAGCCCCCACTCTATTTGGAGGCCATGCATCTAAGTACTAACCAGGGCTGACCCTGTCTACCTTCCAAGATCAAGCAGGATCTGGTGCCTTTACAGTATTTAGGCTTAGATGTTATTGTTTCTTATTGCTATTCCTAATTACTTTTTATTCTAACTTTCTGTTGTAATTGATGCCTGGCTTGTCTTTTTCACTGCAGTTAGAAATTAATGAAGGTTTACTTGTTCAATGTTCACTAGTGATTTGGGGTGAGTTTTTTATTTGCTTCCTATATGTCATATTGTATTTGAGATATATGTAAATTAAATAGATTCTAAACAGTTTTTAAAAAGAACGAATATAATGAGTCTACTTCAGCGTAAACATGCTTAGGATTTTGGGTATAATATTTTAAATTCAGCCAGTAGTACGTGGTACTGACAGTTTCACTACCAATTCTATTATCCTGATAGATATGAATTTTATTTCTAATCCCAGAGTTGGTAAGAAATGTGGGTTCTGCAGTGGTTAAAATACAATAACCTTTACATGCAGAGAAGTAATTAAAATCAAAATCAGAAGAAAGAGAGCTCAATTGGGGGGGGGGGCAATTATAACCGCTCCTAGCTGTTCCCTATGAGCCCAGCCCCCAGATATTTCCTACTCCTGGAGCACAGAATAGTGTGCCAAATAGCCTGTTTCTTGCTACCTCCACTAGCTTCCTACCTTAAGGTGTGGTGGAGGAACCTATCCCACTGCTAGTGTGGAAGTTTAAGATACAAATACCTAACAAGTCTCTGAACACAGCATGAAGGAGGGCACCATCTTGCTCTTTCCCTCAAGCAGGACCAGGTTAATGGAAGCTTGCATGTATAACTACAGTAACGCTATTGTGAAGGACAACATCTTATATTTTAAGCCCCAACATTTAGTAGACAAGAATGCAGCTACTGTACTGTGGTCCCATCTATACGAGGGGGAAAAATACGAACACATCCGAAAAAACAGGCATTCGCAACTATGCAACCTGTCTTCATGGTCAAAAGAGCCCCCCTAAACTCTGCATGACCCCCTAGCCAAGATAGCAGCTGCGAGTGATTTACTCGCAATTTACTAAACACCATTAAAAATAAAAGTTTCCCATGGTGCACATATGCAATATTTTGTACTTTAAAAAAGGGGGGGAAAGAGAGTATAAGATCGCCATTTGATTGACTTACCAGACCCTCACTAAGCTGAAAATCCAACATGGCAGCAGAAGGTGCTTTCCCTGTTTGCTAGTCCTGCCCCCATGCTCGTCCAGCCAATCAGATTGCGCTGCCTGTTCCTATCTGTGTGAATGTGAGTGTTCAAACGATTGGGCATTCGCATGTTGCACAGAACTTTAAAACAAAACCCAGACGAAGCCCCGGACACTACGCACATGGACTTTGTGGTGGATTTGGCTGCCCCCGCTTCCTAATGACATGTATTTGTGCGAATGTCTGTATGAATTTCTGTTTGCATCCCATTAGAATTACTTTCACCATATAGACAAGCCATAGGTTTCCTAATCCACTGGTCCACCAATTGCAATAGTGAACTGCAGGAGTCTGACTTTAATAAAGCCTTACAGTAAAGGAACAGAATAATTTAGTTAGTTATTTATACCCTGCTCTTCAGCCACAAGGCTATCAGAGTGGCTTACAAATTGTTTTAAGCAATAGCTATTTACACATCTACACTGCATTAAACAGTTTCCAATGTGTGTTAGCTAATTGCCCCCACAAGCTGGGAACTCATTTTACCGACCTACGAAAGGATAGAAGGCTGAGTGAAACTTGGAGCCCGCTGGAATCGAACTTGCAACGTGGTGACTCTCAGTACTGGCATTTAACCACTGCGTAAACAATGTAACAGGGAATAACTGATAGGGCAGCAGGACAGGTGGTGTAGTGGCCATGTGACTGCCTTCTCTTTCCACTCTATTGTCTTTTTTCTAAAGGGACTGTTGGGATCACACTGCTGTCCTCATGGGCTCAGCACGGAAACTGTTTTCTTCACAAAATAGTTAGTTGTTGTTTCCAATTACTTACTGATGGCTTACTGTGAGGTTGTACAAATATAAGGCGATTACATAAATCTGCAGAAGGCCAGAATTCAATGTGCATTTAGTTTCCAGCTGGCAGTTTTACAAACATCTCTTTAAACTGAATATTTTCATGTGGTACAATTTATTAAGTAACAACATGGAACACCCTCTGGTTGCAGTAAATTTTACTGTAATTTTCCATGTGGTGACATGTTAAAACTAGGCGCACACCCTACTAATTATCTTTGGGCTATGCTCAGGTAGCTTTTTCCTGCAGATGTGGGATGTTCTTGTATTAGCAATTCCTTCTAGAATTGACACCATTTGTTCATTTATTTCTTTGCAATATTTATATAGCTGCCCTATAACATAACTTCTCTGCATGCATCATCAAACAAATGCAATATTATAATGCTTTGTAAATCAATGAAAAATAAAGGACAATTAAAACATAGATTTCAAGGTGAGAGGCTGAGTCTCTAAGACAGAAATGATTTAAGAGGCCTGGGTGTATAACTAGTTCTCTCCATTATCACAAAAGACATGGTTTCCTGAAAGACAGCTTGTTCACTTCCATGGATTTTCCCCCTTCAGTGTACAATCAGAGGGAAGGGATTATTGATTCATTATTATTTATTTATAAAATTGTTATCCTGTTATACAGCTGGAAAGACTCTCAGAAAGATTTACATATTATACAAAAGGAATGTCCTACTCCAAGATGTACTATGTTGAAAAGAGGGAAAGAAAGAGAACTAGCACAAAAGGAAAAGGGGATGTAATATAGAGGGAAAACAGAAGGAAAGCTGGCTATGCTGGTCAGAGGGTGTGACATTGGCCTCACCGGGCTGGCCCCGCAGTTCTCAGCTCTGGCTGCCCATCACTGCCACCCCACTCTAAGTCCCTCTCTGGTATCCCTTTATGGGTTGGGGCCTGAGTCTCCAGATAACCCTCTTAGTGGATAAGCCTGTCTAATAGTGTGTAATACTTTGGATAATGTGACCACCCCTTATTCTAAGAGAAATAAATCCAATATGAGACAGTGTAACAGGGTTTAATTGATTTATTATAACAAGGTGTTCACAACTTCCAGGACTGTGTAATAATGATATATTTACAATGGTTATTTCAATTAGTGACAGACCATACTTTCACACAAATCATCCATTTCCCCCCTAGTCTCTCTCATCTGATTCATTATACCACCCTCTCTCAACACAGTCTACTCCCAACTCTCATCTCAACTGTCATTCTCTTTGTGGGTACTGGATATGAATAGCTCAAAACAGAATGATTGTTTCAGAAGTAGCTATTGAGTTACAGAATCTTGCATTTGAAACTAACATACAGATTGTTTGAAGAAGGATAGTTTTTAGAAAATGCTTTACCTTCCCTGAACAGATAATGTGGGATGGAACACTTTCCAGGAAAAGTGACTAATAAACAAATATCTTCCACGTTGTAGGCACAACTGCATGTCTGTTTCTTGTTGTGGAGTGTAAGTATCAAAACCCTAAAGTCTGTAACTTTAGCAAATACTTTACATGCTTAATAAAAGTAAAGACCACTAAATCTGAGGAAAGTTGCTTACGTAAGGAAATGTTACTTGCAGTGCAATTCTACTTAACAATAGTTAACACATGGCTAACTTGAGACTCCATCACACTTGCCATTCATTGAAGATCATATTTAAGGAATTAGCAATGTGGAATAGAATGTCCTTTCAGGCATGTGCTGCTTTGAAACTTTAGCCAGCTTATGTCATTTGAAACTCTGTTTGTCCTTACTTGAAAAGGGAGCTTGATCCCACAGCTGCTGTGCATGCCTTAGCAAGCTTTAAGAATGGACCTCTCCAGGATTCAAAATGGAATTTCAGATGCTATATCCCTTTGCACTTATTCATTCATCACAAGTTTTTATAAAAGTTGTAAATAATGCAGAAGGATTAGTTGGCTATCAAAATTAGGATTATGGGCTAGCAAGCTCAGGTGTTTCCAGTATCTAAAATTAGGGGAGGCTGAGGAAACAAATCCAAAAATATTTGGCTTTGCTGTAATTTAAACTATGCACATACTTCCCGTTATTGCCTTCAGCATAGATCGAAAGCAACAGCAGCCGTGTTTACACAACCATTGCCTAGTGTTGGACTACCAGGGTCCAATTCTTTATCAGAGGTCTCTGATTTTTTTGTGGGGCTGGAAGGTAGATTCCTGACATCCAGTCCAACCTCACTCTGACCCTATGTGTGTAAGTCCCTTCCCATAATTTGTGGGCATTCTGATTAGTAATGAGGGATCTATATTCCTCACCTTTTCAGGAGCACCTTACCTATCCTTACTTGCTAGGTGTAGTATGATTGCCCTATAATAGAAGTTAAGTTCAGCTTGGACTTTTCCATGGGGTTATCTAAACAGTCAAAATACTGCTCACAGAATTTGCTTGGAAAACGAGCTGTCTTAATGGGATCCTGCTTTGTCTCACTGTATTGTGAAGGAGGGCCCCCCCAAAAGACCAAAAAGTACACAAGAAAAGATCTGCAGCTTTCCCCAACTTTAAAAAAAAGCTCCATGTGGTATGTGCATTCTCACTCATTAAGACAAGAGATTTGACATGTATCACTTCCCCATACAAGAGGAAGTGCAAACCTGATTGGCCAGATGATCACAGGGGGCAGTGCTGGGTTATAGAGCAAGCACCCGCTGCTGCCATATTGGATTTTCGCCTTAGTGAGTGATCATTAAGGCAATAAAACGAGGATTTGTGTTATTTTACTATCGCTCCTTTTTTTGGAAAGGTGAAATGTCGCTTGTGCACACCATAGAAATAGGGCTTTTTTTGTTGTTTTTTTTAAAGGTCAGCAGTGCCAGATTTAAAAAAACGAGAGTAATCCACTTGCAGCCACCATCTCGACTACAGGCATGAGAAGTTTATGGGGGCTGTAAAACCATTAATACAGGTCGCAGCTACTCTGAAGCAATCCATTCCCCCCCCCTTTGTGCAGACAAGACCCATGTATTTGCTATCCAGACTTCTCTGCCAGAGAGTGCTGGTGCTTCGCCAAACTACAAATCCCAGGATTCTGTAGGAAGGAGCCATGGCAGTTAAAGTGGTGTCAAACTACAATAATTCTACAATGTAGATACACTGACAGTTGAGTGGTGCATGCTTTTGAGTATGCATCTCTGACTGCACTGTATGCCAGTAAGGAGCTCAAGATTGAGAAACTGGTAAGAATATAACTAAAAAATTGTGACTTACAGATAAAATAGCATTGTCTAGGCTTGGCATAATTTTTGTTTTGCAGTTAAATATTTCGTTACACATAGACAACTGTTTTGTCTGTGTATAACCTATTGATGGTTTCACATGGATTAATTTTTTTTTCTGGCCTCCTAGTTGTCTTTAAGAAAGATAATCTACTTCTTCTCTTGGTGTTCAGAAAAAGCATCAGCTGCTAAATTTCTGTCCATTAGGCTGCAATTTCTGGCACAGGAGCACAGTCTGAAAAAAAGTAGCAACCCTATATTTCCATAGGGTGAAAAACCCTATACAAATGCAAACAAACTGTACAAGGCAATAGCTATAACCAACAATTATTTGCAATTGCTTCTGAAGTCAGTTGCAGGGGGCCCAATTCTCCTTTGACTCCAGAATAATGACCATAGTTACAGATGTTTAGAATTGTTAGAAGAAGGAGAAGGAGATGGAAAAGATGATGATGATGATGTCTCTTTTTATTGTTGGTTCTGCCCTTTTAGGATCTGGAGATGATTTCTGCCTTTTAAAATAAGATTTCTATTTATCCAACTTTCGTAAAAACTGCTACAAATAATCATTGAAACACTGAATACAAATTAGTTTGGTTAACAGGTTTCACTTGAACTGAAGTATGTGACTGATATATTTGGGAGTCCAGGAAGGAATTTTCCATCTAGTCAGATTTGCCAGTACTTTGACAAGGAGCTTCAAGCATGGTATGCCAGTTGTATCAAAGTACTTGCTTTGTTAAGAACCTATCTGCAGAAAACTTGAGGCTGTTAAATTAAAACTGGGGAGTGTTGCGTTAAAATTCCAGCATAGCTGTAATCTTCGATCAGTTATTACTGAACATAACATATCTCCTCCAATTGTTCTGAATAAAATAGGGGTGCAGAGGAACCATGTACTCTTTGGACATAGAATGGAATAAAAATGTAAAGTAAATAGATGGTTAGGGGTAGCTTTCAGATTTACCTTCTACAACAGCAGTGGAGAATCTTCATCTCTGCAGATGTTTTAGATTACAAGTTCCACACTTCTTTTCAGTTGACCATCGTGGCTGAAGCTTCTGAGAGCTGAACTCCAAAATACCTGGAAGGACAAAGTTTCCTCATTCCAGTTCTATGTTTAAGGATCTTCATTATTATTTTGAATTTTTGTTTTTGTTATTGACTTTGTCCTGAAAATAGAAGTTCAGTTAATACAAGCTCCCTTAAACATTTGTAAACTATTTGGACACAATCTATTGACTTTTTCAGACTGAGCCAAATGCCCTGTTCCTGCCCTGCAAGCCCCAATCCCATTCCTGCCGTGGAATAAAGGGAAGATGTTCATTACCTTCATTACATTTACTTTCATTCCACGGCAGGAACATCCTCCCTCTCCCCTCACTGGCCAGTTGTAAATGCAGCTGTTGTAAGGCTGCCTTTACAACCGGCAACTGAAATCCTGCTCATTCTCGTGAGAGAAAGGCCATGCGGGAAACTTAAAAATAACCCCACAAACGTCAAAATAGTACACCAAGCACAAAAACACATTTTAAAAAACAAGTAACCCAGGGAGGGGGGAGGGTACCACTTACCTGGGTGTCCTGTTCCTGCCTGGAAGTGTCCAGAACGGACCTCCCCCCAGCTGTCATCACGGGAGAGGAACGGGATACCTCTCAGACCACCACTGATTCTGTGACAGAAATGGAACGGATGGTCCAAAAACGATGTTTCCCCGTGATGAAAATATCATGGGGAAATCTGGAATAGGGATGGAGGAGACATGGAAAAGGGTCAACATCTTCTGAAAGGAAGACTTTTTCCAGACCCTGTTCCATGTCTCCCACGGAATAAATAGCCCATCTGAAAAAGTCCTATGTGTAGTATAGGTCTCAAACCTGTAAACTAGGGATGCTTCAGTCTAAAGGTGGGGGGTGAAGAAAAGGTTGAGGTGGGAAGAATCTAGCCACACCTTTGAGACTAATAGATTTCCTTTAACATGGGTTTCCATGGATCCAACCAGCCTACACAGACTAATATGGTTATATCGTTGAAAACTGTCAGGTGTGCTTCTGTGTATATCCAACAATCACTACCATATGCATTATACTTTTGACTATAAATGTATGTAGACTTTTACTGATCCATAACCGTTTTCTTCAGCCCTTATCAACACAGGTCTAAAAATAAACCAAGCAGTAATCTGCATTAATATGTATCACTTCCTGCACAAATGGACAGCTCCAGCAAATACGCATGCCAGAACTGTCTAGAGTGCTTTTGGATCTTAGTAATCTTCTATTTTGCTTTGGTGTGTTTCCTATGCTGTAATGTTTTCCTCCTCACTGCTGCTGATTTTTTACTGAATAGGGTTCATCTTTTACACTACCAAAATGTATTTGGGGTGCATGTTATATTTTCTGCTCCAGGGCAGGTAGAATTAGCTGCCTCAGGCAGCTGAAATAATTGCTCCCCTCCACTCACCCCAAGTAGAGTCAAGATCATCAAACTCAATGTAAGGTCACCATATGTGGCCAACTTTATTGAAGATAATCCTCTGTTTTGAAGACATCCTCTGTTTGATGGGCAGTTGAGTCCAAGTGCATTTTAAAGAGAGAAAACTAGAAGAGGCTGAAAGAGGAAAGGCCTTGAAATTGTCCATCAGTAGGGAGCACCTACTGGGGGGATCTGCATTACATGGGTATACCAGTTTCTTACCACTTTAACTGCCTTGGCTGTATCCTATAGAATCATGGGAGTTTGGGGAGTTTCTAAGAATTCCCTATAGACAAGTATTAGAGTTCCCTAGTAGAGAATCTAAGTTTGTCACTGAATTACAAACCCCAGAAATCCACTGAATGGACTTGATGGGTAAAATTGGTATGAAACTGTACGAGAGTATAGTGCAGATAACAGAAAGCAGACTGAGTTCACCTGGTCACAGTTTTCTCCACTATGGTGAGAATTAACACATTATAGAATATATATTATAGTAATAATTTCTAACATGTCTCTATACACAAAGTAGCATATGTAAACTATGAACCTACTTTTTTGGCCATTTATAAGTGGCCACCCTATCCCATAGCTACTTAGGTTATTTCAGCATCTGAGGCTGGGGAACAAAGTGACTCTCCTCATTCTTGGAAATTCAATTAAAAATTACGAGCAACTTGATAATCCTCCATAATTTTCAATCAGCTGTCTCACTCCACCCAGTTGTTGTGTTGGTGGTGGCCTGCCTTAAGTAGTTTCCAGCTTATGGTGACCCTAAGGCAACTACCCTACCTAATGGTAGGGTCCCCATTTACTACATTTGGCTTCAGGATGAGAATTGGATATCTGCTTTGTACTCTTTGATCCTGTTTACGAGCGCTTACAGTTAATCACTACAATTTAGAAATAGACTTTGGACCTTTATCAGCACATTTCTTATTGTTGCTGTTCTTAGATTATTTTTCTTTCTGTGTGTAAACAATGTGTTATTTGTTCCCTGCTGCAAATTGCCCTGGTAATTTAATACTCAAAGAATAATTCGAACCTTAAAGCTACTAACCTGGGACTAAGGAGATTTTCAGATGGGGCTTTTTCTGTGGGGCAGGCACAGAACAGGGTTGAGAAAGGGGCTGTCATTCAGATGACTTCAACCCCTTCCGTCCTGCTCCCATCCTGCCCCCATGCTGCTCCTGGGATATTCTATTCACGACAAAAGATCATGAATAGAACACCCCTTCCATGCCTGTCATGGAATCAGGGATGTGGGCAACGGAGCCCATCCCTGTTCCGTGATGATAGGCACGGGGGAGGAGCTCCGTGGCAGGCACTTCTGGCCACCAATGGGACAGCCAGGTAAGTGCCACCCTTCTCCCTGCCCTCCCCATGTTCCTTTTTTATTTTAATTTTTTTTTAAAATGTGTTTTGAAAACTGGGGTGTGTGTGTAAATTTGAATTTCCCTCCTGCTCGTTCTCTCACAAGAACGAGCGGAATTTCCCCCGGCCGGTTGTAAAGGCAGCCTTACGATGTCTGCATTTACGGCCGGCCGGGCAAAGAGGGAGGACGCTCATTCCTTGAGTGGAATGGAGGTAAGTGTATGAACATCTACCTTCATTCCGTTGCAGGAACGGGAGAGGAGGTGGCGGGGCAGCAACGGGAAATTCTGGCCGCATCTGAAAATCTCCTTAGTCTTCATGTAATGAGCAGAGCAATACTGCAGACAGATGGGGGTGTCCACTCCCATTGACAGCATCATATTTCCATAAATTACTGTATCTGTCTTAAATGAAGGGGAGACAATGCGTGTTAAAGAGAATATAGTTAAGTTTACCTAGAAAATCAACATAGAAACTAACAGGAGGTGAGGAGGAGACTTATGGCACCTTTCAGGCTAACTGATTTATTTTAGCATGAGCATTTGTGAATTTCAGGTCCCTTCTTTCAATGTTTGTTTTCAATTGATGTCAAGTCAGCTTTGGCTTATGGTGACCCTATGAATGAGGGATTTCCAAGATACCCTCTTATTAACAACACTACAAATTCAGGGCTATGGCTTCCTTGATTGAGTCTATCCACCTGTAATGTGGTCTTTTCCTACTGCCTTCCACTTTACCAAGCATTATTGTCTTTTCTAATAAGTGATGTTGTCTCATGGTATGTCCAAAGTATGATAGCCTGAGTTTAGGTAATAATTTTGGCCTCTAGGGAGAGTTCAGGCTAGATTTGCTCTTGGACACCTTTATTTTTCTTTTTGGCAGTGCATGCTGTATACACACAATCCTAAATATACACTGGACTGACTATATGGTGAATGTTGCTGTCCTTGAGCAAGCAGGGAACACCAGCATTGAGGCCATGATATTGAGAACACAGCTGCGCTGGGCAGGGCACGTTTCTAGGATGGAGGACCATCGCCTCCCTAAAATAGTACTCTACAGTGAACTCACCACGGATCAGCATAAGAGGGGCGCTCCAAAAATGTGATACAAGGACTCCCTGAAACAACATCTCAGGCTCGGCCAAATTGATCACCAACAATGGTCCCCCTTGCATCAGCATGCTTGCAGAAAGTGCGGAATGAGTCCTTCCTGAATCTTCGTTTGTGAAGAAAAGCCAGAGAGGAGAGAGGTATCCATATAACTGTCCTTCAATGCCATGCATAGATCAAGATCAAAATCAAGAAAAAAATGAGATTAAATGCTAAACAGGGTTGTCATTTCTAAAAAATAATGATTTGTTTGCTGTTTTAGTTAGAAGTCAGTCACCCTGATCTAAGTCCACTCATGCAACAGGCACTTATTTCTTTCCACACCCTGCATCCTCCTAGCTAAATCTTCTCCATTGAAGCACTGTTCAGAGGTATACAGAGGGCTGCTAGAGGGAGGGGGGAGACAGGAAAATTCAACCCACCAGCAGTGTCCATTTTCCTACCAGAAAGACACCACTGAATGCACCCACATATTTGTCAAGAGAGCAACCTTCATAACTGGGGTTGTCTAGATGAAAAAATATAATGCAGATTGATGAGTATGATCACAAATTCGCAGCTGCGCTCATTAGTCTCCACAGTCTTTTGGCAAAATCTATTGTATGTGAAGCTATCCACATTTGAAGTGCACATGCAGCCATGCCTGTGAATCAAGATGGTAGCCAAAAGTACAGCGTGTTATTATTCTCTACACATGTTGTCACTGCTGTACAATATTTCTTTTTACTTGCAAATCAAAGTGACCTTCCACTTATAAAAAGTTAGTTGGTCATCTCAGTGCAGCAAAAAAAGTGCATATTGGATAACACAAAACTAAAAAATTATGCTTCTGGCCAGTTCCTTGCTTGCAAGCCTGCCGACTACCTGCACGGTCGACCAATCCTCTCTCCACTTCTGCCCTCGCCAAAAATACACAGCATTCCAAATTGGATGTCCAGACATGCAATAATATGCAAGCCTGTGCATTATTCAAAAAACCTCAGGGAAATCCGCAAAGGCTTTCCCCTCCATAGTAAATGGCATTTTTGGCCCCCTCCTTCCGAAAACTGTGAATCTTGTTTGCTGCATGTTGGGACAAAAGGTATTCTAGTAGAATTCTACAAGGAGCATTTTCTTCATCTAGACAACCCCACTGTAAGAAACGGGATGTAATAATTTATTCCATAAGATTCTGTAATTCTATAAGGGCCTTTATAGTACTGTTTTGCAATGCCACCGGGACTGCGCTCTTCCCTATTGCACCTTTGGAATCTTTCTGGCATTGCAGCTTTTGTTCCTCCTAAAAACCTTATCGCACACAAGCATTTGGCCCTGCCCAGAGAGTACCATCCCTTTTCCTTGTTTGGCTCATCCAAGCTGGCCCAGCCCACATTTGCCTCCCTTGTTTGGCAGATGCACACGCACGCACACACCCGAACTATAAATCAAAAGCAAAATGAGGAGGGGAGGATGGAGATTGGGTAGGAAACAGGGAGACAAGCAACACCACAGGATTTGGGCAGGCTCAGTTTCTCATTCTGGAGTTTATGTGGATGGCATGTACGTGTGTGTGTGTGTGTGTGTGTGTGAAGAGTGGGGAAGGGGTAAAAAAAAAACCCACTTACTGGGAGAGCTACATTGGAGCAATATGCGTATGTGCTTGTGTTTGTTTGGCAGAGGAGGGGTAGTTGAAAGGGGAAAACTCTCATATACACTCACCCACTCCACAAAAGGATTAACTGAAAGTACACACATGCACAAAAGGAAGCTGCCCTCTGTTAGGGCTCTCCTCTCATTTTTTCTTTGAAATGAAATGCCCACCTCCTTCTCTTCCATCTCACCTGTTCACATTTCCCCACCCACAACACATCCACATGTTACCCTAAGAAGTGGGGGGTACGTTAGAGTCCCACCTGTGATGCCAAAATTTCCTTTAAAATTTGGGGGAATTATTAGCTCAGATAGGAGGCCTGCAAGAGGAGGATAACTTTGGGAGGCTCCAGGTAAAGTAAAATAAAATATTTTATTGGAATAATATAGAAAGTAAACTAACATGCACAGCATATGTTCCTATGGACCATACAAGGCTATATCAGAGTAAGTCAGAAAAGTTGGATAGACAGAGAGAGAAGTCCAGGAAGATAGGGTGATAGTTACCAGTGCACCACCTTTGGAAGAAAACATCAATGGGAATTTTCCTCCAGAACCACGTATAAACCTTAAAAAAAAAAAAAGATTTCTTACATGGGCAGCTTATGGGCCAGTCATTAAAATTACAGTCCTGATTAAAATTTACGGTGACTATAACATCTTTATTGTAATTTTTCTATCTGGAACCGCAATTTGCCATGTCTTCATGCAAAATAGTTTTATTAAATAGAAACCTTTAAATACTCAATGTTAACAAAGTGCAGTGCAATACAGTATAAAACAAGGAAACAACATCATTATGTAAACATTATTTAAAACAGTCAAGGTAGGACCTTCCTAAATATATATAGCAGTATAATTTGTATTTGGCAAAAATTCTAATAAACATAACACTATAACTATCAGGGGGTAAAAGTTGCCTTCTTCTTCCTCTGCCATCTCATTTTCAGAGGTGGTTGCATGGAAGACAGCTCACCTAAGCCCTCACTTGGTTGAGATGTCGCTGCTTATTCCTCCCCACAAAACAAAGATATTTCCGTTGCTTCCAGTTGTGGGCTAACATCTCTGGAGGACCTGACATTTCTATTCTGTGCTTGCAGAAGGGTCCTTCTTGTCCTGAGTTTATGGCGTTGAACAGAAATGTGAGAGGATATGTGTGTGCTAGTACTCGTACATGGCTGGCCAGCATTTTCTCACTGTTGTGCATCTTGAAACATTGACTGCATTAATGTACTTGTCAGATCAGCAATGGGCTGGAAGCATTGAATAATTTCCCTCCTATCCTCCCTGTTCTCTAAAGCATCCTGCTTTATAATGTCCTCAATCCTACCCAAAAATTCTGTGCCAGCATTCATCTGCTCCTGGCAATGCTGCTGATGCCAATCCTGTGCGTCCTGAGCCCATCTCACCTGTTCATTGGCATTCTGCATTATTATTATTCTGCATTATTGCAAGTGCTTATGGCCTCCCCTCTGCGTCCTCTCCTCTCCCTGGTCTGAAGTCTGTCTAGCAGTGAGCCAGGGGACAACGAAGCAATTATCACAACTGTGCGGGAATGTGAGTGTGGTTAAAAGATTAAAACTATAGTCAGTATACGTGCAACTCTCCAATCATTATACGTCCATTACAGTTATATGTCTGGAAAAACAGCTCAAAATGCCAGCAGGATAAACAAGGGCTGGGAAAGTAACCATGCCCCAGTGATAGTTAATTAGGGAGAGCCAGATAACATTCAGAACAAGAAATGTTCTGTTTCTTGGAGAAGCAGCAATCCAGGCAAGAAGGCACACAGAGGAGAGTCCAGAATACAGTCCAAAGGTCAAGGTTTACAGAAGGTAGCACTGTCCAGAAGTCCGTCCATGGGTTAGCAGAATCAGGCAACAGGGTAGTCAGGAACAGTCCAAGGTCAAGGCAAAAGTCAAGGCAGCAAGGATTCAGGCACAGAAGTCAGCAGGAAGCTTTCTCCAGGGAGATCAGTTGATCTCTGAGAAAGCCTCCATTGCCTCTTCCAGCCTATATAAAGAAATTAAGGCTTTGCCAGGTGTTTCTTAATGAGCAAGTTCTTCTCATTAATATTCAGAGACCTCCTTTGAGCCTCCTTTTGAGCTCACTGCTGGGAATATGATGGTGGAGGCAAGTCCCTCTCCTCTTCTTCTTCCTTATCTGAGTGGGCAGGACTCTCTGCAGAAACTGATGCCAACCAGCTCAGACCAGGCTCTTCTTCTGCTTGAGCCTCCAGGTTGTCAGGGTTCCCAGCTGGCACAGGTGTAGATAAACCTGTGCCAGGGTCCCTAGGCCTAGGGCAGCACCCTGCCATGTCCTCCTCCTCCGACTCTACAACCTCATCAGGCTCACGGGGCATGACATTAGAACAGGCTCTGAAATCTTGTGGGAAAGGAATTTATTAGCTGGGAAGACATTCAAACATTGTGTTCCCACAAATATATCCTATTTAAATGTTTAATAAAGTTAACAATACCATTTTTTTGTGTCTTGCAGGTAAGCTTTAGATCTATATAATAAATTTTATTTAAATAAATACCCCAAGCATCCCAGATAACTATTTCACATGGAAACATTATACAGGATAGTACATGGCACACAATGGTGAAAATGCAAGAAATTGTGATGGTTGTACCAGATGTTAAATATCAGGAAAATACCAACCATCTCCCTGTTCTCCTTCTCCTTGGTTGTCCTGTGTATTCTCTACTCCAGGAGAACCAGCTGACACTTCTTGACCAGAGTGGTTTGGGGGCTAAAACAGTGATGTGCACTGCGTATAGCAAGCTGTTAATTCTACAAAATGAACACCCATTTAGTACTACAAAACTTTGCATACAGAGATACCATTTTTAAAATAAATTTATATTTTTTTGTAGGACTCCTACATGGTATGCTCAACCTCCAAAGATCAATATCTTCTCTTTTCTGTTTCTGGGGTGGGAAACTGTAGACTGCACTTTTTAGGGATACCTCATATTTTTAAAACAAATAACATTGTGGATGCGACCCTTTAACATCACATTGAATTTTTTTTTAGCCATGTTCTCAATTCAAGCTTGATTAGCCAGTATGGCAGGAATGGTCTCTTTTGAACACAATATGATATCAACTGCCATACAGGATAACTATTACAGAAATAGGTATACATCATCATGCTCTGTTATCATCCTGAGTTGCAGTTGGTCCAAAATTTGAGTCCTCGAGTCTCTAGGAAGGCTCCTGAATGGCTTGCTCTCTCTCTTGATGTTCAAATTCCATCTTGGACTCCCAAAGTTCATGTTAGCCACCCTGTTTGTTGTCTACAATGTACATAAATACATATGAATTTAGCCACACCAGTGGCAGCTTAGTAGTACTTTCTTAAGTTAGATGAATTTTGATAGACTTATTACAAACAAACATCACACTTGTAGAATGGAAATAAGAGTGTTTTCCTGAGGTAATTATTTAAAAAGTACAATGAGAAGACATGTACCTTCCTCTGCAATCTGTGATGGATCCACTGTTAACAACAGTTCCATGTCCTGCTGGGAAACTTCTACTTCTGCCAGCTCACTTGAATATCCTGGACTGTTTCCTTCAGTTCCAGCTCTCCTCAGTGTCAGACTGTGACATAGTCTTTTGGTGACTACACCTGCATGTGCTCTTAGTATTACATCAAGTTCCTTATAATAAGGGCAGGTAGCTTGCTGGCTTCCACTCTGTTAAGGTGCTTTTTTGGACTGTTGCTCCCAGAATCCCCCAGCCAGCTATGGATTCTGGGAGTGTCAGTCCATAAATTCCTTGCCTAAGAAAACCCTCTGAAATTCTTGGGGTCACCATAAATCAACAGGTGACTTGAAGGCACACACACAGACACACACTAATCAAGAGGATTCCGGTCTATTACTCCATGCTTCTGCCTAGAACTGTTGTGGGCAGACTGAGGGATGCCTCCATCCCTGCTTCAGGCTGAGTCCTTCCGAATTGCTTCCCCCCACATCTACCTCCTGGACTGACTGGCCTTTTTTCCCTCTGCAGCTGTGGGACCATCACAGACACCAGCCTGGGCTCCCTCTGCACCTTCCACTGCAATGGGCTCCAGGGATGCTACATGAGCGTCAGCATCCCTGGGCAGATGAAGACCCTGACGCTGTGTGAGGTGGAGGTCTATGGGAGTCTAGTCTATGGAGAATGTGTGCAGTTGATCACCACACTTGTGTTTGGGGGACTCAGACTAGGGGGTTTGACTAGATGAGACCTCGCCAATAAATGTCCTTCCTTGAGCAAGAGGGTTTGGGCTTTGTGGTTTGTTTGCCAGCTTCCTGGAAGCCAGGAGGGACTTTGTGTGAATGGCCAGACCCAATGTTCTTTGACAAAGAGCCGTTCCTTGTGAACCCATTACAGAGGGAAAGGGATTCATCCTAGAAGCCTAGAGACAGCCATGTTTAAACATTTGAAGGGATACTGAGGATGGAGCAAGCTTATTTTCTGCTGCTCCAGAGACTAGGACACGGAGCAATGGGTTCAAACTACAGGAAAAGAGATTCCACCTAAACATTAGGAAGAACTTCCTGACAGTAAGAGCTGTTCAGAAGTGGGATACACTGCCTCGTAGTGTGGTGGAGTCTCCTTCTTTGGAGGTTTTTAAACAGAGGCTGGATGGCCATCTGTCAGGGGTGCTTTGATTGTGTGTTCCTGCAGAGCAGAATGGGGTTGGACTAGATGGCCCTTGGGATCTCTTCCAGTTCTATGATTCTAAGGAGATTATCAGATAAGTGCTTGAAAACACTGTGTTAATGTTATAAAGCATAGCAGGACAATCACAGCTTAAGCACAGGAGTCTTCACATGTTGCCATGATCTTGTAATAGTAATGCCACAAAATATCACATTGTGAAATTATTCCATTTCGTACACCCTTAAAAAAAGAATGATTATGTCTCTCCAATGCTGTTGCCATTTTCACATTCTGTTACAATTCTGGGGCATGAACAATATTTACTGGCAAATGTATGTGTGGGAGGCTATTTGAGTCTCCGTTTGTCCATGTTTGTTGAGGTTCATGGCTTTGTGAAGTACCATGATAAGCTGGTGGCCGCTGCTTCTGGGAGACAGAGGAATGTCTTCTTGTAATTTTGAGTATCGGACTTTGTGGGGTATCACTACATTTAAAATGCCTTCCTGGGACTGTCTTGTTGGACCTGATGGCTTACTTCTCATGGTACTTCTTTACGAGCTTATGGGGCAAGTACTGACTATTTACCTGGAGAGGGAGAGGTGGAGAAAACTTTTGAGGCGATCCATGCTCAATTTAGTTTTCTTTTGCATTGTTAAGAGGAAGAGGTATATGTGTGGGAGACATATGGTAAGAGATCTAACTAACTCTTGATCCAAGATCTTCCCTGCTTGCATGGCTTTGGACATGCCTTGCCCCTAAACGTTGGCGGGTGAGGCCTTGTGAACACAGAGGCTGGTGGAAGGAAGAAGTACTTGGACTCTGGAACAAGGATGTGTGGCTTCGTAATTTCAGGATGAGATGTGAAACATTGTTTGAGATTGCAGATTGTTTTTGTGACCTCACCTACAGTGGCAGTGAACTATCATGAGGGAGCCAATATCTCTAGAGGAGAGAGTTGCCATAGAGATTTGGCGGCTATCAATAATAATAATAATAATAAAATTTATTTATACCCCGCCCCTCTGTTAAAACAATCGGGGCAGCCTCTGGTGTATCACAAGATGGCATCATGGTTTGGGATTGGGACCTCCACAGTGTCAGGGATTGCTATTGAGGTTTGCCTGGCCATTGAGAAGTTGCTGCTTGGGGAAACAGTTTGATTACAGGGAGGTAAGCCTTGCCCCCCGTCCCAAGTCATTGCAGATACTGTTATCAAAATAACTTCTTTTTTTTTAATATACAACTTTTATGGATTTTGGGGTGAGGAATGGCCTTGCAGTACATGGGTTTTGAGATATCTAGTTGCTTTAATAAGTTTTAAAGATTGTGATGCTGGGGTGCACGGTTTATATATTTGGATATCAGTGAACCTTTTCTTTGAGCTGAGTAATTTGCAATCCTATGGATATTGCATATGTCTTTTGAATGAAAAAAGCTTCCTGAGACTGATATCTTTAGTAGACAAGAGGATGTCATTGATGTTATCTAAGTGGTCTTTTACTGATGGGCTTGTCTGCGTGTTCTGCTTTTTATTATGATTCACATTTTGGTTTATAGAAACTATCTTGCCCATCTGTTTTTTAAATGAAAAATAAACAATGCCTCTAAATTGATTTGATGGGGCTTAGTTGTTTGAAGTGCAATATTTTCTTATAAATTAAAATCATTTATGTCATGGTGTGGGTTCCAGTATATTCTGTACTGTTTTATATGTATTGTCTATGTGGGGACTGGTGGTTGCTCTTGCAAAGTACTACAGTTATATTCCTCTTGACCTATCTTATACTATGCTTGTATATGGGGGGAAGAATGTTTTCTTCTAAATGTGTAAACTTCTGGCTTTCTGGTTCGTGTTATCTCCTTGGTTTCCTTATTGTTGTCTATGTCGAACTGAATAGCCTTTAGTCTTTCAGGGCGTGGTGTCCAGAGGATTCTCTGCCAAACACTTATATGTATGGCTCGGTGACACACCTCTTCAACAACGCAGTTCTGTTGGTTCTTCTAGAAGAAGTAATAAATAAATTTGGAATGTCATTTGAAATCTTTGCAGCATCAGTAAGGTTTTGGTACCTGGAGCTTGGTAAATTGCAGTTCCAATGTTTTGGTTTATTTTTGAACATCGTGTGGTATACTGTGCTCAGGAATTTGTACCAGAATTCCTGAAGGATGTGGACAAGTATTGATGTGTCCATGGGAAGGTGAACAGGATGGCTTTAGGTATGGAAGTAATGCCTGTGATGACCATCTTTGGGAGCTGGGTATATTTGCTCTGGGGAAAAGAATAAAAAGAAATGGCATTACACTAATCTGTTTTGATACATCAGGGAATGTCCTGCTAAAGATATTGGAACCTTTCTTAGGCTGCTCTGGGGACTTGCTTGAGTTTGCTGGAGGAAAAGCAATTAAATAAAAATGCAGACAAGGAGGTAGGGTTGTTACGGGAAGTCCAGCTGCCTTGGACAGGCAGATGGCATGAGTGCCATACTGCTTTTTAAAGGCTTAGGTATAGCGCTCCTACAGACTTCTGTAACCCTTAATATATATCTAGGGAACCCACAGTGCCGCAGGATGTCTTGAAGAGACCCAAGTCCACCTTCTGTCCCTTTTTAGTGGCACTTACAGTGCAGACTGACTAATCACCACACACATTTCTCTCATCCCTGCCTCTTGATGGAGACATGGAGAAGAAAGACACATCTTCTGGCCATTGCTTATGCCTTCTTGGATTATCCTGGCTGCACATTGCCATTCAATATACTCCAGACACAAGCTTGCAGGAAAAAGCAGGAGAAAAATCTTCCTTCCTTCTCCAGTGCCGCTGAGGGCAAGTTTAATGGGTGGTGTAATTGTATTATTATTATTGCCATGTATTATTATGGTTATTATTAGGGTTTTAAATCTTGCATTAAGTCTTGAGGTTGGCAGCAACAAAAGATATTTAAAGGGAGTTCCTGGTAAAGAAATGGTTAAGAACCACTGCTCTAGATATATTTTAAAGGACACGGAAGTCGTAAGTCGTAAGAGTGCTAGACCTAAGCCTTTAAAAAGCAGCATGGCATTCATGCAATCTGCCTGCCAGAGGCAGCTGGACTTCCCTAACAACCCTACCCCTGCTCTGTACTGTATTTTTATTTACTGTAATTGCTTTCCTCCAGCAGCTCAAGCCAGCTTAAAACCCTTCTCCTCTCCCTCATTTTATTGTCACAGCAATCTTATCAAGCACTGGTTCTTAACCTTTTCTTTACCAGGGACCCCCTTTAAATATTTTTTTGTTGCTGCAGGCCCCCAAGACTTAACTCAAGATTTAATAAAACAACACCTAATAATAATAATGATAATAATAATACAATCACACCACCCATGAAACCTTCCCTCAGAGGCACTGGAGGGGGAGGGAAGACTTTTCTCCTGCTTCTTCCTGCAAGTTTGTGGCTGGAGCAGATTTAATGGCAATGCGCAGGCCAAGCCAGCCAGCCAGGCTTTGCCTTGGCTCCTGTCATGTGCCTGTTTCACTGCAGGGAGGAGGTGGGCCAAGCAACTTTCGAGGACATCGAGAACCCCCTGTGAGGAGGACATTGCGGACTCCTGGGGGTCCCCGTATCCCAGGTTAAGAACCACTGTTATAAGGCAAGTCAGGCTGAGAAAGCAAGAATGACTTAAGGTCACCCAATGAGTTCCATAGGAAAGTGGCGTCTCGGATTGAGATCTTCTAAATCCCAGGTCCAACAATGAGTCGCCGCCCATGTTCTCAAACCAAACGGGATGGATTTTCCTTGGTTTTTTTCCGGGCTGTGAGGCCGTGTTCTGGAAGAGTTTATTTCCAACGTTTCACCTGCATTTGCAGGCGAAACGTCAGGAATAAACTTTTCCAGAACACGGCCTCACAGCCCGAAAAAAAACAAGGAAAATCTATGGATGCTGGCCGTGAAAGCCTTTGACCACACCAAACGGGATGGCTGGCAGAGGAGGATCTCTGTTTCCAAACAGCCTTTTCCCCAAAGGAAAAGAGGACAGTCTCTTTCTCCCTCCCTCCCTTCTCCTCCTCCTCCGGATATCTTTAAATAAATATTTTATTATTATTTTTGTATTATTATTTTTAAATTGTTTTTTCTTTTCCAAATATGTATAATTGTAATGTGTAACTTCTAATTTTAGTATAAAGCTGTAAATATAATGTTTATTGGAAAAGAAAAGAGAGTGATTATAATGTGTGAGAAAAGAGAGTGACTATATAGATTAGCTAACACACATTGGAAATGGCTTAATGCAGTGTAGATGTGTAAATTGCTATTGCTTAACAATTTGTAAGCCGCTCTGATAGCCTTTGTGGCTGAAGAGTGGCGTATAAATACCTAAATAATAATAATAATAAGAATAAATAAAAGTGTGTTTAGATTAAGAGGAAAAATGTATTGGTGTTAGGATAGATAGTTTTATTTTTGTATTAGTAAGAGAAGAGAATAGAAAAAAAGATATATTTTTTTCGTTATTGTTACAGCCTTTTGAAGTCGGGTGTATAATTCTGTAGAATGGTTTTATTTCAATTTTAAAAATCCTAATCCCCCCCCCACAAAATTCCTCCCCCTCCTCTCTCAAATCACAGTCTAACAGCGTAGCCTAGGATGGTAGAGAACCTTTGGCCTGCTCGACATTTTGGACTTCAACTCCCACAAGCCATAGCAAGCATGACCGGTGGCGTGGAATTATGGGAATTGTAGTTCGGGAATATGGAAGGCCCGCCCGCCGGCTTTCCTCTCCCGTCCTCTCCCTTGAAGCTTCCGGCTCAGCTGCGCCTGCCCGACTCCGCCTCGGCCGGCCCCCGTGACTCCCATCACGTGTGTTTTTCTGTTCCGCAGAGCCTGCCGCTCTCCTTCCCCTTCTTCGTCTTCTTCCTCCTCCTCGGTTGGGTTTCTCTCTTTGCCCTCCGGCCGGGGCTGCTTTCTCCTGCCGCCGCCAGCTGCGTCTCCAGAGGTAGGGAAGTCTAAATAAAGAGGTTCGGGGCAGAGACCTTGCCACTCTTTTCAAGAGGGAGGGGAACCAATGGTTGCCTTGCCTTGCTTTAAAAAGAAGAAGGAGAAGATGCTCAGCCCTTGGTCTCCTCGGAGTAAAAGGAGCCGTGCCCCCCAAAACTATTCCCACCCCCACCAGCCCTGGAAAAGCCACGCGTGGTGGGGAGAAAGGCCGGAGGTTCCCTGGCTGGGGCCTGACCTGCTGGCCCCAGTGCTGTAGGTCATCCAGTGCCCCCTTAGTGGGGGGGGTCACTAATCTTCTAATCCAGAGTTGGGATCCTTTTGGACCTCAATTTCCATAATTCCAAAATAATTTGGGTGGGGCTTCTGGGAATTAGAGTAGTTGAAGGGCCAAAGGTTCTTCACCCCCTTTGTGGGCTGGTCTCAACGTTTTGAGTGCAGCTTCATATGTTGCATTGTACATTTCAATAAGGCTTGCAATTAGGAAGAAATGAGTCTGTGAATACAGTTGTCCCTCTGCATCCACGGATTTGGTATCCACGGATTTAAGTATTCACGGCTTGAAAATATTCTTAAAAAAATAATAATCCAAAAAGCAAACCTTGCATTGGGCTGGTCTCAACGTTTGAGTGCAGCTTCATATGTTGCATTGTACATTTCAATAAGGCTTGCAATTAGGAAGAAATGAGTCTGTAAATACAGTTGTCCCTCCGTATCCACGGATTTAAGTATTCACGGCTTGAAAATATTCTTAAAAAAATAATAATCCAAAAAGCAAACCTTGCATTGGGCTGGTCTCAACGTTTTGTGTGCAGTTTCATATGTTGCATTGTACATTTCAATAAGGCTTGCAGTTAGGAAGAAATGAGTCTGTAAATACAGTTGTTCCTCTGTATCCACAGATTTAAGTATTCACGGCTTGAAAATGTTCTTTAAAAAATAATAATCCAAAAAGCAAGCCTTGATTTTGACATCTTATATAAGGGACACCATTTTGCTATGCCATTGCATATGATGGGTCTTGAGTATTCACGGATTTTGGTGTCCACGGGGCGGGGTCCTGGAACCAAACCCCAGTGAATATGAATGGACAACTGTATATTCATTTGCTGCATGTAGACATCCCCAGGGCATTTTGGCTGTGGCTTTGCTTCATATGTACCTTGCCTGTGCCTATGAATTGCGTTTTATTTTCTATCCAGCATACTTGTTGTCTAGGAATTCTCAAGCAGGTGGTCTTTAGTTACCTGGAGTTAGGCAGTGAGATGTCAAAGCAATCCAATGATGGCTCAGTTATGCCAAAATAGCTGTCCTTATTTGAAAGATGGAGAACGTAGTGCAAAGGGCTTTCTGCCATGCTACACATTCATATGGCATAAATACCCTAAAGGCACCAGATCCCATCTGATCCTGGAAGTTATGCAAGGTCATTCCTGGTTAGTACTTGGATGGGTGACTGCCAACAAATACCAGGTACTGAGGCTATACTTCAGAGGAAGGAATTGGCATAACCACCTTCTAAGTATTCCTTGCCTAACAAAAGCATATGAAATTCATGAGGTCACCATAAATCAACAGGAGACTTGAAGGGCACATAAACACACACACATTCATATGGTTTATCCTCTTCTCTCATTCCCACTCCATGAACCTTGATTTCCTTCTCTATATCTTGATTTCTTTGTAGCATACTTTTCATTGACATGATTTGAATCAAGCAAGCTATGAGCAACATTAACTAGACTTGGAAAAAATAGTTAGATAGATTGGAACATGACATCTGCATCACATTGAGGAATTTGCTCTTGTGCCCAAAATGGAAAGGCTTACACCAACACCCTATGAGTCCAGAAGTCTATATGAGGAAGTATTACAAACCTCCAAATCCCCTGTAAACGCATATAGGTTGCTTTATAGCTCTTGAACCCTAGCAATTAGTATACTAAGTGGGAGCCAACTCAAGGTATGTCTGCAGTATTTATTGGATTTGTATTCATACTTTCCAAGGAGGAAGTTACATCTTTTCTCGTTCCAAGGGATACTGAGATATGTCCACCCTGCTTTACTTACTTACATTTTTTTAAGAAAAGGGAAATGATTACCAGTTTAATTCTATAGTGAAATTGTGCCCCTCAGTGTTGTATACTCTCCTGATTTGTATAAAGGCATGGAAGTGTCTTCCCTTGTACTAACTAGGAAAACAATGTAAAGAGGAGCAACTAGTGGATCTGCAGGAGTTGGTAGTTGCATTTCAGCTGCTTTCTGTGTGTCATCTGTACACATCTCAGTGAATTGCTGCTAGCAAATGTTAGGAATTGAACTATTGTTTTCTTCAGAATCCTTGTCATTATACAATCACATTAAGCAATTTTATGTATGTATTCTTATGCTTTTGCTCTCTATGTATTCTTATGTATGTATTATGTATGTATGTATGTATTCTTATGTATGTATTCTTATGCTTTTTCACCCCCAGTGTTTTACTTCTGTCTTCGAAAGTCATCAGCAACACAATAAAGTGACCAAAATGACAGAGTTCTGGCTGATTTCTGCTCCTGGGGAGAAGACTTGTCAGCAGACTTGGGAAAAGCTGTGTGCTGCAACTATCAAGAATAACAATCTCTCCACCAATTCCAAATTTAATATTCCAGATCTAAAGGTATATCAAAACTTTTCCCCCCATTGAAGAACACTTGACTTTGTTATTCAAATTTTGCTTTACACCTTAAATTTAGGAAACTGCAGTGATGGCATGAACATGGCACATTTGTTTTGCTAAAAAAGGAAAACCAGAACAGTATTATGAGTCTATACACTAAAAGAAGCAGTTGTAAGTAAATTCTCTAAATTGCAGGCATATGGAATACAGATTTCCATCTTTCACAGAAAGAACTATATCCCCCAAAGGGCTGCTTTAAAAAAAAAAATCATATCTAGTTATCTTTTTGTATATGGTATCACCAGCTTTTGTAAAGTGTACCTCTGATGCAAAACTGAATGTCCTATCAACATTAGAAATTCAGCATTTATTCCCCATTTAATGGCTTGCTCACTTTGTTTAGGTGTTGTGGAGTCAATGTCTCCAGCTTATGGTGAAAGGAAAATGTGTTCTTCACTCTTGTGTTATGTGAAAATACATTATATGGGAAACTGCTTTGTACTAGCTCAGATAATTTGGCCATGTAGCTCTGTATTCTCTACACTGACTGGCAGTGGCTCTCCAAGGCTTCAAAAGTGAATATTTCTCAATCTCACCTGGAGATGTCTATGATTCAGCCTCTGTTTATTATTATATTTAAAAAATAAATTTATATCTGGACTTTTTATCATGGCATTTAGGGTAGTGAACACATAAACCAGTATAAAAAATCTAACATAATTTCAGATTTTCCTTATAATCTATGAGCAGTTCTGTCTTTATGTTACATTGGAATCTTCAGCAGGGACTTTTTTGTAATAGAAAACATAATTGCTGCCTTTCTATACACACTTAAATGGAGATAAATTTTCTTGTAGGGCTGCACTGTTAAATATAGCAATTCCTTTTTAGAGTTTTAAAAAATGTTTGATCTAAAATAATTCTTATCCTCCTTAGGTTGGCACCCTTGATGTTTTAGTTGGCTTGTCAGATGAGCTGGCTAAACTGGATGCATTTGTGGAAGGGTAATAATTGTTTCTTATTACTATCCATTGATTTAATATCTGAACCAATCTGCATTTGGTATGGTCACATTATTCAAATCCAAGTATTAACATGGTAATTGTATATAGTTTGCAACGTAAGGAACTCACTGACATTGAGTCAAGCCAAGTACTGCATTTGTCATGCTTTCAAGTTTAGAGGATATGCAACAAATATTGTGGTTACCCCCTCCTCTCAGAATTAGTTGCTGGTTTCCAGTCTGTTTGCGGGCAAATGCAAGCTAACATTTAACAGTTTCAGTGCAGTAGCAAATGATATTTGCCTAAACCAGAAAGTTTTAGGCAAGTATTATTTGCTAATGCACTGAAACTGTTAAATGATAGCTTGCATTTGCCCACAAACAGATTGGAAACCAGTTTCAAGCCATGGTTTCCCATAATAGTTTGGAGAGGAAGAGAGCAGGAGCATATTAACTCATGGTTCACTTGGAGGATCAGGAAGGCTATCTGTGAAGCAACCCAGTAAGTTAGTTTGATATACTTGCTGTTTTGCCAATGGGAGTATACAATCTACATTTCTGAAGGCATATGCTTTGATTGTCTGCATCATTAAAAAGGCTTCTGCCTTATACTAGAGAGGTATTTAGAATTTCAACTAAAATGAAGCAATGACAAGTTTACATCAATTGATTAAACGTAGCATCTCACAGTAGTAATGTAAATGAGCACAGTTCTCTGATGCTTCCAATTGTTGAACTCAGTCTGAGTTACTGAAAATCTGAGTCTATCCTCTACTGAATTGAGAAGGGCATTGGGGTTCCTTACAGCCCCTTCCCTCTCTCTGGTGTCTCTCTCCTTCCATGGGCTGAGTTAATCTTCTTTGTGCTGTAAATAGGCATATTTTAGTTCCTGTAAACATTCCTTAGCAACCTAGAGTTAGTCCTCTGTCTGATTCCTTGCTACAGATAGGGATCTGATTGATTACCACAGCATCATGCCACTGGGGTTTGTGGGGAAGGTTTTTCTCTTTCACCAAATGGGAGGAGTGAGAAGGAGCCTGCTTCTAGCCATGTATGCCCAAATGCCTTCATAGAAAGAAGCTTTGTTCTTAGAGACTTCATTAACTGAGATATTGTCATGTACTAGCTTCTTCAGACTCAGTAACCAGCAGCTTTAGAGTTAAACAGAACGCTTTACAGCTACAGTAATCTAAAGATCAAACTATAACAAATTGTTGCTTCTAATGAAGCTCAAAGGAAAAACAGTAAAATAAAAGTATTTACAATCAGCCAAATCTGGTGGGCAATTCCTTCATTGGTCACCCATCATCCACACTTCCTGTTCTCATTCAGCCTGGGCTCCACCTATTGTTTCCCACAGCCCCTGCAGGTGCAAGGCCATCCGGCCTGTTTTCCAGACAGACATAATCCTCCCTTGTCTCTTCTCAGTACACCAACTTGTTACAGTGTAAAAGAATGCAAAACATTAAATAGTCACACAATACTTGATACAGACAGAAATATTAGCAGGGAGGTTTCTTTTAGGGACCAATCTCGACAGGTATGCTTGTATAAGGTTGCTTCTATGTTGCAAACTGTGCATCTTGTTCAGTACAGCAGTTTGAGCTACTGATATGTTCAGTCTAGAGAAAAATGGAACCTACCTTCTTCAATTTAGGTTTTCTCTTTTCTGGTTTTCAGTGTTGTCAAGAAGGTGGCACAGTATATGGCTGACGTGCTGGAAGACAGTAGAGATAAGGTTCAAGAAAATCTTCTGGCCAATGGAGGTAAACATTAAATTTTTGCAGAGAGTTCCTGTGGATGGCATGAATTTGAAACATTCAGTTAAAATAATTTCTCTGATGCTTCCAGAAATCAGTTATATATAGTTTTTAAATCTGAGACAGAAAGCATCTGCTGTACATGTTTTTGAGCTGTAGTTTTCATCATCCCTTACCAATGACTGCTGATTTAGGCTGATGGGAGTTACAGTACAACATCTGGATGCCCACACTTTCCCCTCTCCTGCTCTAAATAAAAACTTGTGCTTTTTCTGGTATTATATTGCCTTTACCATTTTGTTTATAATTCTAGTTTCTTACGTATAGTCAATATGCTGTATTCTCCCTAGTTATGCTAAGATCAGGTTTCCATGTACACTAACTTGGAAGTAGTTATTTCTGTTAATTTACATAGAAAAGGACTTGGCTTGAGTTTTACTGGCTTTGTCTCTTATTTGCAGTATCATAAAAGGGAAACAGAAAACCCCCGTAAGTCCACAAGAGTATAACAAAAGTAACAGAAATACCACTTCATGCATCGATAACATGTGTGATGCATTTGTATAAAAATAAGTAAGATAGCAAATATATTTGCTTGCATTACCAAGTCCAATATTTATTAATGTTTGGTTCACAGTTGATTTAGTCACCTACATAACAAGGTTCCAATGGGATATGGCAAAGTATCCGATCAAGCAGTCTCTGAAGAATATTTCAGAAATAATTGCCAAGGTAAGATAATATTTATAAAAGAGGAATGAAGCTTGTATACTGATTCTTACGGTTTGATGCTGTATTGCTGAAGCTATGTACTGTGAAGTGGTAAAAGGAGGTCTTCACATAACCAGGCCCATTAGCAACATTAAGGCTGCAGTGCTGTACACACTGACTTGGGAGTATGTGCTACTACATTTGATGAGATTTATTTTTGAGTCAACCCAAACAGTAAGCACTGTAAGTTTCATGAAGGATGTACGCATTTCAGTTCGTTTTCCTAAGGAAGATCACAGATGAATTTTATCCGATTAAATATATAAAAAATTGCTTTGGTCATTTCTTCCAGGAGGAAAGCTAGGTTATGTTTTCACTTTTTAACGGGGACTGTTGATACGTGATTTAAATATAAGTCAGGAATAACTTGAACACACAACAACAACAAGACTTCACTATTGTCTGCTGGTGGTAGGAATTATGCCATTAAGTTTTCCCATATATTTTCTACTGAAATTATTCTGCCTTTGTCCCTTAAACCTGCATTTATCAAAGCTGTTTGCCATTAAACATTTTGAAGGGTGAAAGAGAAGTACCATAAACCCACACCATAGGTAAATACTCTGTTCTGGGAATTTACAGATATTACAGTGCAAAGAACTCAGAATTGTCTCCTAACTTCAGCTTATTGTCTCCTCCTGCTGACCTTTCTTGACCCATGAAGAGATTCTTTGTATGTTCTGAATTGAATATTCCCCTTAGGACACTTCTCCTCTGTATTTACATTTGGCTGACTGCTTGCACAGCACATTTCATGTCAGCAACTTTTATATCTGGTGTTGGTTCTGTAAGATCTGTGTTATTGTTTTTAACTGTATGCTACTTCTCCTCTTTACAACAGGGATAGAGAAGTGCAGCTGCACACATGCACACAAAAAAACACCCTAAAAAATAATTAGCCCCCAAACAGCCCAAGTGGTGGTCAGAAGTCACATTATGCTACTTCTGGTGCACCAAAATGCACCTGTACAGCTTGCTGGGCAAGTGCAGGTTGGTGGTGGAATGGCTCTCTTTCCTCTCCAGAGTTGCTCACCCCTGTTTCACAACAACTGTTTGTTTGCTGAAGACTAAACAGTTGACCTCTAAATTATTCCCTAGCTCTAGGCATCACATCAATCCTAAAAAATAACTTGGATCGATGGCCACTAAGGACAGAACCTTCGCAGCATGGCGCTCGTTCCTAACTAAATGAATTTGGACTTTCACTTGTGATATTTTAAAACGCTTTGAAAACCTGAATGCTTTGAATGGTTTTGAATTAGTAGATTTTATCGGTCATGCTGCTGTTTTACTGCTGTTTCATTACTGTTGATCTAGAAATGTTTGTTTGTTTGTTGATTTAAAGAGCCAGCATGATGTATTGGCTTGAGCGTTGGGCAAGGGCTCTGGGAAGTCAGTGTTCAGATCCCCCCCACAGCCATGGAAATGGACTGAGTGCCCTTGAGCAAATGATTCTGTCTCAGTCTTAGAGAAAGGCAGTGATAAACCTCCTCTGAAGAAATCTTGCCAAGAAAACCCTATGATAGAATTGCTGTAAGTTAGAGTCAACTTGAAAATGCATAACAAGAACAAAACTATATTTTTAAGTATTGTTAACATGTATCCTCCTAAATTACTCCAATGTGATTGTCACTACTGAAAAATAAGGGTAGTTTCGAGTATGCCTTGTGGAGCCCTGATAACCTGTATACGTGAGCAAAAATATAGCTGCTTTCATTGGTCATGCTAACTGTCATTGGACAGAGTAGACATCTCCTCTTTTGTCATGCTCCAACCATTGCCATAATATTTGGACAAGAGGCAGATCTTGGCATCACCTCAGTTGTGCCTCTGATTGTAGAATCCACATTGAAGTGATTCATTTAAGGAGGAAAGTTAATCCACCTGGCATACTGCTGAAGCTGCTAATTTCTGGTGTCACCTTGCCAGTGATGTTTTTCTATGACAGAAAGACAACATTGTAGTCCTTGCAAAGATTTTATGAACCAGTTTTCTGTAATTAGTACTTTGCTATTTCTCTGATTTTAGAAGGTTTTTTGTGGTGGTCTTTTTGGTTTGTTTGGGGTTTTTTTGGTCAAAAGGAGTTTTGGAGCCCAGACAAATAGGATTGGTACTAAAGTCTGTGAATTCATAGAGTGATTTACCAGCCATAAGCTGACATTTTTAGGAAATGGAACATTGCCTTCTGTCGACATTGAGAATGAAAAACAGACCATGAAAAGATCTGGAAGCAAACTAACTTCTTACTAGCCTTGCATGCTATGGAAGTATTTGAAGTTGCAGAATTGGTATTGATCAGATACTAAGAGAAATGAATTCAGCCTGAGATAAAGATGGCAGAGAAATCCTAATATGCTCGCTATCTGCCTAGTAGACCAAATGGCAACAGTAAAAAACATGTTTTGTAAGCTAAGTACTATACACAGTTGGTGGGCTACAATTTTGCCATTGGGCTACTCTGTGCTCCAGAACAGCCTTCTCCAACCTGTCATTCCCCAAATCCCATCATCTTCAGGCAGCATTGTTTTGGCTAGTGATGATGGGAATTTTAGATCAGCATATGACGAGAGTGCTGATTTTTGGGAGGCTACTGTAGAGTTTGTGTTTACGTACAGATGTATCTAAATTCAGTTGTGAAGGCACCTTGAGTTCCATTATTGGAAGAAAGCAGGATATGAATGAATGAATTTAATTAATTTAAATTAAACTTGTTGTGGAAGGAAATTCACTCAGGAACAATGCATGTATAGCCTTCTTTCCAGTGTCAGGGTGAGGAAGGGGGAATCTGTTTTTCTTTTTTGGAGAAGCCACATTGCATAGTGCTTGGATGAGTAACTTCAGTACATCTATGGGCCAAATTTCTCTCCCTGGGGTCCTCCAGGGGCTGTCAAAAATGCCAGAAAAAGAAGAGAAAAATGGCTGAAAGTCTACTCCATTTGAAAAAGAACCAGTATTTTTTGAACAGACCAAAAGGCTCCTGTAGCCTACTTAAAAGGTGAATGGCTGCTCCTGGTGGCCTCCAGAAGAGGTAGTTCCCTTTTTTCTTTTTGCCAGAAAAGGGATGGAGAGTGGCCATAAAAACTGACTTGCACACCACATTCTGTCCTAAGAATGCAAATTGCGTACCCCACCTGGCTTGTTCTGGTGTCAGGTTCTGGTTGGATTTCCTCATTTCTCAAGCTTATTCAATGAGTGAAATAGCAAAGGGGAGGAGGAAGCATTGAAGTGTCATAACAGTTTTAAATGGATAAGCGTACAAGACCCTTGAGAGAAGGGGGATTAAAAAAAAACCCTTTCAGAACATCCCAACCCAAGTAGTAGGAAAGGGGAAATTGTTGCCCTTCGCTTCCAGAGTTAGCTCACTTTTAGTAAAAGGAACAACATCATGATCAGATCTCATCCAACAGTAAATCCCTCCCCTACTCCCTAGTTCTCAGTGTATCTGTCTTCATCCATAGGAAAAAAATAAACTGGAGGCCATCCAAGTTATTTTGTATTTGGCAGCTGTACCTTTTTTTTCCTTTGGCCCTGAGCCTAAACATTTTAATTCCCTCATCACCTTGCAAGGGAACTATGCCCATGTTTCTAGAGTTTGGCGAAACAATGTTGGCCCACCTGCAGTACCTGCGAGGTATAGTATTGCTGTGTGCTGTGTGCTGCATACAGCTGTGAGTATGCAGTTGCCAAGCAGGCTCAGAGGTAAGGCATATCAGGCTCCCAGATGTGGGTGATGGCTACTGACAGTTTGTATCTTATTTATTCATTTATTAGGACATTTCTCTGCTGGTTTTCATTCCAGAATCCCAAAGTGGTTTACAATATTGCATTTTTTAACCCCCCCCCCACAAAATACAATAAAGCCAAGTAATACCACTGTGAAACAGCAATAATGCATTTCAAGAAGGTCACTAAAATCACTAGGAGTAACTGTGACTGGGTTGGAGATAAGGAAGATGCCTGGGCAAACAAGTCTTTCACCAGATGGTAGAAATACTCTGCATTAGGAGCCTACTTGACCTCAGGGCTGGGCCCATTCCAAATGTTGGGTGCCAGAATGGAGAAGGCCCATCTGTCAACCAGATACACTTCACAGGACCATAGTATTGTAATTCTCCCTATCCCCAGCATAGAGAATGGGCTCGTCTATATGAAAGAATCCTGTCTTTCTGATAGCTTGGTATTAAGCCATTAGAGCCTTATTAGTCAAGGGTACTGCTTGAACCTTACTTGGTAGCTATATGGCAGCCAATGAAGGGCTTTCAGCTCAGAGCTTAATAGTATTTGTGCACACTTGTAGAACATTCTATTATAGTTTGTGCCTAGTGTGTACCAAATTTGATGCTTCAAAATATTGAGAAATTAGATGACTTGACTAGGTGAAATAAGAAATTTGATAGATCTTCCTAAATTCCATTCTGATTTCATGCTTTCAGAATATACATATCATGCATCAAAAATATTTTTCTCTAATCTTGAGGACTGTGGACTCTTCCCAACCCCTACAGATGAAGCAGGCTAGAGAAAAAAGTGGGGTGGAGATGGTAGTGATGGGGGATTGCTGCTGTTCTCTTAGTCTATGATTCAGCTCTTTAATCACTATTGCATAATTTTTTTAAAAAAGCCAGGAAGAATTATATGAAGAGAAAATTTCATAAGTCCCAGTAGATTTAGGCAAAATGCTAGTGACACCGAAAAATCCTAAATGGGCCTACATTTGATTAAATTCTTATGATGATAGAGCTTAGAAGACACACTAACAAAGCCTTGTGCTAGGGGCAGTGATTTTCATTGCTGGTGCAGTCTGCTAAAATTCTGTAAAAATCATCCGGACAAATCTGCAGACTGACCACATGTAGCATCCTGTACCCACTGAATTTCCCTGTTTCCCTCCAAGTAGCCCACTTGTGTCAATTGCTGCTAAAAGCACCCCTCCTTTTAGTATTTGTTGTGCCCAGTAAGGTAAGCAAGGAAACAAAGCCGATTTCTCCCATCACAGCCTGCAAAACAGGGTAAGCAAAATGTTCATAGCTCTTGACCCCTCCAGATTCCCTTGAGCACCCGTTCACTGTCTGCCCCCAAGTGAAATGAATTTTCCTTCTGGAAATGGTGGGAGGGGCACTTCCCTTTTTAAGTTGGTTGTACCATACCCACTCTATTTAATAATAAT
The DNA here is from genome assembly GCA_030847615.1 of Gambelia wislizenii. Taxonomy (NCBI): domain Eukaryota; kingdom Metazoa; phylum Chordata; class Lepidosauria; order Squamata; family Crotaphytidae; genus Gambelia; species Gambelia wislizenii. Next base: position 300,907,033 of record JAUMIR010000004.1, read on the forward strand.
AATAATAATAATAATAATAAAAAATTATTTTTACCCCGCCCCTCTGTTAAAAACAATTGGGGCAGCTTACAAAAATTAAAATACAAATACAGATTAAAATCCCTAAACACCACCCACCCCCACCCTCCCCCATAAAAAGATATTAAACCAGTATAAATTAAAAACAACTAATCTAAAATCACATTGAAAAATAATAGATAGCCAACAGACTAAAAGAGGCCAGGAACTCCTAAGGCCGGGATCTAATTAGGAAAGGCCTGCCAAAAGAAATCCATCTTTAGTGCTTTTTTAAAGCTACTCAGGCTCGTCATCTGACGGATCTCATTCAACATCAAAACAAAGCAGTTTTTTAAAATCAGAAATGGACTTCCTGCCACTCCCCTTTTGGGTCTTGGGTTGTTAGGGTTTTAGTTTTGTTTCTTTGGGGACTTTAATTTTTTTAAATTAAAATATTTCTTTTGTGCCCTTTACTCAAGGATTTCAGGGCAGCGTATAATAAAATCAATTTTAACAGTTTGAAACCATTTAAAAGGGTAAGAGGAAATTAAATTGACTAAAGACACATTAAACACTTTGACAAGTTAAAACAGTTTAAAACCAGGGGAAAAAAGCTTGAAACAATTTGAAACTGCACATGTGCAGATTTGGATTAAATCAGCTGGGTCTATACGTTGTGATGACCTATGGTTATACGCAATTAAAATTTGAATTGAATTGAAACTGGCTCCAAAAATAGGAGAAAAAAGCCATGTTTTTTATTGGTGTCAGGAGGACACCAGCATTGGAGCAAATTGAGCCTCCAAGGAGAGGGGATTCCATAACTAAGGTGCCATAGCAGCGAAGACTCTTTCCTATGTTCTTCCACAGCATATTTCCCCCTGTGGTGGGAGAGAGGAGAGGCTCCTCCAGCAGATCTCAGTCTCGGGTTTTGTGTTTTTGCCAGTCTGTTTGGCTCCTGGAGGGGATCAGAGACAGAAAATTGATTCTCAGACCCACTGCAGTTTCCTACCTCTGTTGTAGGACTGTGGAGAAGAGTGGGGCTACCTTGCTAATCATCAGAAGAGTGTAAGAATATCCCTTCATCTACAGGATGGCTGGCAATGGCATTCTCTAGGAGGAGAATGACCTTCCTCAGCTGGTGGATTAATAGCCTAAATAAATTATCAACGTTCATCACTGGTACCATTGTACTATGGAGGGACACTAGGTAAAATAGCTTTATAGGGAACTAAACACAAAAGTAAAATGCCACCTGAGGATAGTATAGTTACAGCCTTCCTTGGGCAGTCAGAACAGCCTGCCGGTTGCCTTTTCCAGAGCTTAGAAAAGTTCCTTTTTTGCATGACAATTCAGCTCTGGGGGATTTGGAGAGTTTAGTCCAAAAAGATAACTTTTCCAAGCTCAGTTTTTTTCTAGGTATATACCTCACAGTTCTCAGCATTAATTCCCCAAATGATTTCACCAACTCAGAACAATTAATGTGTGAACAATAACCATTCTGTCTTATGAGAGGAACTGCATAAATGGTTGAGTTATTTCCAGTTCCTCCATTTCAGAAAACCCTTGGAGATGATTTCTATTAAAAAAAAAAGTTGTGTACTTCTGTAGAACTCTATCATATGAAGTACAGCAGATGCTTCCAAGTACCACTTTGATCCAGGGTGGGGAAAGCACAACCTGGAACTACATGTCGCCTCCTAGCCCCACTTCTCCAGTCCTGGAAGTCCCATGCTACTCCTCCAAAGCCTCCCAACCCACCCATTAAAAAAAAACACCAGTGCAATATTCCAGACAATATTTCTTCAACATGACACAGGAAAACACCCAAACACATGAAAATGCATGAAAGCCGCCCCTGAAAATGCCACCCCCAAGTACCTCCTCTTTCATTGTAGGCCTGCCCAAAATGATGACTGAAAATGGCAGGAGTCCAGTGAAAAACAGAGGTATTTTGCTGTGCTATGGATGGAGGTGCAGCCCACATGGGGTTTGGAGGAGGAATTTGCTCCAGGCCCCATGTAGTTGCCTACCCCTTCTCTTGAATCTAGAGTCTAAATCAGTGATTCCTGGATGTTACTGGACTTCAGTGCTTCAGAAGCCTCAGCCGGCATAGCCAATAATCAAGGATTCTGGGAGTTGTACATTTAGTAAGGATTTGGAACCACTGTCCTATATGTTTGAGTTAGACAGCCATCCATCTGCTTTCTCCCAGACGGGGACTCAAGGCCTGAAATATTTTTCAAGTAAGTTGATGCAGTTCTTCTCTTTTTTAAAAAGTTTTGAGAATTTTGTAGGTTTTACAAAGTAGATGGTTCTAATTCATTTTCTGAGCATTTCTCAGTTCTCTTTCTTCAGAATGGTGGCTACGGTAATGCGGCAAAACTAGAGAATGTAAAAAATTTCAAAAAGTACATTGTGACCTAGTAACTGGGTGGAGGGAGGTCAGTTATGAGAATAGCTAAGATTGATATGAACATGGAATGTGTATGCCAGTATTGTAGTAAAATCCGGAAGAAAAAGCTAACTTGGAAACAATCAAAGTAAATATGCTAAAAGAATGATAATGAGGAAAAGAAATATTAAGGAGATGTATAATAATTACTTTGGTCTGTACATGATTCATGCTACCTATATGCATATAAGATTAATGTCTTTATTTAACAAATCTAAAATAAATATTGGAAAAACAAAAATGGTGGTTCATATGCCATTTTGAACATTGGACAACACTCAGTTGTGTCCATCTGCTAGTGGAGCTGATTGCTGCTTTCCCTGTGCCTCAAAATATACTTTTGATTTTAGACAATTGGAGGAGCCTCTAAAAAAGAGGCTGAATGGGCAGAGGGAAGAAGAGGGCTTGACAGATTCATGTGCTTGTATGGCATTGTGCATGGACCACAGTGCTTTTGAAACCATTCTACTAGAACAACTTCAATAAAAGCATGCTTCAGAAGTGAAAGTCCAGCTGGATATTCTGGAAAGAATCCATGACCATGCCTGGTTAGAGTATTTATCACCTGCCTTTTGTTATCTGAATCCAAAAAAGTAGCATCATTAATTCTGGGAGTACATTACTTGACGTTTTTTTATTCTTTTTCCCCATCAGCAGTCCTTTAACTTGCTTTTGATACTAATAAATTTCAAAAGATTCAATAGGAAATAGTGGTTTATAGTTCAAAGAAGAGATAGGACATGGAGGGTAAAGGAGAAAGTTACATTACAGTATTTTGGTTGTGTAGAGACACTTGGAATTGCTACTGTCTTTGGGTTCCTCGTCCACTTTGTTAGAGACTTCAGTGTTCATTAGGGCTGGTGTAAGACATTTTGTTGCTTAAGTGCATGAACTAGATAGAGCCCCTTTCCATTCTATTGGTAGTTAGTTGAATTTTTCTTCAAAACTGGTGATAGGAATTGTCCTTCACTGGCCAGCTTCATTGGAGAGTGCAGGATAGGCTGCATGGCATTTAGCTTCCCCACTACTTTGTTGCCACCTCTCAGCATATGCCACCTGACTTAAATGCTGTGCTCTGTGGAACATTAAGAATGGCCCTGGTGGCTGTACTATTTTTTTAAAAATCATTTAATTTATATCCTTTCTTTCTCATGACATGGGACCCAAAGGCAGCTTACAACATGGTTAAAACACGATAGAGCTGAAAACCTGATGATAAAACTGTTAAAAACACAACTGAACAAGCTATCACATTAAAACAACATTAAGTTAAGTATAAAAAGCAGTCTTTACATTCCGGTGGAGAGCAGAGAGGGGCTCAGCCTCGTCTCCCGTGGAAGAGAATTCCACACTCTGGGAGTAGCCGCCAAGAAGGCCCTCTCATGTGTCCTTGCCAGACAGGTCTGTGCCAGTGGTGGACAAAGAGAAAGCCATCCCCTAAGGATCTTGTAATGCAGGAAGAGTGTTATGGGGATATATAATCTTTCAGATAGTCTAGACTTAAGTCATATGCCAGAAAAATGTGCTACCTCCTTCAGCTGTCTTTCAGCTGTCTTTTCCCTTAATCTGCCATTGAATTATTCCATTTTTTCTCTTTTTAATTATTGTATGTTTTAAATCTTTTTAATTTAATATTGTTTTAAGGGGTGGGTGGGGTAGGGTACTAATGTAATTATAGCATTTTTATGCTGTAAACTGCCCTGATTGCATTGCAGAGGGGCGGGTTAGAAATAATTAATAATAATAATTAGCTAGACAGGTTCCCCTCACAAACCCCTACGGGGTCATTTCTATCAACTGTCCTAGGGGAAGGATCCTGGAAGGAGAGGCAAGCAGGAAAATGAAGAGCACCTCTGGCTCCTGTTTCAGCTTGGGCTGACTTTTCCTTTACTCTCAGGGCCTTTTGCCATCTGCTGCCCTGTTAGATAAACCTTTATGTGCTGTCTTAAAAGTCTTCATGTTAGTTTCTATTGATGTATTTTTATTTGTAAGCAGCCTTGCCAACATTTTTATCTAGAAAGGCCACATATGAATAATTATAACAAATAAATAATCATCTTCCTCTGAATAAATTTCACTTAGCTACATAAGCTACTGATGGAACTGGTTTGTTTGTTCCGAGAATAGTTTTATGTAGAGATTAAAGAATGCTCTAGGGCATAGTACTTCCTACTCTAATTACAGACTTCTCAAACACAGTTTAATAAAGTTGATTCTTGGCTTTTAAAAACTTGGATGAGTGAGAAAGATCTAATCTACTAGTCTGCATGTTTTGTCTCATTTCCCAATATCTGTTTTTTAATAAGTGTAGCTTTTACAGGCGTAATTCAGTTTATCAGTACTTCTAAAATTCTTGACACTGTTTTTGTTCCTGAATTTTGTTTTTAAAGGGAGTGACTCAGATTGACAATGATCTAAAGGCGAGGGCATCAGCGTACAATAGTCTGAAAGGCAACCTTCAGAACTTGGAAAGGAAGAATGCGTGAGTTGTTTTGATGTTCTGTAAGGCACTCTAAAATAAGCTAATCAATTTGATTTCAGTATGACTTTGAAATAATACTTTTGTCATACAAGAACCTGAATTTGGATTTAAGCATATAAACTCATTTGTATGGGGAATAGGGTATCAAATAATACTTTTTATAAGGCCAGGATCCAAAGACATACATCCAAAGGCACTTTGGACTTCTTTATTTCAACCCATGTTGGAACTAGCACTGTGGCTGAGAATTCTAAATGAATGCCCTTCCCTAAACTGTAAATTCCAGGATTCCATAGGATAGTGCCCTAGCTGTTAAAGTGGAATCATAGCACTATAATTGTGTAGTGTGAAAGGGCCCATACTATTGGCAAGTTCCTTCTAATGTTTAGTCTAATTTTGTTTTCTTCTAATTTAAACACATTTTAGTCCTGTCCTGTGAATGAACAGAAATAAAATTTGCCCTACCTACAGGACAACCATCTTCAGATATTTGAATATGGCTATCATGTCATTTGTTGTTAATCTCTTTTCCAGATTAGACATACACAACTCCTTCAACCTTTCCTCATAAAACTTGTCCCCAGACCCCTCACCCCTCATCTTTATTCCCTTCTCAGGATATGATTTAGTTTATTTAAAGGTGGCAACTGCTAGTTGATAGATGGGACAGATAGGAATTAAAAAGAAGCCTGAGGAGGAAAAGTGGAGAAACGTAATATTTGGGGGTCTTGTTTAGGCCACACAAGGAAATCACATGATAGTAAGCCATGCCACACATGCTGAAACAACCACACGCATACACACACACACAAATATGGCTGAGGAATCACAATACAGTATGACCCCAGATTCACTTACCCATGTTAAAAAAAAATAATACATGGTTTCTTTAGGCATTTTCTAGGTCCTCCAGTGCAACTCTGTGGTATGCTTCTGCCAGAAGCTGATCATAGAGTCACACTGGAGGACCTAGAAGATGCCTAGAGAGGTGTTCTCTCCAGGCATCTTCTAGGTCCTCCAGCGTGACTCTATTGGGCCAGAAGTAATTCATTTTAATAGGGTTCACTATTATTCACAGTTTCCGGTATCCCCAGTAAGTCTGGGAATGTATCCCCTGTGGATACAGGGGTCGTACTGTAGAGAAAATGTGAGAAGTGCCGAAACCAAGAACACACACACATACCTGTATATATAATACACAACAGATTTATGGATAATATCTGTTTCAACCAAAAGGGTCTTCTTCAAAGTATAAAGAATATTTACAACCACCAGTTCTGAGAACAAACCTTTATCTTACTAATACATAAACTTCCCCATTCATTTAACAGGAGTAATATTTTCATAAGCAAGACCATTGCATAAGTAACATAATGATAGAATAAGAAAAATACACGTAAGTGACATAATATCTAAATAATAAGCAAGCACCTGCAAAATACTTGGATGGAGACTTCATTTATATGTTGTATGTGCCACTAAAATGATTAGTTTGAAGGCATTTGAATCCTTAATATTCTTAACGAATGTCCTAAAAAAAACCCTATTTCTTTTGACATAGGCCTGGTACACACAACACCCTTTTTTATTGTTTTGAGAACGCACAAATTGTGTTATCTTATATCTAAAAACTTCACAACTGGTCTGATGGGCATAGCTTAATCTGTAAATAAAAGGTTGTTTTTTCATGTGGAAGATAGTAAATGTATTATCTAAATCATGACAGATTGACTTGAATTGTATAGATTGACTTGAATTGTATAGTTCAAAGGGTGTTTTTTGGGAGGGGGGGTTACAGACTTGTATTTGTATCACTGTTACTTTCCCAAAACATATCTCTGCTACAGATGATCTCTTCTGCATATCAATTCTTTCAGAAACATGCTAGATATCTCATCATTGAAAGTAACGTTATTCAGAACAAATTGAAGAGTAGAATTGTAGATTCACTTTCTGATCTTCTTGTTCTTTGATAGGGGGAGTTTGTTAACAAGAAGTCTGGCTGAAATTGTGAAGAAAGACGACTTTGTACTTGATTCGGAATACTTGGTTACATTGTTAGTGGTTGTACCAAAGTAAGTCTGTCTTCCTGCCCCCCGCCCCCATAGTGTAATAGAAATAGAAATACTGTAAAAGCAAAAATATTCTGATAAGAGGGAGAAAGATCTTACTGTGCTGTTTACTGAAATTGACATAAACCATCATGTATATTAGTGAAAGGTACGTGGAAGAAAGTGTCATCATGCTAAGTTGTGAGTTTGTCTTCATAGTGTTTAAGTTTCAGCAAGAGCACTTTGAAATTAGTAATGCAATGTTTCGAATAAAAGTGGAGGCACTCTTACTAGGTTAGCAAAATCCTGCTACTTCAAATGAAGTTAGTCAATAAAAATCTAACCAAGGTGTAATTTCCTCTCATCTCCCACCAGTGCTTTGAGGATCTTGTTGGTTTGGTCTACTTTAAGTGTTCGTTTATAAATTAACAAAGTCAATCAACACTTCACTTCTGATGACTCAGTTTTATTTTCCTTGCTTTTGTTCTCCACATTTTACCATACAACCTTAGTAGAGTCGTAGTTAATATACACTATGTTGAAGTTTGAGCTGATTTATTAGAAGAATGCCAGTGGCTCTTTAGAGGTGTCTAACTTTTTAAAATGCTGGAAAATTCTGCTAAAAACCATTATCTTATAAAAAGGAGACCTTTTTTAAACCAGCAAGAAACCAAAGTAGGGCTGAAATAAGGTTTTAAACGTAGCTTGATATGTAATTATATAAAACATTCTGTAACCTGGAGAAGGGAAATATGTGGTCCCCAGATGTGGCTGAACTGTAGGTCCTATCTACCCTTACACTGGCTAGGGATGGTGGTAGTTATAATTAAATAACTTCTGGAGAGCCACATGGCCTCAACCCAGCTATAAATCTAAAGTTTTATACAGTGCTGCCCAAAGGCTTGGGACTCTTAACAACTGTGGAACAGAATATAATGGGTTTTGTTGTTGTTGTGTGCCATCAAGTCACCTTCATCTTATAGTGACCCTGTGAATCAGAGACTACCAAGATACCTTGTTATCAACAGCATTGCTCAAGTCTTGCAAACTTAGGGATGTGGCTTCTTTGATTGAGTAAATCTACCTGTAATGTACTATTTTCCTACTGCCTTCCAGTTTATTGAGCATTAATTGTCTTTTCCATTAGATCATATCAAATGTCCAAAGTACTATAGCCCCCAGTTAGTCATTTTGACTTGTAGTGAGAGTTAAAGCTTGATTTGCTCTTGCACCCATTTATCTGCCTTTTTACTACTCCATGGTAGCCATATAACTCCTCCAGTACGACATTCCATATGACTTGATTTTCTCCCTGTCAGCTTTTTTCACTGTCCAGTTTTCATATCCATAGATTAAAACTGGAGATACTATGGTGTGAATGATCCTGACTTTCATATTCTGTGATGAAGATCTATTTCTGTTTTAAATTTCACCCTGTATCTGGTCTATTCTGGATGTTACATACCATTCAGAAAGGAATGTTATTTAGGAAGGTATTTGAGTTCAGACTTGCAATGCAAGCCTGTTAATGTTAGGAGTAAGTATTATTGAGCGAAAATTTAAATCAGAATAAGCGTGCTTAGAATTGCTGCCTTAGAAATCCAAGGAATGATGGTCATTTAGAGTTTCAGCTGGATACAAAAGGTTTTGCCCTTGACAACCAAATGATTTTTTTTCAAAAAAATAAAACCTAAGTACAAAATCACAACAGCTGTAATTCCCTAGGAACAACTTGTATGCAAGTTCATGTCCATATTATCTAAAACTTCTAACTGAGAACTTAAAACAGTTGATCTGCAAGTAAGCTTTTGGTGTCATATTTACATTATCTTGGGAACAGGCCCCTGAATTCATTGTGATGGATGGAAGTCACATCAGGGATGAACAATACTGTTCTGTGAACCAATTTTCTATCCTTGCAGTTGACTTACCATTGAATGTGTGATAAGGATTACACATTCAACACATCTTTCATATCTAAAAGCTTTGTTTTGATTTGTTTTGTTCAGGGGATTGTTTTTGTTTTAGAATCACACACACAGACATAGAGGTCAAGCACTTCTGAAAATGGTTGTCTGTATGTCCAATAAGAAGAGTTCATCTATGTATGTTTTCTCTTCCCAGTCTTCCAATTAGAGTGAGTCATTCATGGAGATGCTGAAGTGTGGCTGACTTTAAAGATGGTGGTGGGGTGGGGGGAATGAAATTACCATGTTTTAAAATGAACCAGGTAGTTTGAATATGTTGCAAGCTTTTCAAACTCTTCAAGTGTCTCTTTTTTGTGTGCTGAGTGTAAAGTTTGTGCAGTAGACTGTGTTTCCTATTTTTTTTATGAGAAACATGGACTTGGAAAAAAAAAAAAGTCCAAACTGGTGTTTTTAAAAATAAGATGCCTTAAAAATAAAGTCAGAGTGTGTCTCATTATGGACTCCTAAATTAAATGTGATTGTCTCAGAGGCGAAATCTACGCTACACAAATAATCCAGTTTGAAGCTGGAATATTTGCCATGGCTCCTTCCTATGGAATCCTGGGATTTGTAGTTTGGTGAGGTGTCAGCACTCTTTGGCAGAGCAGTCTAAAGGCTTCGTAAAACTACAAATCCCATTATTCCATAGTGTGGTGTGTAGTGTGGATTTGACCTCAATATTTGTGAGTTTTCCTCATTTATCAGAAAGGAAGGATGTATTCAACTGTTAAAAAAATTCTCCCCTGCATTTTTTTTTATTTTAAGTCTTGTCAAACTGAAATGGGTGTGTGCTATATGCAATATTCTGTGCATGCAGACAGGCCTTTTAGAACTCTCCATTTTCACATTATATCCTTTCTTACCTGCAAACCACTCCTGAAGAGCAGGGGCCTGCCAGAGCACTATTAAATGCAATGTGCAATTCAGTACCTGAACAGGAAAATGGGCAGCCCTGTTTTGCCCACAGATATGTTTGGGGTGCACACCAAAAGGCACTCTGTCTTGTGGCCAATGTATCTTGAATGCACTGTTGCTGACAGCAATGAATAGAACTTGGTATGTGCCCCCCCCCTGCAATAGGCAATACATTTAACCTTTTCTTCTTTTTTTAGGTCAAATTTTAATGATTGGATGAAGCAGTATGAAACTTTGACTGACATGATAGTTCCACGATCCAGCAAGTAAGTTTTGTTTCATTTTTTCTATTCCTTGAAGCAGAGAAAACAAGTTTTGAGGACCTGGCTTGTCTAATGCTTTAAATATTTTGTTCTTTCTCTAAAAACTTGATTCCTTTAGAGTTCCTACATTACTCCTTATACCTGGCTTTTGGTCATTCTGTCCAAATTGCATCCCTATACAATAGGTTTTACAGCTGCTACCCTCTTCTCAAGTTTGAATTTAGTGTGACCCAGCCTTTACTTTTATTATGGTGTGGTCTTAGCTTGGTCTTAGCTCTTCTCCTCAGCTCGAAAGGCAGGAAAGCCATGATAATTTTTTGTGCCCACTGTTGTGCTTCCTTTTCTGTGGTTAATTGCTTTCCAGTTATTTTCCCTCCTGATCTCAAGAGTAGATGCAGGTCAACCTCTTTGTCTGCAGGAAATACGTTCCAAGACCCCCATGGATACCTGAAACTGTGGATAATAGGGAACCCTATTATTTTTAATGAGACAAATGCCAGAGGTTGACCATAGAATCACATTGGGGCACCTAGAAATGCCTAGAGAGAACATATTTTTTCAGATGTGGATAAGTGAAACCATGAATACTGAATCTGTGGATACGGGGGGTCGACCTGTACTTTTTTTTCTCCTTTAAAGAAACACTCTCTGAACCTTGTCTCCCAAGTAGAGACAGGAGAACTTACCTTGTGGTCCAGACTGTGAGATTTTCTCTGGTTTGCACACAAAGAGAACAATTTGTAAAATGAAGGGAAGCATGTCCTGTTGGCTGGACTAGGAGCACTTTCCATCTCTTTTCTACAGCTTTTCTCCTGTTTCTTCAACAAACAAGTTGCATGTGAGCTGTGCTTTTTTAAAGCAGACCCTGAAGTCAGAAAAAAAATCATGAAAAGCGTTTCTTTTCTAGGGTCTCTAAGCCATCCTGATAGTGGACTCCCACACCCCCTCATTTCTCTTCTCCCCTTTTGTTCTCTTGCTTGCCTCTCTGCTCTCCATCTTTGCATCTGGATGTTGGGGAGAATTTTCTCAGTTGTAGACTTCTCCCTTCTGCCCTGGGGCTGAGGATTGCTTTGTGCCACTTTGATGCATGGACATTTTTGTTCCTGAGAGGATTTACTTGGTATTTTCTCCTGCACCACTCAAGATCACCAGGGATCTTGAGTTGTTATTGGTTTATTTTTCCCCATGAAAAGGAAAGGGCCTTCTTTCCTGTACTAGTAGGCAACAGATGAGGCAGTGATCCTTTTGATACGTATGCCTTAATGTCCTTTTAAAAAATTGTGTTTTTTTTTTAAAAAAAACCTCTTTGTGGCCTCTTTGAATATTTATTTGAACATTCCCTTTGAGCATGGAGGATTTGCCTTGATGCAAGAGTTTCCAAGCCCACTTCCCTGTCATCATTGCTGTTGTAATAACTATGAGACTCTGAGATCATTTTCCTAGAATTTGGGAAGCTGTACATTCAATACCCATTATGACGCACTCTCAGGATCTGAATCAGAGTTCATGTCTCAAGTCTCCAGATTAAACAGGGCCTTTCCTTGCACTCTAGCTTTTGTACATGTTCTTAATGAATCCTGAGACAGAATGGGTAATGCTGCCCCATTTAACAAGGGGCTTGTCTATACGAGACCATAAAAAAATGGAGTCCCTTGTAGTAATGACATTTCACAGCAGCTGTGACCTGTCCTAATGGTTTTTCTGCCCCCTTAAGCTTTATCTGCCTGCTAGGAAACATGGCAGCTGCGAGTGATTTACTCACATTTGCACTTACCTGATTTTGCCAACGATGATCTTTTTTTAAAAAAAACAAACCTATATCCAAGGTGCGATTGAGTGATTTTTCACTTTAACACAAAAGCAGGAGGGGGAAAAAAATACCCACCCCATTTTCTTTCCTTAGCACTTGTCCAATGTGGCGGCAGCAGATGCTTGCCTTGCTAGCAAGTCCCACCCGCTTGTGCTCATCCAGCCAATCAGATTTGTGTTTCCTCTCGTTTGGGCAAGCAAATCAGATTGACTTGCTTGTCCTAACAAGCAGAAATGTGTACCCTCTTGTTTTTTAAAAAGACAAGAAAAAACACAAAGCCTTTTCTGGAGAGGTTTTGACGCCCCTCCTTCACAATATGGTGAAATCATGCAGAATGCCATCAAGACAGGTAGGATTCTCCTTGCATTCTGTAAGGAGTTTTTTTCACTGTTTGGACAACCCCATCATCATGGTGAATGTCTGTTCGTACTGATCTGGTTGTAAGGAGTTCATGTTTCCATCTGCGGATAAGACTGCTGGCTCCTTCGTTAGTGACTTGTGCCTGCCACCAGGTGGTGAAAGACTGGATAGCCCACAAGAGCAGGATAGTGCTGGAGAAAGCATGGATTTGGGACACTGGTTTCTTAGGTGGCTTCCTTGCTTTCCACATTTTCCTTTCATGCCTCAAAATGCTTCCTTCCATCAAGCTGTCAAATTTTGTAGCTCCTTCTTTCTGTAGTCTCTTTGATAGTTCATCTCTTCTTTCCCAAGGTCTCTGAATAGCTCAGATGACCCAACAGAGAGGGCAGCCTTACAACTCACCACAGTCAAGATGACATAGCAAGAGTGAGAGACAATCAAGCCAGGCCTTCCACTTCTATAGCAAACTTAATCTGAGAATATCTGACAGCAGGAATTCCCATGGTTTTTTTGCTCACCTTTCTCTGACCCCTCCTTCTTTTGTTGTTTTTAAGGGAAAAACAGTCAGATATTTTCAGGTACAATGTATCTGACTGCCACCAGATAGCAGCAGAGAGAAACCTCATTTCTCCTAGACACACACAGGGAGAGACTTGTTGGAAACCTAGAGGCAGTTTCTCAAATATCAACTCAGTTTTCACCTCCAATAAGGTTAGAAAGGTTAGAATACTAGCAAAATCTCTGTGCCTAATCTTGACAGGCAATTCCTGTGATCTTTTTCAAGGCTATCAGTTCTGATGTTACTGCATAGCTACAGCAAAGAAAACATTCACGTAAATGAATGCATTGCCAGGTGGGCAATATATGGGCAACAAACAGGTAATTTGGCAGGGAGAGAAGACTAAAACCATGTTGCTGAGATACAACTGCAAATTATGTCACTGACAGCCATAAAAAGCCAATTAAAATGAGAGTTTACTGTTTGCTTTAAAGGGCCTTTCATGGTATGCCATCAAATTTTAGTAGCAGGAGAGGAGGTTTCCTCTTCTTATTCCTCCCCACAATCTCATTCAGATGTGAAATAAAAGGTGGGGAGAGGGAAAACTCCCCAGCCCAAATCAAAATTCAAAACCAATCTTAAAAGGTCAAAACAGTCTCTGTGCCCATTTCATTCTTCAGAGAACATAGGTGACATAATTTGTCAGACATTATCCACATGTAGGAGTCCACTTTATAAATCTTAAGGACTTGGAAGAAGTTCACCCGTTATTGCCTCTTTGATTTTTTTGTGAGATCCACCACTGGATCGTATCCTAGATAGTGAAACAGTGCCTCAGAGAGGACAGTGGTCTTCACCAGGGCCATAGCATTTCCCCCCTGAAATCCAAGATTCTTCAATGAGTACTTCTTTTCCTAAATTCCTTTTCTAAGACAATTAAGTTAAAATTAAAATCTGTAAACAGTAAGAAAATGCTTAACATATCTGATATATTACTTTTTCATGGGCAGTTATGGCAGAGCTTAAAACATCTTGCACCCTCCCATAGGTACTAGAGTAATGCTTTGCTTTTGGATGCTGTCAGGACTGTTAATGGACAATGACAGGACTGAGAGTTCAGTGAAAAAGCTGAAGACTTCAAATTATGCAAGACATATAGCACGAGGAATTTTTACTATCAGAGCTGCCTCAGTTGCGTCCCTCCTAGCTATAGCCTTGTATTCTTTTTGTTGTTGTTGTTGTTGGGGTGAGGGAATTTGTGGCCCTCCAGATGTTCTCCAGGAGTGATGGGAACTGTAGCCTTTCGTTGCTCTAAGCATTACTGAAGACTCAGCAAAATACACAAGGCTGTACTAAAGCTTCCATTTTCATCACAGATATCATTCTAGTCTCTCTGGGCTGTGGATGATATTGCCAAATGCTCTGTCTAGTTCGAACACTGGAATGTGGATGCACCTTCTATATCATATGTGCCTCCATACCCTTTTAAAAGGTTATCTTTCAGGGTGAGAAGGCAGTGTATTAAAATGTGTACTTGCAGAGATTTAAGGATAAGCATTATGCATGGCAGTCTCCCAAGAAGGAAATGATCATAGCCAACAAAAAAGGCCTTGGCATTCCTTTCATTCTCAGAGGGCTTCTTTCAGTGCTAAAAATTTTACAATTACACAGTCTTTCCTGCAGTAAGACCAGATTCCCTCCTAAAAGCACAGTGCCCTCCTTTGCTAGATCTACCCCTGCCCAGCTGGCCAAAGTTCTGGAACCACCCATCACCCTATGGGGAAGAGGTGACTCTAGCACTGCTTTTCTGCTTAAGAGATGCAGCCTCAGATCAGTGAGTCACACTTGCAACATAGGCAAGAGCCTAGACGTGCAGACAGTTCTCAATCACAAATTCCTGTCTGAGTTCTTGGAGCTGTGGTGGATTGCTCAGTGAAAATGTGGGGAAAAGGCAAATTCTATGTTGAGCATAATTAGAGAAGGAATCAAAATATAGCTTGCAGTATCATACTGCCCTTTTAGGACTCTGTAGTGTGGCCATACTTAAAATACTGTACAGAATTCTGGTGACTACACCTCCAAAGGGTTATTGGATGTTGCAGAATTGAAAAAGGTGAAGAAATGGGCAGCAATCCTAATCAAAAGTCTGGAGCAACTACCCCATGAAGAAAGCTTTCTTAGTCTGAGCTGTTCCTTAGGAAAAAAGCCAAGTCAGGGGAGACATGATAGAGGTGTATAAAATCATGTGCGGTGTAGAGAAAATAGCAGAAAATGAAAAGGGAGATTCTCCCCCCACCCCTACCATCATTATAGAGCTCTCGTCCACTGAAGCTGAATCGTGAAAGGTTCAGTACAAAGAAAAGATTTTTCCCCTTCCTATGGAATTCTGGAATTTGTAGTTTTACAAGGTCTTTAGCCTACTCTGCCAAAGAGTGCTGGTGCCTCACCACACTACAAATCCCAGGATTCCATAGGAAGGAGCCATGGCAAATGATCCAGTTTCAAACTGGATTATATGTATAGTGTGGGTTTGGCCTTGACTCAACTGGATTGACAAGTAGAAGACTGAGATGGCATGCTTGAATCATAGAGCAGCTAGCCTTAAAATTGCCCAGAATTCTCTTGGAGGCAGGACAACAAGGCTGCCATTATGCCTGGATCCCTGAAACAATATCTGTGCTTTAGTTCTTGTGTTCCTCTGTTCTCATTTGGTGGGAGGTCTGGAAGCTATGCCTTATGAGGAGCAGCTTAGGGAGATGGGCATGTTTAGTCTGGAGAAGAAAAGGTTGAGAGGTGACATGATAGCCAAAGTTTAAATATTTGAAGGGATGTCATACTGAGGATGGAGCAAGCTTGTTTCTGCTGCTCCAGAGACTAGGGTACAGAACAATGGACTCAAACTACAGGAAAAGACATTCCACCTAAACATTAGGAAGAACTTCCTGATGGTAAGAGCTGTTCGGCAGTGGAATACGCTGCCTCGGAGTGTGGTGGATTCTCCTTCTTTGGATGTTTTTAAACAGAGGCTGGATGGCCATCTGTCGGGTATGATTTTATTTTGTATTCCTGCATGGCAGAGGTTGGACTGGATGGTCCTTGTGGTCTTTTCCAACTCTATGATTCATTTACTCAGAAGAAATAACTGGAGCTACTGAAAGCTTTTATAATGTAATAAATGGTAGTAAGCATAGTGCAATTTTAAAGAGAACATTTAATTTATACTTAGTTTGTGAGCTAGCTTTTGCTGTGAAGGACAAAACTTTGAATGTGAAATGTGATCCAAGTATCTCTCCTACTAAGAATGGCAAAGGTGAGCTGCACTATGACTGTAAAAAGGTATGCTGTCTGAAGTCTTGCATTGTAATCTATTAGCAGTGCCGCTGTGCCTCAAGCCACTAAATTGATCTTGCTAGTCTTACAGATTACTGTTTTTATTTATGTCAGTTCTCTTTTTGGCCTGTGATCTTTGGCATCTTTTTCTTTGCAGTGTTCTTTCTGAGGATCAGGACAGTTACCTCTGTAATGTCACTTTATTCAGGAAGGCAGTGGATGAGTTCAGGCACAAAGCCAGGGAAAACAAGTAAGTGGCACTACAGTTTGTTTTGCTGCTGAGTAGAAGTTACATGGCAACCTGCAGTTTCTACTCCTTTCCTGCTACAGGTTTATGGTCCGTGACTTTCAGTATAATGAAGAAGAGATGAAGGCAGACAAAGAAGAAATGAATAGGCTCTCTACTGATAAGAAGAAACAGTTTGTAAGTTAAATGTCAGTTTGTGTGGTTAAGGATCAAAGATCATTCTTCAAACCACAAAATAATTCTTTGCCTACTCTACCTCTGCTTTATGGGCATGTATGTAAAGTAAAGGATCATTGAGTATAATTTCTTGACATATAAGAACCATTGTACTAACTGCAAAATGAGCAAAGCAGCCTTCAAGAGTATGAAAAGTTTTCTAGTAATTACAGAAACAAAAATCAGAGAAGGGTAATAATGCCTTTTATAAGGACCACTAAATTAAAGTATTAAAAAAGTGATGCATAACTAACACAAGCTTTCATGTTCTTTAGAACTCTTCATTGGGCATTTGGGGAAGAGCAGAAGAAACACAGAGTATAAACAACTTTAATTCTTCACCTTTTTGCTTATTCTGTGGTAACCCATTTTGCAGCTGCAGACTGCAGGCCAGTTAATCAAGCCAGAAGTCTTTTGTTTCTTACCTTTTCCCCTAATTTTTGCACCATCATGCCTGAGAAGGAGTTCTGGAGAACCTGAAAGCTTGTGCCACTTTCATAACACTTCTCTCTGGCTTTTCTTTGCAAACAAAGATTCAGGAAGGACTCATCCCGCGCTTTCTGCAAGCGTGCTGATGACTAAAAAGGCCAATCCGAGATAAACAAGTCCGGTTGCAAAAAGCACAGCAGAAGGTCTCCTTGGGTGATGTTTTTGGGTTGTGATTCTTTCTGCGTTGTCCTAGAAAACGAGATATCTGCCTATCTCTGATACTTGTTTACACCCATGGATCACTGTTTTGAGGTTGTTGGATTTGTATGTTTCAGTACTTATAGGCTATACCCTTTAAATGAAGGTTCATGTGCATCATGTGCAGTTTTCTGCAGTGGGAGTTGTGTTTGACCTGTAAAAATTAGAACAAATGATATTAGGAAGAAACTTGTGGCTCAAAGTAGGTAAAGAAATAATTGGAGAAGTCCTAGCTACTTTAAATTAGTTTATGTCTAAAGGGCCAGATGAATTATATTCCAGGGTAATAAATGAATTTGCAGACATGATCTGTAATTTCAGAAATCTTTGAGAAAACAAGTAAGAGAGAGGTTAGAAGCCTGAAAACTAGCATATGTCCCTACTTTAAAAAAAAGAGGAGAAATAGATCCAGGAAACTGGAGATCTGCTGCTCTGTTATCAATATCGGGCAGTAGTCTAGAACAGATTATTAGGAAAGAATTGACTGATTAATAGGAGCCAAGATGGATTTATCAAGAATGAATCATGCTAGAGCAAACATATCTCCTTTTTGGATAGAATGACCATTTCCATTTTGTATAGGAAATATAGTAACATTGCCATACACGAAACAGATTTTAATATAGCAGAAAGTCTTTTGGTGCTTGAAATCACTGACTGGTTTTTCTGTTCAACCACAGGGACCTCTAGTTCGATGGCTGAAAGTTAATTTCAGTGAAGCTTTCATTGCATGGATTCATGTGAAAGCACTAAGAGTCTTTGTTGAATCTGTTCTAAGGTAATTTTTCCCCCTCTCCCCCCCCACCGCATAGGTAAGATTAGATCTGTTGCTTCTCCTCCTCAAGAACTTCTCTTTGAGAACCACTCAGTTCAGTGATCTTAGTAGCTCTTGCAGCCATCATGGTTCAAGGGTTTGCTGAATTAAATGAATATTTTAATGAAGATGTTAATAACTGATTTATGCCTATATGAATGAGGTTACAATTTGAGTCACCAAAGAACCAAAGAAATTATCTTATTATTAAAATTTTATTTTCTGAGGTATATTAAGTCATCAGAAGCGTACACTTAAAGCAAAATATAAACAGCTCACATATTTAGTGAGTTATTTTACTATTTATTTGAATATAGTCCTAATTAGGATTACAAAAATGAGCTTGGCTTTGCATACTCACCACTCCTCTGGTATGCTTGTAAGAGAAGTATTGAAGTTTCCACTTCTCCGTTAAGTTTCTTGCAGTTTAGTATGTCTAACATTTAAACTGTGGTTAACCTTTACTATGATTCGTTTGAAACAAATCAAATTCATAACCATGGTTTAGTGTCACATCTGAACCAACCTTTAACGTCAGTCGGACCTCTGCATCCATGGTTTCAGTTTTCCATGGGACATAAAATAGGGACACGTACCATAGAGTTGTGCTAGAAAATGCCTAGAAAGGTGTCCTCTATAGGCATTTTCTAGGTACTCTGAGACAACTCTATAGTATTTTTTTATTGGAAGTCCTTTATTTTAATCGGGTTCTCTATTATCTGTGGTTAGTCTGGGAACTGAACCCCGCTGGATATGGGGGTCTGACTGTACTTAAGTAATTGATGACATGAATAGATGCACCTTTAACCTTTTCCTGAAAAGTCTGTATACATTAAAAGCAGAAATACTTCTACAGCTGTTTCTTCATCTATTGCAGAAGTGATTTAATGTAATGTAAGACTGTGTTTCATATGTGACTGCTGAGCAGCTCTGTGTGGAATAGTATCTATAACTCAGAACAGATCATGGGGAGCCATATCATAGCTGTTTAAGAACTGACAACAAGGCTGTGAAAAACATGCAGCTATAATAAACCTGCAGAATGTTTTCTTCCCCCAGTGCCTCCAATGGGGCCATAAGCCTAATACTGTATTTCTGTGCCATTCACTCCACTAGATGCCTGTGATTGCAGGGAAATGGCAGTAGGCAATTACTGATACTTGCTCTTTGTGAATTATAGTTGCATATGGTATATATGGCTGTCTTGTAGTTCCTACGTGACTCTGCTTTACCATAAGTACTATACTAAACTAAAGTTCTGTTTCTTTGTTTACATCTATGTCAAAGGCTTCTATTCCTAGAGGTCGAACAGTTAGCACTGATGTGACAATCTTTATCATAGGACTGGGCAAGTTGCAGGTCCCCTGTTGGATTGTAGTTTTCCTCAGCACTAACAAGCATAGCTAATGGTGAGGAATGCTAGGGTTACAGTCCAACAACATCTGGGTGGTGCAGTGTGCCCACCTCTGCCTTATCAAACAGGAATTGCTTATTGCAGCTCCAAGAGACATAAAGCATGGTAAAGGGTTGAAGCATTTTGATATTATAGTTTTTGGTAGTTAATTATTGTGTTGAAAGCATAAACATAAGAAACATCCAAGAAATAAAATCATATTTTCTGTTAGACTTTGATAGGGAAGAGTCATCAGATACTTGCATAGAATCATTTTAAAAATTCTTTGTCTGATCTTCAGGTATGGTTTGCCAGTTAACTTCCAGGCTATGCTCCTTCAACCCAACAAGAGAACAATGAAGAAACTGAGAGAGGTTCTCTATGATTTGTACAAGCACCTTGACAGCAGTGCAGCAGCAATCATTGATGTGAGTAACAACGTATCCACTGGCAACACAGGTGTTTAAACATGACATTGCTTCTACTTGGCTCTGAAACAGCTAATCAATCTGCCTCCATTCTAGCAGGAAGGGACAGTATTGATTGGATGGTTCATAAGATTCTCTGGGTACCGGGCAAGTACAAACAGGGTTCATAGGTTGTTTCATGGTATGTTACATAGAGTGTCCTTGCACATACTACTACAAATGAATGACATTGTACAGGTGCACACAGTGGAAGATCTGACATAGTTCATCCCCCATTAAGCAGTATTCACCACCATTATTCAGTTGGTAATGGAAGATAATTGACTTTTCTCTGAACTGGATTAACTCCTTGCCAATATTTATGCATCTGGCTTTTTTTATCTACATCAGAGATGGATGGTGGGGAAGGAAGGTTAGGAGGCTTCCTTAACCCCTCAGGATAGGATACCTTGTTGAGGGCTGCACCCTGTATCCCATTCCTGCAAAAAAAAAAAAAAAAAAACATATTTTTTTTTTTTTGCCCTAAACACCCTAAAGAGGCATGCGGCCATGTCAGGATCTTGGCCTGAGGCTCTGCCTGGAGCCTTGTAGCTAGTCCTTTTTTAGAACGCAATCTGGGAACTTCTCTGCCTGGAATTTCCAAGAACTATGTCTTCCTTTTCTAAGTATGCTGCCACCACCTCTTGAATTGCACCCCCTTTACATGTGGTCCAAGAGGAGACCACAGGGAACTTGGGAACCCTCTGCCACTTCAGAATTATTACCACCCCTCCCTTCTACCCAGAAGTAGAGAGAAAGAACCACAGTGACTGCTAATAGACAAGTGACCCGTTAGCTTTGAAGATAAAAAAAAGAAACTTATTTTATTCAAGTAAGCTCAATATGCAGATATCTCCATGGGAAAGCCCTTCTTTCCTAGGCATATCTTAAGGTTACAGAAATAGCAAAATCAGTCAGTTACATCCAGCCAAAGGAAATAAAAACATAATCCCTAACGCATTGGCTTAAACATTCCCTAAAACCTACTCACAATATGAAGTTCAGGCTTTGATCATCTTTGCCTGAGATGAGCCCATCCCAAAGCATGCCTTTATCTGACCCGCTGCTGGGGTCTTTGAGACATGAGGCCTCCATTTCAAAGTCCCATTGTTCTTCTCTTTCTCCGACACATTGTTCAGCTCCTTTTGTTCCACTCTCAGCCTCGTGGCTGCACCTAGCATTTATACCTTTTTCAAATTGTCCCTCTGGCAGTCCTAATTGGTCAGTTCTGCCTCGACTGGAGGCGCTACCTTTCCTCCAGAGCTCCAATTAACCCTTGATTTACCTGATAGCTGTGCTGCAGATACCTGATCGCTGTTTGCAGGTAATGGGAGATGTAGTATACCTATCTCATTATCACAGGCCATATTTGCCAAGCCCCCCCCCCCACAAGCCATTTTAGACCTAGGAGAGACCTTCTTTAAACAACAGGAAGCAGAAGTCTCTTCCTATTCCAGTAAAGTCCTCTCTTGGGCCTAAATTGGCTTGTGGGGTATGTGGCAAAAATGCCCCACACAACCTCTAGAAGACATTTTGGGGGGAAGAATTTTGACCTGGGGGGCACATGCAACCCACAAGCTGCACTTTGTGTGCCCCAGTCTACATGAACTACATGATCTACATGAGCATCTCTTCAGGTTTTCAGTCATTCTTCCCAGCTTTCTCTAGAGATGTCAAAAATTGAACATGAGTCTTTTCTGCAAGCAAAGCAGATACTTTTTATCTCTCCTTGTTCTTCCCCCATTTCTGTTAAGACTGATTTAAAAATTATCCAAAGGTGACATTCAAGTGTTTGGGGTTTACTATGTATTAATCACATATTTTAAAGGAAAGTTGTGACCATCATTCCTCCTTATAGAGAAGCCCTACAGTTACTATCTTAGGAGGAAAATGGTTTACGCAGAGTTGTAACTGGAGATCAGATTTCAACCAAATTGGTATAGTTTTCTGAAATTCTGTAGTATGTCATAATATACTTCCCAACTATTTACTTCCACTTTGCTTTGCTTTTCTCCTTTTTCTTGTCTTCCTTTTGTTTGGGGCTTTTGTTTGTTTGGTTTTGGGTTTGTTTTTTGAATTCATTCACAACAAATGTAATTGTGTCAATTCATGTTTTTTGTTGTTGTTTTGTTGTGCTTTCAAGTTATTTACAATTTATGTGGACTCTAAGGCTAACCTATCATGGAGTTTTCTTGGCAAGATTTGTTCAGAGGGCTTTTACTTTTGCCTTCCTCTGAGGCTGAGTGTTACGTGCCCATCGGCACTCAGTGGGTTTCTGTGACCAAGTGGGGATTCAAACCCTGCTCTCCAGAGCCATAGTCCAATGCTCAAACCACTACACCACACTGGCATGTTAATTTTTATACATGCTGTTAATATCTCAGGACAAAATACTTATAACAAGACAACAACAGAGTTACAAAAAGTTTTAAACTCTATGTAAAATAAACATATGTAGTGTGCTATGTAGGATGAGATGGGGGATGTCACTAATTTGTTTTTGAAAACTTAATGTAATTTTTTTTAAAACCTTCTCTTTACAGGCAACTATGGATATTCCAGGTTTAAACCTTAGTCAGCAGGAATACTATCCCTACGTGTACTACAAGATAGACTGCAACTTGCTTGAATTCAAGTAGATTATTATCCTGACATATCCCCTCATAGTGTTGGTGTACAAGCAACAAAGGTTGAAGAATGATGCTCCCAACTCTCTTGTAAACCTGTGCTTGCTTTTTTCTCCCTTTGCATAGGAGAATCCCTAGTTATCCATCTCTTGACATTTTCTTTTTAAAAAGAAATGTAAGTATTGCTTTTAATTGATCGGGTCTGTAAATGTATATTGAGAGAATCAGAGTGTATTTATAAATAGTTCTTTATTTAAAAAGTAAAAAAAAAAAGGTCATTCCGCTTTAATACCATGGTCTATATCAATTCCATTTACTTTCCTCCGTGAAGACCTTGTTTACAAAGGAAGATAGTGGGAAAAATGTATGCCATTTGTTCACTGTTTCATAGATGTATTGTAAACATTGTTATTGAATTGTGTTGTAAAATATGTGGAGACTGATATTCAGTCGGTGCTTTCTGAATGTTTTAAATTTACAAGATCTGAAGCACTGGAAACATTCACAGGAGAAAATAAAGCACCTAGAATCATAGAATCATAGAATTGTACAACTCTATTCTGTTTGCCTCACTTTGATACAACACTGCCAGAAGCTACATGAAGAACTTTCAAGGCATAAGATTCATGCATAAGATTCATATAACAGGTATTAAGCAATTGGGTTAGTATTAGTTATAAATGAAGTGTTGTGAGTGAACCTTAAACCATTTGGGAGAAAACAGTGGCTTGGAAAAGGTGCAGGCACATAGAATCAATAGCCCATACAAATTTCCTTCAATCATGTACCCAAGTAAATCAATATATATGCTGTGTTCTTGTAAAAGTTTGTTTAAATCTATCATGTAATTCTTAGTGTGATTTAAAATAACTTTATACTGTTCGTGGGTCAGATAATTTATTATTTAATTAATTTGTTTATATCCTGTTTTCTTCAAACGCAGGATTCAAGGCAGCTTAAAAGTTACAACAAAGTACAGCTAACAAAACTGTTACAGTAGTACCCCCACATCCATGGAGGATTGGTTCAGGGGCGCCCACGGATGGTGAATTCCACGGATGATAGCAAACGCCATCCTGGGGGAAAGGGGGGGCGACTTCACTCGTTTGCCGACTTCCCCCTTCGTCCCCACCATGGCCTCGCTGCCGCGGCGATCGTGAAGCCAAAGGAGGAAGGGGACAAGGCCAGTTCGCCTCTTCTCCTCCTTCGCCCATGGCCCCGCCACAGCAGTGATCGCAGGGGGGAAGGAGACAAAGCCACTTTGCTTCTCCGCCCCTTCGCCCCCACCACGGCCCCGCCGTGGCAGCAATTGCGAGCACAAAGGGGGAAAGGGACAAGGCCAGTTCACTCCTCCTCCCTCCCTTCACCCTCACGATCATCACCGCGGCAATAGGAGCCCTCCCCCCATCACCAACCACGGATAATTGAATCTGCAGTTGGTGAATCAGCGGATATGGGGGTGCTACTGTAATACAAATGTTTTTTTTTTTAACATCATTTTAAAAAAAAGAAAGAAAGCTTGGAACAGTATAAAAACACATTTGAAACATAATAAAAAGATACAGACACAGCACACCCCATTAAAAGCTCCATCTGTTGCAACAAGTTGACAACAACGACAAGTTTATTCTGCATTAACCAGTCAGACTTTTGCAAGCACCATAACAACAAATCAATGTAAATTCATACACAATTGAAATAATAATAATTATCTATAATTCTCTTGGGTATGTTGCCATTCCCAGTGTCCTGACTGGCCACTTAGGAAACGTACCCAACCAATCATAGTGCTCTCTTGGCCAGCCCAATCAGCAACTTGAGGGCATTTTTCAGCACCACCTCCTTGCCCTACAGCCACATCTTTGCCATTTGAGCTGCAGTAACTAAATACTCAGACAGCTCCCCTTGCTGTCTTAATATGCATGCATGGGGGAAAATAATGTTGCTTTCTATCCATCCACCATCCTCTTTCTTCTTTTTCTTCCTTGCAGGGTAGGTTTTTCCCCCTTCCTCTCTTCACCCTTTTCACACCCAAAAACTTGAGCCCTCCCCCCCATCTTCTGTCAGGGTAATATTGCTGTATGTGCAAAAGGAAAAATGTTGGAGCAACAGATCACAGACCAGCACAGTTGAAGTGGGTTTGTTCACAGCTGTGGCTCGGCAGAGGGCTGACTAGCAAACACTCCCTATATAGCCAAAGTACACAATGCATTGTGTATGGGTTGGTGTTATGGAGAAAGAGGAATGTTGCTGTTGAATTTGTTAATGAGGTTTGCAGTGTATATACTGTGTTTGTTTACACTGAAACTGAAGATGAAGATCTCCAGATATTTTGGGATGAACCTTGCTGTCTGTAAGTCTTTTTGTGTGTAAAAGTGGATCAAAGCTGTAGATCAGCTGCTAGCTGAAGCCTTTGTTTTTGTGCCCTTTCTTATGTGCAGTTTTGCTGTTTTGGCTACTGCTGAGTTAGATTGTCCCCAGGCTGTGCCTGGTGCCTCTCAGTGAGCTTATACTGAGTGGACACCTGCCTTGAGGAATTTACAGGCTGGGGGAAAAAAAAACTGGGAAGGAGGTGGAAGGCTGCCCTGGGGTTCTAGGCTCTCCTTGGGGTCCTCTAGCCTCCCCTAGCACTTCTTCCCATGGGGAGATAGGCTTTCTTTGCAAACGCTGCACCGGATGGGATGCTGCCTGCTAAAAAAGCCTCTGGCCAGTGGGAGGAGCCAAAGCCAATGAGGGAGGGGGAATAGAATGGAGCAAAGTTGGCTCTCATTGGCCGCCAGCCTCCCCCCAATGGGAATCCAGCATGCTGCCCTCAAAGGACAGCTGGTGTCAGAGCAGAAGACTGAGGCTCTGCAGTCTGTGGGGGGGCGGGGGCAAAGGCGAGTCCAAAGACTCACAAAAAAGTTAGAGGTAACCATTCCACCCCTTGCTGGAGAGACTCTTTTGCTCCCTTTTCTATTTATTCCTATTTTAACAAGTGGTAGACAAGAGTCCCTGGACCCCCTCTTCTCTAAACAAGGCAAAGCTTTTGCATGCTACTTTTGCCAAGTATCTAGACAAGTGGTTCTTAATCTGGGGTCTGGGGACCCCTGGGGGTTCTTGATGTTATCACAGGGGGCCCACGAAGGCTTGAAGGCTGCTCAGACTATCTCCTGCCTGCAGTGGAGTGGCCATGTGACAGGAGCCAAGGCAAAGGCTGGTTGGCTTGGTCTGTGCATTGCCATTAAATCCACTCCAGACACAAACTTGCAGGAAGAAGCAGGATAAAAGTTTTCCCTCCCACTCCAGTGCCTCTGAGGAAAGATTTCATGGATGGTGTAATTGTATTATTATTATTATTATTATTATTATTATTATTAATTACAGTAGGACCCCCATATCCGCTGAGGATTGGTTCTGGGGGACCCCGTGGATACCGAAAACCATGGGTAATAGTAAGCCATTGAAAATAATGGCACTTCCTGTTTAAAACACCACTGAGTCACTTTGGAGGACCTAGAAAGTGGCTAGAGAGGGCACATTTTCTAGGCAGACTATGGTAGGTGTGCTGTTTTGTGTCCCGTGGATAACTGAATGAGTGGATAATGAATCAGTGGATACAGGGGTCCAACTGTATTATGATTATGATTATTAGGGTTTTAAATCATAAAGTCTTGGGGATCCATGGCAACAAAAGATATTTAAAGAGGCCACTGGTAAAGAAAAGGTTATGAGGCATTGTTGTAATTGTATTGTTGTTGTTATCAGGTATTACTGTTATTGTTAGGGTTTTAAAACTTGAGTTAAATCTTGGGGGCCCATGGCAACAAAAGATATTTAAAGTGGGTCCCTGGTAAAGAAAAGGTTAAGAACTACTGGCATAATTGTATTAGTATTAGTATTAGTATTAGTATTAGTATTAGTATTAGTATAGGTGTGCCTGGCATAACATACAATGTTATGTGCCCTGCTGGGGTTTCAAGCTGTGGTTGCAATGTGGAGCTTGGCATGGCAGTGTTTCTTTCACATGGTTCAGCTACATGGATTATTTTAGGAAAAAAATATGGTACTGCATTTTTTTGCATGTGGGTGGTGATTGGCTAAGGGAGTGAGAGGAGGGAGGGGCCCTTGTGAGGCTGGGAGTGTAGCTGCTGATTGAGTGGCAGGAGTGGATTGTGAGATGGACAGGGAATTTGCATGTGGTTGGTGAAGGACTGAGGGGATTGGTTGGGTATGTTTCCTAAGCCACCAATCAGCACACTGGGAAAGGAAACATTATATGGTTTATTTTGTAAGAATTGAGTCAGTGAAGATAGACTTCCTAACTAATTAATAGGATTTTTGGAATAGTAGACATTATTTACTCTGTTATAGAACTAGACTAACTTTTGATGTGGGTTTTGCTGTTGGCTGGGTGCCCAGGGGGGTCACATCATCGCCCTGCTGCCCCTGTGATGGAACCCAAGCAGTCAACTGATGGTGATGGCGGTAGCAGCAGTGGGGGCATGGCAATAGAGCAACTCACCCTTAATGCACCACTGGCACATGTTACATCAGGTACAGCTAGTATAATTAAGTTAATGATATAAACATGCAAAATGGGTCTGACATTAATTTTATCACCACACAGATTAAAATTCTCTCTCTTCTTCAATGCTAGCTTAACATACTTGGCTGTTCAATAAGGCACGTAATAATCAGATCCTGCTAAGAAAAACATTGATTTTTTGAAGGGGTTAGCATCTCTGATATGGACAATAAGTTGAAGCAAGTTGAAAACCAAAGGTCTGCCAAAATGAAAAGGTCTATATAAAAAGATTAAATTCTTTGTGAAATTACATTAGATTCTTTGTGGTCTGAGATATAGGACAGGGTGGAAATCGTGCAACCCTTCAGATGTTGTTGGACTGCAGATCCCAGCAACCCTAGCCATCATGGCTAGTGGTGTGGAATGCTAAGAATTGCAATCCAAAAGTCTGGATTCTCATTCCTGATTTAGAGTTGCAAAGACTGCTGTATTGCTTTACTGATTTTGTTTCTGGAGCACCAGAGGGCATCCTTGTGCCATTTTCAAATTCATGTTCTTATGATAGAGACTGCATTGAGTATACTGTAGGGGAAATTTTTAAAATAAAGTTTCTGTGATTGGTAAGTGATTTTTCTAAGGAAAATCTATTGGAAGAACTGCATGATGTTTTAGGAAAGCTGGAGGTAAGCCTACATAAGAAGCAGGAAGGGAGGAGGAGGGAGAAAATGAATGTAGTAGCACCTTTACGACTAACAGGTTTTTATTTTTGCATGAGCTTTCATGGATATAAACCCATTTCTTCGGATGAAGTACACAGTGAAGCCTGATGACAGTTAGTTTGCCCTGTAATGCTAAACTTTATATCATACTTTATAGCTCTGTGCTGGAGGTAATGGGTCAAAGGCTTATGTCAACATTTAGCTCTGCTGAAAGTAATATTTGAGACAACAATTTAACATTGGGTGCTTTTCAACACTTGTTGTAAAACAGCCAGGATTGAAGATTGACAGAAAACAGGTTATTGTTATAAGATCTATAAAAAATATGTCTGTGAACTGATAACTGGAATAATTTTATTAGATGCATTGTAGATGTCCAAAAAGGTTCTAAATTAATTAAAAATGAACCATATATACAGTAAATTAACATATAAATGGACACTGTATAACATAAAACAATAACAACCAATAGTCAACGCTGTGTTCCACAGCAGATAATTGAATAAAAATTGTATTAAACTTTCATGTATACCATGAAAAATTCTTGGTGCAGTTCTCATCTACAATAGTAGAATTGCAAAGACAACTGATAATATTCTTGTGACAATTGATGGTATAGAATTAATGGTGTGATTTCATAGAAAGTCCTTTTATTCAATACGTATGTGAAGTAGGAGGAATGCTGAAGCAGTAAATCAATCAAGAAATTTGTAGGATGGAGGACCCCGGGATTTTATAGTCCCTGTTTCATCATTCAGATGTCCTAAGCTACCTTCAAGTACAAATATTGGTTGTTATTGTTTTGTTATACAGTGTCCATTTATATGTTCTTTTACTGTATATATGGTTTATTTTTAATTAATTTCAAACTTTTTTGGACAATTTACAATACACATAATAAAATTATTCCAGTTATCAGTTCACAGATATATTTTATAGTTCTTATAACAAAAGCCTGTTTATGCCAACCATCAATCCTAGATATTAGGGGATCATAGAATCATAGAGTTGGAAGAGACTTCAAGGGCCATCCAGCCCAACCCCCTGCTATGCAGGAATACACAATCAAAGCATTCCCAACAGACACACATCCAGCCTCTGTTTAAAAACCTCCAAAGAAGGAGACCACCACACTATGAGGCACAAGTTGTAGATTAATGACTTCAAAGAGGCTGTTGTGAAAGATATTTATTATTGGTTGTTGTTGTTCTTGTTGTTAAACTGAGGTCAAGTTGAGTTCGACTTATGGTGTCCATATGAATGAGACCTCCAAGTCACCCTATCATCAGCATCCCTGCTCAGGTCTTGCAGACTCATGGCCATGGCTTCCTTGATTGAGTCTGTCCATCTGGAATGTGGTCTTCCTCTTTTCCTATTGCCTTCTAACATACCAAGCGTTATTATCTTTTCTAGTGAGCCGTGTATTTTCATGATAGGTCAAAAGTACAGCAGTCTCAGTCTTGGCTTCTAGGGAGAGTTCAGGTATGATTTGCTCTAGGATGCATTTCTTTGGCTTTTTAGAATCCACAGAACTCCTCTCCAGCACCACATTTCAGATGAGTTGATTTTCTTCCTATCGGCTTTCTTCACTGTCCAGCTTTCACAACCAGACATAGAAATTAGAAATACGATGGCATGGACAATTGTAACTTTCGCATTCAATAATATATCTTGACACTTCAGGACTGTATCTACCTCCTTCATAATTGCCCTTCCAAGTCCTAGTCTTCTTCTGATTCCTTGACTGCACTCCATTCTGATTAATAACTAAGCCAAGGTATGGAAAATCTTGAACTATTTCAATGTCTTCTTCATCTACTTTAAAGTTATATAAATCATCTGTGGTCATTATTTTAGTTTTCTTAACATTCAACGGCAAACCTGCCTTTGCACTTTCTTCCTTGACTTTCTTCAATTCTTCCAAGTCTTTGCTATTTTCTGCTAGCAATATGCATATCTTAAATTGTTGACCCTTCCAATTTTCACACCTCTTTCCTCCTGCTTTATGTATGATATGTTCAGTGTATAATTTAAACAGATAGGGTGATAAAATGTAGCCTTGCCTCACCCCTTTGCCAATTGGAAATCATCCCATTTCTCCATATTGTATCCTGATGGTAGCCTCTTGTCCTGAGTACATGCATCAGGACAATCAAATGTTGTGGCACTCCCATTTCTTGAAGAGCAATCCATAGTTTTTCATGATCTACACAATCAAAAGCTTTGCTATAAGCTATAAAGCACAGGCAGATTTGCTTCTGAAATTATTTTGTGCACTCCATTATCCTACGTATGTTTGCAATATGATCCCTAGTGCATCTTTCCCCAACCCAGCTTGGACATCTGGCATTTCTCCCCTACATATGGTAAAAGTCTTTGTTGTAGAATGTTGAGCATCACCTTGCTTGCATGGGAAATTAATACAATGGTCATCTATTTGCTGCAATACCTGGTGTTCCCTTTCTTGGGGATTGTAATGTATATTGAGTGTTTCCATTCTGTGGGCTATTGTTTTGTTTTCTATATTTATTGATGGATTTTAGTTAGAACTACAGTAGATTCTGTTTCTGTAGATTGAAGCAGTTCTATTGGTATACCATCTGTTCCTGGTGATTTGTTTCACCCAAGTGCTTTGAGTGCAGCTTTCACTTCACTCTCTAAAATTGTAGGTCTATCGTCAAATGGTTTTTCCTTGAATAAATCTCATCCTTTCATCTATTTTATATAGTTCTTCAGTGTATTGATTCCATCATCTTTTTTATTTCTACTTGGTCATGTAATGTGTTTCCCTGCTGGTCGTAGAGCTTCTCCACTCTTGGTTTAAATTTCCCTTTGATTTCTCTGATCTTGTGGGAGAGGTCTCTTGTTCTTGCTTTTTTGTTGTCACCTTCTATTTCTCTGCATTAATTATTATAGTAGTTCTCCTTGTCCCTGTGCACAAGTAGCTGAATAGTTGCATTCAGGGTTCTGACAAAATTTATGTCACCTTTTACTTCTGCTTCTTGTCTGTCCTTAACTGTTTGAAGAGTTTCATCTGTCATAAAAGCTTCTCTTTCTTTTTGGCTGCAGATAGTCTGTTAGCTTTCCTCCCTGACAATGTTCCTGGCTTCAGTCCAGAGTTCTTCTGCCTCCCAGTTAGACTTAATAGTGCACATCTGTTTGTTATTTTACCATTAAATTCTACAGGGATGTTCTTTAGGTTGTATTTTGGCATGATGGTTGGTTTAGTCTTCTTTCACTTTACACTAAATTTTGATATTAAGAGTCTGTGGTCTGTGCCACAATCTGCTCCTGGTCTTATTTTTGCAGAGAGAATGGAGCTTCTCTATCCTCTGCTTCCAATTATCTAATCTATTTGATTTCTATATTGGCTATCAGTTGATGTCCATGTAGACAGTTACCTCTTTGGTTGCTTGAAGAATGAGTTTGCGATGTACCAGTCACTCTCCTTCATTTCTTGATCCACAGACAACTTTTTCTACAATCTTTCATTCTGCTCTCTTTTCTACTTTTGCATTCCAGTTGCTTATTATTAACAAGAAATCCTGTTTTGGTGTGTGATTAATTCCCTCCTGGACTCCAGCATAGAATCTTTCAGTTTCTTCTTCTTCTGCCACTATAGTTGGAGCATAACTTTGGATTATGGTTATATTGAGGGGTTTCCCCTGAAGTCTTATTGACATCATTCTCTCAGACTTTGCATTATATATGCCTTGATTGCTTTTGCTACAGCTCTCCTCCCTATTAATGCAACCCCATTTCTTCTTGCCTTTTCATTTCCTGAGTAAAACACTGTGTAATTATCTGAGTCAAAATGTCTCATTCCTGTTCAATTAAGCTCACTCACCCCAAGTATTGCAGTGTTTATATGTTCCATTTCTTATTTTACTATGTCTAGATTCTTCTGAAAAGCTTTTCACGTTCCATGTTCCTACAATATGTGTTGTGCAGCTTCAGACTTTCCTTTCACCTCTGAGCATGTTAACAGTTGAATATCTTTTTGGCTTGAGCCCAGTTGCATCGTTAGTCACAGCACTACTTGTCGTCATCCTCTGCTCTACCCCAGTAGCTTGTTGAGTGCCTTATGACCTGGGAGTCTCATTGTCTGACACTGTCTCTTATTTCACTTTGGATTGTCTTATCATAGCACTTTCCTGGTAAAAAGACATTGAAAGGGGTTTACCAGCCTCCTTATGCGTACAAGTGTTAACTAACAAGTGTTAATTATAATGCCACTGTTGTTGTGTCTGAGAGATTATTCACCAGTATCACCCCCACCACTGTTGCTGGCCTATTTAGTCTGCTCCCCAGCAAAAGCCTGTCTGACATGGGAGATCTACCAGCAGCACTGCTGCCATCAGCATAGCCTCTTGCCTCATCAAGCATTCAATCCTAACACTGCGGAAAGGATCAAGGTTAATATCCTTAGTGGCCCATGGAATAAGTGAATTTGAATCAGTTGATACTTAAGAATAGTGGATATAAATGTTGAAGCTTCACAGAGTATAGCTTCAGGAATGAATTTAAATTAAAAAAATAAAACATGGAAAATGATGCTTTTGCTAGCTGATAACTCATAAGGCAAAAGGATGGGTTATTGTCAGTAGTCTGACAATACTTCTGTTCCCAGCAGCCTGGTTGTGCTATCATTGTGATTACCAAAATATCTATAATTTCAAGCTATCAGTCAATTAATTTCTTTGACTTTTGTTGCTGTGATGGGAAAGTGTTGACCACAGACCACATGAAACCCTCAAAACTCTTTGCCATCAAAATTGATTCACCAATGTTCAGCTTCATGTGTGGCTTTCTCAGATAGCAGAACATAGAATGGATTTGAAAAAGGAAAGAGAAAACATGGAAGATACTGGATAAGATAAGAACTAAAGAACAGAAACTAAAAGAGAATCCAAAACAAAAAAATATAAATAATGAGATAAAAATTTGGCAGAAGCAATTATCAATTGGATATTTGGAAGAGATGCAAAGGAAAATGAGATATACAAAACAAAACTATATTGAAAATGCCAACAAACTAGGTAAATGGTAAGCATATAAGTTAAAACAAAAAGAAAATAAAATACAGTAATATTAGAAATCAAGGATGGACAGAAGTTAGTAACAGAACAACAGAAGATGAAGAGAGTTTTTCAAGAATACTCAGACATTGTTTACAATTGTGACTGAAAATAACAAGAAACGAGAAGTTGAAGGCTTTCATGGCCGGCATCCATAGATTTTCCTTGTTTTTTTTCCCGGGCTGTGAGGTTGTGTTCTGGAAATGCCAGCCACAGATGCCAGCAAAACGTCAGAAATAAACTCTTCCAGAACACGGCCACACAGCCTGGAAAAAAACCAAGGAAAATCTATAGAATCGAGAGATTGAGGGAATACATTGTACAGAAAGTCATCTCAAAAAGAAACGTTTTTTCTTCAACTTAAGACATTGAGATTTGAGTGCAGTCAAGGGAATGCTGAAGTGTAAGAGGAACACTAGCTTGGGAAACTCCCATTTAGAAGTTTTTGCAGGAAACCCTCTATCTTCCTGGTAGACCTCTCCATCTGTTCTCCATCTTAACAAATGACTGAATAGATATGCTTGGTAACATATGGCACCCAAGGGCTTTTGTACCCTTTTCCTTCAAGGAACTTGATTCTTTGAGGATTCTTAGCTGGAAGGAAGTGGTTTTTACTTTTCTCTCTAGAACTCTGCGCTTCA
Source organism: Gambelia wislizenii (assembly GCA_030847615.1). Taxonomy (NCBI): domain Eukaryota; kingdom Metazoa; phylum Chordata; class Lepidosauria; order Squamata; family Crotaphytidae; genus Gambelia; species Gambelia wislizenii. The sequence continues at coordinate 300,940,558 of JAUMIR010000004.1, forward strand.
CTTGCCTTTGTTTCCTCTCCCTGTCACTCCAAAAAAATTACTGCTGTAGAAGAGGATGCTGTTTGGAATGAGTCCCAGTTGCTAAGCAACAGTGTCTTCCACGCAACCTGGTTTCTGTGTGCTGAGGGGAGAATGGTTTCTCATCAAGTAATAAAAGTCTCCTCAGAGTCTGCAGTGCCTAATCTGGCTTCATTGTTCTGAATCAAGTTGGGTAGTTATTTTTCCCAACTTCAGTCAGTGTCAGTTATTAATATTTATTCACAGAACACATATCCTACCTTCTTGCTAGTGCCTCAACATGGATACCAACAGTAGTGAAATACAGAACAATAATTAACAAATACTAAAAACATCAAATTAAATGGGGGGGGCAGCTAACAGTGAAACACATTCCCAATCAAAAAGGGGACACTAGATAACATAAAAGCAGTGAGATGCTATTAATATGAACTTTTTCAAATGTCATCCATTAAAATAATGTGAATATGGTAGACTTTGTACTAGAATTAATCATTAATTTTTTTCCAGTGTAAAATGTGAAAGGTAAAAGTATAGCCTTCATCAATATCACACATGGGATACAGGTTATTTTTACATGTAATTAAAATAAAATAATTGTAACCATTTTCCCTACCTTTCACCTGCGTTTGCTGGTGCTCTTACTATGAAAATAGGTCTGATTGAAGAGGTGGTTAGTAAGTTGAAATATGTCTGGCAGTAGCACCCAAACTTGGGTATTGCTTAATTTCAAATTGTGGGGATGTTACTTTTGGAGCAGGTCCCTCCTGAGATATTTAGGAGAGGTGAAAGCAACTGGACTGCATCAACCCCAGAGGATTGCTATAATATGGTTTTGTCAATTCATACCTGACACCCAATCCAATGAAGGCATTTAAGAGACTGAAACTGAGAGACTTGTCCAGATATGATGGTTATGTATTGCCTCCTAAATCAGAAAAATATGTCTCTGAATACCTGTTGCTGGGGGAAAACAGCAGGAGACAGCTTTTCCATTAGTGTCCTGTTTGTGGGCTTCCCAAAAAGCAACTCTTGGCTACTGGGACAACAAAATGGAGGGTAGTTATTATGTTGCTCTGGGGTTACAATATTAAAATTAAAACAAAGTACTGTACAGTTAAAACAGTGGATAATACCAACATTTTTTAAAAAAATCATATTTTAAAAAGTTTAAAAGGCAGTTAAAACATGATGATGATGATGATGATGATGAAAAAGAAGATACAGCACACCACAATTAAAAGGGCAGTTATAAGTCAAAGACCTGGGTGGTCTTTGCTGGTGGAAAGGGAGCAGAGAGAGAGAGAGAGAGAGCAACCTAGTTTCTTGTGGAAGGGAATCCACAAACTGGGGGGAGCCACCAAGTAGGCTGTCTGACATGCCTCTGATGGGGCTGACAGAAAGTCCTCCCCCAAGACCTCAAAACTCGGTCTGGCTTATATCCGGAGACAGCTCTTAAATAGCCTGGGCCCAAGCTATATAGGTCTTTTTGGGTCATAACCAGCACTTTGAATTCTGCCTGGGAACAAATTGGTAGCCAGTGAACCTGTTTTCAATATGGGAGTTATGTGTTGTTTGTAACCAGCTCTGGTTAGCAGTATGGCTGTAGCATTTTGGACCCACTGCAGCTTTCAAACACTCTGAAAGTTAGCCCCATGTAGAGTGCACTACAATAATCCAAATGGGATGTAATCCAAGGCATTTGTCACCATGGTGAGATCTGACATCTCAAGGAATGGTTGCAGTTTGTACACTCACTTTAACTGAGCCTCCAGGCACAGGCATGAATGGAAGAGTATACCTAAACTATGAACCTGAGCTTTCAGGGAGAATATCATCCCATCCAGCAGCACAGGTTGTATCCCTATCCCCTGATCTATTTTGACTGACTAGGAGTAGTCAGTCTGTTTTGTTTTGGTTAAGCTTCCATTTATTGCTTTACATCACCAACAGGTTTAGCACCAAGACAGGTTCTTGGGAATTAGATGGAAGGGTGAGACAGAGTTGGGAGCCATCCACATACTGGTGACACCCAAGCCCAAAACTCCAGATAACGAGTTTCACCCCTCCAGTGCCGCTCTAGTCTGCTTTGGTCAGACTTCACCTGGAATGCTGTGTTCAGTTCTAGGCACTGCAGTTCAAAAAGAACATTGATATCATTACGCCACAATAGAAACAGTTACTTCATCTAAAAAGTATATTCCTGCAGGGCAGGGGGTTGGACTGGATGGCCCTTGAGGTCTCTTCCAACTCTATGATTCTTTGATCTTACAGATCCTTGCTTTAATGCTGCCTCATTTAAATGTGCAGTACTTTTAACTTTCAGTGACTTACCCAAACAATCTAGTAATAATATCTGTAAGAATCTAATCAGATTAGAACTGATGTTTGTTGTTGTTGAACGAAATTAGTACAGGAAGCCCCTGCTTATCTGACAGGTTAGGGACTGCAGCAGTGTCAGAAACCAGAATTGGTCGAAAAGCAGAACCCATGTAGGGACCTTGAGGGAATTAATAGTGGCTCGATTGGGACTGCCTGCATGCACCCACAGGCACCTGTGCCCACCCGCCTGCCTGCTGCTTGCAACATCTGTCAGTTGGCTTGGTGACTTTTTACCCCTCTCAGCTCACTTTGTAAGCAGTGCATGCATGCAGTCAGTCCTAAGCAAGTCTCCGTAAGCAAGAACTGTTGAAAGAGTGGATTCCTCATCAAATGAATGGAACTTGTCCTTAATTTGCAAGCATCGATGAGGCACTAGTCAGACCTCATCTGGACTACTGTGTTCAGTTCTGGGTGCTTCATTTTAAGAATGATAGTTAGAGCAGGTTCAGAGTAGGGCAATAAGGCTGATAAGAAGTATGGAGAACAAAACATATGAGGAAAGTTTGAAGGAGCTGGGCTTGTTCTGGTTGGTGAAGAGAAGACTGAGGGGGTGACATGATTGCATTTTAGAATACCTCAAGGGCTATCACAGAGAGGAGGGGGCAGGCCTGTTCTTTGCTGCCCAGAAGGTAGGACCAGGTCTAATGGTGTGAAGTTACAGGAGAGTATATTTCAACTGAACATGAGAAGGAAGTTTTTGTGTGTAAGAGTGGTTTGGCAATTGCCTGGAGAGGTGGTGGGGTCTCCTTCTCTGGAAGTCTTCAAAAACAGTCTAAACAGCTACCTATTCAGGATGCTTCGATTCTACATTTCTGGTGAATGAGAATAATTTCCCTGTGTCCTCAGTGTTTTTCTAAATGTTACATCTCCATTTCTGCCTTGATGTCTTGCGCCTCCTTCTGCTGCCATATTGACAGTATTTCCTTACAGAACATTACATTAAAATCATTGTCCCTCAATGAAGTAAGGATCAATACTATATCATGTTCTGGGAAAGGGGAATTATAGTGTCATGTTTTGATACTGATGCAAAAACTTATTCAATGATGCTCTGGTGAGTCAATTCAGTGGGTGGGATATTATTTTATGTAATGACAGTATAACTAATTTTCTGTTTCACACTATCACCCAGCAGCCCACAGCCACTGCTCGGCAACCAGTGAGTCAGGGATGTGTACACAGCTAAAATGACTCAAAACACTGACAGATGTAATCCAAATCTTTTGCAGTGAAACCTTTGTTTCCAAGATCTTTGGCTTTCTCTCTTCCTTCCTAACAGAGCTGAACATATTTGATTTTTTTTAAATGCCACCTGCAGAAAAATATTGTAGTCTACTCTTCTCCTCAGTGAGAATTCCAGTCACTCCATACCATTCCATTCCCTCCTCCTCAGACTTTCATTCCCATCCAATCTCAGGGGTATGTCAGTACCCAAAGGCCAGTGCACATATTTATTCCTCACTAAACTGGAGGAGTTCTACTTCTGTAAAAGATGTGGTTCCCATAAGCCTGCTGATATATTCCTCACTTAACAGTAGGGGTGCCATTTTGTTTACAATAAGAAATAGCACTTAGAGAACTGAAATGGCTATTAGTATATATAAGGATTATGCTTTAGCCAAAAGCTGTATTTTCCATAGTAATTAAATAACTAAAGCTGGGACATGCATATATTTGCAATATAGATAGACAGATATAGATATAATTATAGATATAGCAACATATTTGGTATATATTGATGCATGCTCAACATGGCTATCCCGAAATACATACATACTTACATACATACATACACACATATACTTTGAAAGCTTATGTAATGTATTTTGTGCCTTTTGGTTGGCCTACTAAAGGTATCAATGCAATGTGATTTTTTGATTTTGCTATATTTTGATGCATGGCCAACAATACACACACACACACACACACACACACTATACAATACGTATATATTGTTCGCCATGCATCAAAATATAGCAAAATCAAAAAATCACATTGCGGTGATACCTTTAGTACGCCAACCAAAAGGCACAAAATACATTACACAAGCTTTCAAAGTTCACAGGTTTCTTAATCAGATACAGATGTTAAAAGTCATTTTAGGGGAAGAAATGTGACTACAGAGCAGCCTTTCTCAACCCTTTTACCCTGGAGGAACCCTTAAAATAATGTTCATGTCTCCTTATGTAACCCTTACATAAAAATTATACCTACAGCTCCCTTTAAAAAAAAAATTACAGAAACAATGAAAAAAAATAGATGCTTGTTATATTCCACATTGCTAGCAATACATATTTGATACCTGTAGGGTCAGAAATTTCTATAATATAAATATAATATAATATAAATATATCTCTCCAAAGTAAGATAGTCTCAGTTTAATCATCTTGGCTTCTAGGGAGAGTTCAGGTTACCATGATCTGCTGCCTTAGGCAGCAACATAGAATCATAGAGTTGGAAGAGACCACAAGGGCCATCCAGTCCAACCCCCTGCCATGCAGGAATATACAATCAAATTGTTCCCGACAGATGACCATTCAGCCTCTGTTTAAAAACCTCCAAAGAAGGAGACTCCATCACACTATGAGGCAGTGTATTGTATTCCAATTCCAAACAGCTCTTACCATCAGGAAGTTTCTCCTAATGTTTAGGTGGAATCTCTTTTCCTGTAGTTTGAACCCATTGCTCCATGTCCTAGTCTCTGGAGCAGCAGAAAACAAGCTTACTCCATCCTTACTGCCTCTGACCCAAAGACTGAGCTCTGACCCCCACATTCAGTTACCAGACCCACAGTTTAAGAACCTTTTCTCTATAATGACCCCTTTACTGTAATGGCTTTGCCTTCTCCAAATCTGGTTTAAAAAGAATAAGCCCTAAGTCACTTTTATCAGAGTTCTCCCATCCACAGCTGGTGCCTGAGTAGCTGACTGACCAGGGGGTTACTTGGATTACTCAGTCAGTTTCCCCCAATTGACTAAGAGCTGTACAGTATTGCAATTCTCTTTCCATTGTTCTGAATTTTAAAAAAGCCCTCATTTTGCATTTGTACCTTTAAATCAGTTTTATGCAAACCAGAGTCCTCTTTTGTCCTCAGTTTGGTTAAACGATAAGCGGCCATGGCTGCTTGCAGGAAGCAGACTCAATCACACACACACTGGTTCCTTGCCTCCTCCCCTTTAGCTGTCAGGCCAACATGAGGAGCTTCATTAGCACATCTAAGGCAATTCAAAACCTGGGAGGGAGAGCAAGGTATTTTTGGCACATAAATATCCTCCCCCCCCCCCCCGCCCCTTGACCCATAAGAGTCCCCTTTGCAGGCTCTGTTGGTGTGAAAACATTCACACACACACTCATTCCTCCCCAGCTTTCTCTGTTGTGGAGGGGAGAGATAAGTCATTTCAGCTCACCACTTCTCCGTGATTTATTACTATTTTCTCGCTGAACCCCTGGCAATCTCTGGAGGAACCCTGGGGTTCCACAGAACCCCTGTTGAGAAATGGTGCTATAGAGGGTCCCAGAGCTGCTTTTTTCTTGAGATGGTAAAGCTGAGTTTAAGATGGTGGTGGAAGGAGGTTTGATGCAAATAAAACTCACACCCCATTTGGGCCATGAGGCATTTGGGACACAAAAGCAAGGCAAGGCAGTAAGCTTTTTTTCTCCATCGTTAGAGAAACAAAGGCAATTCTTTTGAGATCTAGCCCATATCTGTCTTGTGTGAGGCTACTTTGTAGGTAGAACACAGTGAGTCCCTTGAGAAGTCTCTGTACTGGCGCATCTGGAAACAAATTCTGGTGTTGTAAAAGCCGGCATAGTGTAGTGGTTTGAGCACTGAACTACGACTCTGGAAACCAAGCTTGGAATCCTCACTTGGCCATGCGAACCCACTGGGTGACCTTGGGCAAGTCACATTTTCTCAGTCTCAGAGGAAGGCAAAAAAAAACACAAAAAAACAAAAAAACTCTGAACAAATCTTGCCAAGAAATCCCCATGATAGCTTTGTCTTAGGGTGACCACACATCAGAAATTACTTGAATGCACATTACAACAACAACAAAAGGTGTAAAACATGCCAATGATAGACAATACAAATTACTGTTACATTTAGTAATGTAAATACTTAATAAAGTATGTTGTGCCTTTTGGTTGGACGAATAAAGGTATCAGCACTTTTTTTATTTTGCTATATGAAGATGGAAAGTTGTTCATGGGTTTTCTGCTCTTTGAAATTATGAAGCTAGAGACTCTCGTTTACTGAATAATTTGCTAAAGATGCTTAAATGTAACTTTTGTTTTAAAACCCATAACATTAAATTGTGTTACAAGTAGGGTAGTATATATAATTAAATTATATATAAAATTATATAATACATTGCCGATTAAAAGATGCTTAAGTAATTATAATAATGAAGAATTAGAAAATGCCAATTTTATCCTGCAAGAATTAGGTGGACGTTTAAATTTCTTGGCAAAGAAGACTAAAGTAGGAGCCCTGTATCCATTGATTCATTATCCACTGATTCAATTATCCACGGGACACAAAATAGCACACCTACCATAGAGTCTGCCTAGAAAATGTGTCCTCTAGCCATTTTTAGATCCTCCAAGGCAACTCTATGGTATTTTAAACCAGAAGCCCCATTATTTTCAATGGTGTTCACTATTATCCACAGTTTTCAGTATCCACAGCCCCCCAGAACCAATCCCCAGCAGATACGGGGGTCCTACTGTATCTAATTCTTACACCATAATATTTCCTCTCCTAGGTCTCCATTAACTGGCCTTAAACATTAGCTGACCAAGGCCAGTAAGGACACCAAAAGACAATACAGTTGTCCCTTCACATTTGCTGGGGTTTGGTTCCAGGACCCCCTGTGAGTACCCAAATCCATGAACACCCAAGTCCCATTATATGCAATGGCATAGCAAAATGGTGTCCCTTATATAAGATGGCACAATCAAGATTTGCTTTTTGGATTATTATTTTTTAAAAAATATTTTCAAGCCATGAATACTTAAAACCGTGAATGCCAAATGTGGAGGGACAACTATATAAGCATAGTGTATTTCCAGGCCAACAACAAATACTCACTTTCTTTGTTCTTCTTCCCTGTGCTTCTCTCTAGCTTTGCAGCTTCCATGGCCTCCCTGTCCTACTGTATCCTACTGTCCCTTCTGTGTTCTAGAAGTATTCATTTTCCTCAACATGAAAAAAATAACCTTCATGCAAACAAGTGTGGTGACACATTAAAACTGAGTAAAGTTATGGTTCTTACCATGAACTTGTTGTCCTTGAGCTCTGTATGCTATCACTTCCTTCTCTGAATATCACATCAGAATGCTTATCCTCTCAGCCGCCCTCAGCTTCCCTCTCTACTGGGTAAGAGTACCAATAAATCAGATAAGCCAGTAAATCAGCCAATTATTCAATGTGACTAAGCTATTAAAGTTTCCAAACAGTACCTACTATTATATGTAGATTATGACATTTCAGATTAAGTTTTGTGACCTGGAAGTAGGGTTGCTAGCTATCCCTTATGATGACTTATTTATTTATTTATTTATTATTGATTGAGGTCCTGAAGGCTTGTCCTTTATTATCCTTGAGGTCCTGAAGGCTTGTCGTTTATTATTAAGGATGGCCCCTATTTGGGAGTTGGAAAGCTTTTCTTTTTATATAGATACAATAAGATGCCAAAAAAAAAAATCCTGCATTTTTTATTGTGGGCCCTTCATAAAGACAGAAATGTGTGTACCATGTAATTTATTAATATGGACAATATGTTAATTTTACAGAGAAATACATGACTAATTTAACTGAAATCAACACCTTCATTTGGTATTTAGTTAGTGCACTAACTTGTTAATAGCAGCTTCCTGATTATCAGTCCTGCATGTCATGAAAGTCAACTGTCCTTTATTGCTATTTTGAAAATATGGCAACACTACCTGGCAAAGTCTTATATAGGGACTATTCTGCTATAATCAGTTCTCTACGTCTTCTACGTCATAGATGTCATTCTGATATTTTTCAAAAAAAATGTGCTGCTTATATTATCTTTTGGGCCTAGAGATGTCGTATTTGCTTTTCTTGCTCTCTCAAATAGCTGGCCCATCACAAAATGACTAAACTGAGGCTATTGTACTTTGGCTGTATCATGAAATCACACAACTCATTAGAAAAGACAATACTGCTTGGTAAAGTGGGAGACTTTAGGAAGAGAGGAAATCACATTACAGGTGGATAGACTCAATCAAGGAAGCCACACCCTGAGCCAACTTGGAGGTGGCCACGTGTACAGTAAATCAGTTTTCCCTCAGGAAAGTATGGTATAAAGAACAGTTTTTTAAAAACCAGATGTAAGCCCCCAGGTGCCAAAAAGAACTGTATTCCATTTGAATCCTCAAGAACATTGTGTGTTCTACTAGCCCCCAGTATGATGTGAGTATGTTTTTTTTTTTAACCTGTATAGACAAGCCCCTATCCTTCCAAGTCCTAGGGGTTTTCTAAAAGATGAAAATAAACTTAATGGAATTTGCTGGGAATCCTACCTATCTAAATGGGATCCCGCATCAATGCACAGTATTCGGAAGGACGGGGGTCCAAAACGGGGAAAAAAAAAACGCTGGAAAAGCCTTCATGGCTTTCCCATTTATTTTTTTTAACAGCAAGGGGATTGCATTCCTGCTTGTTAAGACAAGCGATTTGCTTTAAATCGCTTCCTTATACAAGTGGCTGCGCAAAGCTGATTGGCTGGACGAGTGCAGGGGGTGGGGTTTGCTAACAGGGCAAGTGTCTGCTGCTGCCATGTTTAATTTTTTCGCTTACTAATGAGGTGTTTGTGTGTGTGTTTTCCACTGTCCTTTTAACTTGGAAAATTGCTTTATTGTTCCAGCGCACCTTAGAAACGTTTTTTTAAAAAAATATTTGGTAGCGGTGAGGTACCAACATGAGTAAATCACTTGCGGCTGCCATCTGGAATGTGAGGCTTCTGGGGGCTTCTAGGGCTAAAACCATCATTAAGACATGTCACTGATGCTGTGAAATGCCACAACAATGAGGTACCCAATTTTTTCCACCTCATATAGATGGGCCCAAGGTGCTTCTGCTTTCTTGACTGCAGTCTCCATTTTGATTAATGACTGAGCCAAAATATAGGACAGACTTGAACTATTTCAGTGCCTTCATTGTCTGCTTTAAAGTTATGCCAATCATCTGTAGTCATTATTTTTTGTTTTCTTAATGTTCACAGCCTATGTACGTCCTGTTATGCCCACCACATGCCATGTTCTCTAGGTGGTCACTTGGGGGTGCTGGTCTATAGTCCCCTGGTCCAAGATCCAACCCAACCCTAGTTGGTGCTACTGAAAAACACTCTCAACACTCAGTGAATTACTGCAAAAGAAGTGCCAACAAGATTGCAAAAACTCATTAAATAGAAGTGTGGAAAGAAAGTGGGAACAAATGCTTTGAATGAGCCGCTAGGAAGTCTGGCAACTAACCAGTGCCTTGTGTTCTTCCGGAATTCTCCCCTTACATTGCTTAAATACGCACTCATTAATTTTAATTAATGAATCCAGTATAGTACTAATTAGACAATGAAACTCCCAGGGGGCTTGGGAACAATTTGTGCTTCACCAAATCATTTATTATGTCTGCTGGTTTCCTTCCCGCCTCATTTTCTTGCTGAGAAAAGAAAAGAAGAATTATCACATTATATTATTATAGCACTATTATTCCACTTTAACTGCTCTGGCTGCCTGTTGTGGAATTCTGGTATTTGTAGTTGAGCGAGGCCTAAGAGCTCTTTGGCTGAGAATGCTAAATGCCCCTCCCTAAACTGCAAATCCCAGAATTCCACGGGAGGCAGACAGAGCCGTGAAAGTGGAATAGAAGCGTTATAACAGTGTAGTGTGATACTAGGCCCATCTAAATGGTGAAAATATCCCTCATGGAGTTCTCTGGGAATCCTGCCTGTCTAAATGGGATCCAGCGCCAATCCACACTATTCGGAAGGAGGGGGTCCCAAAATGGCAAAAACAATGAGGTAAAAGCCTTTGCAGATTTTCCCGTACTTTTTCAAAAACTGCGAGGGGTGTGCGCATTCCTGCTCGCTTGAACTATTGAACGACAGGAAATTCAAAGGGAAGCACAAAGTCGATTGGCCAGGCAAGCCGGGGGGGGGGCTTGCTAGCAAGGTAAGCGCCCGCTGCTGCCATGTTGGATTTTCACCTTAGTGATCGCTTGCTAAGGTGATAAAACAGGATGAGTATTTCTTGTTTTGCTTTCCTGGAAAATTGCTCTATTGCACCAGCGCACCTTGGGGTGAGTGACTTTTTTTCTTTAAAAAAATGGTGGCAGTGAAAAACTATCGTGAGTAAATCACTCGCGGCCGCCATCCAGAACGTGAAGTTTATGGGAGCCTCCGAGGCCAGAAAAACTGTTTAGACATGTTGCTGCTGCTGCGAAATGCCAATATTAGGAGGTACTTTGGATTTTCTCCCCTGTGTAGAATCATAGAACTGTAGAGTTGGAAGAGACCACGAGGGCCATCCAGTCCAACCCCTTGCCACGCAGGAAATCACGAACAAAGCATCCCTGACAGATGGCCATCCAGCCTCTGTTTAAAGACCTCCAAGGAAGGAGAACCCACCACGCTCTGAGGGAGTGTGTTCCACTGCTGAACAGCTCTTTTGCAGTGTAGATGGGCCCATTGTCTTGATTGCAATATTACAGGACACTGTTATAGTGCTATTATTCCACTTTATCCACCATAGTTTCATTCCATGGAATCCTGGGGTTTGTAGTTTGGGGAGGCAGTAGAGTCCTCTGGCTGGGAGTTCTCAATATCCCCCCTATACTGCAAATCCCAGGATTCCACAGGAAGCAGAGCAGAGCAATGGAAAAATGGTGCTATAATTGTGTAGTATGATATTATCAGGTATGAATTCTCAGCCTTTTCCTAAAGCTTTCAGGCTTCATCCTCCTGGCCAGGCGAGATTCTCAATTCTCAGGAAACCTTGGTGGAGAAGAGAGAGAGAGGGAGGGGATGAAAACTGAGAAAAGGACAAAGCTTGGGGAAAGGGAGGGAAAATAAAGACGGGAAGATATGTGTTGGTTTTTTAAAAAAAGGCGCAGGAAAGGCGGGGGGAAACCTGAGGGATGGGAGGAGGAGACAAAGAGGTGAGAAGGGCTGGAGGGGCGTTTGAAGCGGAGAGAGGGCCAGGGCGAGGAGGAGGAGGAGGAGGCGGGAAGCGAAGGCAGGGCAGGAAGGGAGGGATGATGCCCTGGGTTTGCTGCTGGCCGCGGTGCTGGCGCTGAGGCGGGGAAGAGAATAAAGAAAGGAGGCTCCGCAGGCAGAGAGCCCCCCGGGCAAGATGGGCTGCGGCGGGAGCCGGGCCGATGCCATTGAGCCGCGCTATTACGAGAGCTGGACGCGGGAGACCGAGTCCACTTGGCTGACCAACACCGACGCTGACCTCCAGCCTCCGCCGCCTCTCCCTGCCGGCAGCCCGGAAAGCGGCCAGGTCGAGGCCGGTCCCCGGAATCCCGGTGAGTCGGGCTCGGGAAGCCGGAGGAGGGTGGAGGGCCGGGCTCTTGGCTGGTGTCTTTTATTCATGGGAAGCCAATTGCCATCCTTTCCTCCTCACCTCGGTTGGCGAAGTGATAGCCTTGTGGCTGAAGAGGGGGGTATAAATAGATAGATAAATAAAATAAAGTCTTCTCCAAAGGGCGAGGAAAGCGCCTCTGGAGTGAGAAGACCAGTGAACAGGTTGTGAAGGCATCCGCATGGCTCTCTTCCTGGCGGTAGTGGGAGACCCTGCCTGAGTGTGGTGGGGTCTCCTCCTTTGGAATTTTTTTTATTAGAATAAGAGCATTCTACTGAAAAATACACCCGACCGCAAAAGGCCGTAACAATAACGCAATAATAATAATAATAGTTTTCCTCTTTTCGTACTAATACAAAAATAAAACTATCTATCCTAACACTAATACAGTTTTCCTCTTAGTCTAAACGCACTATAATCACATTATATTTACCCATTAGGTCTTTAAACAGAGGCTGGATGGCCATCTGTCGGGAATGCTTTGAGTGTGTACTCCTTCATGGCAGGGGGTTGGACTGGATGGCCCTTGAGGTCTCTTCCCACTCTAGGAGTCTATGAATATTTCATAGAAATAGATTTTAAAATTTAGATTTGCAGACTATGCGCCCTTCCTGCCAAAAGGGCTTGAATAAGCTCTTACAGTTTCCTCCAGAGTAGACCATTCGGCCCTTTTCTGTGTGATGGTTCAGTCAGTCAAACCTTGGGCTGTTCCTGTTATCTAGGGTCTGTAATGTGACTTTCTGGTTGCACCACTCCCACGGCAACTTAAAACATGTCTGTAGTAACATTAAATGGCTCAGGGGCAGTATATATATCTGTATGTGTAATCTATATATATATAGAGAGAGATAAAATCTATGTAATACTATCATGGGATTTTTGGTGTAGAATCTTAATCAGTGAGCATTCAAAAAAGTGAGGAGGCCTACTATGAAGTGGCAGAAGAGTAGGATAGGATCTTCCTTTTGAAAGAAAGGCTGATCAGTATTTTAGAACTAGGTTGCTGCTAAGTAAAAAACTGGCATCAGGATGGGATAAGCATGGACTGTGGCTACAGTTTTATATGCAGTATGGTTTGTATCACATAATATGCATCACAAAATAAGTGGCAAAGGGTTTTAAAATTTCACACTTGAGTGTTAAAATTTCACACTTGACTGGATTACAAAAGAAGTCAAGCTTCACAGGTTTGGATCATTCATCTGTCCAAGCTAGTCTGCTCTATAATTCCATGCATTCAGGATTGTGCATTTGTACTTTAGTCAAACTAACAATTCATAGAGTAGCTTCTAGGAGCAGAAACCATGACTGATTTTTATCATACATGTCAATTACAAATGTATTAACAACTCACTTGTATACTTTCTTTCCAGTTAAGGTGGATGCTGCAGTACTTCTGCATGTGTAGCCCTATGCTTGTTCAGTCACACTGCACCAACACTACATAAAGGGGCAACATTAAATATTAGAATTAGAAAATATGTCACTACAGCACACATAATAACTATAAGTTCTCTGTCATCTATGACAATATATCAGGTCCTTTTCTTACATGGCTTTTTAGTAAAAGTATCACTGGGGATGCCCCAACGGCTATGCAAAGCTGGTAGAGCCCCAACTGTTCTCATTTTCTCCAAATTGCGGCAAGTGGCAGACTGGGAACAGAATAATTCCCTCTTCTTTTCAGTCCTGAAGCAACATGTCAGTAGTTTGGAGTATTGGAGTACCAGGGTTTCTTGTAGATAGCTGACAGGTGAAAATGATGCTAACATCACTAAGCAGCATTTTCAATCCAGTTCAAATTAGGTTTATATGCCCATCTAAATCATAGACACCCAGATACTTTGCTTGGAAGTGTTATCCATTATAAGGATATTACATTTTCTCAGTAATCAATGTTTTATTATGAATATGTCTCTTTTCTCTAGCACTTCTGATACATTTCCAAGCACAAATATTATTGTAAAAGTCATGGACATCCATTAGAGGGTGTACATTACTCATGACATAACACCTTGTGTATGCTTGTTTTGTGAACTTTATGTTGTTGTAGTTGTTGTTGTTAATTTCTCCATTTAAGAAGAAAAGCAATGTCCTTGGTGACTGTACTGTATATTTCCCTGCTGTGTTACTACAGGACTGGAATACTTATTAAGCAGCTAATCTAAACGAAAACAGTTAGAAATTGTGTAAGAGAAGCTTTCGGAAGGCTGAGCAAAACAGGTAGACAACTAAGAGAAACCACAAGACAGAAGTAAGCAGTCGTGGACCTGATGCTCTAGCAGTCAATAGAGTTGGATTAGAGCAGGAGTGGGAATTGTGCAGCCTTTCAAATGTTGTTAGGTTGCAGCTCCCAACATTTCTCACTATTATTTATGCTAGTTAGAGCTGCAGCCCAACAATGTCTAGAAGGCCACATGATTTTTACCCCTGCATCAGCATGCGCTAATGATCTGAAAATGTAGTGAAACCATACAAATTCAAACTGGGGAAATGAACCCTTGTTTGAAATAATTGTACTTAGGACAACAGGCTGTTGTTTCTGGGGGAATTATGCTAGAAATACAAAATGGTGCACATCTCATAAATTGAGAAAATATATTTTACTGTTGTTAACTAGGCACAAGCTGCATATTATAGAGGAAATCTGGGACTGGATCCCACTACAGACAAAGGAGTTACAAGGGAATGTCTCTTTGGCTTTTCTTTTTGATGAAATGGAGCAGTTCGCCTCCTGCAATAGGACTAGTGGGAGGTTTAACTCTTCCCATGCTGTTTCCCTAGTTGAAATCCTTCCTAAGTCACTTGTTCTTATTAAACAGTTCCAAAACAGCTGCTACAAACAGGCAACCTCCCATACCTACATTTCAGTACTGTACTATACCAAACAGTTTAACATGTAACCTACATGTAACTCCCAGGATGAACTAATAAATTTGCTTTTCTCAGTATTGTCATCTTACTTTTATACCCAATGTGTGCACCATCTATAGTTTTTATAATATTTTGGGTAGTAATAGATTCTTTATTGTTATAAATATATAATCTCCTCATGCTCACTTGGGAGTCAGTTCCATTGGAATCAGTAGCCTAGATATGGTTTCTGTTACTCTTTATGTAAATAATGGTCAGGATTCAGCAAATATTAACCACTTATAACTCCTCATGTCTCCAATGAGATACAGTTAAACCATATACTGTACAGTTGTCCCTCCATATCCATGGATATGATATCCACAGATTTAAGTATTCACAGCTTGAAAATATTCTTTAAAAAGTAATAATCCAAAAAGCAAACCTTGATTTTGCCATCTTATATAAGGGACACCATTTTGCTATGCCATTGCATATAATGGGACTTGAGTATTCACGGATTTGGTAACTACGGGGGGTCCTGGAACCAAACCCCAGTGACTATGAAGGGACAACTGTACCTAAAATCCACGGAACAAGAAAGTACTTAACCTTGGTTGTATCTTGCACACTATTAATTTTCTCTGTCCATTCATTATCTTGCCCCTTTTCCTCCATATGCCCCTCAGAATTCAAAATGACCTTAACAGATTAGAAAGCTGGGACAAAACTAACAAATGAATTTCAACATGGAAAAATGTAGGCTATTACACTTGGGCAGTAAAAATGAAAAGCATAGATATAGGATGGATGATACCTGGCTTGATGGCAGTATATGCAAAAGGGATCTAGGAGTCTTAGTGGACCACAAACTGAACATGAGTCAGCAGTGTGACTCAACAGCTAAAAAAGCCAATGTGATTCTAGGCTGCATCAATACGAGTATAGGGAAGTAATAGCGCCACTCTGTTCTGCTTTGGTCAGACCACACTTGGAATACTGTGTCCAGTTCTGGGCACCACAATTCCAGAAGGATATGATCAAGCTGGAACGTGTCCAAGGAGAGCGACCAAAATGGTGGGAAGTCTGGAAGCCATGCCCTACGAGGAGCGGCTTAGGGAGATGGGTACGTTTAGCCTGGGGGAACAAAGGTTAAGAGGGGACATGATAGCCATCTTTAAATATTTGAAGGGCTGTCATATAGAAGATGGAGCATGCTTGTTTTCTGCTGCTCCAGAGACAAGGACACAGAGCAATGGACTCAAACTAGAGGAAAAGAGATTCCATCTAAACATTAGGAAGAACTTTCTGACAGTAAGAGCTGTTTGGCAGTGGAATGCACTGCCTGGGAGTGTGGTGGAGTCTCCGTCTTTGGAGGTTTTTAAGCAGAGTCTGGATGGCCATCTGTCAGGAATGCTTTGATTGTTTATTCCTGCATGGCAGGGGGTTGGACTGGGTGGCCCTTGTGGTCTCTTCCAACTCTGTGATTCATGAGTCTATGTTTTTCTTCATCTGCATCTTTTTTTTCACCTGTTTTAAACATTTATTTACAAGTTCAAGCTGTAGCAGAAGGTCAAGATTTTAACTATGAAGAACAATAATTATGGCTAAACATAAGTTTGAAATACAGAAACCATAAGAAAATTGAAGTTTTTCTCACCAGGTTCATTACAAAAGTATATATACTGTACTGTAGTCAGTAGGAAGCCAAACATTTGAATCTACTATAGAGTGTTTTACTGCACCAAACAGTTTTGCTTGGTGAAGAAGAAATTCTCCAAGTAAGGTGTTAAATATTATCAGGGTAGGAGGTATAGAAGACTGATTTGAGATGGGTTGTCAGTCATGTAATATTCCAGGATGGAATGAAAATGATTTGAAGGCAAAAATAAAACCCAAACAAGGTTCCTAGAACATGTAATATAAAACCCTTCTTTGACAAGCTTTAAAAAGTCACAGTATTTTGAAGCATTGTTTTAAAAGCAATCTTTTTATTCCATTTGTTCCATTGGTCTCATCTGAAGAAGCAAAGGAGAGCAAAACCATTCAGTTGAAGGCTTTGAAGGATCAGAAGTCTGTTGTTGTTTGTTGTTGTTGTGTGTACTGTATACTGTATATGCTTTTAAGTCACCTGACAGCCCCATGAAAATTTCATAGGCTTTTCTTGGGCAAGAAATACTCAGAGGCAGTTTTGCCAGTTCCTTTCTCTGAAATATAGCCTACAGCACCTGGTATTCATTGGCAGCCTCCCATCCAAGTACTAACCAGGGCTGACCCTGCTTAGTTGCCAAGATTGTTCACTATTTTTTCATAGTCTGGGGCTTGTTATAAGCCTTTTGAAACAGTTGCTTATTTGTTCTATACCAATGCCAACATAAACACCCAGATACTTTGCCTGGAAGTGTTATCCATTATAAAGATAATACTTTTTCTCAGTGATCAATGTTTTATTATGAATACGCCTTTTTTCTCTAGCACTTCTGATGCAGTTCCAAGCACTGTATGCAATATTACGGACAAAGTCACGGTCATCAATTAGAGGGAATCCACTATAATGCACATAACTCATGACATAACACCTTGTGCATGCTTTGTTTTGTGAACTTTATTTTTTTATTATTATCTCCTGCATTTACAAAGAAAAACAATGTCCTTGGTGGCTATATGTTTCCTTGCTGTGCTACTACAGCATTGGAATATGTATTCAGCAACTAGTTTAACCCAAAAAGTTAGAAATACTAAAGTGGCTCATCCATCACCTGTACTGGCTCACTGTTTTAGGACAGGAGAGAACAGACTCCAGGCTTAGGGAATTTATGGTGTTTTTAACAAAAAACACTGAGATCTATTAACCAGATAGCTAAATATAAAATGATGGCTAAGGAGGGTAACATGAATTATTTACTGAGCTCCATTAAACGTATGCTGAAATGTATGCAAATCTACATCCTTCATTTTTCACTTGTTTTTTATCCGAAATGGGACTGCTACAAATTTTTCCTTTTTTCTGCATTGCAGATAAGCAGGGAACAAATATGGGCTAAGACTGAGCATAATACAGTTGTCCCTTCATATTCGCTGGTGTTGGTTCCAGGACCTCCCCCTCTCCCCACTGGATACCAAAATCCGTGATAGTCAACTCCCATTATATGTAGTGGCATAGCAAAATGGTGTTCCTTATATAAGATGGCAAAGTCAAGGTTTGCTTTTTGGATTATTATTTTTTATTTATTTTTTTATTATTAATTTTTTTAAAAAAACCATTTTTCCATACATTGTCCATTTCATAGTTTCATAATTGCATACATCTTACAATTTATGCATTTCTTATCTGTGGATTTTTCCCTAAAATCTCCAGCTTCCTCAGTACCATAGCTCAAAGAGATTCCTTTACCATTAATTTTTATCCTATCTCCCCTTAATCTTCTCCCAATTTGTATTCTCCTGCTGTTAATTTTATAGAAATGTTTCTATCCCTTTCATCTGCCATCCCTTACTGCCTCCTATAGTCTTCTATAGGATCTTTTGTTTAACTCTGTTGTGCTTTTCTTTTTGTTTTAATTATTTAACTGCTAGCTCATGTTAATATTCCACCTCTTTTTACAGTACCTCGTTAGGGGAGCCCACTCCCTTTCCAATTCCTCCTTTGGTTTTTTATTCAGTATGTGGGTAAGTATATCACTATCTCTCATATCTAAAGCCTTTTCCAACCAAACATCAATTTGTGGCATTTCTCTACTTTTCCATTTGGCCGCTGCATTGATACGTGCCGCTGTAATAAGGTATAATACGAGCCTCCAATATTTCCTCTCTTGTTCTTTTCCCAGCATCGTTGTGATGTTCAGAAGGTACAGCTTCGGGTTCAACTCGAATTGTATATTCAAAATTTTTTGTATTATCTGGTGTACTTTTTTCCAATATTTTGTCATAGTTGGACAATACCAAAAAACATGCATCAGCGTACCGGTGGCCTTGCTACACTTCCAGCATGTCTTATCTTTAGTACCAAATATTTTGTTCATCTTCACCGGCGTCAGATACCATCGGTTGCTAACTTTAAGATAGTTTTCTTTTAATGCCTGGCATGCCGTGAACTTTTTTGTTTGTTTCCAGGCCGTCTCCCACTCCTCCATCGTTATCACTTCTCCCACATCTCTCGCCCATTTCACCATGGCTTCTCTGACAGACTCTCCTTCCAGTTGCCTTGATAAGAATAGATTATAATATTTTGCTATTTTTTTCCTTTCTTCACCCCATATTATCTTATCAATTTCCGTCCGCTCCTCCAAAATATCAAATTCCGTTCTGTCTTGCTTGAATCTATTATTGATCTGCTGATACGTTAGCCAATTTAGCTCCCATCCCTCTTCCTTCAACTCCTCTTTTGATTTAATATCTATTATTTTCTCTCCCTTTTTTTTGATGAGGTCATCGTAAGTAAGCCACCTATCTATTGATCCCTTTTGTCCCCATCTGCCCATAAAGGCTTCTACCGGTGATATCCACTTTGGTAGCTTATCGTTGTAGGCTACTTTAATCTTTTCCCAATTTTGTAGTAACGCCTTTCTCACGATGTGATTCTTAAAGTCTTTATGAACTCCTACTTTATTGTATCCCAAGTAAGCGTGCCAGCCAAACCTCAAGTTAGCTCCTTCCAATGTTAGTAGTTTAGAGTCTGTCAGTTTGATCCATTCTTCAGTCCATTTCATGCAGCAAGCTTTATAGTATAGGGGCAGATCAGGTAATGCCGTTCCACCTCTTTCAGTTCTTTCCAGCAGTGTTTGCCATTTTATTCTCGGTTTACGCCCATTCCATATGAAGTTACTTAAATCACCTTTCCACTCTCTAAATGGTTTTTGATTAGTCAAAATTGGTATGTTCTGGAATAAAAAGAGAATTTTAGGAAGCACTGACATCTTTATTGTGGATATTCGGCCCAACAGCGTTAAGTTTAATTTTCTCCATTTATTTAAATCCTCCTTTATGCTCCTCCAGGTTTTCTTATAATTGTTATCATAGAGATCTAAATTTCTGTTGGATATCAGTACCCCTAGATATCTTACTTTTTTTTCAATTTTATATCCTGAGAGTTCTTCTGTTCTTTCTTGTTCTTTCTTTCCCATATTTTTTGTTAGTATTAACGTCTTGTCTTTATTGATCTTAAATCCTGCAAACTTGTCAAACTCAGTCATTGTCCTAATTAGCTTCTCTATATTCTCATTCGGATCTTCTAACACTATAGCCAGATCGTCCGCAAAGGCCATCACTTTATACTCCTGGTTCTTAACTTTTAATCCCTGGATTTCCTTATCATTTCTAATTTTACACATTAAGATCTCCAATACGGTAATAAATAATAGCGGTGACAAAGGGCAGCCTTGTCTGGTCCCTTTTTGAATTTCAATTTCTTGTGTTTTTTCCCCATTTATTATAATATTTGCTTTTTGCTCTACGTAGACTTTCTCTATATTTGCCGTGATAAATTGGCCAAAACCCAGCTCCTTTACCACCTGTTTTAGGCAGCTCCAATTTATATTATCGAACGCTTTTTCCGCGTCAGCAAAAATCATCGCCACTTTTCTTTCATTGTTTTTTTTCCAGAAATTCTATTATATTAACTAAGTTTCGAATGTTCGCCGTTAGTGATCTTCCTGGCAAAAAGCCATTTTGGTCTTTGTGTATAATGTCCATCAATACTCCTTTCAATCTATTAGCTATCATAAAGGCATATATTTTGTAGTCCACGTTAAGCAGCGAAATCGGCCGATAATTTCTGACATCCGTTTTATCCTTTCCTTCTTTGGCAATCATCACAATGTTAGCTTTTTTCCATGACTCAGGCATACCCTCCACATGAACTGTGTTTATCAATTCTAACAGATGTATCCCGATTTCACTTTCAAATGTCTTATAGAATACTTCATTGAAACCATCTGGGCCGGGAGCTTTCCCGCTCTTGAGATTCTTAATAGCATTTGTTAATTCTTCCTTATCAAATCTTTTTGTAAGGTCAGTCTTTTGTAGATCTGTTAATTTTGCAAAGTTATTTTCCCTTAAATATTGCACCATTTCCTGGTGCCATCCGTCCTCTTGATTTTTCGCCTTATAAAGTGAAGAGTAGAATTCCAAGAAAGCTCCCTCTATTTCTTTTTGTGTCGTTAATTGTTTCCCTGCGACCTTAATTTCTGTGATTCCATTCTTATCTCTCTCTTTTTTCAATTTGTATGATAGCCACCTCCCTGTCTTGTTTGCGTGTTCAAATTGTTTCTGTTTAATTCTTTTCAGCTTAGTTCCTATTTCCTCCACCATTTTGGTATTTATCTCTCTCTTGATTATGGCTATTCCTTTTTTCAAGGCCAAATTTTGAGGTTCCTTTCTTAATTTGTCTTCTTGTATCTTTAATTTTTGTAGAAGATCGTGGTTCTTTTGTCTCTCCTCTCTGGAGATCTCCGCTCCTCTTTGTAGAAACACTCCTCGAATTGTAGCTTTAAACGCATCCCAGATTACATTCAATTTAGTTCCCTTTTCCTTATTTTCGTTGAAGTAATATTTAATATTGTCTCTTATTTTATCCACAAATCTTTCTTCCCTTAACAGGCTCTCTTTTAATCTCCAAATGTATTCCTTCCTGGGCAAAGTCATTGTCATTTTTATCGGATTATGATCCGACACTAATTTGGGTATTATTTCCATTCTTCTTATTTTAGGAAATAAATTTTTAGATATCCAGAACATATCTAGTCTCGCCATGGTATTGTGTGCATCTGAATGGAACGTATATCCTTTCTCTAGTTGGTATTTCTTTGACCATACATCATCTATGTTAAACTCCTCCATCAGTTCAAAGCATACTTTAGGGAGTCTTCCTTGTTTTTCATTAGTCGTCCCGGATCTGTCTTGTCTTGCATCCATAACACCATTAAAATCTCCAGTCAATATTATCATTCCCTTCTCCAGGTGTCCCATTTCTTCTTGGAGTTTCCTAAAGAATTTTTGTTTATTCTCCATTGGTGTGTATATGGCGACCAGATAAATTTTTACACCGGCCAAATTAAGTTCTAGGCCTAGCATATGGCCTTCATTATCTGTAAACACTTGTTTCGCCTCAAATTTTCTATCAACATAGATTACCACTCCTTTTTTTTTATTTGTTGCTAAGGAGAAGAATTCTTGTCCCAGTTTTTGGTTCCTAAGATATTTACCGTCCTTCTGTTGTATCCTTATTTCTTGAAGACAGGTGATCTCAGCCTTGTTTTTTTCTAAGAGATGGTAGACTAGCCTTCTTTTCTTTAATGTATTTAGGCCTTTAACGTTCCAAGAAATTACACTTAGGGGCATGTCCTTGGCTCAACTTCGTCCTCTCCTTCTTCCTCCACTGCTCCCTCTTCCTCCTCATCTCCCTCTCCCTTGTCTTCTTCCTTATCCTCGTTGTCTTCCAGATATTCTTGAATCTCACTTTTTTCCTTTTGGAGGCCTCCCTCTTTTTCTTCTATCTCTTCTGTATTTCTAGCAGTCTTATCCTCTTTATTATCCCTCTCCTCTGTATTATCTTGCCTTCTACGCCTTCTTTGGTGATATCTTCTCTCTTCCTCTTCTAATCTCTCCAGAAAGTCTCTTGCTTTTTCTAAAGAATTTATTTTATACCTTTTCTGTCGGTACGTACATGAAATGCCCTCTATTCTTTCCCACCTATAATTTATCCCAAGCCTTATCAAGGTTTGTGTAAGAGTTTTGTACTCTTGTCTCCTCCTTAATATTTCCACCGGTGTATCCTTGTATATCTTAATTTCGTTACCATCTAGTATTAGCTTTTCAGTATAATTTTTTTGAATAATCTTATCTCTATACTTAGATCTCGTGAATACTATTACAATGTCTCTTGGCAGCTTCCTATCCTTCGCTATAACTGAGTTCGCTCTAAAAATTTTATCCACCTCTTGCCCAATGCTCTCTTCTGGTTCCTCAATAAAATTCGCCAAAGGAGAAATTATCCTTTCATGTAAATTTTCGTACATTCTTTCTGGTACTCCTCTTAATTTGATACATTTCTCTCTATATCTGATTTCTTGTAGGAGGCTTGTTTGTTTTTCTTTCTCCATTTCTTTAGTTAACTGATCTGTTTGGGACTCCAACGCTGTTGTTCTGCTCTTAACAGTATCCATATCCTCCTTAATATCCTTTAATTCCGTAGTCATCTTATCCAGTCTCTTATTGATTTTCTCGAAATCTTGTCTCACTTCTTTTTTAAAATCCCTCAATTCCTGTTTGATCTCTTTCTTAAAAGATTTTAACTCTTCAAGAATTTGCATATTAATATCTGTCTGTTTAGGAGGCATCTCCGTTGACCCTCTTCTCGTTGCTGTTGTAACTGCTGATGTCGTATACGCCCTAGGTCTAAGTCCTGAGGCCATCTATCAGTCCCTCTCCCCCAACGCTTTGTGTTTATTTTCTATAATTTAAATTATAATTATATATATGTAAGTAGATATCCGTATATATCTTTTTTTTTTCCCTTAATGTATCGAACCCAGTTTTATTGAAATCTGATAGCCTAGGGATCTAACCCAGCATATATAGGGGAGGGGTTACTATAGTGTATACCAGTTCCTAACCCCTTAGGGAAGGGATATCTGACCCCCCACTGTTTCCTCTTTCTCCCTCTCCTCAAATCAGGGCACTCCCCCCTCCTCTGTTCATTCCCTCTGATTTCTCTCAATAATTAACAGTAATATCTCATCAGCAAAGTCAGAACCGAAAGGGCAGAAAAGGGGGGCAGTGTTGACTCAGTCCGTTCTGGATCCCGTCTGATCCTCCCCACTAATCCTGTCACTCTCCGTCTGATCCTCCCTTCTGATCCCGTCGCGCTCCGTCTGATCCTCCCTTCTGATTCCGTCACACTCCGTCACACTCCGTCTGTTCCTCCCTTCTGATCACGTCACGTTCCGTCTGCTCCTCCCTCTGATCCCGTCACGCTCCGTCCGCACCTCCCTTCTGATCCCCGTCACGCTCCGTCTGGTCCTCCCTTCTGACCCCCGTCACGCTCTTTCAGCAACCCTAGGCTGCTCCGTCCTCACCTCTCCTCCAGTCTTCTCCTCCTGTCCCTTTAAATCCGTCTGTTCCACTACTCCTTCCACTCCGCCTCTCTCTCTCTCTCTCCCAGCCGGGTCACGTCGCTAACGCCTTACTTATCAGCCTTTAATATCACAATTTGTCTCTGGTAGATTGCCAGCGTCCTCACCCCCTCTGTTCAGCAGCTGTCGTAACACACCAACTCCGCCTCCTCCTCTTGGTGACTGCTTATCCTTCTCTCTCCCCTTTGATCATAGTCCACCAATCACCAGTTGTCTCTTCCTCAGCTGATCGTCCCCAACCAGCGTCTGCCAAAGCCCCGTATCTAAGTACTGCGTAGCTAAGATTCCCTACGCTGCTCTTTTGTTATATATCAATTTGTTTTTAAACCTCCACTGCTTTCATCAGCCAAGTTCCACTATGTAAAAGTCACTTCCACACACCCTCCCACACACCCTTCATCTATTTTCAATAATTTATAGTAACGATAACGATAGTAATAGTATCGCTTTCTGTATTGAGCCAGCTATTTCTCCCCCACTTCTTATAACCAGAATTTCCTTTTTATTAATTTTAGCGTTAACTCTCAGAGGGAAGGCTAACTGTTGGAAGCCCCTTCGCCCTCTTTGAGCTATTTGCTTGTCTCTGCACTTTTAATTTCAGCAGTTCCCTGCCTTTTGAAATAGGGGGAGAAATCAAGACTAAGTGCCAATGGCTCCAAAGACAGTACTGGCTGCTCGGTATGCTTTTTGTAATCAGGGAGAGGTCTATCCCTCATCCCCCAAAACACAAAAAAGCTACACTGAGAGCCCCAATTCCCCTTTTATCTTCCCAGATAATCGGGTTGTGGTGGTCTTCAAAAAAGACCCCACTTACCGTCTCTGGACGACTGGCCCCCACGGAGCCCCGTTTGAGCCGGTCCTACGTCTTTGCTCCCCCTACTGGAAGCCCGGATTATTATTTTTTAAATAATATTTTCAAGCCGTGAATACTTAAATCCGTGTATCTAATCCGTGGATATGGAGGGACAACTGTACTTTGAATTGATGGTAATATTTTGTCAGGGATATTATCTTTTTCCAGTTTCCAGATCTATGATCACTGGCTATCAAAAAGGTGATTGCGAGCATGCTGCTCAAGTCTTTGGTACTGTGTCCTCCATAGACAACTATCCTGTAAAAGCTCTCCTGAACTGGTGTCAATATGCAGAAGATGAAGCACACAATAATGAAAGATCTGGGGGGTTTTCTCTAAAGAAATTTTCTCTGAGCTTTTGAAGACTGCAGCAAAACTGTGTTCTTATCTTTTTTTAGGGTAAAGCTTACTGAATGCTCATTCAACAGTTCTATCTTCAATAAGACAGCTGTATATGATACTATAAAAAATTTAAAAATATTTAATTTTATATGAAATGAAGTGTAATGTGGTGATGAAAATAGACTGGTTAATTTATGGGTTGAGGTGACACAAAAGGTGGTGTTAGTTGATGAAAGGTGCAGTATTATTTCCGTTTAGTAATTGGTAGAATATAAGCGTCATGACAAAGGAGTATTATTCATTAAATATTAATAGTTTCCTCAGAGGAATGAGTGTAAAATAACAATGTTCAGAACAACTGTTCAGCAGTCTAGTTATTGAAATCATTTGCCAATGTAGTTTTGGCTGTGCTTTGCCAATGTAGTTTTGGCTGTATCTCTTTCTAGATTTTCCTTGGTTTTTTTCCGGACTGTGAGGCCATGTTTTGGAAGAGTTTATTTCTGATGTTTCACCTGCATCTGTGGCTGACATCTTCAGAGAATGGTTAGGTAGGAGTGTGTGTGGGGTTTATATACTGTGAACCCCTGCTGGGGAGGATATGTAAATTTGTGTATTTGAATGGCAAGTTTCTGGGTGAAGATATGCAAGGAGGATGGGCCATTAACCAACCATTAGCCAAACAGACACTAATCCTCCTTACATTTCTATACCCAGAAACTAACCATTCAATTACACAAATTTACATATACTCCCCAACAGGGGTTCACAGTATATAAATCCCACACACACTCCTACCCAACCATTCTCTGATGATGCCAGGCACAGATGCAGACGAAACGTCAGAAATAAACTCTTCCAGAACACAGCCTCACAGCCCGGAAAAAACCCAAGGAAAATCTATGGATGCCGGCCGTGAAAGCCTTCGACTTCACATTGTATCTCTTTCTGTCTAGGGAGTGGTTTTTAGGTGGTTGCTTTGAGAAATGAAATTACAACCCCAAGGTGCCATGGCTGATCAGGTACTATTTTCCTGTCATGCTTCCAAAATATATTTCCACTATGATTCCTTGGTGAGAACTGTGTAGCAGTCCATAAGTGTGGATAGTCATATGTTTTAGTCACTGTATGGATGCAGTTGTAAGCATCCATACAGCGACTAAGTACAACTTGTCTGTGTGAAGCTTTTCATAAAAGAGCAAAGAAGGCAACAGAGATCAGTACTGGTACACCATGACTGCTGCTTACTGACAGAAAACAACAACAAAATCTTCACAGTCCTTCTTTACTGTTGTTGTTTTTTCAGGAAAGGGTCTTTCTCTTGATGGCAGTATCTACCCACAGTGGCAGACTGGCCAGGGTGTCAGCTTGCCCGATGGCAAGTGGGCCCCTGATGAAGTGGGGCCCCTTGTGCACACCCTCTCCCCCGCCCAGCGCACATGCTCCTTCCTGGGTCCTAAAGCCTCCCTCTCGGCTACCCTGCTGTTTCGGAGGAGCATTTGTCGACAAGCCATTTGAATTCCGCCTGTCTCTTGTTTGCTCTTGTTGGAGGAAGAAAAGGAGAGGCAGGGTAGGGCAGGCAAACAGAAGAGGGAAAGCTCAGGCAGGGCCTTCTGTGGCGTCACTCTGAAGTGGAAAGAGCTGAGCCTGGTTTCCTCGACGGAAACAGAGAGGGGGGGATCTTGCTAGGTTCCCCTTCCTGCCACCCCCAACTGCCCTGGTGGCGCAGTGGTTAAATGCCAGTACTGCAAGCCACCACGTCGCAAGTTTGATTCCAGCCGGCTCCAAGGTTCACTCAACCTTCCATCCTTTCGTAGGTCAGTAAATTGAGTACCCAGCTTGTGGGGAGCAATTAGCTAACACACATTGGAAACTGTTTAATGCAGTGTAGATGTGTAAATAGCTATTGCTTAAAACAATTTGTAAGCCGCTCTGATAGCCTTGTGGCTGAAGAGCGGGGTATAAATAAATTAAAAAAACAAACAAATAGATCGTGCTTTTAAAAAGACATTTTTCTATTATCATTGTGAATGGATGGACTGACTGATTGATTCAGATATTCTTGATCAATGGAAAAGCAGCGGTGCTGCACAGAGACAATTCAGAGCATCTCCTGGATTTGTTGTGGTATCGATTCCTATCTCCTCAGTAGTCCCCATGAACACAGAGTACTTTATCAGATACAGAAAATACGGCGTCATCATGACACCACATAACCGCGAAAGGGCGCACGGATCAGACGATGTCACCCTTTCATGGTTAAAACCAGCCAAAATCACATACCTTTTAGTTGACAGCTTAAGCTGTCAATAGATCTCCCTGCTGCTTTTTTGCCAGCATGTGTCTCTGTACCTTTAAATCTCATGCTTACCTCATCAGTAGCTGGACCGGCATGAACATGTCCGGGTCAGATCGGGACATTCAGGTAAGTGACAAAGGTTTTTTTCACCCTCCCTTGATTACTTTGAGGTTTTTTTTTAATGTGTTTAGATGCTTAGTGTTCATTTTTTATGTTTATTTTTAGTTTTTTTTTTAAATTTCCCACACAATTTCATCACACAGGATTTCAAAAAAAAGGAAGTGAATGGCGCTCCGCTCACTTCCTCTTTATTCTCGGAGGAGTCTTTTCTGGGAAGGGAGGTAAGTGCGGGGGGAACATTCTTTTGCCAGCATAAAAATTGATTTTTTTATGCTGGCCAAAGAACGTTATCAGGAGGACATCTGATAAAGTCCAGAGAGCCGAGAGCAGCTGTTCTCTTTTCCTCCCTCCACCAACTTTTTCTTTCCATAAAAATAATTTACTTTTATCTAGCCATGTCCTTAGTATCTGCCACCTGCGTTTTTAAAAAAATGAATTTATCTTGATCAGGGATGGAGGCTAAGGTTATAAAACCAAAACAAACTCTTCTCCTGTTGTGCTTCATCCTTCATCCATTATCCTCAACTCCATTTCAAAATAAGTCTTCAAAAAGTATTTTATTCTTATGGAACTATTAACCAATTTCCCCATGTACAGACCAGAATGTGGGCATGGCTAGTTTGGTAGTTTACTGTTGATCAGATGAAAAAAAAGGAAGGAGTTTTGTTGCACACTGAGGGCTAAGAGTCATTTCAGCATATTACGCAGTATCCACAAATCAGCAAAGATCAAGGTATATTGGAATTGTTTTCTTTTGCTTTGAACTTGTATTAAAACTATTGCTTAGTAATGGTGAGAATATGGACTCCAGTTGCAACAAGTGTAAAATTTGTAGCACTTCCCCATTGTCTGTACTAAACATTCTGGCATCCAACAGACTTCATGTCAAGGCATATGATAACCTTTATGAACTTTATAAAGACATTGCACACTATCAGTTACTCAAGTCCAATGTGAGAGGACACTTTTAAAGCTAAAGATCATAAAAACAAGGCTAAGAAATTCACTGTCTGAGGAGAACTTGGAATCATACGTGTTGCTATCCATTAAAAAGGAATTGTTAGACAAATTGAACGCAGAAGCAATTATTGACAGATTTGCACTATCATCTAGTGCAGTGGTTCTTAACCTTTTCTTTACCAGGGACTCCCTTTAAATATCTTTTGTTGCTGTGGACCCCCAAGACTTAACTCAAGATTTAAAACGCTAAGAACAAGAACAAAAATAATACAATTGCACCATCCATTAAACCTTCCCTCAGAGGCATTGGAGTGGGAGGGAAGGTTTTTTTTCCCTGCTTCTTCCTGCAAGTTTGTGGCTTCAGAGGACTGAATGGCAATGTGCAGGCCAAGTCATCCAGCCTGCCTTTACCTTGGTACCTGTCATGTGGTCACTCCATTACAGAGAGTAGGTGGGCCAAGCAGCCTTCAAGCCTTTGAGGACCTCCTGTGAGGACATTGCAGACTCCTGAGGGTCTCCAGACCACAGGCTAAGAACCACTGATTTAGTGAATTCAAACTATTCCTCTTAATTTAGTGGACTGCTTTAAATATGCTTTTGAGCTACCTGTTAATGTGTAAAATGTTCAGTACAAGCAAACTATTTAAAAATATCCACCATTTATTTAAAATTTTAAAAAATAATTGAATTATAACAATATGTATTTACATTTAGTATCTACTGTATACTGCCAGTAATATGCACGATATATGTACACTGCACAGTTGTCCCTTCATATTCGCTGGGGTTTGATTCCAGGACCCTCCATGGATACCAAAATCCATGAATATTCAAGTCCCATTATATGCAATGGCATAGCAAAATGGTATTCCTTATATAAGATGGCAAAATCAAGGTTTGCTTTTTGGACTATTATTTTTTTCTTTCAAGCCGTGAACACTTAAATCCATGGATACCAAATCCGTGGATACGGAGGGACAACTGTAATTACTTAAAAATATACATTTATTTCACTTATGTATTTTTTTGAAAATGTTATTTCTTATACAAATTGATTGATAGCCTTATAGTTGTGGGTTGGCCCCCTTTGTCTCCTGGGAACCAATATATTTAGACCCAGTCCACCACTGTCTACCCATGTATTGAATGTTGTTTTTGAATATCCATTAAGTTTGATATGTTTTTAAAATAAGTTTCATTTGTATAATTTCACATGTTTGAAGAATGTTTAATTAATTTGCCCTAGGCATTGTACATCAAGAATTGCAAGAATTCTTCTCTTCCTTGTATTGCAGATATGCAGAGGATAAGCATAACTATATGCTGATCCTTGAAAGAAAATGCTTTTCTTTGTGAATTTTTAAAAATCCTTATTCTTTGCAGGCTTACTCCTGTTGATAGCGTGTTCACCAGATTAGGGGTTTCAGGTAGAATCATGTCAGGGGAAAGTACTACATTCTTTGTGAAGCTGAGTGAGACTTCCAGTGTGCTACAGCATGCAACAGAACATTCGTTTGTTCTCATGGGTGTACTAGGCAGAGTTAGGGCTACATTTGATTGAACTGCCATTGCAAGTGCAGTTGTCAAAGAACTTTCAGCGAATATTAGATGTCACACAGTGTTTTCAACACATTACTATTCTTTAGTAGAGGATTATTCTCAGAGTCCCTCTGTGCAGTTGCAACACATGGCATGTATGATAGAAAATAAGAGTGATGAACCTAGTCAAGAAACAGTTTCCTCTACTAATTTATTAAAAGAGGTTGTCCTAAAAGCTATGGCTTTAATGCTGCAAGGCTTGCTGACATTCCAGAAGACGTTATTAAGAATGGTCACAAAAAAGCAAGAGCATTTGAAAGAACTACTCTCACTGACAGTGTTCAGGAACCTTTGCCAGATAGCTGATGGTGCACCACCAATAAAAGATGATCTTAAGAAAATTCTGCTTCATGTTTGAGAAACCATGTATAGTTTCTACAGCAGTTTTGAAAGGCAGTATGCAGACAACACAATGATCTAATAAGCTTTATTTTTTAAAAAATGAAAAAATACATCCTTAATGCTTCTTCCTACTCTAGGGCATACAAAAAAAGTAAAATTTAAATTGCTTTATAAGACAGCATCTTCTTTCATATTCTGTTTTATGGAGGGCCAGGGCATGCTTCTGTGGTGCCACCGCTCTGTTTGTGTGTTAACAACTGTTGACAGATATGATAACTTCTGATAGGCGTTTTTATTGGCTGATTTTTAAGTAGATATGTGTGAAATGTTTAGGCTCCTGTCTAAAAACCTTAATTAAATTTCAGTCTGGAAGCAATGTGTGTACAAAATAAAAGATGGAAATACTAGATAGAATATCTGTTCTCATATGAATTGTTTATGACATGCTGTATTGCTTTCATATAGCAAGAGGTATTCTTTACTGTTTGGTTGGCACTTTGCACTGAAGAAGTGCTCAGCTTGCGGGGGGCTGGGGGATCAGTTTTTCCCCCCACAGGAAGCAACATAAAGAGCCTGACTGAATATAGTGATTGATGATTATCATATCCTGTCTGGTTCTGCAGCTGCTCTCAGCACCTGGCACAAAGTAATAATAGTTTTGACTACCCGGAAGCATATACAGTATGTGCAATCAAGAAAACAAATAAACCAGACCATCCCCAGTCATACTACTTTATTGACAGCTTTATTTGGTTCTGTGTATGGAATCTGAATGGGTAGTTATCTTTAATTTAGACTGATAAAAGCATGCGAGGAATGGATAAATTGGTACACGGACACTTATCACTGTAATAGCTGGCCCCAAAATTGAAACCAATGGTTGTGGTCAGTAATCATCAGTAATCATAGCGCTTGGTGTTGGGTCACTGAAACATGACATATGAAAAATGACTCCTTGGTTATTTTAAGGTGGTAGTATGAGGACTTTAGTTTATTGGTCCATCCATACTGCTTCAACAACACTGCTACAGATGAAACATGACCTGTATATGCTATTGATATTCCTAGTTATTTTGAACATCATAGTATTCACATACAGGGCTGTACTTTCAAGGGGACACTACACATTGCATTTTGCTTTTACTGTTTACAAATTTGTAAATGTTTTTGTTTCCAAACAAGTAAATTGATAAGTCTGCAGGCATCTAGGGTGTTAATCTCATACACACATAGGGTGAAAGTAATAATTCCTTCTGAAATTCATTTTTCCAAAATCGTAGTGGGATGATAGGGGAGTAAATGTGTTTCCTCCTGTATGGTATTAGGAGGAGTGAGATAGATACTGCTTTATTCCTTCTTTTTCCTGCCAGAATGTGTATGAAGTACATTTGCCAGTGAAATTGTTTGTTGGTACTGGGTCAAGTAATGTATTTTTAAAAGGACCTTGAATTCAGAAAGTATGAGAAACAATGTCTTACACATTCATTAGCAGTTTCAGACTGGAAACTCAAAAGTGGATATGGCATTTGGCCTTCATCTAAAAAGCACAAGACTGCCCACTTATCAAGTGAATATCTGTAGCAGATTGTGCAATACCCCCACTCCCAAAGCTGGCTGTATGCACCTTCACAGAACCAGAATTACTTTTTTAGTATGGACTACTGATCTTTGAATTAACTACCCGGTACCAGTCTGAGACAATTTGATATGTTTTTGTCATCTTAAAAGGAAAACACTGATTATTTCTCCAGCTCTCTTCCGAATATACTGTGTAATATATATATGTGTGTGTGTGTGTGTTCAAAATTCATTTAACATCAGGGCTGATGGCTTATATTCTGTTTGCCCTCCCCTCCCCTCTCCATGTGCCCTGTTGTAAAGCCATATTTCTTTGGAAACACGTGGTCCAGGATATCCCATACAGCTTCTACTCTGTTTCTATTATGTTTTACTATAAAACCCTTCATGCCACCAGGAACTACCATTAAGGTAAAACTATCCATTATTTCAAGTTCTGTAATTTTTCCTTCCAGCTCTCTTTTATTATAGGGCCACAGTCATGACCCTTCCTGGGTCAGATGAATCACTTTTCATCATTATAACTAACAATGGCAGTGCCAGGGGGAGTAACTATATGGCTTTTTTCTTAGAAAACAGCTGTGTACATTGGTCTGGAACTTGGTAGTGTAAGAAAGGATGGTTTGAGGATGGTCTGTGGCAGTTTTGAAGTAGGAAGGCTAAGAAATAGCTGATATATAGGAGTTTAAATTTTGACAAGTGACCCTTAGCAGTTTGACAGATATTGGTTGGAATTCTGTTGGTTAGTCCCATCTAGAGTAAACCCATTGAGAATCAATTGTTGGATGGTGACTCAACACAGAGATAAATCCCATTGATTCAATGGATCTACTCTAGTTGGGGTTAAAAATAGGACTTATGCCATTATCTGTTGGGCATCATGTCCACCAGCTTTCTCAGGGCTAGATTTGCCAGCCACTTTCTTCATCTGCACAGCATCTTTCAGGAAGCACTTTGTTGTATTAGGTCACATCTAGTTATTGGAAATAAAAACTCAGAGAAGATTTGATTTTATGAAAGGTATAGCCCATGGTGACTCCCTGATCAGAGTAAAATTGGCTTCTGGAGCTTCCCCATCCTTCACTTGAGTGGACATCCTGAAGCCTAGCATCCCTCCATGCCTCCAAGAGCTCATGTTAGGCACATTGTTTATTTTTTTTAAAAAAAATATTCATTTATATCCCACCAGTCCTAATTTAGGCTTCAGTACTCCCCCATACAGTGATTAGGGAGGAAGCACTTTACTCCAAGCTATCACAGATAAACCAGGGCATTAAATCAAGCAGAGTTACTGGAGACAAACTTGTCTGAAAGGATTTGTTTGTAAGGAAATGCACAGGAGAGAAGTCAAGGCCAATCCAAAAGTCCTAAAGCCAAGCAGGGTCTGTCCAAGGCGAGGCTTTCAGGAGTCTGAAGTAGAGTTGCCGGAACATGCTGGAAAATGGTCTGTTGTTTCCAACAGGGAAGAAAGGTCACAGCTGTTTCTAACATTGGGTGCAGCCAGCTGTCCCTGATTAAGAGAGCTTTTTCTTTAGTTTGGCAAGAAGCCTCATTGACCGTCTTTATTCTGCTCTCCTTTCTGTCCATTGAAACTGAGGGCTTGGAGGCCCAGCCTCTTCATCTGATTGCTCCAGCTGCCTTGGTGGTGCGGTGTTTGATCAGTTTTCAGTGCATCCTGAGGCTGCCATGCCACCAGTTCAGCTGGAGGATCCTCCTCCTCCAAGTCTATGTCCTGGGTCATGACACTGCCTTCATCCCGATAATGGGACTCAAGGTGGATAACATCATGTTTAAACAGTGCAAGTTTAAAACCACACAAAAGTCAAAATAAAAGTATAAATATAAGATTTAAAAGCAAACAATTTATAAGGTAAAACATTAAACATTAAAAATAATAAAATGCATTAAAAGACTATATCTCTCTTTGGCTTTTCTTTGGAAATGAAGATTCAGAAAGGACTCATCCCGCACTTTCTGCAAGCGCGCTGATGACTGAAAAGACCAATCCGAGATAAACAAGTCCAGTTGCAGAAAGCACAGCAGAGGGTCTCCTTGAGTGATGTTTCTGGGTTGTGATTCTTTCTGCGTTGTCGTTTCTCTTCAAGACTTGTTCGGTGTGAGTTCTCAAATAAGACTGCGGCATTGTGGATAGTGTGTCGCCATGCTCCCGATGTGAGGCCAGGGTGGACCATTGTTGGTGATCAATTTGGCCAAGCCTGAGATGTTGTTTCAGGGAGTCCTTGTTTCACTTTTTTGGAGCGCCCCTCTTACGCTGACCCGTGACGAGTTCACTGTAGAGTACTGTTTTGGGGAGGCGATGGTCCTCCATCCTAGAAATGTGCCCTGCCCAGCGCAGCTGTGTTCTCAATATCACGGCCTCAATGCTGATGATCCCTGCTTGCTCAAGGACAGCAACATTTGTCACATAGTCAGTCCAGTGTATATTAGGATTGTGCGTATACAGCACTGATGAAAACATTTGAGGAGTCGTAAGTGTTGGCGATAGGTGAGCCATGTTTCAGACCCGTAAAGGAGAATAGACAGCACCTCACAGCAGTAAAAGACAACCCTCTTCAGTTTGTAAAAGTCTGGTGGGTCATCCTGGGCCCCTCTAGGAAGGGACTTCCTAAGTCTGGGAGCAGCCACTGAGAAGGACCTCCCCTTGTTTCTACCAAACAGGGTTGAGAAGGTGGTGGGATAGAGAGAAGGGCCTCTCCAGGCAATCTTAGTGCTCTAATGGGCTCATACAAGAAGATATGGCCCTTTAGATAAACAGTTCCCAAGCCGTATAGGATTTTATAGGTCAAAACCAGCGCTTTGAATTGTGCCCAGAAACCGACTGGCACCCAATGGACTGTTGGAACAAGGGAGTTGTATGCTCCCTGTAGCCAATCCCAGTCAACAACCTGGCTGCAGCTATTTGGGCTAACTGAAGTTTCTGAGCACTTTTAAAGACAGTCCCACATAGAGCACATTACAGTAATCCAAATGGGATACAACCAAGGCATGAACCACCATGGCCAGATGTGACTTCTCCTTGTGTCCTTTCTGCTGATGCTACAGGCTCCTTCTCCTCTGAGTCCATTTCATTGTTATTGCCTCGACTCCTAGTTAGTCACACCTAATGAAACCTGTTCTTCTAAGTACTTGTAATAGGGCCTCTTGGGAAATGAATAACCTGCCTGTGGAATAATATGGAATACTCAGGGGTTGATTTTCCTTGTTGTTCTTTTCCGTGCTGTGAGGCCGTGATTCAGAATAGTTTCTTTCTGACATTTCACCTGCATCTGTGGCTGGCATCCTCAGAGAACTCAGGGCTTGAACTGGCACCAACATTGCTCAGCTTTTGGCACCAAGGAAAAACAATCCTTTTTCAATAGGCCTTTGATTAGATAGTTGTGCCTCTCTATTAGAGTAAAGAGGTTTACTGTTTGGGGGGGATATTATGGAATTTTTTGTACTGATTGGCTGCTGTGCATTTTAAAAATTTGTTTTGACCCTACTGGGCATTTCTTTTGCATGTTCTATTTACCTAGATCAGGTTGCCAGACTCACCCAGTAGCTGCTTGCAGTCACGCTGAGGGCCTCCACCCTCCCCCGCGGCAGGAGCATGGCCATTGCCATGCATCCGTCTTCCT
The DNA here is from genome assembly GCA_030847615.1 of Gambelia wislizenii. Classification (NCBI taxonomy): domain Eukaryota; kingdom Metazoa; phylum Chordata; class Lepidosauria; order Squamata; family Crotaphytidae; genus Gambelia; species Gambelia wislizenii. Next base: position 300,976,276 of record JAUMIR010000004.1, read on the forward strand.
CCCAGCAGGCATTGCAACTGGCTGGGAGGAGGATAAAGCAGCAGCCAATCAGAGCACAGCCTGGCTTTGCTCTGATTGGCTGGAGTGTTCTCATGGCAGCCAATAAGAGGCGAGCGTCTAGCTCAAATCTGATTGGCCAGGAAAAAGGGGAAGTCTCCTCTTTCAGCAGGCTTCCCTCTGAAAGGAAGACTAGGTATATATTCCCGGTCACCTTGCTAGGCTAGCCAGTCACTCTCTGCAAGCTGACCCACCCACCCTCTAGGTAGGGAATGCCTTCATGCATTACAGACAATGCATTCCTAATTGCATTCCTAATTGTCAGAATTTTGGGGGTGGTTGGCATAGGTCCTGGATCCAAGGTCATTGGTCTTGGGGGGACTCCATCACTAGGAGGTTACGGAGATCCCCTCTGGGGGTATGGGGGGCATTGGCTGGGAGGACATGCCACCTTAGGGCATGCACCTTCTGAGTGCCCCCCTTTTGGGGGGGAGGAAGTTAGACAACAGGTATTGGGGCCTGTGGGGACTCCTCCCCTTCCTGAGTTTCACTTGTCAGCATGTGGGTCAACAATGGATTCATCGACCAACAGGCGGGTTGGTTGATGCCTGGATCTGGATCTATGTGTTTGAGCCAACCAACTGCAGCTGTCATCATCAACAACAACAATAATAATATTTATATCCTGCCCCTCTATGAAACACAATCGGGACAGCTTACAACAATTAAAATATACATCCTGAACCCTCAATCCCATCCCCTTTAAAATACAATTAAATAATTCAGGAATTAAAACATACTTTACAAAAAAATAATAATAAACAATGGACAGTGGCTGGTCTGGACAAGCTAGATTTTCTTTTTTTGATGGCCAGGTATCTTTTTTTAATAAAGTTGTGGTCATTTATTGCCAAAAAATGTCTATTTTGTGTCTGGCTTTTTACTGGGGGGGACAGGCAACTTGCTTGGACATGCAATTGTAATTATATTTATCTTGCTATTGTGTTTATACAGATGTGTATCTGTTGCCCTGACATTTTGTGCTATCTTCAATTGGTTGTCCCTTGAGGTCTCCTGCCTATGGACCTGTTTTCCTTAGTTTTGTCTCTGTGTAATCGCAAGGGTCTTGTCTACTCATCTTCTTTTCTGCCTCATCCTGTCATTCAGCTTACCACTCATCTCACCATTCTTTTATCTCCCTTGTTAGTTGATGTTACTGAGTTCTACAATACAGGTGAGATTTCATTACCTCAGAGTAGTTGAATGTGAGTTAACTGTCTGGATAAACATATAGTAGAAGGCAACATAGGTTGAGACCAGAGCATAAGGTATCATATATTGTGACCTGCCTTGGTATCTTCCAATGAAAGGAGTATAAATTACAGTGAAGGATATGCAAGTTATAAATAAACCAGTTATATACAAATTCATTCAGTGGCAACCAGAATTTTTTTGTCAGCTTTCCTTTAAACAGAAAAATACAGTTGGCCTCCTGCATCCATGGAAGCAATATCTGCATTTTCCGTTATCCGTGGGACACAAAACAGGGACACGTCCCATAGAGTCACGCTGGAAAACGCCTAGAGGGGTGTCCACTCTAGGCATCGTTTAGGTCCTCCAGATTTTAATAGCTGTTATCTGGCTTTCAGTTTGCAATTTTATGTGTTCTCAGGAATTTTGGAAGATAGCAAATCAACTCAGACGTGCATTGCAAAGTCCTCAGCTGCAAGTGGAATCACTAGTACTGAAAAGAGAACTCAGTGTGGCACACAGTGTACAAAACTGGCAGTTTACACCTCTGGGACCTCAGTAGAGAAGCAACAGAACGGCATCAGAAGCACTGAGGTAGGTGCAGAATTATGTTTGTGTGATTTACTGCACACATGTTATTTTGCTGGAGATGGACAAAAGTCAGTTTAACTTCTTTGAAATAAAAGGACAATCCTTTTTATTTCTGAGATAGCCATAGCCTGTGACCTGTATGATAAGCATTTTTGGCTACAAAACTGGTATTTCTTTTTTGCAATCACTATGAATACATTTCTCATAAGAAAACATTCATAACAAAATGGCAATGGCTGGGAGTGGTGGCATGTATTAAACCAAATATTTTAATTAATAAAATAGTGTCTATTACTTGTGCCTTACTGGAATGACTCTTTTTCAGAAGTCCAGTCATGAGCTGGTTTGGTTCTCTTTGAGTACCTGTTAAATACAGTGGGAGAGAGTTTGCCTTTCTTTGTCCACTGGATTTTCCTTTCCATTTCTGAGCCACCTGGATATTTTGCATGTAGGTTCAAATGATGTATTGAAGTGCATTATCCAGATCAGGCTTAGACTGATCTGATCCATGCCTTCGACCAGTGGAAAACAAAACTGCATCAGTGTGTAAGTGTGAACTATGAGTATGTTGAAGGGGGAAAGCATTATAATTGCAATACATATAAATAAAGATGGGTTATTGTAACAATCTTGTTATTTAATAGACAGAATCTGTATGTTCAGAGTGGAGAGAGATTCTAAATGTGACTGGGATCTAGACTGGGATTGATTAAAAATATATTTGTTCTGCAACAAAGAGGAATCCAGGCAGGGACAATGCTATGGAGTGGTGGTTCACTCTCCCACCATAGAATTTTTTCCATGAAAATTATATCCCACCACAACCTCCAAATATCTATGCCAATACACACTGATGGAGACTTTAAGAGGCAGGGAATATTTAGGATTAGGAATTTAGGACTTTTGCCCCAGTATGCATCACTTTACATTGAACCTCAGTTCTAATTTGTTGTCCATTCCATCTCTAGAGATCCTTCTGGAGTAACTCACAGTTGTGTAGATCCTCACCAGTCAGGATCTAAGCTTGGAAACTTTGCTTTTTTAAGACTGCAACTCCCAGAATCCCCAAGCAAATATGGCCACTGATTATGCTAATTGGGGGAACTTTGGAGTTTTAGGCCCCAAAATGTTCCAATGCTGGTATCATCTGCAAACTAGGCCATGTCCCCTGCCCACTGTTACTGATGAGTAAATTAAATAACCCTGGTTAAACACAGATCCTTTGAGGGACCAACTGCTTATATCCTCCCCCTGCCTTGTAGGAATCACCCAGCTCCTTCTGCTTTGTTCTGCTGTTTTAATTCTGTGTAAAAATGTCATTGTTGTCAATACATTATTATTGTACTGCATTGTATTTCTATTTGTAATTGAATTGAATATATATTGGTTGATAAGTCTGAAGAATGAAGAATAGTGTGTAAGGATTGTTATAATTGGCTGCTGTTGTGTTAAAATAGTATTTTACTAGCATTTGGTTTTTACTGTTGCTCTGTTTTGTTTCCCTTGTTCAGAAAATGCACTTTTATAAACTATACTATAAATATTAATCTAATTTCTTGTAAACTTTTAAAAAACAGGCTAACTGGGACAACAAGAAAAAAGCCACCAAGGAAGTCACTATTAATGCCTCCAAAACAATCAGACAAATTAATAGCAACAGAAGAATTACAAAGAACTGTGTCAACTAAAAAGCAAAGGAAATAGTGAATGAACTCTGCAATATTTTGCTGCACTTTAATGGACTACTTGATGTGAAGATCTCACAGTGTTTTGGTTTTATGCTGAATGTGATGGCCAGCTGCTGTTGAGTGCCTTTGGAAAAACTCTTGATTCTCTTAGGTCTAAATGTCTGTTGACACTGGATACTTGGACACTTCTTGTTCTGTATTGCCATTTGGGTGAGGCTGGACGAGCAATTAGCACATATTTTATATTGTCACTTAAGTAATTTCATATAAAAAATAAAATCAAAATATTTTTTTTAAAAAACTCAAGACAATCCCTCAGAAACTGCTTCTCTGACTTCTGCTATTAGGTACACAGAGATTGTGAATTCATACAATCATCCTGTGGTTGCCACTCCTATTCAATTTGGATATCAAATGTTCAGCATCCTAATGCTCAGGGTGTTCTCAGCATTTCCTGTATACAGAGTGGCATATTATTTACCTCAGTGGCATGCTGGATGTATCATATAATAGTGAACTAATTTATTATACTATGGGAGTTCCATCATTATCATGTATAACTTGCTACTACAGAATATGTCAGGTGGGCAGGCTGGTGTTGAAAGGCATAGAATGATATTATACCCCAACGACGCTTACTTCTTTACCAGATGGGAACTTTGCACTGTGTTGAAATGTTACAGTTGACAATGGTACCTGTTCTTTTACTAGTGGAATCAGCCCACTCAGTTGATAAAATATAAATTCATAGAAAAGACACAACTCAAAATTCATTAAGTTACATACCATGTATTTGCTAGAGCAAGAGGCTGTATCAGTAAGCCTTTTTATAATCTACAGTCTAACTGATGATACAAATTTGGCAGTGTTCATTTATTTCTGATTAAAAGCATGCTGCTATATAGTAGAGCTGTGTCAAATGTGTAATATGTTTTTCGCTTGAAAGGACTTATGTTAACTAAGGTACAAAATGCTTAAGGAAATAATTACTAAGAGTGGTATTGATACTTTCATCTGGAACCAGTTGGTTTAAGGGGCAGCCAGACAGGAGAATACTGGGGCAAGAGACATCTTTTCCTTTTTCAAATCTAAATCATGTACTCTTATCCAGCCATGAGCTCTGCAGCATCAATATTTCCCCCCTGTTGCAGGGCTAATAAAAGCTTCAAAAGTGAGGGGGATGGATTTACATTTGAAAGACAGCAGAGGAGAAAAGATAACCACCCCAAACTTGGGAAGTTCTCAGGCTGCTGAAAAAGGAGGCAGGAAGTCAAGTCTTCTCAAAAGAAAAAAAAATATCTCTGTATGCACATCAGCTGTTGAAGCTTCTAAATTTTAAAGCATCAGATCTGTTTCAAAGCAAGTGAATTATCCAAGTAGTGATCTGATGGGCAAAACATATTTTTCCATTTTTTTAAATCTGTAAATTAATAGAATAAATTACAGAAATTTTTAAATGAATAAGTTAGTGTTCAGTTTCAAATGTGAATAGTGGTTGGTTTATACAGAAGGCACTTTAATAATTGAAGAACAGGACACTGAGAAATGTTTACATAAATAATTTAAATAGGATGAAAAATTAGTGTTTGAAATATATATTCAGACTTTAGGCTTATAATTCATAGAATCATAGAGTTGGAATAGACCACAAGGGCCATCTAGTCCAGCCCCCTGCCATGCAGGAATACACAATCAAAGTATTCCAGACAGATGGCATGACCATCCAGCCTCTGTTTAAAAACCTCCAAAGAAGGAGACTTCACTACACCCTGAGGCAGTGCATTCCACTGTCAGGAAGTTCCTCCTAATGTTTAGGTGGAATCTCTTTTCCTGTAGTTTGAACCCACTGCTCTGTGTCCTAGTCTCTGGAGCAGCAGAAAACAAGCTCGCTCTATCCTCAGTATGACATCCCCTCAAATATTTTAACGTGGCTATCATATCACCTCTTAACTTTCTCTTCTCCAGGCTAAACATACCCAGCTCCCTAAGCTGCTCCTCATAGGGCATGGCTTCCAGACCTCCCACCATTGTTGGAGATAACCTTGAAACATAGAGCCCTGTGGGCATTACTCAGATCTACCTATTCCCAAATAATAGCTTTAATGCACATTCCTGATAAGTGTAGTATCTATAATCATAGTGGTGAATGATGCTTCAGCAAGCCAGCATGGTGTGATAGTTTGAATGTTGGACTATGACTCTGGAGCCCAGGATTCGAATCCCCACTTGGCCATGAAAACCTACTGGGTGACCTTGGGCAAATCAAACACTCTCAGCCCTCAGAAAACCCTGTGATAGGGTCTCTGTAAGTTGCAAATGACTTGAAGGCACAGAACAACAAAAACAATGATGCTTCAGAGCAAGCTTGGCCATTCCAATCTGCAATCTTATCAATAATCACTAAAGGATAAGCCCATGAATGTACTTCTCAGTAAACATGCACAATATTGGGTACTATATGGATGGACCATATCTATTATGCAGTGCTACACACAACAGAACTGCTTAAATCCCTTTGATTTTAATGGCATACTTAGTAGATTTGATCCAGAAATCAGCCCTATGCAGACATTTACATGTCCGTGATCACTGAATGTGTAAAGGGGGCAGCAGCCTTGGCATGCTTGCTGGCAACATCCCTGCTCCCTATTCATTTATGTAAATAAGTGGAGTTCATAAATGTTAGGTGTGAAAAGGGCTTCTATAAAGGGATTCGATGCATGTAAGCCCTACACAGACTCCAAAGCTCTAAACGATTAGGGTTCCTGATCACATGGAGAATGTACCCACACATCTGGGCACAAATTCTACACCTTATACTGCAGATTTGGAGGCTGGAATCAGGTTGGTAGGCACTGTCATATTCCTCCACCAGCATTAATTGAATGTGCAAGGATGGGGAGATATATACATAGGTTTTTAAAAATTCTGTACATGACTTCATTGTCTGTGAAATCCATTTATACATTTTTTTCCAGTGGAAGTATATGTATGCACCATCATGCTTGTTTTTGTGCAGCTAGTTGACCATGAAAGGTATCTATTGAAGAGACAGGTGACAGCAACTTGAAGAATTTCAGAATAATTTCCTTCAGCTACAGTTATGAATAGTAACAGTTATGAATAGGAAGCTGCCCGTGCTTGAAATATGGCGCGGAGCCGTCCCAAGCTTCACGGAAGTGACACGGACGGTTTCGCCAGAGGCACAGCGTCGTCCGAAGAAGACCCTTGCCGCGCAGCAGTTTTGGGAGGCTGCTCGCGCGGCAAGCAGCGATTTTGGCATGTCTGAAAATCTCCACAGTCCTGTTTTCAGAGTTAAGACTTCTCAATACTGGCCTTTGGTGCTTACATCTTTACATGTACCCTGGAACAGAGGGCGGGAAAGAGTTGAACTGCCCAAGACCAGCTTGGAGGGGGTGACACCCCCCCCCCAAATGATCAGGAAAATTGGACTACCAAGTCTCCTATGTTGTTGACCCCCAACAGGAATTAGCATTACTAAGTGTATTAAATTATCACCTGCACACAAAATATTAAGACAGTTATTTTAGTTGAGCCCTTCCATGGATAACAAAGGCTGTATGCCCCCTGTTCTATGCACACTTTTTGGGAGTAAGTTAGACCGAATACATGGAACACATTGTGCTTGTAAGGAGATGGAATCATATTGGGTGGGCGAACTAAGTAATTTGCCATCCCCCTGATTCTCAACACTTTAAGACTGGTAGAAATACATTGTTTTGCTTTTTCATTTGAGAGTATTAAGTGTACAGTCCAGTATCTTCGAACATATGTTCACAGATTTTGCTTTTAAAGTAGTAGAGTGGAAGGAGAGATGTTTATAGGGGACCTTAAAGGTATCTTATAGCCACCTTTGCATTCATTTAACAGAATCTTCCATTTTTCTCTTTCCTTGTTATATTATTTTTTTAATTACTCAGTTTTGTAAAATTTATGATTTTGCTATTGCTATTATGATAGTCAGATTGTTTCCTGTGTCAAGTTGGTTGTTTTTATTTTAATGCAAAGCATTATTTAATTGTTTTGTTTTAAAAATGTACCTACAAGTCAGCACAATTAATAATGACCTGCCTGAGCCACCCTCCACCTCAAAAACAGTTCAGGGGTCCCTGCATCTTTATTTAAATAACACAATAACAGTGCTCACAAAAACAGTAAAATAATTTCCTATTGATTTGCAACAGAGAAAAAAGTGAGGTCAGCTTGTACAATAAAAAGGCTGTTAAAGGACTTGTACTAAATTCTGTAATATACCTGTGTGATAAGGTGACACATTCCAAAAAGTTATTAAGTATGCTCAGTTTACAAGCAAGACGACATTAACTTAACAAGCATGACTAAGCTATGAGAAAGCTGATAATTTGTCTCTCATCAGTTTAACCTGCTGACCCAGTTTTTTCACTGGTGATAGTTTTAATAAGTAGCAGAAAGGAGTCCCATTTTTCAGTATTAAAACTGTGTATCAGCACAAAAGAAGAACACCATAGATGTTCAGTCTTCTGTACACATCAGGGTCATCTGCGAGAAACTGAACACAAATGGGTTCTTGTGCCTGCTCAGAACCTTCAAGAGCTGAGATGTTTTGGTGACAGCCATGCCCACCGTCCCCTGTTCCATACATGCTCCAGCCTGCCAAAGCCATTTTTTTTATTTCCTCTTTGTTCACCATGAGAAAAACTCCTTCAGAGCTTTTCTCCTTTTTGTATTCTCTTCACCACCGAGTAGCTTTTCTTGTACCCTTTTCTCTTCAATATTTCTTCCCTTTCTGCCTAACCTTCTTCTCCTCTGGGCTAAACCCTCCCCTCCTCACATCCCTTCCCACTTCATTGCCCTATTTTATGGTGTCCAGCGCTCTTTTTAAATGCTGTAACCTCTTGTGGTCCCTCTCTGTCTCTGTCTTTCTCTGAAGGGCATTCCCAATGTTTGTTTTATTTGAGAGAACACATAGTCCATACTTGTTTGATTTGATAGGGTTTTATTGCTCAAGAGTTTGAGAAAAAAAAATCAGATCTCCCACCTATATCTTTACTCCTGGGAAAAGTCTCCACAGGCAGCAAAGCAAGTGGCTGAAAACAAAGTGCTTGACACTGCTTCTGTGTGCATTTCGGAGAACTTGTCTTAATCAAAGAAAGGTAAGCAACAAATGGTTGAGCTTTTGATAACATCAATTACTTTGACTTTTCAGGCAGTTAATTTGATTCCTACCCTGGTAGTGACCATTGCATCCTTGGTACCAATACCTTTATGTTTTTACTGTCCTCATTGACCCCAAATCTGATTGCAACTCCTCAAGTGTTTTAGCCTTCTGTGGCACAGGACATGTCCTGTCCTCTTCCCTTTCTAGGTTTGTCCACCTGTTAAGAGCAGCACACTGGGTTTACTGACTTGTGGGGGGAATGCTCTCACAGGCAATAACTCTCTGCAGGACCTTACAGACTAAGGTTTTAAAGATGGACAATTGACCAAAGTAGCTCCAGAAAAAGGGAGGTGGGAACACAAATCAGGTCAAGCTGATTTTGAAGCGCAAACAATTATTTATTTATTAAAATGAAATAAAATTAAATTTTAAAAAATTAAGTTAAAAAAAAGAAAAAAATTGCAGCAGAAACCCAATAGAGCAGTCTGTGTTCAATGTGAGCTGTTTCTCAAAGTCAGTGGTTCTCAACCCAACCTGTGGGTCCTCAATGTTGTTGGACTACAGTTCCCAGGAGCCCTCTGAGGTCTTACCTTAACAGACAGGTGGTCCTTCCAGTCATTAGTGAGGCTGTGAGTTCAATCCTACAGCCTCACTAATGACTGGGAGGACCACCATCTCCTGATACTTCATCACATGAGGTGCTGCAATGTGGCCCTCAGATACTGACTATGAGTTAACACCTCAACCCCATCTCCTTTTCCACTTAGATCTTCAGCTATTTTTAACCTTAACTTTACTATTGCAAATTTGGGGACCATGTCTTTTCACAAACCATTCCTAAGGAGCCATTCACACTACACAGTTATAGTGCTATGGTTCCACAACTGCCATAACAACATCTTTTGGAATCCTGGGATGTGGTGTTTAGGGAGGGGCATTTAGAATTCTCAGCCAAAGATATCTATTGCCTCACCAAACTACAAATCTCAGGCTGTAGGGTACAGCCAGGGCAGTTAATGTGGAATCATAGTGCTATAATGGTGTAATGTGAAAGAGCCCTTACAATCACTATCTCTCTCCTCTCTCTCTGGCTTTTCTTCGCAATGAAGATTCAGGAAGGACTCATCCCGCATTTTCTGCAAGCGCACTGATGACTAAAAAGGCCAATCCGAGATAAACAAGTCCAGTTGCAGAAAGCACAGCAGAAGGTCTCCTTGAGTGATGTTTCTGGGTTCATAGTGCTATAACGGTGTAATGTGAAAGAGCCCTTACATTCAAAGATAATAAAATAAGGGAAGAAGTCAGGAATCCATTCCACTTCCTGACAACCCATAATACAGTTGCCCCTCCACATTTGCAAACTTAGCATTCGCGGTTTTGCATATTCATGGTATTGGGAGGGCCCCCCCGCCCTCCCAAAAGCAGTGACACAGGGCCTCCCGAGGCCCCATGAAGGCCTTGGGAGGGAGGGGGGAGAGCCAGGGAGGTGACCACGGGGCCTTCGGAGACTCTCCGGAGCCCCCATGAAGGCCTTGGGAGGGAGGGGGAGGGCTGGGGAGGCATCCACGGGGCCTCAGGAGGGTCTCCGGAGGCTCCGTGAAGGCATTGGAAGGGAGGGGGAGGCGGGGGAAAGTGACTATGGGGCCTCTGGAGGCCCCGTGGTCGCTTTGGTGGAGGAGGGGGAGGGCAGTCATTATTCGTGGAATTTTCACATTCGCGGGGGTCTGTGGAACCTAACCCCCTCGAATGTGAAGGGATGACTGTATATCATTGTAGGGATATACTGCAACATAGTTGCAACAGATGTCTAATAATGCATCTGTGTAACTACAGCTTTGGGGTGAGATTCTTCTCCATGGGTCACAAAAAGTTATGTGGCTAACTGTCATAACTCACCCACTGGATGACTCAGATGAGGCAGAGGAAGAGGCAGATTGCAAGGAAGCTGCAGCTCCTGGTAGTGGAACTCTCTTTGAGTCTGAGGAGATGAGAGCTGGGGCAGGAAGAGATCCTGCTCCCCAGCAGAAGTTGGCAGAGGCTGCAGATGCTAGAGATAACACGCCCCCGGCCTTCTTTGAGTGACAGAGGGAGAATGACAAGCCCAGCGCTAGTTAAATAATAGACACTGACCTAATTAGGCACCTGTGGCCTTGAAGGAACTGCCCATAAATATCCCGATAGTTCTCTCTCAGCCTTAGTGCTGGCAACTGTCTTATCTTGTTGGCTGACTATACTCTCTTGTGTTCCTGCTTTCATGACCTTTGAGTGGCTACATTTTGGACTACTCTGTTTACTCCTTGCAGGCTGATCTATCTGGATTTCTGACCTGCTGATACAATTTCTGGACTGACTATTGACTATCCTCATGCTTTTCCCTTCATCTTGCTCAGACATCCCATGACTGACCTGGACTGGACTGACTATCCAACAGTGCCTACACACCAACCACCTACACACCAGGCACTTGTTGACTCATGTTCAGGACCCTAACCTATAATTTCAATTAATAATTGATACATAGCACATATGTAACAGACTGCCCTTTCCTATTTCAGCTGAAGATCAGGAGACTGATGAAGCAATTGGCTTATTTCTTATTGAAAAAGTCAGGTGGTTTTCATGTATTCTGCCCCCCACCAGTGTTTGGAAAAAAAGGTACAATATGAAGTCTCAGTTGCTATTGCCAATGGAGGTTTTCCTTCCCACCCACCAACATTTTTTATTTTCAAATCCAGCTCACAAGTTTCTACAGATTTTCCCTCATATGTGACAGCAGATTCACCTAGTAATAAACACAGCATTGCACCTTAAATTACTTCCTGACTTGGTTGTATAAGGCAGCAGAAATACCTACTTGTAGCATTTCAGCTAAAGCCTAACAAAGTCATCCAGCAGATCTGGGACAAACCAAGGCAATCATTTAGTTCAGGAACATCATAGAAGGGCAGTGGAATAGACATATAGAGGCTATCATTTTTCATATATTTAGCTGGAAAATCTGAGTGCTCAACTATGGACCAGTGGGAATGGATGAGGTTTTAATATACCAGTACAACTAAATTGTTTTAAACCAACATATTAAAATAAGCATTCAGTGCTCTAGATTATTCTTTTGACCATTTTTTTTTCATAACTTTGAACTGACAGGTTGAGACACAGGTATTAATTGCTAGAACAGTAAGGCTCATCATCCCTAACCTGCTACAGCTGGAATAGAGGCAAATCTAATTAGAGCAGATTTTCTGTTTCTTATTTCATCAATGCTGTCTGGCTGGGAGGGATGGAATCTCCAAAATGTCAGGAAAATTGTTTCAAATTAATAGTCTTCCCCACTGTGTTGAGTAGATAGATATACAGGCACACATGCATGTGATTTTCCCAGGGGATTCCCAGAACTAGCTGCTTGTGGTATCTTTGGGTTTTGAAGAAAGCTGTTTCCAGCAGTTTCTCAAAGCTTATTTATTATTCATTGAATTAGTTAAGCAAATAACTTCCCCAGTGAGAGTTACTGATTTTTCAGTTTCTTGATATGCCTCACAAACAGCAGTTAGGATTTCTCTTTCTTTTTCTCTTTCTTTTTCTTTTTCTTTTTGGCATATTTCTTATTTGTGCTTGCTCTGTGCTGCCTCAAAACCTGATGTTCCAGCTTGAAGCTGTCAGGGAAAGCAAGATGTGATCTTGGTAAAAGCAGAACAAGGGAGAAGTGACATTATGAGGTGATATCTGGGAGGATTGGCAAGTATGAGGAAGGAGTGCTTCATATAACAATATTAGTTTTTTAAAGAGCCCAATAAATGTTGCTTAAAGCACAGACTGAAAATAGCACTACAAAATATTACAAAAACTTATTTTTAAGAGCACTCACTGTAAGCATCCAGTAATACAGGATTGTGTGAGATGTGTTTTCTTCTGAGCAGAGTGCCAAATGATTATTTTATCTATATATGATTTAATGAATCTCTGTACTGTCTTTCCACTAAGGCATTAAAGGTGATATGTATGCATGTGGAGAAAATAACAAATTAACAGACTTGTGCCACCTCTCCATGATCTCTTTGGGAGCTGATGGCACATGTTCCCTCTACTGGGAGTTTTCTCTTTGCTTTCCCTTTGAGATGCACAGGTTTTTAACTAGCACCTGAGAAGCCAGGTGAGAACTGCTATTAGTGGCCTCTTTGGGAAGATGGTTTTGGGAGATCATTGACCCTGAACTTCTTTTGTATAATTTGAATCTCTAATCACGTGTTGTTGTTGTGTGCCTTCAAATAATTTCCAACTTATGGTGACCCTAAGGGGGTTTTCTTGGCAAGATTTGTCCACAAGGGGTTGCCTTTGCATTCGTCTGAGGCTGAGAGAGAGTGACTTGCCCAAGGTTACCCTATGGGCTCCCATGGCTGAGTGAGGTTCGAACCCTGGTCTCCAGAGTCATAATAATCTAGCATTCAAACCATTACTTCACATTGGCTTTCAAAACCATCATGTATAACCCACCAAAATGCACACATTTTGGTGGTCTTTTAATATTGCCATTAAATTGGTCAACAAAGTTTATCTTTTCTTCAGACCTGGTACCAGTATTCCATATGAAAATTCAGTCTTTAAGAAAGTGAGTGTGTGATCACCACTACACATTTATTTTCATTTCTAGCTACAGGAGTTTGAAGTGGACTCAGTACCAGATTGCTCAGAGTAGTTATAAACACAAAACAATTTGCTAGGCAAGTTTGTAAATAGTTGGTGGTTTCCAAAGTTGGGAGATGGCATAATTAATGAATCCTATTTATCAAAGATTGGAACAATAATTCTAGCTGGTGTTGAACAGACATATATTTGCTCTTATTCTGAAGAAACTAGAAGATATGAAGGTGTTATTTTGATGACACTTAATGCACCAATTTAGTGGAACTATAAGTTTACACACACACAAGTAGAATTAGCAGGCAATTAGGAGAGCACAATTCAATATTCACCCCATACCACTTATTTAAGGATTTTAGGAACAATAGGTTTTTGCCACTTTACATAATTTAATTACTTTTTTGAGCAGTTACAAATTCAGCAGTTATTTTCTTTCCAGAGTAAAAATTAATTATATGTCTGCTGTCCTAACAGAACAGTCAATAGCCAACTGCAAACTCTGTTCTAAAGCAATTAAATTAGTGTGGGACTTTTGGTCACCCTCCAATAAAGCAAGCCCACTTTTCTCCCAGTCTCTTATTGATTGTCAGGTTTAGCAAAAATCTTCAGATGGAGACTATGAACAGAAAACCAGTGAGGGCTGAGAACTTCTTTACAGAATTTCACACTTCTACTCAAGTTCTTTGTAGTAAGCAGAAGCATTGGTGAGTCATTCTCTGAAGTATAAATTCTGAAATAGGTATGAAAGTAATGCAAGTATATCGCATTGTCAAAAAGGTATAGAAGAACACAGACATGTATGGACCTAGTAACACTGTGGGTAATTTTCAGCCTTTTGCACAGCAGTTGGCAATGGTATTATTTCAAATATACATGGCACTAAAATGAATAACACTTGCCTTTATATTAATGGAGACTATTCTGTAATGTGTTCAGATCTCTGGGAGCTTAAGAAATAGCTGGAACTTATATGTATTGAAAAGACAAAATATCAAGCATTTTTTCTGTCTTCATCTGCACTGGCAATCCCCCAAAGCTATATTGTATTGATTGTTCTGTTTCAGGAATTTTGAATTCATTGTTTTTTTTAAAAAAAATCTGCTAAGCTATAAAGCAGAACTGTAAAGCTTTGTCAATACCTGAGCCTACACTATGCCATGATACAAGCATTACCTTTCTTTATCTTTGGGCTACTAGGTTTTATTTGTTTACTTTGTAAGTCACAGGCATAGATGTTACAGAAACAATAAAAGCAGTAACTGAAATCTAAATTATGAACAGAATGCTGAAAAAGAAACAAGAAAATTTAGCCCCAGAGAGGGCCAAAAGCACTGAAAAATTGCCTCCCACAATTTGGGGTTGGGAGGCAAATATACATTTAAAACACATTTTTAGGGAGGAGTGCTCTCTGAAAATATTGTTAATCATCCTTGTGACAATGAAACACAGGCATATTGGGTGCAAATGTTTTAATTGTGTTGTGCTATGCATAACTATTACATAAAACTTCATTTAATGAATTAATACCTATAAAAGTGAGACCTAACTCTGCAACTATATTTGCCAACATTTCTAATGTGTATGGGTGTATGCCCATGCCTACTTTGTTCTACACAGCACCTTATTCACACTCCTGCAGTACTGGAACTGCATAGCTGCAAATCCATGCTGTTTGTCTGGTTGATTTTATGAACAATTTGTGGCTGTTACTTATGTACTGTGTAAATTTATCTGAATATGATTTAATTTCCCCTATTGTTTTAACATCTCATCTAAATTATTAAGATTGTAAGGAAAGAGTGCCTTCACCTGCATATCCATTAAGGTGGTCCATGTTATCTCTTGGCAACAATGGCTTTTGATAGCTTACATAAGAAGATTAATGGACAGATATTGTGGGTTAGTATATTATGGGATGGTATATATTAATGGTATTTATACTATTGAAAGTTGCTATCAAAAGTAAATATTAGCACTGTGATGTACAAGAATAATTCTCAGTTTACATGCTTATATTTTTATTATCTACTTAATCTTAGATATCGGTTCAGTGGAAGAACGTGTGTTCCGTAAAATATGGTTCTATTCCTGGCAAGCAAAGCAGGCAACAAATAATACTGACGTTGGAGGTCTATGGCTCTGCAAATTATGCTGCCAGTAGATGTTAAATCCTCATCATACAAACCATACCTGGACAAGTTCACTACTAGACTTAGGGTTTGTAGGATATCCTGAAGTGGTTAGGAAGGTATCTGGCAGTGAATCCTGCTACCTCGGTGCAGACATCCTCTAGTTTGTAATTATATCCTGGAATGCCTCTTTCCATCAAATATGTGTTCATTTATTTGAATGTGATGAGATTTCCCACATTGTTTTAACATCTAATGTAAATTTTAAAAATTTGACAAAGGAAAGAGTGACTTCACCTGCATATCCATTGAGCTGCTATATGTTATCTCTTGGTAGCAATGGCTTTTGACAGCATATGAAAGAAGATTAATGGACAAATATTATGGATTGGTCCAGACTTGATAATACTAAGAACAGAGCCACTGAAATCTATGAGACTTAAGCATGATTAAGTCCAGATCCAACCCTGTACATTTTCAGCAGGAACATATGAAAGCTATCAAGAAAACATTTCTGTCTCTTTGATTTCTCCATCTTGGATTGTAAACAACCAATATACAAAATGGTTGATGAAATCTGTGAAGTTTTACAGTTATCTATACTGGTAATTTACTATAGAAAATTAATGCATAGATATGTGAAGCTAGACAGGCTTCCCCAATCTAGTGCCCATCAAATGTGTGGGGCTACAGCTCCCATCATCTCCTGTTACCATTGGCCAAGATAACAGAGGTGATAGGAACTGTAGAAGAATCAAAATGGAAGGGAAATGTGTACCTTCTGCAACAGTATCTAAGCTCTGTCTGCATTGATGCATATGCTTAAAAGGAGATGTGAATTCCTGAAAATGAATAGCTTCGCAATACTCAAATGATACACAACATACAATTTCAGCTATAATCCAGGCTCCAAAAAGCTATTTTGGAGGCACCCAAATTCTCTCTCTCTTTCATTTTTTTTTAAAATCTTGGTTCAAATTATTTTCTTTCCAATTCTTTTTCTCCTTATTTTAAATGTGAAAGTACTTAGTCCATTTCTATATTGAAAAAACTTAATCCAATCAAAATTTGTTAAATTTTAGTAATTTAGCATTTTAAATATAACTGAAAAACCAAAGCACATAAACATTTAAATTCAGATCTGTAATATTTTCTCAGTAGATTTACTGTGCCACCTACTGGTTCCTTTAAAAGTTTATTTCTATTGAATATAGAAAAATTAAAAGCAATACCTAAATAATAACTTGTTTAACCATAAAACTGAGACTTATAATGGTAACCAGACACACTTTCAGTGCCTACAGTTATTAGTTCATCATAATAACGAACCTCTGTTTCATTGGTAAATCCAAAAAATTACAGAATTAAAAAGATATAGACAAGTTCAGTCCACCTTGATACTACCTTTCCATGGTGGTAGGATTCTGTGCTCCTGTGAGGCAAGAGGCTATGCTGATGGTAGCAGTGGTGCTGGTAGGATCCCCCACTTCAGACAGGCTCTTGCTGAGAATCCAGACTAAATGTGCCAAACAGATACTGGGCAGCAGCAATAGTGGTGGAAGAGCTCTTAGATATAATGGCAGTGGCACCATAGCTAATTCTAAAGGAGGACCCCTGAGCTCGACTTCCACCAAACCAGCAGCTATTGCCCAAGAGAAAGCTTGCCTTCTGACTGGAGGGACCTGTGGGTGGACCTAACAGGAAGAGAGATCCCGATCTGGTTGGATGTAAGTGGTGTATGCCCACAAATGTCACCTGCCCAAGCGCTGGATGGCCGGTGCTGCCAAGCCTTCTCTTGCCGCCGTGGTGGCCATTCCTATCCGGAAGGCGTGTCCCCCGAAATTGTCCACTGGGTACCCCATCTGCCGCAAGGCTACCCGCAGTATGCTCATGAACTGGAAGCGAGTAAGCGGGGAAAAGTCCTTGTGGATGAACAGTGGCCCCTGGATATCTGATCACTGTAGAAGGTATTGCTTCATAAGGTACACTGGGCAAGTGGTCGGGTTGTCGAGCTTCCATAGCTGAAGGTGAGCCCCCTTTTCTTCTTGGTCAGTCTTGGACTGCCAGATCTGCAGCTGCAGTTCTTCCCTTTCCATTGTAATCTCTTCTGACTGCAGCACCTGTTTCGACCTATCTTTCTTTGAGCCGCAAACTAGTTCCCTGAGGCGTAGCGCTGCGAAGAAAGCAATGGAAAATGTGGTGCGAAAGAGCAAAGTCTCGTACCTGAATCTGCAGACGCTGTGGAGTGCCGATGACAGGTAGCACAGCAGCCCATAAGAGATTGGTCTGCAGGTATCTAGACTGCGGGGGTCCTCGCGTCGCCACCCTTCGACTGCTTTTCGAATCAGGAAAGTGCTGCATGGGTCGCCATGCCTGGCCAACTTGCTGAAAAAGGAAATGGCTGCAAGCTGTAATGAAATGGATCTTGGTGCAAGGCCCTTCTCCTTCAGAGATGCGATGTAGTGGAGAACCTCTTGTTCCGAAGATTTTATTTATTTATTTATTTATTTATACTCTGCTCTTCAGCCACGAGGCTATCAGAGCGGCTTACAAATTGTTTTAAGCAATAGCTATTTACACATCTACACTGCATTAAACAGTTTCCAATGGATGGCCCGGGGGTCCTGTAGCCATGCTGCCGTTTGAAGCTGATGAACTGCCTCACCGCCCTTGAGTAACTGGCCTGGGTTGACGGCGCCAGGGAGTTGAGGACCCTCTGGATCACCATTCCTTCCCAAGGTGCCAGAGTTCTACCGGGAAGGTCACTGGCGCAGGATCCGTTGCTGGGGCCAATTCTTGAAACCTGCCGTCCTGGAACCGAGACAACACATCTGCTATTTTGTTATTCACACCAGGGATGTGCCGAGCCGTGAAAGTGATGTTTTCTGTTAGGCAGATCAATATGAATTCTCTGATGAGTCGCATGACCCTTTCAGACCTGGAAGACTGCCGGTTAATAATCCGGACTACCGCCTGATTATCGCACCAGAAGCAAACCTTCCTATTCCGGAACTCCTCCTTCCATAAGCATACCACAACCAGGATGGGAAAAAACTCAAGAAATGTAAAGTCCTGGATAACCCCAGAGTCCCTCCATTCAGAAGGCCAGCGCTGGGCACACCAGTGCTCATTAAAGTAAATCCCGAACCCCAAACCCCCAGCAGCATCCAACTGAACCTGAAGCCCCTCCCTCAGAGCCACCTCCTTCTGCCAAAAGGCAACCCCGTTGTACCCCTCTAAGAAACTAAAACACACCCTCTTCACTGCCTGAGTGAGGTGAATATGGTAATGCGGGGACTGCACACCAGCCATGATTCTGGCAAGCCTACAGCAAAAGGCTCTGCCCAGTGCCACCACTCTGCATGTGAAGTTCTGGTGGCCGAGGAGTGACTGCACCTCCCTCAAATTGGCCTTGTCTTTGGTCAGGAGGTGCCGGAGCTTCTCCTTGATCCCCTGTAGCTTGTCTTCTGGGAGGCGCGAGACTTCCACCACTGAGTCTAGTTTGATCCCCAAGTAGACAATGCTGCTGGAAGATCCCCTCCGTCTTGTCTGGTGCCAAAGGGACTCCTAGCTCCCGTGCCAGCTCCTAGAAGGACTCAAGCAGAAAACCACAATCTGCCCCCCCCGCTGCCCCGATCATTAGAAAATCATCAAGGTAGTGGGTGACCACAGAGGATCCCATCCTATGCCTCAGCGCCCACTCCAGGAAGGTGCTGAAAACCTCAAAAGCGTAACAGCTGATAGAGCACCCCATGGGGAGGGCCATGTCATAGTACCACAGCCCTTGGAATTTGAATCCCAACAAGCAGTGATCCTCAGGGTGGACAGGGAGTAGCCGGAATGTTGACTGGATGTTGCATTTGACCATCAGTGCGCCCAGGCCGCGAGCCCTGACTAGTTTGATAGCATGGTCAAATGATGCATACCGGACCGAGCAGAGCTCTGGTGGTATGGCATCATTGACCGATGCCCCCTTTGGATAGGATAGGTGGTGAATCAGCCGGTATTCACCTGGTGCCTTTTTTGGTACCACCCCCAGGGGGGAAACCCTGAGGTTGTCCATGGGGGGGCGAGAATGGGCCCGCCACCCTCCCTGCCGTGCATTCCTTGGCTATCTTGGCCATCCCTACCTCAGTAGAGCTGCCACAGACTTCAGATTTCTGGACTCCGTAGCCCACCTGGGGCCCTTGACCGGAATCCTAAAGCCCTTGGAAAACCCCTCCTGTAAATAAGCGGCCACACGCTTGTCGGGATAGATGGCCAGGAGGGGGAGCATGGCCTGCAGCCTGACAGGGGTGAAGGCCATGCCGGGGGTTCCCTGGGTACCCTTAGCTCTTGTTGTTTCCCGAACTGGCATTGCTTCCTGACCCTGATTCCTTCTTAACGCTGGAGGAAGCAGGGCGTCCCGAACAAAAGGACTGAGAACTGGAGCTGACTCAGGGGCAGTCAGTTCTAGGGTGGTTCCCGTGACAGTTCTCGCAGTTGTGCTTGAAATTGCAGCGAGATCAGAAGCACTTGCCAGCATTGTTTTCCCAGCAAACCAGGCGCCGGGGGTCCTTTTTTCAGGGCTGCTTGGCTGCCTCCATCTTCCCTTTTATATGGGAGCCTATGATGACCATCCATAATTTGTCATTGATGAGGTCCCATCTAGCCCTGGCATTGTAAGATGCTCTTTTGCATAAGGCAGAATCGTATTGGATCGCCGCTGCTTCCCCAGCCAGGGTTCTGGCTTTCAGTACGTTGTTCAAGTGATTGGCCAGGTGCCACACCCTGTTAGGGTATGCCAGTTTGACCACCCCCATAAATATGGTGTACCTGGCCAACCAACTGAAGAAGGTACGCTCCACTGGATCAGGCTTTGCCTTATCCGTGTTCTTATCAGACTTAGGAGTGCTGCCTATTTCCCCCTCAGGTTTTAGGAGGTGAAGACATCAACATAATATCCCTTCAGGATATTATCCCATGTCTTCTTGTCCAGGTGAATCTGGGAGGATCCTCGTTATCCTGGAATAAGTTTAGGGCCAGAGCCCCCAGAGTTGCTGCCCCATCCTGCCAGGCCCTGGCAGGGCCCGTAGTGGCCGCATCCTGCTGGGTTCATGCCCTAATGGCCCATGACGGCAGCCCTGGAACCAGTACTGCCACCCTCCAGTTACCCACCTGGTCTAAGTCATCATCAGAGGACTCACCAGACGATCCCTCGCTGTCTGACTCCCTTCGCCCTCTTGTGCTTGGAGCGCCACTTCTTTTTCTTTCCACCCTTCGGATCCTTCTTTCCTGATTCCCCATAGCTGTGCTCCGGTGAAGGTGAAGATCCCACACTGATGTCACTCTGCGATGAGGAGCAGCACCTCCATCGCTGGCCCGCTGTTCTTGCTGACTGAGAGGATACTTCTGCCCTGGCCTGAGACTGTTCCCCAGTTGTACTGGAGTTCTGTGATGCCTGCCCCACACTTGCGGGTTCTGCCCCGGCATCCCTACTGGCTTTCAGCTCTACAACCTGTTCTGCCAGGAATGTGACCGCTTGGGTCAATTCCTGCAGGTCAGGAGCCTCCGTACCAGCCAGTTACTCCTGGACCGAATCGGGGTTGCTGGCTGCCGCATGGGCAGTGCTCTTGGCTGCTGTAGCTGCCCTGCGCTTCCCGGGTGCCAGGTTTGCCCATGACCTGGGTGACCTGCCCGCCTGAGCCTGTGTTACCGGCCTGTTGGGCTGGGCCTTCTTCTTGTGAGGCATGAGTGCAGTTGAGTGATTTCAGCTCACTAGTGATTTCAGCTCAGTTCCCAGGCTTGTCAGCCCTTTTCTCTCTGGCTTCTCCGCCCTTGTTACCCAAGCGCCCGGCTCTGGCCCCACTGGCTTGTCTGCCCCTTATGCTTGGGCTCCTTAGGCTCCTGTTTATGCACTCCCCGCTAGGCTTGTCTGCCCTTGATTTCGGGAGCCTGACCATGAGGTCCCTAGGGAGCCTCCTCAGACCCTGTAGGTCTTACTGGCCCTTGCTCCCACTGCCAGGCGCCTGCCCGCTGCAGGTCGCCTTATCCGTAGCTGTTTTGGGAGGCCCACTGCCTGCCATAGGCCACCGCCGCCCTATTGGCTTCCCCCTCACTCCCAAGGGCTGTGGCTGCCATGAGCTGCCCCGCTAGCCCTTGCTGCCGCCCCCTTTGCCTGGGCCGTCCCCTGTCAGTGGGCCAAGTCTGTGCAGGCTGCCCCGCTGACCCCCGCTGCTGCCTTGATGGCACCGGTGGCTGCTGCCCATTTGCCTGTGGCCACAGCGAGCTGCCTCGCTGGCTCCTCCAACTGCTCATTTGCCCAGGTGGTGGCCGATGCGAGCCACCTTGCAGGCCCTTAGCCCAGGTGGTGGTTGCTGCGAGACATCTTGCTAACCCACCCCCTTTGCTGCCACCCCGCTCCCGGGTGCCACAGACCCAATGGTGCTGAGGCCACCGCCCTGTTCACCCCTGCCTCCTTCGGTCCTCCGCCATCGGTTGTTGGCTGCCGCTGCGCCGCCAACCCTCACTGCCGCCTGTCTTCCTCTGCCGGCCACCACTACTCCCAGCCGCCAGCCTACATGTGACCCTTCGCTGCCGCTGCTCTTGCCGCCACTCTTGCCCGCCGGCCACCACCGCTCCACCGCCGGACCACTGCCTCGCTGTTGGCCTCTTCGTTGTCTGCTGTCCATCCATCTTCGCCTCCGCAGCCTCCCCTCGATGCGCCACTTCTGGAGGCTCACTGGAGCTCAGGGAGATCTCCTCCATCTTCGGCTCGTAAAAGCCAACTGCCTGGGTCCGGTAAGGGGTCAAGAATATATTCCCAGCTGCCGGACCTGAGTGGAGACTGCAGCAGCCGAGTGAGCTGCTGATTGGCCGAGCTGATTGGCCGAGTGAGGCTACTAACCAGCCGATCGGGAAAGGGCTGCCCCTTCCTGATTGGCTAGCCCACGATCCTCTTTCTGATCTGCCTGAGCAGGCCGGAAAAGAGGCTGCTGGCAAGTATGGCGGCGGCCATGCAAGCCATGAAGCGGGCGGGAGGAGAGGGGGCTCCCCAGCTGTGACTCAGGCTGCAAGGTAAGTCTGACATCCTATTTTTGTGAGGTCAATCATTTATTGATTGGAAATACATTCTTCAAACAACCAAAGAGACAATCTGACATCACCAGATAGCCAATATAGCAATCTAATAGACCATATAATTGGAGCAGAAGATAGAGAAGCTCCACTCTCCCTGCAAAACAAGACCAGGTCCAGATTGTGGCACAGACCATGGACTGCTAATAATAACAAAATAGAATAAAGCTGAAGAAGCACATTTGCTTATCATTGTGCCAAAACACAACCTAAAAAATATCTCTGCAAAATTTAAAAATTATGGAAAGAAGAGATTTGCACTACTAAGTCCAATTGACAGGAAACAAGAATTCTGAACTGATACAAGGGACATTATCAGGTAAAAATACAAAAAGACACTATCCATAGCCAAAAAGAAAGAAAAGCCTCATTGAATGATAGATGAAACTCTTGAAATGGTTAAGGACACACAAAAAGCAAAATTAAAAGATGACAGAAATAAGATCAGACTCCTGAAGGCAACTATTCAGTGATCTGTGCATACGAACAAAGAGAACTATTATAATAATCAGTGTAAAGAAATAGAAGTCAATAAAAATTGTAGAACAAGAGACTTTTTCCACAGAAGCTGAGAAATTAAAGGAAAATTCAAACCACAAATAGGGATGCTATATGACCAACCAGGGAACACATTATGTGAAAAGTCAATGGAAGCAATACAATGAGGAACTATATAAAAGAGATGAAATGATGACAGATGTCTTCAAGGAATCACAGAATCATACTTGAAGACATTCTAAGAAGGAGACCCCACCACCTCTTTAGGCAACTGGTTCCATTGCCGAACCACCCTTATTGTCAAAAAGTTCTTTTTAATGCTCAATCCTGGAATCATAGAGTTGGAAGAGACCTCAAGGGCCATCCAGTCCAACCCCCTGCCATGCAGGAATACACAATCAAATCCTTATTTTAAATCAAAATCTACCATACTCTCCTGTAACTTAAAGCCATTAGACCTGGTCCTACCCTCTGGGGCAGCAAAGAACAAGCCTGTCCCCTCCTCTCTGAAGAACAATTTGAAGATGAACCCACAATTTTTGAAAGCAACATGGAAAAGTCTCTCAAAGCACTTGGGAGAAATAAATAACTAGGAACAGAGGGCATACCAATAGAGCTGTTAGAAGCTGTAGAGATGGAATCCATTCAAATTCTAACAAAAATCTGCCAACAAATATGGAAAACAAAATAATGGCCTACAGATTAGAAATGTTCACTATACATTCCAGTCTCCAAGAAAGGGGATACCAGGGACTGTAGTAATAATTGGACTACTGCGCTTATCTCCCATGAAGTGGAAGCGATACTTACGATTTGACAAGAAAGGCTTTTACCACATATGGAGTGAGAAATGCCAGATGTCACAACTGAGTTCAGAGAAGGAAAAAGCACTAGGGGTCATATTGTAGATATACACTGGATAATGGAATGCACCAAAGAAATTCAGAAGAAAGCCAACCTGTGCTGTATAGATCACAGCCTTTGACTGAGTAGATTGTGAGAAATTATGGCTTACTCTAAAAGAAATGGGAGTGCCACAACATTTGATTGTCCTGATGTGTAGCCTATATTCTGGATAAGAGGCCACTTTCAAGGCACCAGAAGGAGAAACAATGGTTTTCCATTGGCAAGATGTCAGACAAAGCTGCATTTTATCACCCTATCTGTTTGATTTATATGTAGAACATATCATACTGAAACTTGGATTTGACTCAGAGGAAACAGGCGCGGAAATGGCAGGAAGAAATATCAACAGCTTAAGATATGCAGATCACACCATATTACTTGCAGAAAACATGAAAGACTCGGAAGAACTACTGATGAAAATTAAGGAAGAAAATGCAACATTGGGGTTACAGCTGAATATTAAGAAAGCAAAATAATGACCACAGATGACTTACATAACTTTAAAGTGGGTAACAAAGACATCAAAATAGTTAAATATTTCCTATACCTCAGCTTAGTCAATAATCACAATAGAAAGTGTACTTATGAAATCAGAGGAAGACTAGATTTGGACAGGCAGTCATGAAGGAACTAGATAAGATCCTCAAGTCTTAAGACAATACCAAAGTCAGAATCACCCAGGGCACAGCATTTCCAATTTCCATGGAGGGTTGTTAAAGTTGGATAATGAAGAAAGCTGACAGGAAGAAAATCAATTCATTTGAAATGTGGTGCAGGATAAAAATTCTACTGATAACATGTACAGCTAAAAAGACAAATGAATGGGTCTTAAAGCAAATCAAGCCTGAATTCTCAGTAGAAGCGAAGATGACTAAATGGAGGCTGTTATGCTTTGGACATATTGTGAGATGACCTGATTTACTGGAAAGTTTGGTAAATATGCCTTCTGCATTTTTAACACTATTGAAGACTAATGGTCTTTCCAGATTAAAATTCTCTTTGCAAAAGACATTTCTGTCCTGCTTTAGCTGTAGATCTATAGATGACTGAAGATTATTATGCACTGACTCTACTGTCTTTGTTTCTTTAATCCAAATAAGATCTGTGAATCTTCTGCAGTTCTACAATACATAAAATATACTATAACACACTAATGCTTATATAGGAGAAGATAGATAGCCAATGGCCATGCTGTTTGGAGAGGACGAGAGTTGTACTCCAATACAGGCATTCCCTGCTTTTTGACTACTTGTTTTTCAACATTCCATTGCTTTAACAGGTCTAAATCGTAGCCACGTACCAGACTTTCAACCTCTGGTCCACTCTTTCGACCACATGCTTCCTTCCCCTATCCCCCACCCTCAGTTGACTCTACATGCTGTTTTTTTCTTTTCTTTCATTCTACTCAGCAGTTTTCTCTCTCCCAGTCAATTCGGTGCCATCTAGTGTTCAATGCTGCATTTGCAAGCTAAAAAAAAAAAAGACTGGGTTCCACTTTTCAACTACAGTTGTCCCTCTGTATCCACAGATTTGGTATCCAAGAATTTAAGTATTCACGGCTTGAAAATATTCTTAAAAAATAATAATCCAAAAAGCAAACCTTGATTTTGCCATCTTATATAAGGGACACCATTTTGCTATGCCACTGCATATAATGGGACTTGAGTATTCACGGATTTTGGTATTCACAGGGGGTTCTGGAACCAAACTGCAGCGAATATGAAGGGACAACTGTACAGTACTTCTACTTTTTGACAGAGCCCTGGCCCCTAATCCATTGAATAAGCAGGGGATGACTGTACATCTAGAAGGCACCAGTGTGCAGAAGGATGATATATAATAATGGTATATAAACTCTTTAAAGTTGCCAATAAAAGTAAATATTACCATTGTGATGTAAATAATAATTTTCAATTTATACTCTTATGTTTTTATTATTTACTTAACAAACTTAAATACTGGTTCAGTTCAAACAGCAACTTGTACCCCTAAAATATGATTCTGCTACTGGCAAGTAGAACAGGTGAAAAATAACACTGTTCTTGGGGGTCTATGGCTCTGCAAATTATATTACCAGTAAATGCTAAATCTTCATATGGAGTTCATAAGCCAGACCTGAACAAGTTCACTGCAAGACTTAAGACTTGTAGGATATCCTGAAGTGGTTAGGAAAGAGCTCTGGCACTGAACCTTGTTACCTCAGTGCCAGCATCTTCTGGTTTGTAATTACAAGCTGGAGTGCCTCTTTCCATCAAATCTCAAAGCACTTTACTGAAACTAATGAAGGCTTGCAAGGATATTAAATATAAACACTACTACCCATATTTCGTAAAGGTACCAAGTGATAGTTGTGGGACTTGCCTAAGGCTACACAGCAAATCTGTGGCAGAACTGGGAAATCAACAAAAGGGCCTTAAGTTTCCGTTTTACAGTAAAAATGATAGCAACTGATTTTAGCAAATCATTTCACAGGGTGTTTGTTTGTTTGTTTGTTTGTTTATTGTAAGTTATTTGGCTTACAATGTGCCACAGCACTAAACTTTTGGGTCTATATTGAGGAACAAAACAAGGAGATCTGGCCTGTGGTTTCCTGACACAGTGTCAACTTAACAGTTGCTCTAGGGTAGTTCTTCTTAAGCTATCTGGTGTGGAGGACCAGCAATCTTTCCCCAATGTGCCAGGGTCTGGAACCATAATTTTGCCAATGACTATAACCGTTTGCTTCTTTCCTGGAAACTCCCCATGGAGTAGCTGATCACTCATAGACTGCTGATCACTCGTGGACTGGCCCTGGCCCAGGGACTACTACTTTGAATAGTACTGCTCTAGAGGGCACTGCTGAGCTACATAAGAAGTAGGGTGTTATCACATAATTATATTGGAAGGGAGATGCTTATAAGAAGCCCCTTACGCTTTTTGCCATCTGCCACCCCTTACTTGCCAGGGGACATTTCTACAGGGACCTCAGATTATGACCTCAGGGATTCAATAAGAACGTGTGCAAATCGGGATCTTCAGGGACTGAGATTCCAAGCTCTAGCTCTCTCTGGCTTTTCTTCACAAACAACGATTCAGGAAGGACTCATCCTGCACTTTCTGCAAGCACGCTGATGACTGAAAACGGCAATCTGAGATAAACAAGTCTGGTTGCAGAAAGCACAGCAGAGGGTCTCCTCGGGTGATGTTTCCGGGTTGTGATTCTTTCTGCGTTGTCGTTTCTCTTCAAGACTTGTTCAGCGTGAGCTCTCAAATAAGGCTACAGCATTGCGGATAGTGCGTCTCCATGCCTCCCGATTTGAGGCCAGGGCGGACCATTGTTGGGGATCAATTTGGCTGAGCCTGAGATGTTATTTCAGGGAATCCTTATATTGCTTTTTTGGAGCGCCCCTCTTATGCTGACCCGTGGCGAGTTCACCGTAGAGTACTATTTTGGGGAGGCGATGGTCCTCCATCCTAGAAACGTGCCCTGCCCAGCACAGCTGTGTTCTCAATATCATGGCCTCAATGCTGGTGCTCCCTGCTTGCTCAAGGACAGCAACATTCGTCACATAGTCAGTCCAGTGTATATTTAGGATTGTGCGTATACAGCGCTGATGAAAACGTTTGAGGAGTTGTAAGTGTTGGCAATAGGTGACCCATGTTTCAGATCCATAAAGGAGAATAGATAGTACAATGGCTCTATACCCACTGATTTTTGTGCTTCACCTCAAGTGTTTGTTACTCCAGACTCTTTTGTAAAGTCTTCTAAATGTGCTATATGCCTTTGCTAATCTGTGATTGATCTCTTTGTCAATCTTGGCATCTGAGGAGATGATGCTTCCCAGGTAGGTGAACTGCTGAACGGACTTGAGCACAGATTTGCCTACGGCAATGTGGGGAATGGTAGTGTTCGTCCTGTGGTGCAGGTTGGTAGAGAACTTCCGTTTTCTTCAGGTTGACTTCCAGCCCAAACAGCTCTGCAGCTGTTGCAAAGCAGGATGTTAGATGCTGCAGAGCTACTTCTGTGTGGGCAACAAGGGCAGCAGCATCAGCGAAGAGCAGCTCACAGACTAGATAGTTTAGAGTCTTAGGAGATTTTCGGACGCCTCTTTCAGCCGTTTGCCGCGCAAGCAGCCTCTGGAGCAGTAACGAGGCTTCCGCGCAGCATGGGGTCCATTTTGGACACCGCCGTTTCTCTCTTGGCATCGTCCGTGAGTGTTGCGGCTAGCATTGGAGGCGGCTGCACTGTTTTTCACTCACGGAAGTTGTCCGTGAGTAAAAAACAGCACGGCCACCTCCAATGCTAGCCGCAACACTCACGGATGATGCCAAGAGAGAAATGGTGGCATCCAAAATGGACCCTTTGCTGCGTGGCAGCCTCATTACTGCTCTGGAGGCTGCTTGCGCAGCAAGCGGCTGAAAGAGGCGTCCGAAAATCTCCTTAGTGCGAGCTCTCAGACAGTTTAACAAGGTACCATCAATATGGTAACGTATATAGATGCCATCTTCTTCTTTGAGCTCTGCCGTAGCCCTTTGGAGCATCATATTGAAGAAGATTGTAAATAAAGTTGGTGCAAGAACACAACCTTGCTTCACTCCATTAGGGCTCTGAAAGAGCATTGCCGTATCTGACTTGACCATGCTGGCCCTTGTGTAGCATGACAATCATTTTAAGGAATTTGGGGGGACATCCTAGTCTTCCCAGGAACTGCCACAGACCTTTTCTACTCACAGTCTTGAAGGCTTTGGTGTGGTCGACAAATGTTACATAGAGTCCCTTGTTCTGCTCTCTACATTTCTCTTGTAGTTGTTTAAGGGCAAATACCATATCTGTAGTACTCCTATTGGCTCGGAAGCCACATTGGATTCCAAGCTAAGAAGGGCTTTAAAAGTCAAAACTAGCACATTATATTGAGTCTATGCCATGTGATATAGGAAGGTCAAAGCTAGAATGCTAGAAATCCTAGAAAGGCTAGCAGTTTGTTATATATAAGCAGAGCTTGACTGGTTAAGCAATGCTATACAATCAGAAATCCAGCAGCAGCCAAGTAAGTCTTGAGTTCAAATCACCAGTCACAAATTGATTAGACAGATCTGTAAGTCTCCAGTCTGTAAGTCTCAGGTGATATGCTATATTTTTGGTGTCAGGTACTCTCACTTAATCCAGCCCTTGCAAACCATTCCTTTAATAAACTTGAATGAGCTTAGTTGCCAATACATTCTCCAAATTTCAAGTTTTGTATGAGGCACACACTGAATTGCAAATCTGAGTGCTGTCAGCACAATAGTAAGCAACAGTGTTGTAAAGAGGAATAAAATTGCAATAGATCAAAGGCAACTAACCTTCGAGCCTGTGCAATGGATTTTTCTGGTGGAGCGCAGCGTGCACAGAACTGGCCTCACCCTTTAAACAAAAGGTTCATCTGCTGGCCTTGCAAGCATGGACGGTAGCAGTGAGGTCCTTGGGTCGTAGTTTTGATTAGAGTTTCCTTCTCTTAGATGGTTGACCTTACAGGGTTGGATGAGCACCATCTGCCCGGGTTTGGGATTAGAGTTTTCCTTCTCCTAGGACAGTTGCCATAGGCTAGAGAGCCCATCCTGCCCTTTGACACTCTTTGTCAGACCTTTCGGTTTTGACCTGTCTGGCATGGGAGACCCTACCGGTGGCTATTATGCCACCGCCAGCATAGCTCAAAACATCATTAGGGTACGCAAGCCTCTCTCCCACGACAAGGGGGCGTCAATGAAGAGGAAAGGCAACTAAAGAGCCAAGCTTATTTTAATGGTGTTGGAAAAAGAACATACGCTAATCATTTTTTAAAAAAGAAGGGGTAAAGGAATGTGAAATTACTTCCGTTTACATCATGAGCACAGCATTCCCCACCTCTGCTTTACTGGGCCCTCTCACAAAGCTTGGTTGATGCAGCTCTAGTCAGAACTGGATCTCAGTGGCAATCAATCTTTTGAAAATATACATAAAACTGCAAATTCATGGATACTGGTGTATAGTGTTATGATTCCACATTAACTGCTCTGGAGGTATTCTATGGAATCCTGGGGTTTTCCATTTAGGGAAGTGTATCTAAAATTGTCTGCCAGAGAGTGTTAATGCTCTCCCAAGGATTCCATAGGATGCAGCCATGTCAGTTAAAGTAAAATCTTAACACTATAATTGTGTTTAGAAGGGGCCCTTTGAGTCAGGGGTGAGAGAGGAAGCAATCCTTTTAACTCATGTTGTGTGCCTTCAAGTCCTTTCTGACTTATGGCGACCCTAAGGTGATCCTATCATGGGGTTTTCCTGGCAAGATTTGTTTAGAAGGGGGTTTGCTATTGCCTTCCCCTGAGGCTGAGAGAGTGTAATTGGCCCAAGGTCACCCAGTGGGTTTCCCAGAGCCCTTTTACATGTCTGAATTTTGTTTTAACAGAACGTGCTTTCATTGACCCAATACCTGTGGCATATCTTCTATCTAATGTTTTAAATGTGTGTTTCAATTTGTTTTATTCAGCATAAATATTTACATTTGGAACATCTACCTACTGAAAATCCAACATCCTGTTTCTAAGATTTGTCTGGATTTTTACAATAATAATAATAATAATAATAATAATAATAATAATATCTTGTTGATTCATGTATTTGAGATAAAACTCTTTCTGGTCTGTTGACAGGAGCCCTTTTCTTTTATTCCTTTTATGGTAGCATTAACCTCAGTTTCTTTTCCCCTTTGCAGTCTGATTCTGAGAGTACTGTAATCTTAACAACAGCCCACATATCAGGGTATAACTAATACTGAAAAGTGTGTTTCTTTTAATGTCTAAAAAATACACATTGGACAAATGCTACTTCCTTTCCATCTTCTCTCCATACAAGCCATTTTTTTTATTCCCTCTTTCCATGGACTCTTTAAACCAGATCTATATAAACAATGGAATGGAGATACATGGGGAGAGGGCACTAAATGGCTCAGAACCATATCAGTTTGCAGGTGAAGAACGCGATTACTAAATGCTCTCTCACTTAAAAAAGAAAAGAAAAGAAAAGAAAGCCCTCTTTGTAAGTAGGAAAGTACAGTTTTATTAATTGGTTCTCTTTTATGCAGCACTGTTAGCCAATTTTGAATGTTGTATTAGACTCCCTTATCTGAAGGAACTCAGGGCCGGTCTAGACAAGGCAATAACATGTGAATTGGTGTGCAGAAACGCCAATTCGCAGCAGCTGTCATCTGTTTCAATGACTTTTGCACAAGATTACTAGTGTGCGAAGCTTTCCGTGTTTCCTGTTCACATGGAGGCATGCCAGCGACTCACGGTTTTGTACTCCCCAAGTTGCCCCTGCCAAACAGTATTTTTTAAGGGAAAAAAACTAATTCCAATGTGCGGAAGAGTGATCTTCTGCTTAAATAAAGAAAAAAAGAAAAAGAAAGGCTGTTTCATCACCTGAGCACATGATTGCTACGGCAACAGTCCAACATAGTGGATCCGCAATCTGCTGTTTTAGCAAGCTCCGCCCCCTGCACATGTCCAACAATCAGCTATCCTGTTCAGCAATGCACTCTGATGTGATTTGGTTGTCCAAACATGTGGGAGTACGTATTTCCTCTGCAGTTGTCAAAAAGCTCAGGGAAAGTCCTGAAGGCTTTTGCCATGGACTTTCCCCGACTTTTGCTCCCCCTCCCTCTGAAAAGGACGGATTCTATGAGGATTTATTTCACCGTCTGGACTACCCCTTAGATATTCCTTTGTCCTTGCATATGCAGGTCATCCTAGTGTATGGAGTGCAGGAAGAAAACTGGCTCTGCTCATGGATAGGGCAAGACCTTTTGCTGTCTGGGGTTAAGTAACAAATGGTACCACCTACCTATGTCAAGGTGCATGCTACTGCAATATCCAATCTTTACTTGTTTTAATAGTTGGGTCTTTTATTGAGTACTGTATGATTTTTCTTTCAGACGTGTCTTTTAATCTGAGGCTTTTATAGCCTACTGACAGTAAATAAAGAAGATTGATTGACTGTAAAAAAAAAAGTACAGTTCTCCCTTCATATTCGCTGGGGTTGGTTCCAGGAACCCCTGTGGATACCAAAATCTGTGACTACTCAAGTCCCATTATAAGCAATGGCATAGCAAAATGGTGTCCCTTATTTATATAAGATGGCAAAGTCAAGGTTTGCTTTTTGGATTATTATTTTTTAAAGAATATTTTCAAGCCATGAATACTTAAATACTTGGATACCAAATCCGTGACTACGGAGGGACAACTGTAAGTAGAAAGCTTTGATTGTGCATTCCTCCATGGCAGGGGGTTGGACTGGATGACCCTTGTGGTCTCTTCCAACTCTATGATTCTATGAAAAGTAGCAGAGCAGGAAAGAACACCCTTGGGGTTTTTCCAGGCTGTGAAGCCCTGTTCTGGAATAGTTTCTTTCTAGAAAGAAACTATTCCAGAACACAGCCTCACAGCCCGGAAAAAACCCAAGGAAAATCTATGGATGCCAGCCGTGAAAGTGTTTGACTTCACAATTACAGTACAGTTGTCCTTCCGTATCCATGGATTTGGTATCCACGGATTTAAGTATTCACGGCTTGAAAATATTCTTTAAAAAATAATTCAAAAAGCAAACCCTGATTTTGCCATTTTATATAAGGGACACCATTTTGCTATGCCATTGCATATCATGGGACTTGAGTATTCATGGATTTTGGTATCCACGGGGGTCCTGGAAACCAAACCCCAGCGAATATGAAGGGGGCAGAAGAGTATTAAAAATGTGGGCTTTTTTCTTCCTCGGCTTGAAAAAGGGAGGTCTGCCCTCCCCTCCCATGCAGACCCAGCTTTATTTCGGGAGGGGGTAAAAAAGAATTGTTTGGCTGCCGCCATTTTGGCAGGAGGCGGCAGAGTGGGAGTCGGGCGACAGCAGAAAGTCTGTCGGGCCCACTCTCGGGCCCGTCTCACCGGCCTTTCAAATATCGCGCGATTCTGCTTTCTCGGGCTGAGAAGCACCACAGAATCCCGTCGTCGGTGAAGAGGAGAGGCTGGCGAGCGCTGCGGCCATTGGCGCCCCGAGGCAGGTGAGGCGAGGTGTGGCGCCCCCCTCCAGAGTGGCTCAGGTGAGGCGAGAGGCGTGGCCTAGCCGTGTCCAGTCGAGTCCCTGCGGACAGGTGGGAGAGCCCGAAAGGCGCGGTCGGAGAAAAGAGGCAGGTTTGGACGAGGGAAAGGTCCCGCCGCGCTGGAAGGGAGGCTCTCAGGTGGCCTCTTGGTGTCCCCTTGGGGCGCCAGTAGCCTCTTGTTCCTTTGCTTGGGATTATACTGAGGTGGATACAGTCGGCGGGCTTGGAAGAAACAACTTTTTGGGACTCCTTTAATCTCTCACGTAGCATGGCGGGTCTCCGTTGCTAGATGCAAAAACACACCTACACAAATTCAAGAACTTCGGGAGTAGAGGGGGGAAAGAGTTACCGTTTTGGACTACAGTACAATTGTCCCTCCGTATCCACGGATTTGGTATCCACGGATTTAAGTATTCACGGCTTGAAAATATTCTTTTTAAAAAATAATAATCCAAAAAGCAAACCTTGATTTTGCCATCTTATATAAGGGACACCATTTTGCTGTGCCATTGCATAGAATGGGACTTGAGTGTACACGGATTTTGGTATCCACGGGGCGGGGGGTCCTGGAACCAAACCCCAGCAAATATGAAGGGACAACTGACTTTTTCTCCAGCTTGTGAATCCAAGGTCTGTTTGAGGGCTGGTGGCAGAGGCTGGGCTTGTTGGCTAGGGGGACACTGGGGATTTTACTCCAATAGTAATGCTCACAAGTTCTGAATTTTTGTTTGTATGAGGTGGTTGAGGGGCCAGGTGGAGAGAGGAATCTGTATGAAAACTAGCCTTTCTGTTTGTTTTCCTCCTCCTTTAGTAATGCTCCTCTGTGGCTTGCTTCCTCTGCTATTTAGGAAACCTGAAAAGTTATGTCATAGAATCATATATAGTTGGCCCTCCGTATCCGCAGATTTAAGTATCCACGGATTTAAGTATTCACGGCTTGAAGATATTCTTACAAAAAATAATAATCCAAAAAGCAAACCTTGATTTTTGCCATCTTATATAAGGGACACCGTTTTGCTATGACATTGCATATAATGGGACTTGAGTATTCACAGATTTTGGTATCCACAGGGTTCCTGGAACCAAACCCCAATAAATATGAAGGGACAACTGTAATTCAACGAGTTACAGTTGAATTACGAGACCACAAGGGACATCTAGTCCAAACCCCTGCCATGCAGAAATACCCAATCAAAGCATTCCCGACAGATGGCCATCCAGCCTCTGTTTTAAAAAACAGTTGAAGAGTTGGCTGCTAGGTCTTAAGTAGTCAGGCTCTTACTTAAGGCACTGCCTCCAAAAGAATGGGCAGGCACTGGGAACTGGTCCCAGTCGAGGGTGGAGAGCGTCAAAGTAGAGACACCTGGCTCAAAACATACAAAGCGCAGGAGGGAGCAAGGGCAAGCATTGGTTCATTTTGTAACACAAGACTGGGCTGACACCTCAGTTGCTGGAGCCATTACCACCCCCACCCCACCGCTGTTTTCTATGTGTTGAAGAAGAAATTGTGGAGAGCTTCACTTGGGGTAATAATCCAAACAGTTCTTTGCAAACTGTATTGCAAGCTCTAAAGGCTTTGTGTTAAGGTGCAAAGCTATATTGTGACAATAATTACAATTTTGCTTTGTATAATTATTAGCTGAGTGCCTTAAGTGTCATTTTTTTCAAACTTAATCCAGGTGTCTTTTGCCTTAAGGAAAACAAATGCTTTATTTTTGAACAACTTTTCTATTTAATGCCGTTAAGAAATTCTGAAACGGTGACAGTTGTTATGAACTAACCTCTCTCTTTTTTTTTTTTTGTTTAGAGTTTGAAAACATCTTTCATCTTTCAAGCTGACAAGGCAATGATGAGAATATGAAAAGAAACAAGTAATTCAGTCTTGGCATTGTATTGCTCTGTCTTGACAGATTAAACAAGGAAGATGCGTTTACTTTCTTTGTGAATCAAATATCCTTTTGGAGTAACTGATCATGACTGTGTGCTGAAGTTTCTGATATCAGCAAAATGGGTGCCTTTCTGCTTCTTCCAACTTGGAGTTTAATCTTACGTTTGGCACTTGGGCACAGCTTGTTCACATGTGAACCAATTCATATCCCAAGATGTTCAGGAATGGCCTACAATATGACATTTTTCCCAAATATAATGGGGCATTATGATCAATATACTGCAGCTCTCCATATGGAGGTGAGTTTTCTTTCTCTACCATATGTTTATAAGTAACTTTTCTTAATGCATATTACTGGGTGATCTTGATAGCGCAGAGTTCTGAATAACAAGTGATACACATTATGGGGAAAAACACCTGATGTTCTGAGCCATAGGCTGATATATTTATCAAACTCCAACTGAGGCACAGATGCTGATGTAAATAGGATGGCAAAGGCATATGGCCAGATTTTAGATTTATTTTTGTATGGCTTGATTCAGCAGTAGGAGCCAGTGTAAGATGAAACTGTATGTAAAACTTTGTTCTTCTGTGCTCTATGAGGAATTATATGGCAAGTTTTCTGAATGAGCTGCTATAATAGTGTATCTTGAAATTTTAAACAGTTATTCATCTGAGATTCTTGGCTGTTTATGGCAGGTGGCATCAGGGTGATATTCCCTTGGTTCTGACATCTTTCTGTAGTTAAAACTTGTATAAAAACTTTACTGCTGTCTGTAAAAACTAAAACCCAAGATCCATCAGTGGTTGACATTTTTTATGTTAAACAATGCAAGGAGCCCTATTTAAAAGTGAATAGTATTTTCTACAGACTTCTAGGAATGTAAGTCCACCCCCTCTTTGCTCTTTTTGTGGTTAAAAAAACATCTGGCAAGTCTGAAGATATCAAGGGCAGCCAAAAGAGACTTTGAGGACTGTCTGTGGTCCTGAGCCATACTTTGCCCACCTCTGAGGGGAAAAACTTGTATTTTACTGTTATGAAATGGGGATTCATGATGCCATTTTCTTCAAATTCTGATTTTTAAAAAATTCTAACTTAAATTTAATTTTAACAATTTTTTAATTTAAAAATTCTTTCCTAATTCAGAGCACCTGCAAATGCTCATTTCTTGTGAAAGAAAATAAAGAAGCTACTTGGGCAGTAAGAAATTGTGTTTTAGCACACTTTCACTCTTGTGATATAATTGTGGCAGGCAGGGTCTAAATACCCTAAAAGTAGCAGATTCTGCCTGATCTGGGAAGCTAAGCATGGTCAGCCCTGGTTAGTACTTGGATGGGAGACTGTCAGTGAATACCAGGTGCTGTAGGCTATATTTCAGAGGAAGGAACTGGCAAAACCACCTCTGAGTATTCCTTGTTGCATGGGAACAAGTACTTCTGAAACAAGCATGGAACTGGGCTATAAATACTTGGGGTTTTTTTAGATTTAAGAATAAAAAGATGCTCTGCTTGCATTGGCTTAGAATGAAAGAAAGGAAAGTGTATCATTTTCTTTTATGCCTTTCACATCTTTCTAAAAGTGCTTGGGTAGCAAGATCAAATAATCTTAAAGAAATTACTACTTCTGCATCTGTTATTCCCTATCTTGTTTTTATATAAACAGTTTCTAAAAATTGGATTATCACATTAATCTACGGTATTTATCAATGTAAAAGACATTAATTTCCTTTATTCAGAAACTGGTAAGTTACAAGGTTTTTCTTACATTGTGCATGTTGGACCTGCAACAAAATGTTGTTATGCAGAGGTGGGAGTTCTCTAGCTCTCCAGCCTTTTTTGCACTGTAACTCCCAGCATATATCACCATTGACTATGCTGCCCTGTGTTGCCAAGAGTTGCAGTTCAACAACATTTTGGAGGGTAAGGTAGTTCCTACTCCTGTTACAGTGTATCTCTGTTCTCATGCTGGAGTTCTGTTTAGGGCTCCAGCCTGCTGCAACAGGAATCTAGTAGCACTGTTCTAGAGAGATTTACCATTCAAAAAAATTCTGCTACTAAAGGGTTTAGAACTTGGATAAGTTGATAGGGTTAAGCATAAGAATGTGACTGCTGTATGCTGTGTGGTAGGAGGGGAGGGAATTCTGGAACATGAGAAACAAGAGTACAGTAGCACCCCTGTATCCACGAGAGATTGGTTCCAGCCCCTCCCCCTGGATACTGAAATCCGCGGATAATAGGGAATGCTCCCCATCCACCGTACCGTGCAGCTGGACTCTGGCAGGGAAGGAAGGTGACTTGCTCTCCTCCGCCCTCCCCCGTCCACCCATCACTGTCACATCGCTGGGCCCCGGTGGGGAAGGGAGAAGGGAGGCAACCTGCTTCCTCCCTCCTTCCGCCATCCCCACCCCTTGCCATCGCCAGCCGTAGAAAAGTGAATCAGTGGAAGGCGAATCAGTGGATATGGGGGTGCTATTGTAGCTTTCTGAAATCTCACTGTGTAGCACAGAGAGGAGAATGTTCTGACACCACAGCATTCATTACTCTGATTCTGCTGCTGTAGGATATCCTACATACTTTTAGGGGATCCTCAGGGCAGTACCCCCTTTGGTTCTCTTTTTCTTCTAGCTGACATTTCCAACATCACTTGCCACAACTGATTCGAAAATTGCATAGATGGGAGGATAATGAAGATAGATTCTTGTCAAGTTGTTGAAGGAGTGTATATTTGGAAGAAAGTGATTTTAGTTTTTTTCCAAATGAATATACTTTGTGTGTCTGGATTGTTTCCACCTATGTAGAAATCATTCCAGTTGGCCATCAGTATCCATGGGGGATTGGTTCCAGGCCCCCCCGCAGATACCAAAATCCATGGATAATCAAATGCCTTATTATAAAATGGTGACAATGTGAACATGGACACTTCAGCATCTTCTGGGAGCCCCTGAAGCCCCACACCCAGGGCTTACATGAACTGCTGGTCCTGCTGCCACAACCACCCATAACTGTGAATTTGCTGGCTGCAGCAAGGCTTTCTGGATCCCCCCACCTGCATTTTTTCCCCAATCCGGTTGGCTGAATCTGTAGGTGCAGAACCTGTAGATATGGAGGGCTGGTTGTACTTATTTTTTTGCTGGCCATGTTATGCTTCCAGACTGATTAGCAATCACAGGATCACCCATGTTAAGAGAGTTTTGATAATCCTTTTGAACTCATCTGCCATATATTCATCCCTATTAGTCTTGTTCATGTGTTTAGTTATATGTGGGTACTGCATGTGCAAAGGATTTGGAAGGAAATACTGGCTAGCCCTTCCTGTAGACTGCATTGGCTACAGTCCCGGCTGCTGTACAGTTCTCTGGACCTTCCATGGGGCAGAGTTGAAGCTGTTCGTAGGCCACATTAATGTGGATTGACTGATTTCCTTTTGGTAACTCGTTTACATGTTCATTATTTAACACTTGAAGAGGGTGTTACGTTTTATAAACAGTGTCTTAGGAGACGGTAGTTTTCAGACAAGTACTGAGATACTGCCTTTTCCATACTGGAGACATTTGGGGGAGGAAGTGTTCATTGTTCCAGTTCAATAGATGGTGAAGAAATGTGAGGTATGAGGAAATATAGTCTGACTTGGCTTTACACTTAGAATTGATTTTATCTGATACACTTTCTGATCCAAGTTCCTCACCAAAGACTCCAAAGGCAATGCATTAGACAAGAAAATAGATTTCCTTATGGATCAGGAATTGCTTAAAAGACAGGAAGCAAGAATGTAAGTGTCGGGAGTGAAAAGATAAAAAGTGGGATCCGTTAGCAGAATGAAACCTTATTCAAAATTATATGGAGTCAGGAATAAAAAGTTAATAGGTGGTAAAAGCTAAAGGGGGGAACTTCAAAAGGCTCTCTCAGCTGCATAATTGGATGTCTGAATGTATGGAAACAAGTTTCCATACATTAGTAAATAATGCACATTGAGACATACCCCATCCAAAAATGACACAGAAGGAAGTTTAAATAGCCTGTAAAAGGAAGAAACTTCAGGATCATAGCTGGAAACTTGATGAATATTTATCAGATTTCTAAAACATACCCTTTCCTCTATGTAGCAAATGCTTGGAGCAACGTACAATTAAAATATTAAACATTTACTTAAATCTTGAGGAATAACCCAGACAACTGCTAGGTCAGTGACTCTGATATTCATAAAGGCAAATTCAATAAGGGGCTGGGAGATGAGCACAAATATGAGACAGCAGAGTTTTAATAAGATTAGTGATTCAAATGGAGGAACTGCAGAGAACAGAGAAAGCAATGAAGATAGGGCTCAAAATCATGAAGAGATTTAAGAGAAAAAGATTTAATATACTGTATTTAAAAAGAACACCAGTGAAGAGAAATATATCCTCTTGCCCTCAATTCTCCACGTGGTGCAAAACTCCAAGAATGTGAGTGTTGCTGAAAGTTTTGTTCTCTTGGAATGAGGTCACTAGGCACCTAATGGCATATTTGTGATATGTGGTTTCTTTAGTAGCAGAGGCTCACAACATTAGCATTTCCATGGATACTATTCTCTGTTAGGTTTCTGGGGAAACACCAGTGCCGCATGATTCTTGTACCAAGCAGTTTACTTTCCATGTGTCTCAGTCTCACCCACAACTGCCTACTTTATCTTCTGGTTCCATACACTATGATCTTGCCCACTCACCCTTACAAGGTATGGTAATAAGGATACGTTATCTTTGCCCATCATGTATGCCTGCCTGGGCCATCTTGTGCCCTTTTGAGACACATTACCTGAATATTGCTGACTACTGTCAGTCCCTTTGCCAGGTCTTAAGAGGTATGCATGGCAACCTATACTGATAGCCCTATATAACATAAATCTTAGATTAAAAAATCACTGAGATGAAGTAGATTGTAGAGCTTCATGTTGACCTAACCCCATTCTATAATCTTTTTTCTCTAATCAGACCTTGGGAAAGCTACAATTTAGGCTACGACAGAGAGGAGGCTTGAGGGGAGTTGTGGTGTTATGTGTTTTCAAGTCATTTCCAACTTGTTTTTACCTATGAAGCCCTATACAGCTTGGATCTAGGTTATTTGAAGGGCCGTATCTCGATGTATGAGCCCAGTAGCACACTGACTCAGAGGATCACACAAACAACCATTCTGAAGCTGCTCATTGTTGCCTCAGTGCAGAATTGGGAATGTGTCACCCAACCATCTGGATGGCCTCAGAAAGGTACAGAGGGGAAGAGATGCCTATTATGAACAGCTTATTTCAGGCCACAGTCCTCCAGTTAAGTTGAAGAAATGTCGTAAAGCTCATCAGCACATTTCAAAGGTAGTATGGAAATAGAAACCCTATAGAATACTTGTGAGCCATAGCTCATAATGATCAAATACCTTAAACACTTGTTTGTATTAGCAATTCTTAGCAGCGAGGTCCTCAGGTTGTAGGTTTGATTAGAGTTTCCTTCTCTTAGATGGTTGACCTTACAGGGTTGGACGAGCACCTTCTCTGGTTGGTGAGAGGAGGAATCCAGCATTGATCCTTACACTTGGGTTATGCCCCTCCACCACCCAGAGTGAGGCAGGAGATTCAAACGATCACGTGGCCTGTGGGCCGTATGTGGCAATTTGCCCCTAAATATACACTGGACTGACTATGTGATGAATGTTGCTGTCCTTGAGCAAGCAGAGATCACCAGCATTGAGGCCATGATATTGAGAACACAGCTGTGCTGGGCAGGGCACATTTCTAGGATGGAGGACCATCGCCTCCCAAAAATAGTACTCTACGGTGAACTTGCCACAGGTCAGCGTAAGAGGGGCGCTCCAAAAAAATGATACAAGGACTCCCTGAAACAACATCTCATGCTCGGCCAAATTGATCACCAACAATGGTCTGCCCTGGGCTCACATCGGGAGGCATGGAGATGCACTATCCGCAGTGCTGCAGCCTTATTCGAGAACTCACGCCGAACAAGTCTTGAAGAGAAACGATAATGCAGAAAGAATCACAACCCGGAAACATCACCCAAGGAGGCCTTCTGCTGTGCTTTCTGCAACTGGACTTGTTTATCTCGGATTGGCCTTTTTAGTCATCAGCACGCTTGCAGAAAGCGCGGGATGAGTCCTTCCTGAATCATTGTTTGCGAAGAAAAGCCAAAGAGAAAGAGAGAGATTAACAGTTCTTAACAAGCTTAATAAAACGTTTTACTTGTGAACTATAAGCTTGTTTAAATTTCCACCCTGACAGAACAGTGTTAAATTGTCCACTCCAATCAGCGCAAAAACAACCACTGTGTCTCTCTATTGGCCACACTGAAACTGCCCCAGTCAACTGGCTGCGATCACTAGTCGCATTGAAACAGCCACACTGAAGCAGCCACAATGAATCATCACATTCCGGTTTGCCATTGCCTTCCTCTGAGGCTGAGAGAATATGACTTGCTCATGGTCACCCAGTGGGTTTCCATGGCCAAGCAGGGATTCAAACCCTGGTCTCCCAGAGTCCTAGTCCAACATTCAAACCACTATATCATGCTGGTTCTCAGTTCAAGTAGGCGGCATACTAATACCAGATTCTGGATTGTGGAAAAATGAAGGGAACATTGGCCTGAATTCTGTTGCTAGGCCTACCTAAAGTGAACCCATTGAATCAATGGGATTTACCTATGTGTTGACTTACCATTCAACAATACATTGAATGGATTACTCTATTGGGACTAACCAGTAGGACTCCAGCCATTATTTGTTAGCAAAATGGTTTTGTGCAAATGCCTGTTTGGTATAGGTTGGCTCCCTCTGTAGGGAACCATTCCCGGTCTTACCATTTATAAATTAAACCACAGATAATAACAAACCCTATTAAAATGAAAGACTTACAGTAAAAACATACCATACAATTGTGTTGGAGGACCTATTGATTCCTAGATAGGACACCTCTAGGCATTTTCCAGCACAACTCTATGGTATGTGTCCCTGTTGTTCAGCTGTGGATAACAAACCACGAATATTGGTTCCATGGATATGGTGGATGTGGTGGTGGTGGGGGAAACCTGTAGAGTGTGTTTAATAGAAGACAACTTTCTATGATACCTTTGGACAAGTTTTTTTCATATAGGTAGGAATTAACTGCATGAGGTTTCCACTTATGTCTGTAGAAAGAGAATGTTATCTTCTAACATGAGATAGATAATAGATGCTG
This sequence comes from Gambelia wislizenii, assembly GCA_030847615.1. Taxonomy (NCBI): domain Eukaryota; kingdom Metazoa; phylum Chordata; class Lepidosauria; order Squamata; family Crotaphytidae; genus Gambelia; species Gambelia wislizenii. Next base: position 301,018,432 of record JAUMIR010000004.1, read on the forward strand.
CACAATACTCCTTTGAAAGTTATTCATCATCACGTTCGGCATTAACTTTGGAACTAAATAGCTTAGAGTAATCACTCTCATGTCTGAACAAGGATTTGAACTTTCTATAGTCCAAGCCAAATATATGATCCATTCTGGTTCTTGTAACCACTCTTACTTAAAAAAAAAAAAAAAAAAAAAAAATTAGAGGTCAGTTTTCCAACAGGGTATACTGATGACACTATCAGAGTTACTTAACCAATAGTTGAATTTGATAATATTTTATTTTGAATTACAAAGAAACATTATTAGTTTTTGAGTCTTGATTGCATCCTGTTTGGATTACTATAGTGCATGCTACATGGATCTGCCTTTGTAAAGTGCTCAGAAACTTCAGTTGGCCCAAAGAGCTGCAACCAGATTGTTAACTGGCGCTGGCTACAGTGAGCACACAACTCCCTTGTTGCAGCAGCTTCATTGGCTGCTGGTCTGTTTCCAGGCACAATTCAAAGTACTGGTTTGGACCAGTTCAGCCCTATATGGCTTGTGTCTAGGTTATATGAAAGACCATATTTCCCTTTATGAGCCCATTAGAGCTCTAAGATCATCTGGAGAGTCCCTTCTCTCTGTACCACCACCTTCTCAAGCTCATTTGGTGGGAACAAGGGGAGGGCCTTCTCAGTGGCTACTCCCAGACATTCAAACTCTGTCTCTAGAGAGGCCAGGATGGCACTGTCCTTGCTTTCCTTCCGCCAGCAGGACAAAAAAAATTGTGCCATCAGGCTTTTACAAACTGTTGAGGGCTGGGCTTTTAATTCTGTGCAGTGCTGTTTTTAAAGCTTTGTAAGGTTTGTATATAGTATTTTAATGCGTTTTAATATTTTTAATGTTTAATGTTTCAACTTATATATTGTTTAATTGTTTTTTAAATCTTTTATTTATACTTTTATTTTGACTTCTGTATTGTTTTTAATTTGTATTATTTTAAATATGATGTTAGCCACCTTGAGTCCCATTATCAGGAGAAAGGTGGGATATAAATGAATATAATAATAAGAATGAGAATGATGATAATAATAGTCTAACCCAGGCTCTAGGGTTTTGAAAAATTATTTTGAAAGTCAGGTCTGTGACTTTCAAAACTAGCCTTTCAAGCTGTGCGATGTGCTGACTGCACTTTTGTGTCAAAATGCTTCATACACCCCAGTGCTCTGACTTTCACGAAATACAACATATAAAAAGCACAACACATGACCAGAACTGGAAGGCTTGAATCATCCTGAGCTTTGATGATAAACATAGGATGGATGTGTGCCATAGCATTTCTCAATGTATGTTTGTTTAGTAATGTTCTTTCACACATGTTCATGTTGGGTTGTGTGTGCCTAACATTAACAGCTGGCACGAGGAATAAACAAGCTGATGCTCTGCAAATGCTTTAAACTGTAATTTCCATTAGTCCCAGCAATCGTGACATATTAAAATCAATGGTAATAATCGAAAAATACCTGGATTTGTGCCCAGATCTGCATTTTTCTGTCACTAGTTTGTGCCCAGATCTGCATTTTTCTGATGCTTCTGTGTTAAACCTTGGTCTCCAGTCCATGCAAACATAACTTGTCCAGTAAATATACTGGACCAATGTAGGAACTTCCACTATGACTAGAAAGTAACATCTTGTTATCTATCTGAGAAATCTTTTTTCCCCCCAGATTCAGCAGTTTTGATTATTATAGAGTAGGTTCAGAAAGCGCAGCATCAAATTGTTAGGCCATGGTCTGTTAGTCAAGATTGTTCCATGGGCTTCTCTACTGTACTTCCTTTTCTATCTCTAGTTATCATTAACTGTTATTAGTGTTACATCTGAACTGGTGTTCTGTAAGTTATCACTAACCACAATTGATTTTCAAATCAGAGACTGAAAAGCTCTGTACCAAGACATGGGCGGGGGGAAGAGGTATATTAGCTCAGGAGGGGGGGCATGCAAGCCTATGGGAATGCTTCCCATTCTAAAACCATGGTTTTTATAATTAGACAGTGTGGCATCTGAACTGGAAAACTGTCTAGCTTGAGGCAAGTATAGTTCTCTCTGACAGCTTTTATGACCTCAGTGACATTTTGAATAAAGCCTTTCTTCTTTCAACTGATTCTTCTTAACATGAAACTGAGGGAAGCAACTTTGTATTTATGAGATCATAAAGCAGTTGCTTCAGTGAATATGCAATAGATACCCTATTGAGAATGTGGTAACTGGTATTGTGTAGTACAGGGATGGACAGATGGTAAATCTGGATGTCCTGGATGATATCTGGGTGGTATGTATCAGAGAAGCAAGGACATCTAACTCTCAAGATTTTTTTTAGTAATAATACCCTTTTCTCTCCCCTTCTCACACCTTTTTTCATGTAAACTTAACACCCAACCTGATGAAGAGTTCTTAACATGACTTTCTCTCCCCTCCTCTCTATTATACTAAATTAAACTGCCGAAATAGCAAAAGCTTGGATGTAACTCAGAATGGAAAGGGTTTTACACAAGGATGCATTTTATCACCCTATCTGTATGTATGCTGAACATATCATATGTAAAGCAGGATTAGACTCGGAAGAAGGAGATGTGAAAACTGAAGGCAGGAACATCAGCAATTTAAGATAGGCAGATGACCATACTATTCGCAGAAAATAGCAAAGACTTGGAACAATTACTGAAGAAAGTCAAGGAAGAAAGTGTAAAGGCAGGTTTACAGTTGAACATTAAGGAAACAAAAATGACCACAGACGATTTACGTAACTTTAAAGTAGGCAATGAAGAGTTTGAAATACAGTAGTTCAAGATTTTCCATACTTTAGCTCAGTCATTAATCAGAATAGTGACTGAAGGCAAGAAATCAGAAGAAGACTAGGCCTTGGAAGGGCAGCTATAGTATGAAGGAGCCAGACAAGATTCTCAAGTGTCAAGCTGTGTAACTGAATACTAAAGTTAGGATGGTCCATGCCATGCCATTTCCAATTTCTATGTATAGTTGTGAAAGCTGTACAGTGAAGAAAGCTGATACAAAGGAAAATCAACTTATTTGAAATGTGGTGCTGGAAAAGAGTTCTACATGAACTGTAAAAAGTCAAATAAATGGGTCCTAGAGCAAATAAAGTCTGAACTCTCCCTAGAAACCAAGATGACTAAACTGAGACTGTCATACTTCAACCATATCATGAGAAGACATGACTCACTAGAAGAGACAATAATGCTTGGTAAGATATAAGGCAGTAGGAAAAGAGAAAGACCACATTACAGATGGATAGATGGATAGACTCAATCAAGGAAGCCTTTTTCCTGAATCTGCAAGCCCTAAGCAGGGCTGTTAAGGCTAGGGTGACTTGGAGATCTCTCATTCCACTCATTAAGTATCATGCCCTGCTTCCAGAACTTGGAAATGGCCTCTGACTTAGAGACTGAAGCAGTGGACATGCCAGGACCTTCTGAACTAGAGCAGGAGGATGTTCCAGAGCCACAGGCCTCAAACACAGACAATAGTGCAGTACCAGCTCTGGCAGAGGGCCCTGGCCCTTCAGACACAAAGGACAGTTTACCTATACCTACCTTCACATCATGAGGACAACAAAAGGAGGGCTTGAGGCAGTCTCAGTGTATTTATAGGAAGTGTTAGCTGCTTCTCTATAAATACGCAGCACTGGCCTCCAGGGTTGTTGGAGATTATCTGACCTACCTGCAGGGCCGGTTTAAAGAATTTTGGGGCTCCCTGCAACGCTTTATTTTGGGGGCCCCATATGTTTATCTCAGGTTAATGTAACCTAACCTATTCACCTTACAGGATGTTCAGATTACAGTAGGACCCCCGTATCCATGGATTCTTTATCCATGGGACACAAAACAGCACACCTACCATAGAGTCTTCCTAGAAAATGTGTCCTCCCTAGTTGTTTTCTAGGCCCTCCAAGGCAACTCTATGGTATTTTAAACCAGCAGTCCCATTATTTTCAATGGCATTCACTATTATTCATGGTTTTCAGAATCCACCCCCCCCCCCCGAACCAATCCCCAGTGGATAAGACGGGCCTACTGTATTACATAATTTGCCACCAATAATTTAGTTTAGAAAACTATATTATAGGCACTAACATAATATTTTTTGTTTATTAGCAATTAACGTAATGGTGTAGATTTTCTCAAAGAAAAGAAAGAGTGGACTACAAGCTAAACATGAGTTAGTAGTGTGATGCAGCAGCAAAAAATGCCAATGCGATTCTAGGCTGCATTAATAGGAGTAGTGTCTAGATCAAGGGAGGTAATAGTATCACTCCATTCTGCTTTGGTCAGACCTCACCTGGAATACTGTTTCCAGTTCTGGGCACAATTCAAGAAAGATACTGAGAAGGATGGTGGGAGGTCTGGAAGCCATTACGCCCTATGAGGAATGGCTTAGGGAGCTGGGTATGCTTAGCCTGGAGAAGAGAAGGTTGATAGGTGATGTGATAGCCATGTTTAAATATTTGAAGGGATGTCATATTGAGGAAGGAGCAAGCTTGCTTTCTGCTGCTCCAGAGACTAGGACATGGAGCCATGGGTTCAAACTACAGGAAAAGAGATTCCACCTGAATATTAGGAAGAACCTCCTGACAGAAAGAGCTGTTCGGAAGTGGAATACACTGCCGCCTTGGAGTGTGGTGGAGTCTTCTTCTTTGGGTTTTTTAAAACATAGGTTGGATGGCCATCTGTCAGGAATGCTTGGATTGTGTGTTCCTGCAGGGCAGAAGCTGATTGGATGGGATGGCTGTTGGGGTCCCTTCCAGCGCTATGATTCTAGGCTGCATTCAGAGCCTGGGAAAGTTATTCTTAGATTACACCTCCCAGAACCCCCCTGCCATCATCCTTCTCAAGGTCTGGTTTCATTGTTCCTTTTCCAGCATTCTCTAGCCCAGTGGTTCTTAACCTGGGGTCCGCAATGTCCTCACAGGGAGTCCACAAAGGCTTGAAGGCTGCTTGGCCCACCTCCTCCCTGTAGTGGAGTAGCCATGTGACAGGAACCAAGGCAAAGGCTGGCTGGCTTGACCTGCACATTGCCATTCAATCCATTCCAGCCACAAACTTGCAGGAAGAAGCAAGAGTGCCTCTGAGGGAAAGTTTAATGGATGGTGTAACTGTATTGTTGTTGTTGTTAGCGATTATTATTAGGGGTTTAAATCTTGAGTTAAGTCTTGGGGCAACAAAAGATATTTAAAGGGGATCCCTGCTAAAGAAAAGGTTAAGAACCACTGCTCTAGGCCAATGCCTCTCACATAACACTAATGGGATACTGGTGTTTTAGTGACAACAATAAAACCATTGTTTCCAGTAATATTACTCTAATTTTTATTTATATTCTTTATATTCTTCTGTTAAAAGAACCAGAGTGTTGTAGAAGTTTCAGCATTGCCCTATGACTATGGAGACCAGGGTTTGAATCCTTACTCAGCCATGAATGCCCACTGGGTGACCTTGGGCAAGTCACACTCTTTCAGCCTCAAAAGAAGGCAAAGGCACACCCCCTTTGAACAAACCTTGCCTAGAAAACCCCATGGTAGGTTTGCTTTAGTCAGAAATGACTTGAATGCACATGGGCAAACACACAAATTCCTTTTGCAGGCTGAACTCAGTTGGCAGCAAGGAGAGGAAGCTGAAGAAGATCAAGGGGGAAAGGGAGGGGAGAGGAACCAAGAAGGGAAGGGAAGGGAAGGGAAGGGAAAGAAAGAAAGAAGCCCTTTCTGAGGGAGACAACACTCAAATTCCCTGTCTCTCTCTCTCTCTCATACACACACACACACTCACCTTCTCCGTGCCTCTCCCTCCAGCTTCTGCCAGGGAGGGCTTCTGTTTCTTTCGCTTTCTCTTTGGGTTTGTGAGACGCTGTTTGTTTGTTTTTAAGCCAGCAGAGGTTTTGGGAGGAGGAGGGGAGGAGGGAGCTCCTACTGGCTGTCTCCTTCGTCAGATTAAGGAGGCTAGTACAGGGCCCTCTCTTGACCTGCCCCCCCCGCCAATGCTGATTTGGCAGACTGGTTAAACCGGCCCTGCCTACCTGAGTACCCGCTGTGTTCCTGCTCGCTGTGTTCGACCTGGACTGTGTTTGTTTACTCTGGACTCTGTTTGTCTGACCTGGATTCTGCTGGACTACCCTGAACTCTGTTTGCTGGACCTGGACTTTGTATATTGGACTTTGTTTATGGACTTCTGTTTTGCTTGCTAGTAATCTAATGGTCTGACTTCACGCTGCTTTGATTCCTTTGCCTGTAATTAGCTTTATTGTGCTGTGCCTCTGGTATCAGCTGTGTAGTAATCAGCCTTTGACTGGTTGCCCAGACATTATTTGGACATTAAGCATAATTCTGGGCCTGTAAGGTACCTTTCACGAAGACAGATATAGTTTATATCATCAAAAAAGAAAACACTTTAAGTTTAATACAGGTTGACCCCTGTATCCACGGTTTCGGTATCCACAGTTTCACTTATTAATGTCTGAAAAAAATGTTATCTCTAAGCTAGCCTTTCTCAAACTTTTTACCCTGGAGGAACCCTTGAAATAATTTTCAAGTCTCAGGGAACCCCTGCATAAACATTATTCTATATACTGCTATTGTTTCCCCCCTATAATCACAATTTCTTGAGGAACCCCTAGCAACCTCTTGGGGAACCCTAGGGTTCCAGAGAACCCTGGTTGAGAAACACTGCTTTAAGCATTTCTGGGTCCTCTAATATGATTCAGTGGTCAACGTCTGGCGTTGGTCTCTTTGAAAACAATAGGGCTCCTTATTGTCCACGGTTTCAGGTATCCACGGGGGGGGGGGATGGTCTTGGAACATATACCCTGTGAATACAGGGGTTGACCTGTATATCAACAGCATATTGAATATACAGTACAACTCTTTGTAGTTTTCAGTATGCGTCCATAAGGACAGATGGATTCTCCCCCATCTCACTCCAAGAGGAATTTTGCTGTTGTTCTGTGCCTTCAAGTTGTTTCCAGCTTATGGTGACCTTAAGGCAAACCTATCATGAGGGTTTTCTAGGCCAGATTTTGTTCAGGGGGAGTTTGCTTTTGCCTTCCTCTGAGGCTGAGTGAATGTGACTTGCCCAAGGTCACCCAGTGGGTTCCATGGCTGAGTGGGGTTTTGAATCCTACTTTCCAGAGTTGTAGTCCAGTGTTCAAACCACTACACCACTTTGATCCTCTAGAGGATATTTGCCCTAGTCCCCCCCCCCCCCAACAGTTCATTAACCCTCTTTTAAATTTTGGCCATTTCTGTTTGTTTGTGTGTGAGCTGTTACTATTGGTACTTACATCCCTCCCCGGTCTGTTCTTTGGGAGCAGTTGAGTTCACATGTTCCTACCCTTACAGTGATCTTTGAGATAGGTTTAGGCCCCTAAGCGATTAAATCGTCTTTAAAGTCTTAAGCAATGGATTCTAACATAGTCTTGGCTGTGTGTTTTCTCTCATTTGTTTAGAATTCAACTGGAGAATGAATTCTTCAGAAAATGCGGGCTTTTCACTTTGTATAAATTTCCATTTAGCTCACACGAGTATGAAAAAGAGAGGAGAAATCTGCTTTATATACCTTCCTGATAGCCATGAAATACAACATTTTTGTTTAGACAAGTATATATAACCTGGTGCTCTAGAAACCAGTTGGCTGTCATTTTATCATCCAACAGAAGGAAGATGTCTGGTGCAAATTGAGCAGTCAGGGAATGGATATTTAATTAAAACGGTTACAAGAAAAATGACTTCAAATATTATGCTTATATTTTGAGAGTAGTAGGGAGGGGGGATCACAGTAGAAACCTGGAATGTAATTATCATTGGCAGCAGGTTTTTTGGCCTCTTTTAGTAGCTTCTAAGAGGTGTGGCAATGTAAGTAAAATACACATAACTCTTTTCTTGCTCTACTGCTCAAGGGGTTTATTTAATGAATGAAACCAGTCTGTGTGTACATTCCTTTAAAAAAGAAAGAGAGAGATCAGTGCTGCATATGTTTACAGACAGATTTTGGAAAGCCTTTTGCTGCTACTGCATTTTTAGTTCTTCATTTAATTTTCATTCATAGTGAAGCTCATGGGTTTCTAATAATTGTTGGGTGATGGTAATCTTGAGGAAATAAACAACATTTTAGAATCCTCCCTCCCTTCAGCAAAATGAGGTTCCAGAAGAGAGTAGCTGTAAGACAGGAACCCATTCAGAAAACTGGACTCCAAGAGGTTTTCTCTAACTCTTTAATATATAAGTTTGGCATATTTAATGGGCACTTACATGCTATTTCTATGTAAATGTTTACATTTTGCAATCCAAACCGGAAAATCCCTGGAGCCAACAGTTGCCTGATGGCTTTATATACTGTATGGACAGCAGTCATAAATTATGAGAGTTGCAGGAAAGAAATGCCTAAAATTTTCCACTCTGTCCAAATGTGACACACTGTAGTTGCATATTTCATTAATGTGGAAAGTGTCCCAGATGTTATATCCTTTCAAACATTCCTCGTCTCCCCAAGAAGTCAACCCCAGATGCTCTAGGAATTTAATGTTTCCATGAAGGTTGCTTCTTCTAGGCAGGTACAATGACAGCAGTGAGTCAGGAGAGGGAAACTGCTTGGAAGAAGCTGCTGGAACACGCCACCAATTTAAATACACATCTCATCTATGAAAATTCACATGGTGCTAGTTATTCTTTCATGCAAGTTTTCTAACAGGCAAATGTCAATTCTGTTGGAACAAACAGCATGGTAGTTAAAGTTGAGTCAAAGTTTGGTTGGCTTTGCTGTGTTTCTCTGTCACCTTTCTGATCAAAGCATCTTTGTTTCCTCTCCAAAGCCATTTCTTCCTCTTCTGAATATTGAATGTTCACCAGATGTCCGTGCCTTTTTGTGCAAAGCATTTGTGCCTATCTGTGTGGAACCAGCGCGTGTGATTCGCCCATGCCGAAGTCTTTGTGAAAGAGTTTACTCTGACTGTAAACAACTCATGGACACTTTTGGAATCACGTGGCCTGAGGAGCTTGAATGCAACAGGTACAATGCTTTTAATTCAGTCTCTTAGCTCCATTGGATTTTCTTGGGCTTCAGCCTGAGTCCCTGTTCATGCATTTTCCATCAGTAGACTGCCTCTCTGTATTGCAGAGCAGCCAGCTCACACAAACCCCTCCCTTTTTCCACACAAATGAGCTGCAATTACACCTTCTTCAGTGACAATCTGATACATACAGTTCTCCTACTGCCTTCTCTTCTCTTCTCTTTTCTTTGAGGGAGGGCAGATTTGGCATACACATACAGTAGAATGCCTTATAACTACATGATTCCCTCAAGGTAATTTATGTGATAGGGATGATGGCCCTGTTTCTTCAAAGTGGAGAAGAGCAGTGCTGAGGGCTTATGTGTATTTCAAGACAGAGTATATTTCATGCATCTGGTCATGAGCTGGACAAATATTTCTTTCTATATGTATATCAACATGGATATTTATTTATAGAATAAAATCTGCTGATCCAGCTTTTCCTGTCTCTGCTCTCTATGTTCACAGGGTGCTTCACCCATGCTTTTCCAAATAAGACCAGCATGCATTGTGGATAGTGAAGCTGGATGATAGTAAATATATAAAAAAAGAGAGTCCCTGTAGGAAAAACCCTTCATCAAGTAATACATTAAATCATGTTGATAATGGAATCCTCTTCTGCCTTTCTGTTCACCGTTCATGCATAATTTGACTAACAGACTTTTTGGGAATTAGTAAACTGGAGAGCCCAGATTGAGTTGACATTAGAAAGGTAGTAAGGGCCTCATTTTCTGATTCTTTCAGGGAAGACATCACTTCTGAATACACAGTCCTAGTTGGTGCTCAGTACATTACTCTTTGGGATGATACAATATATCCAAAGGGTTGATTAGTGCAACTCTTGATCCCAAATAGGAACCTCATTCCCATAATGACTGAGTAGGAAATAGCCATAGGTGACATTGTTATAGTGCAGTCATTATTCATTTTATAAAATAGTGTTGCAAACCTACTGCCTTGGTCATGAAAAGGAGGAACAGGAACTTGGAACAACCACTTCTTGACCTTGAGTAAACATCCTTCCAAACCTAAGATTTAGCTGTCTTTTAAAACTATAATGTCCTCATGTAAGAGAGGGTGAGCAATTGCATCCCACCTGTGTAAGACAAAATAGTGCTATAGTAGTCCTGCCTTACCCACAGTTTCCCTTTCCACAGTTTCAGTTACCTGCAGTCAACCACAGTCTGAAAATATTAAATGGAAAATTCCAGAAGTAAACAATTCATAAATTTTAAATTGTGTGCTGTTCTGAGTAGTATGATGAAATCTCACATCGTCCTGCTCTGTCCTGCCTGGGATGTGAATCATCCCTTTGTCCGGCATATCCATGCTGTATATGCTACCCCACCACTAGTCACTTAGTTGCTGTCTCAGTTATCAGATCGGATTTGTCCTTCGACAAATCCGATCTGATAACTGAGACAGCAACTAAGTAAGACTAGCGGTCGGGTAGCATATACAGCATGGATATGCCGGACAAAGGGATGGTTCACATCCCAGGCAGGACAGAGCAGGACGATGTGAGATTTCATCATACTACTCAGAACAGCACCATCCTGCTCTGTCCTGCCTGGGATGTGAATCATCCCTTTGTCCGGCATATCCATGCTGTATATGCTACCCGACCGCTAGTCACTTAGTTGCTGTCTCAGTTATCAGATCGACTGTCATGGTATCACAGTGCACATGTTCAAGTAACCCTTATACTAATACTGGCCTTAAAGCATAAAAGTAGTGATGCTGGCAATTTGGATATGTCAAAGAGAAGCCATAAAGTGATTCCTTTAAGTGAAAAAGTGAAAGTTCTCAATTTAAGAAAACTTAAGGAAAGAAAAAAAAGTCTTATACTGAGATTGCTAAGATCTAGAGTAAGAATGAATCTTCTATCCATGAAATTGTGAAGAAGGAAAAAGAAATTTATGCTAGTTTTGCTGCCACACATCAAACTGAAAAAATTACGGCCACAGTGCATGAAAAATGCTTAGTTAAGATGGAAAAGGTGTTAAATTTATGGATGGAAGTCATGAACAGAAAATGTATTCTGATTGATGACAATGTGTTGTGCCTGAAAGCACTGAGCCTATACGAAGATTTCAGAAAGGGGTTCCTTGAAATGAATAACACCAAGCTATTTTCTTCAAGTAAGGAATGGTTATACAGATTCAGGAATAGGTTTGAACTGAAAAATATAAAAATTACTAGAGAGGCTGTATCTGCCAATGAAGACGCTGCTGCCACATTTCATGCAATTCCATAGCATTGAACCATGGTAGTTAAAGTGGTGTCAAACTGGATTATTTCTGAAGTGCAGATGCAGCCCGTTGTCTGTTCATAGGATCTCCTGAACAGCAAAACTAGCTTTCTGGCCATTGTACTGGCTGAAAGAGCACTTCTCTAGCCAGCATTTCAGTGGAGGCAGCTTCATCTGTCAGTGTGATCTCCCATCTAGGAGGATGCATAGCAAGGGAAGCACTTGATGCCCTGCTCGTCTTCCCTACTGAGAGTGAGTGGTATGCAGGGAAATCTCAGCTATTATCTCTGATTAGAGTCAAGAGCACAGATTCTTCTCCCCATTGGTTTCCAGCAGGTAGGGATTAGGAATACTTTTGTGGGTCGGATGAGGAACCCCTTTTCAAATCTCCTTCTGTTCTTTAAAGTTTAATACTATGTGAAAATATCTGAATAATTTGTTTTTAAGGCTTTAGAAGACTAACAATGGATGAAGCCCATAGCTCAGTGAGGGGAACCTCCTGGCTATGAACCTAATTTGTCTGTACAAGTTCCCCTTCCTATCTGTGGAGGTTCTGCTCTTATCTCCAATCATTGTAGAAATAAGGGATTATTTAAAGTCTGGCAAGTTTTGCATGATGCAGAGGCCCCTGTTTGCAGTCAGGCAAGATTTTGTATGCTTGGAAATGGTGCACTGTGGAACTCTGTTAAAATGTGCATCTTGGCTCTGCCCAGTTTGCATTACTCTGCCCCATTCCCTTAGACCTGTTGATTCCTGGAATGTAGTCCCTAGCACTCTTCTTAAATTGGAATTTAGTCCCTGGGCTGCAGAAGGTTCCCCATCGCTGCCATACCAGTTCTACAGTCCTTTAAACTTTTTCCTCTCCTACCTTTCTAGGTTGGAGGATTGTGATGAAACTGCTGCTGTCACTGCTTCTGCAATCACAAGAGCTCACGGCACACGGAAGACCCCAGGACAACCTAGAAGGGATTATGGATTTTGGTGTCCACGCCATCTTCAGACCTCCAGTGGACAAGGCTACAAGTTTTTGGGAATTGAGCAGTGTGCACCCCCATGTCCCAACATGTACTTCAGTAACCATGAACTAGATGTTGCCAAAAGCTTCATTGGGATTGTTTCCATATGTTGCCTTTTTGCCACTCTGTTCACATTCCTTACATTTTTGATTGATGTTAAACGGTTCAGGTATCCAGAAAGGCCAATCATATATTATTCTGTCTGTTACAGCATAGTGTCTCTTGTCTACTTCCTTGGGTTTCTCCTGGGAAACAGAACAGCTTGCAATCAAGTAGATGAAAAACTACAGCTTGGTACAACGGTTGTTCTTGGTTCCCAGAACAAAGGCTGTACAATTGTTTTTATGGCCTTGTATTTTTTCACAATGGCAGGAACTGTATGGTGGGTGATTCTCACAGTCACTTGGTTCCTAGCTGCTGGACGCAAATGGAGTTGTGAAGCTATTGAACAAAAAGCAATGTGGTTCCATGCTGTTGCCTGGGGCATGCCTGGTTTTCTCACTGTTATGCTTCTGGCTATGAACAAAGTGGAAGGTGACAACATCAGTGGTGTTTGTTTTGTTGGCCTCTATGACTTAGATGCATCCCGATTCTTTGTCCTTTTGCCTTTGTGCCTTTGTGTTTTTGTTGGTTTGTCTCTTCTTCTAGCAGGAATAATATCTCTAAACCACGTGCGGCAAGTCATACAGCACGATGGCAGGAATCAAGAAAAGCTGAAGAAATTCATGATTCGAATTGGTGTCTTCAGTGGCTTATATCTGGTACCTCTAGTAATGCTCTTGGGATGCTACATCTATGAACAAGTGTACAGGAAGATCTGGGAAATCACTTGGGTGTATGACCATTGTGATGAGTTCCATATACCCTGCCCTTATCAGGTAGGCATTAAATACTTGCACAGCATATACCTGCATAACAAAGGGTTTTGAGATGCATGATTGTGTCCGCACATTTGTGCACTGTTGGAGATTTGCTGCAACAATACACTTGATTTTTTGTCAAGTGATGTGTGCTTTTTGTGGATAGTCTGTAGACACTGAAAGCCTTCAGTGATAAGGTCTTTGAGGAGTCCCCTTGTCCCAGTGCGGTACCCATAGCTATTGAATTGTGCTCTCCTAGTGTGAATACACCCTTTGTGTATGTACCAAACACACTTCTGGAAATTATTTTAATTTTATAGAGCTCTCCAGAACTGTTTGTCTATATATATAAAAAAAGCTTTCTAGCCATAGATGCAGGTGAAATGTCAAAAATAAAGTCTTCCAGAACATGGCCTCACAGACCAGAAAAAAAAACAAGGAAAATCTATGGATGCTGGCAGTGAAAGCCTTCGACTTCACAAAGCTTTCCAGAGCTCAAATGGGGACTTCCCTTAGAGTAAGGGATACCTGGCAATCCTAGTCACCCTAAAAGGAAGAAGTGCAAAAAAATATTTAAGATAAAATGTTCATATATTTGCAACCCCCGAAATTAGTGTAAAGTCTATGCAGGTAGACACATCCCTGGGCTTGGTTTCCTTTTCTTATGGGAATGAGTGCTTTATGTCAGCTTGACACTATGGAGGACTGGGGGGACATACTATAATTTATTTTACTAATGTTTTGTGGTTGCTTCTGTTTTCATTGAGGTTTTTTTTGCCTGCTCCTCATAAAACGGTAGTACCAAAGAGGTCCCTTGTATTTCATGTGTTCCGTACAGTTCAGGACCTTATGGCTCTGTTTGTAACAAAAGATACATTTTTAAAAAAGTAAATTCAAATTGTAATCATTTTCTGAATAGGAGTACAGTATAGTGCCTAGATCAAGGGAAGTAATAGTGCCGCTCTATTCTGCTTTGGTCAGACCTCACCCGGAATACTGTGTCCAGTTCTGGCACCACAACTCAAGAAGGATATGAACAAGCTGGAATGCATCCAGAAGAGGGCAACCAAAATGGTGGGAGGTCTGGAAGCCATGCCCTGTGAGGAACGGCTGAGGGAGCTGGGTATCTTTAGCCTGGAGAAAAGAAGGTTGAGAGGTGACATGATAGCCATTTTAAATATTTGAAGGGATACCATACTGAGGATGGGGCAAGCTTGTTTTCTGCTGCTCCAGAGACAAGGACACGGAACAATGGACTCAAAGTACGGAAAAAGAGATTTCACCTAAACATTAGGAGGAACTTCCTGTCAGTAAGAGCTGTTCGGCAGTGGAATGTGCTGCCTCGGAGTGTGATGGAGTCTCCTTCTTAGGAGGTTTTTAAACAGAGGCTGGATGGCCATCTGTCGGGAGTGTTTTGATTGGGTATTCCTGCATGGAAGGGGTTGGACTAGATGGCCCTTGTGGTCTCTTCTAACTATGATTCTATGAAGCTATACTTTTAATAAGTTAGACACAATAACTTCATACCAAGCTACCTTATACATAATACATTTTATATTCCTAAAGTAGCAAAGCGATGTTCTAGAAAACCTCCCCAAGGAGGAAAAAATTCCCATCGTTTCAAAATTGATGGGAATTTTACATCTCTGAACCAGGATAATAGAGAGAGATGAATTTGCCAAGATACATTAAAATAAAATTAAAGGCCTAGATGAGATAGACATGTAGGCACTTGAGTTAAAGATGGCTTTTGAAAAGCCTGCTCTGCACAAGAATGGGTTCATTTTGCAGTGAACAGCAGAAAAAATCCTTGTATGTTTCCTCCAGGCATTCTGAAGATTCTGCATATCTAATTAACTTAGCTCATCAGTTCTGTCATCTTTCCACTGTACTCAGATGACACAGCCATGTTGGCTAGTGCTGATCTCCACACACAATAATCAGTCACACCTTTCCTGACTTTTTGTCTCCCTCTTTTCATATGGTATGGCCATGGTAATGGAACTTTGAGAGCTGTGGTGTACTGTACTTGTTACCATGCCTTACACCCCCTCTTTCTATTATTTCATAATTTGGCAATACTGGACACTTCACGAGGTCTTGCTAGACCAGAGCAGACTGAAAGTGGGGTCAAGTGAAGGTCACCCAGGAGGTAACAAAGATGTTGTGGAAACTCCCAACAGACACACCAAAGATAGGATTATACGGACCCCCTTAGTATCAGAGCCATCAAGTTGGAATGCTGTAATCAAATTGAATGCTCCCAGCAATGAGTCATGCTCCTAAACAAACAGTGACTGGAACACCCATTATCTCCCAAAATGATTTTTTCCCTTGTACTTTTCCTGTCCCAGAATAAGAAGGCTGCCATAAACCCATCAACTCTAATATCTCAGCAGCAATTAACCAAGTTGTGGTTTCCTTTGATTAACTGTGGGAAACCCATCTAAGCATTGTTTTACACCCAAACACCCCTTCAGGATATGAATTTGGGTATAAATATTAGCCCCCCCAAATAGCCAAGTTTGCAGAGTTATGATGACACCGCCACTCTGCTGGATTGCTGTGTCACCCTCAATTTCACATCTGAGTCTTTTTTGCTCCCCAAAACTCTGCTCTTCAGGACTGGTAATTATAGCTCCTATCTCTCCAAATCTATTCCTCTATCCAACCTTTCTGCCTTAACTCTTCATTAGCTTTGTATGGTTCTTGTGAGCATTACTGCATATATGAATGCTTCCATGTTTATTTTCCAATAAAAATCATTTTTATTTAACTTAAGAGTCTTTGCAGTGAGTACTGGCATACACAGGTGTAAAGGTCCCGCAAGTTACCCGACGTCTCAAAGCCATACGTTTGAGCTAATTATAATTCTCCCAAATAATAGCATAATTCTAGTGTCACGCGTGGGTCCCCCATGAACCCCCAGCGATTTGGCTAACATACTTACCTTCTAATGCTAAAAATGTAGGGAAGTTCTAACGGAATTCCTTCAGATTTCTAGAGGATTTCTGGGCTTGCAGTTTTGTGAACTTATTAAGGCTGCTGGACTAGCTAATTTTTCTGGATTGGTTTTGTGTGTGTGTTTGTGTCCTCAATTCTTATTTGAGGGTGTGATGTTCTTAGTGTCATACAATAAGGCTGTTCAGAATGTTGCTACAAGCTTTGTATCTTTCCTGCCACTACTTGCAGGACTGCAATTTCCAAGGGTTTTTGGACAAGTCAGGTTAATGGAACCAGTTTAAGTGTTCCTGAGTGAAACATAGCTGAAATAAAACTGGAAGGTACTTATTGTGTTGCTGTTCACTTTGTCCTCTGATATGTCATGCAGGAAAACCATTTTTCTATTGAATTCTTAATGAATAGTGATTGTTTTCCAGGTCAAGATGTTAGCAAGGCCTGAAGTATTTTTGTTTCTGATGAAATATCTGATGACCTTAATTGTTGGCATCTCTCCAGTCTTCTGGGTGGGAAGCAAAAAGACGTGTTCTGAATGGGCAAATTTCTTCAACAGAAACCGCAAAAGAGAGTAAGGTCCTTTTTTAATTTTAATGTTTTTGGGTGGTCTTTATAAATGAAGTCACTTCCTGATTTTGGAGATACGTTGCTAGGTCCAGAAGTGCCCTCTATTATGTATGGGTGATTGTGGTTAGCTGCTATTAATCATGTGTAAAACTTCCCCCATAAACAAGTCTTCTTTGGTAAGTTTGCTTTTACCAGGAGGACCCAAGTACACTAAAGGCACCAGATCCTGTCTGATCTTGAAAGCTAAGCAGGGTCAGTCATGGTTAGTTCTTGGATAGGAGACCGCCAACAAATACCAGTTGCTGTAGGCTATATTTCAGAGGGAGGAACTGGCCAAACTGTCTCTTGAGTATTCCTTGCTTAAGAAACCCCTGTGAAACTTGTGTATGTGCCTTTAAATCGCCTGTTGACTTATGGCAACCCCATATGTTTCATGGGGTTTTCTTAGGCAAGGAATACTTAGAAGTGGTTTTGCCAGTTCCTTCCTCTGAAGTATAGCCTACAGCACCTGGTATTCATTGGTGGTCTCTCATCCAAGTACTAACCAGGGCTGACCCTGCTTAGCTTCCAGGATCAGATAGGATCTAATGCCTTTAGGGTAAGGGGTTGCCATAAGGTGACTTGAAGGCACATATGTTATTTATTTATTTATATCCCACCTTTCTCTTAATATAGGGAGTCAAGGTGGCTAACAATGAGTTTAAAACAACACACATTAAAAACAATACAAAAGCATTAAAGTTACAAATTTAAATTTTAAAATACTAAATCAAACAATTTATGCAGTTGAAAACATTAAACATTAAAAATACTAAAATATATTAAAAACTATATATGAACACAGCATTTAAAAGCCTCATCAGATTGTAAATGCATGATGGCACAAAAATGTTTTTATCTCCCCTGTAGGGAGAGTCAGTAGCCACCGAGAAGGCCCTCTCCCTTGTTCCCACCAAATGAGCCTGAAAGGCTGGTGAGACAGAAAGAAAGATCTCCAAATGATCTTAGAGCTCTAATGGGCTTGTAAAGGGAGATATGGCCCTTCAAATAATCTTGGTCCAAGCTGTATAGGGGTCTATAGGTTAAAATCAAAACTTTGAATTGTGCCCAGAAACGGACCAGCAGCCAATGGAGTTGTTACAAGGAAGGTATGTGCTTCCTGTAGCCAGCCCCAGTTAACAACCAGCTGCTACTTTTTGGACCAACTGAAGTTTCTGAGCACTTTTCAAAGGCAGCCCCATGTAGAATGCTTTATAATAATCGAAATGGGATGTAACCAGGGTATGTGCCACCATAGCCAGATCCGACTTCTTCAGGAACTGGTGCAGTTGGCACACTAGCTTCAATTGTGCAAAAGCAGACACTCACAAGTTTGTTCTTTTCCTCATTTTGCAAATGATGCTGAGCTGTTTAATCTTGAGCAATGGAGTCTGGGCTCTCTGAAGTCATATTTGTCTTCTTTCGTTTGCACCATACATCGTTGGCATTAATACTTTAATTCTGTTACATATTTTTTCTGGAGACTTAATTATGTGTTTTATTTTGCTACCTAGCAGAGAACTAAAAGTTATCTGGAGATTGTTCAGAAGTTCTTGTCTGTAAGATCATTATCTTCTGTAGCTTCCCATAGAGAAATTTCTGTTGTGCTTAAATTCTTACTGTGTCTTTTATATTTATTTGTAGAGGATATGCAAGTTTTCTTATGTATACTCTTCTACATTGCTTTCCCCTGGATTTCTTTGCATCATGAATTCCTGTTGGTCACATTCAGATGCCACAATAAGCAAGAATTCTTTAGAATTCACATCAGGAGCAAGGAGCCAGGCTACAGTTTTATAAGTTTAGATGTCACAAAGCTAAGCTTCTGGCTCCTCACAATTAAACACACCCAGTAGGTGAATTCACAGAATAAGTGAGGGATCTGGGGGAATGCTGACTTGTTCTGGATGAGCAACTTGCTCTTGCATGCTGTTTGATTGCTCCCACTTCCAGCAGGAGCTGCTAATCAAACCACAAAGCTCTTCAGGGCAACTGTCCTTCTCTGGTGTCTTCCTGTTCTAGCAAATCAGCAAGAGAATCTGGAAGTTTTGATCTTAGTTTGCTTCTCTGACTTTTGACGAGAGAACAAACCAGAGAAGGTTAACAGCTCATATTCTCATGACCCAACAAAACATGGAGCAAACTTCCTGCTACAAGTGGGAACAGGTGAGTAGCACACAACAGCACACGGCTCATACTTTACGGAGTTGTGGGAATTCACCCAAAGTCTGTCTTCTCCACTTTTGTTTTTCATTGACACTACTTTTAGCCAACTCTTGCAAACTATTTTCTTCAGTTCCTTAAGTCTGTATTCCTTGCTAGATTAGTTTTCATATGCTCTCTCTTCCCCCCATACAGTTAATTCACGTGTCTTTTCTGAAGGCTTGAGCTAAAGGATTGCATTACCTTTTAACACTGCTAGCTTGTCCCAGTTATAAGCTTGATTTTATTTACCCACATACCAAGTGTGCTTCCTTGTAGGCAAAAACTGCTTTTGTTGCATTAAAATTACTTGCATGTGCCATCAAATGCAACAGAGTGAAACTGAGCAGTTTTTGCTATTGGTGGGACACTCAGAAGTCTAGAGGCAGCTGTTTGCAATGTGAGCAGGCAGCAAGACTAAAGATTAGGAAGCAAAGTTGGCTCAAGTTGTATGAGTATTCAATGGAATGTCTTCCTGTCAGGAAGAGGAACGGAGCAGGCAATGGTCTGGGAAGTAAGGGGGTGCAGGTGCAGGTCTGAGGGAACAATGGGTGAGGGAAGGCAGACAGTTAAGGGGAAAAGCAGGCCAGGGAAATTGGGTCTGCACGGAAAAACCCATGTGGTGGTGTTCGGAGGGAGAAGGCTGAGGAACTGGAATCAGATGACTACACAGAGTTGAGATGGTTGAAAGGAAAGAGGCTGAGAAACATAGACCTGAGGAAGGCCTAGATGGGCAAAAGGAAATAGTGTGTCACACGTTGCACAGAAGGTGAGGATTTACTGTCAAAAACTGTAAGTGCCTTTTACTTTAGCTGTGATGGAACCTCCGTTTTTCTGAAGCAGTACTGCTTGCAACAGCAGTTGCTGGAGAGGGTTGTTGCCTTCGTGTCCTGCTTGTGTGCTTCCATGTGGCATTTAGCTGGCCATTGTGAGAGACTATGTTAGACAAGATGAAGACTGGGAAACCTGTGGCACTCGAAATGTTGGTTTCCATTTCCCATCAGCCCTGATCAGTCTGGACTACAACCATCAGAGATGGAGAGAGTTGTATTCCCAACAAAATCTAGAACAGTGCTTCTCAGGCTGCCTGGTGTGGGGGGTTGGCAATTATTATTTTTTCACCCAGTGCACCAAGGAGCAGCACTATATTTATGCCTATTGGCTACAATTGTTTCTTTCTTTCCTGGAAACTCCCCAGGGACTAGCAGCTGATGGCTCAGTGATCAACACTGGTCCAGGGACCACCACTTTGAGTAGGACTGATCTAGAATGCTATAGGTTCCCCACCCCTTGTTCTGAGCTAAGGCAGGGCCAAGGATGACATGTAGTTGGCAAAGGCTTCTCATCAGTTGTAGGATGCGGTGAGACTAGGCAGCAAGAATTAGTCAAAGGAGTAGCAATGGTTTTTTTGTTTTGTTTTGTTTCTCTCCTGTGCAGTATATGACCAGTTCTGATGTGTACGGTTCAGACTCCAGTGCTTTGAACATTGAACTAGGTTATCCCAGTTTGACAATAGGTTTGCCCATGGCAAACAACATACTCTAATTCTCTTTCTATAGCCAAGAACTTTGAAAGACCGTGTCTCTTAACATTTAGTTTAAAAATTATTCTGGCAGGGTGTTGATTGCTGGATACATTATTCTATCTCTGACTTTGTATAGGAGGGAGTAATAATAGTTACCTAGCCTATGAGTCCTTGGAAGGATGACAAATGTGCACAGGTCTTTGCATATTAGTGTTATCTTGTGCCTATTTCTGTAACTTTGCTGCTCCATACAAACAGATTACAATTACAAAGACTGCAGTCTGGCACAATTTTAAATCAATAGAGATTTTAACATTGATGTCAATAAGAGGGGAGTTTCAGGTCTGAATGCAATGGGCACATCTACTAAATGATAGTAGAAGACAATGTTAATCAGCACACATTGTCTCTCTTCTTCCTGTTCAGCCCAATCAGTGAAAGCCGGAGAGTGTTGCAAGAGTCATGTGATTTTTTCCTAAAGCACAACTCCAAAGCAAAGCACAAAAAGAAGCACTACAAATCCAGCTCTCACAAGCTGAAGGTAATTTCAAAATCAATGGGAACCAGCACAGGTGTCACAACCAATCATGGCACTTCTGCAGTAGCAATTGCAAATCATGATTACTTGAGCCAAGAGACTTTTACTGAGATCAAAAGCTGTCCAGAATCATCTGAGAGAAATTTAGAAGCAGATGGAACACTCAGCCAGAAAGTGGAAGAGGAGGAGGAGGAGGAGTTTGCCCACATTGAGCAGAGTGGATTGCCAGTGGTAACCAGTCCTAAAGTGCCTTTGGAACAACTGGAAAAGAGTGGCAAGGCAGACAATATGCAAAATATCAGCTTCTCAGAAAGCATGAAGAGAATGACTGAAGGAAGGTAGAGCACTTTTTTTGCCTACTTAGTTTACACTTTAGCTAGTGTGTGATCTTTCTTGTTCAATGTCAGGAGAAAATTTACACTTCAGTAATAAACAAGCTTTTACCAGTGAAGCTACAGCAGCTGTACTGGGTAGCCATTGAACTGATCCATGACAAAAGAGATGGATTTTCTCACACAGCTATATAATCTATACCATAAACATAAAGTGTTGGGATACACTGGTTTAGATAGATGGTGGACAGTGTCCAGTGTGTGTTGATCTTGGAGCTGCATTATAAGCTTCAAGATTAGACTAACCAAAATAGCAGACATTAGCAGTGGGACACCTTGATTCAGCAGAAACATAAAGGTTGAATTACCTAGATCGCTTAAGCACAGTCTTTGAAACCAGAATAACAACCTGTGCAGTCTTGTTGGGTTTAGATGCAGGAGGCTTGTTTGGTCTTGCTCATAGGATGGTGCTGTATTTATGTTGCATCACTTACACAAAATCCATTTCAGGGGGTTCTAATGTGGACAAAATAGCAGAAATGTTTTTAAAATACACTGCATATTAATATCCTATACACATAAAAATATACATTGTAATACTAATATGCATTTTACTGAAGCAAAAATAATCTCTTTGACAGCCACCTAGATATTCTACTCTAAGCCTGTTCTAACCACATTGTAGTGGGCTCCCATGGCTAGCAGGCACAAAGGTTCACTGACCTTGGTCCTGATCCAGCTTCTGTAAATTACTGCACTACAGAATAACAAGCCTGATATTTGATTACTTAATAGGTAAGGATGCCTTATTCAGAGGTGGATTATGGGTCTGTTTAGCCCATAATGGTAGCTCTGAGTAGCAGTAGTTGCTCTGTCAGAGGTGCAGAGGGCTTAACCATCACTGAAGACCTATAACTGGAGATGCTAGGCTTTGGGCATTATGCGTGCCGAGTGTGTGATCCCTGTACATTGAATAGTCTATTGAGCCTCATTTTTTAAAGTTGTATCTTTCTTTTAATGCTTATTCTGTTATCCTATAGCATATATGTCAACTTTTGATGTTTGTTGTTTCTCTTGATGCTTGATGTTTAATGTTTCTCTTTTTTGTACATAACAGGGCAACTCCTAAATGTGACTTTATTGATACTGTACCACTCCAAGTAAGTCATCCTCACCTTGATGTTTCCCAGCCAGGCAGTATCAAAGGGTCAGTCTTGCCAGTTGCCCACTCTTCTTCAGATTCAAGAAAAGCTCAGGAGTCTGGTCATAGTTCAAATGGTTAAAAGGTGAAAAAAATGATGGTGAATAACTTCAGGTCATGAAATGGATGGATTCCTTGTTACACTGGAAATGACTGTTGCATTGTGTCTTGCAAGTAAGCACTACACACATCCTTTTAGACTGCACTTCAGGCAAAACTAAAAATTTACTGTAATGATGCCCATCGATTACTAGTTCTTTACACTCCAAAAGTGTACCAGCTACCTGTAGATCTAAGAGGTGAAAAAGAGCAGAAGGTAACTTACCACTTTATATGTTCCTGAATGTGTCAGCAATACTACACAGTTGTACACAGTTGTAGCAGTTTGATATCACTTCAACTATCTGGGCTGCCTCCTATGGAATCCTGGTATTTGCATTCTGGTAACATACTTTGAATTCTGAATTTTGAGTACTTCACCAGACTGCAAATCCCATAATTCTTTCGGGTGGGGTCATGACAGTTAAAATGGTATCAAATCTACAACTGTGTAGTGTAGATAAACGCTATATGCCAAGCTTCATTAAAGTAAGAGAGAAAGATCTGATATTTTGAAATATTTTGGGAAAACTTAATTGTTGCAGCTTTCTGGGAGAAGTGTTATTTACTGTTTTAAAACCTGAGATTCAGATAATCATAAATAACTGTGCCTGTTCTTTAAGAATTTGCTTAAGGTGCAGCATTACAAGCAGTGACTTGAAATCCTTCTGCTGAAGCATAGTCCTGACTCCCATCTAAAGGTGAGGAAAATGCATCCCTGGGATTGCATGTGGCTCTCTGTAGCTGTTTGTGAGGCCATTGATCTCTCCAAACTCCCCGGTATGTCTTTTTTCTTGCCCAAAAGAAAGGATGAATTGCCTTTGCCAGATGCCTCACCATTTAAAGAGGTTGCAGTGCTTCCTTTCAGCAATCCCTGTGGCCCCCAGAGGATCCCCAGGTAGATGATCAGTCCTGGATCTGCTGTAGTTGTTCTGCCCTGCCCCCACTCATCAGCCGTCTGTGGCCTCTTTACTTGGGGTATCCTTAGCCCTTTCTTATTATCTATTTGGGTATGTACAGCCATCTCTGTGATTCTTCCGGTGCAGTAGTACGTAAGATGCCAGCCAGAAACCTGTTGAAGACTGCTCCTGCCAAAGTTGTGGTGTTGTCTTTGTATAGTAACACTGTAGTCTTATGAAGAAAGATGGCAGTCTTGAAAGGCAACTAAGAAATGCATGAAAGAATAATAATTGTCACAAGGACACTGGGTGGTTGGTGCACACACTTCAGTTGCATGCATCTGTGTTTTTACTTGGTTCTGGTGCTTTGTCTAAGAGACAAGTTATTATTTTTGAACCCTTGGTGGTTATTATTATTATCATTATCTTTATTTCTATCCCGCTCGCCCCCCCCCCGCAATTTGGTTGGTTGACTTGTAAGACTGGGTCATTAGCACTATTTTGTAGTGCTCTATGTTGAAATGGAAAGGGATTCTTGAATTTTAAAAAGTTTTAAAAATCTATTTTTATGTCTTCTACATAGAGTTCAATGGTGGCTAGTGGCTTCTGTGTTGGTGGGGCAGTGAATCTGCTCCACGTTTTACCCCCCAAATTGTAAAGGATCTGACTGAGGTGCAAAGTTCTATGTCCAAAATAGATCCAGTATAAAATTTTTAAATATTTCCTATAGATGAAAAAATGTTTAATTTGGAAAACTTGAACAAGATTGCTTTGTTTGCCAGAAGTCATGCAGTCATGATCTTTACATTTAATATATTTTGAGACTTCATGATTTCTAAGCTCCTTCATTGATTTCACATATAGGAGGCTCTGAATAGTAAATCCAGTTTGGAAAAATCAAGAAATGGGCTTTCTCCATTTTAGACTTTAGATAGAATTGTCCAGTTTAATGCATACTCAGAGTTTTATGAACCGTGGCACTTATTCTAGATCAGTAAAATGGCTGCTCTGTTGCTCAAAATTATTCTAGGTCAAGAAAGTATAAGGTCATTCAGCAGATCATTGTTGCTCACAGCTTGAATGGTTCTACATCATACACACTTGGTCCAGGGATTCGGCAGTGATCTTGCTTGGTCTCCTACTGTGAAGCTTTCTTATGGAGATATTGGTAGGACCTTCTGTAGGGCAGTAGAACTTGCAAGTCTTTTTCCTTAAATTCAGTTGAGTTGTAGCTGTCAGGCTTTTCTGCTTATTCAAACCTTGGATTGCCTATGCTGCAGCCGTGAAACATGGCCAGTAAAAAAAATGTGTGAACATTCTCAGAAAGGGCAGGCAGGTGGAGGTGAAGGTAACTCTATTGAGCATTTCTAATTTCACTGGATCATCTTTCCTAGTTTTCCTGTATTACACTTTGTGGCTGTGACTGCAGGCTTCAGCATCCCAAATGCTTCCACAGCTAGCCTATGTTCATTCCTTCCAGTTCAAGTCTGAGACAACTCCATTCCCTCAGTGCTAAACAGATTGCTTTTTAGCAAGAAGACAAGGAGTAGGGTTTAGTAGCAATACTCTTACCCTTTGCTGCTTTCTCCAAAAGAACAAAGGAAAACATGGGCCTGGAGTCCATCTTTCTTTAGAACAGGGCTGGGGGTCCTTTGACATGTCAGATGTGTTTGGCTATTACTCCCACAGTCTTTACCACTGGCAATGCTGGCAGGGGCTTTTGAGAGTTGAAGTGCAAAATGTGTGTTGTGGGGGGGAGGCAAAGTTTCCCCCCCCATGCTTCACAATTCATTCATGTCATGGATGATAGATGGCAGCTGTGCCTTCTTGCTAGGATGCAGAAATAATAAATAAATCAATATCAGCCATAGGGAGGAGATGTGATAAAGACATAAAGTTGACCCTCCATATCCATGGTTTCTGCATTCATAGATTCAACCAACCACGGCTTTAAAATATTCGTGGGGGGGAGAATTCCAAGAGCAAACCTTGCTGTTCACTATTTTATATAAGGAACACCATTTTACTACCCCTTTGTATATAATGGGACTTGAACATCCATAGATTTTGGTATCCACCAGGCATGGAGGGGTGGCCTGGAACCTAACCCCAACGGATACTGAGGGCCCATTCTATATAATAATGTCTTCCAGATCAATTTTGGTGATGAAACATGAACCAAAATAATGTTTAGTGATTTGCATTGTGTGGTTTACAATATTATATAACATGGTTTAAACTATAAATGTTATCAAAATCTTTCTTCCTAATATGTAAGACTAAACCAGTTGAAGGTCTTACAAAAGCTTACGCTGTATGGTGCTCTATTTCATTTTTGCAAAATAGATTAAATAGTTTTTATATGTGATGGCTGGTTTCCCCATCTTGGGAGAGTAGCCCTCACTTGCAGGATTCAGCCATAGTTGTCATAGTATCCCTTTGAATTTAATTCTGTTGAGTAACTTCAAGCAAGAAGCAGATGCAACATTTTGCTCATTTGAAAACAAACAAATCTGCCAGTGTGAAGTCGAAGACTTTCACGGCCGGCATCCATAGATTTTTCTTGGTTTTTTTCCAGGCTGTGAAAAAAAAACCCAAGGAAAATCTAAATCTGCCAGTGTTTCTCATAATGAGCCAGTAAATTAGGTTGCCAGGATAGCTTTTGCTGCTGAGTCCCTAATCCTGCAGATTCTCCAAATGTCTGAATGGGACCTAGCCATGCTTTTTAAAAATTCCTTCTCTGTGTCCACTGATGCAGGATCTCTCTGGTTCCATACTTCTCCCTTCTCAAACTCCTACTCATGCTGTCAGATGTGCTGTCTGCAAATGGCAAATCTCTCAGTTCCCAGTGAAGATCTGTCTCCTTTTAGGGGTTTGTTCATTACCACCACCTCTGCTTAGGTCAGGAAAAAAAGAGCTTTTAGCCCAGCCTCTACTGACCTAAAGAAGATTTGAAGAATCAAACAAAAAACATTGTGTTGCTCAAAGAAGGAAATAAAACAAGGAATGGATTTCCTTGCAGAAGAGTTTGCTGCTGGACTCTTTGACTATGTAAATTAAGCCCTAGATATGAAATTCATGCCATAAGTTGGCAGCAACTTGAAGGCACATACACACACATCCTGTGTAAAGCAAGGGAGTTGCTTTAAAGTTGTGACCAACAAGAACCTGCTCTTTTAACCTTGCAAAGTAGAACAGGCTGTAAGATACTTTGTATTCTAGAGATAGTAATACAGATCTTGCTGCCTATAGGTGCTTAATCATGTCTAGAGACATTTTAGAAAGTGGCAAGGGGGAGGAGGGAGTTGGGATTGTAAAAGAGATATGGTGGGCTTATTTTTAAAAAGTTCTGGATAGGAGTTATAAAAAGCAGAACTGATACTTAAGGTGGACGAAGACTGTCTATGTCTAGTATTCTTGCAAGGAGTTTGGGGCATTGCTTTAATTTTTCTCAGAGCACAGAGAATCAGAGGCAAGGGAAGTCTTGGCATCTATTCTGAAAGCTCATCTCTTTCATTCTGTTTAGAGGAGGGATGATGTAGCGCTTGCTCGTTCGAAAGGGAACAGCACTCTTCCTACATTCAGAAGCACTTTTAGTATATCCATGCAGGCTAGTATAGTAATTTATCCTTGGCTACTAAGCTTAAGTCAGCATAGTTAGTTTGATAAGTGGCCCTATTTTTTGCATTCAACTTTGTGGATTATGTTCAGGATGCAATGTAAAACTACTGCATTAAAAAGCAATGTAAATGCCAAGGGAATAAGGAGGGCAGTTTCTGAGGGACCAATTCTTGTTTTAAACATGGTATGCTGAATTTTGAATGTATTGTGTTCTCTACATTATATAACTTTGTAATTTATTACCTTAAACAAAG
The DNA here is from genome assembly GCA_030847615.1 of Gambelia wislizenii. NCBI lineage: Eukaryota > Metazoa > Chordata > Lepidosauria > Squamata > Crotaphytidae > Gambelia > Gambelia wislizenii. The sequence goes on from JAUMIR010000004.1 coordinate 301,045,867, forward strand.
AGTATTGGTGGTTTTACTGGATCCTTCCTTATTTTCAGCACACAGTATTTTTGCAGTAATGAGGAGAGGCTGACAATGTTGTAAATATTCTCTGGGGGAAAATAAGCTTTACGTGCTCTTTTATTGCCATGTCTGTAATTTTTTTAAAAAAATTGTACACATTTTGGCACATGTATTTTTACTACCAAGGTCAATAAAATTTTCTATACTATGTAAAAAAAAAAAAGGCTTGAGTATTCTTGTTAGTTCAGAGGCCTAGGGCAGGCCAACCCTACTACTAGGCAATTTAGAGGCTGAATTAGAGACAAAGAGTGGCACTGACATTTTGGAGAGCAGTTGTGTGTGCCACACTAAGCTACCTTGCTGCCCTTCAGTGTGAGAGAAGACAGTGTCTTTTGAATGGTGTTGAAATAAAAACTTAGCTCTCAACACAGGACATGTATGCTTCTGTACATAAAATTGGTGATGGTTTGGGCTCCATCTTGTACTTCCTCACAGGCAGCAAAATATCTTGAACTGGGCCTTTGTAAGAAGTGTAATTTACATTTAACTGAGGCAGACATTTTGTTAAATATAATCACATTTCTGGGTCCATCTTGCCCAGCACTTTTTTTCAGCAGTGGCCAGCTAGATGTCTGAAAAGTTCACAAATGGATTGTGGAAGAGAGCTGCCCCTACTACCTGCATGTAATATGGTATAATGTAGGGGTGGGGGAAATGCAGCTTGCAGGCTGAATTGCAGCCCAGCTGGTCCCCCGTCTTATCCAGCATCTCCCAAATATAATTCAGTTCATCCCAGCAATCCAGTTAACTTTCTGTCACAAACTAGGTCCCTCCTGAGAGCTGGGGGGAGAGTATGGCCCAAAATGGGCATTTGGGGCCAATTTTTAAAAATAACTATTGGATGTGGGGGCATAGCAAGGGATGCAGCCCTCCAAAGCCCCATGGAGGGCCAGCGAGGTCCCCCAACTCCTGGCAGTTGCCCACCCCAGTACACTGCCTCTGAATATTTAAACTCAGTTTTCCATTGTCATGATTACTAGCCATTGATAGACCTAGTAATCTATCAATGATAGATTCATTAAAAAAAAATAACATGGCATTGTTAAGTTATACATTATGGATTGATTTCAGGTCCATTGATATTTAAATTACATCCACTGAATGTCATTCAAGTTAATTGGCTGACAAAGAATAATTTTTTACATAAGAGTTGGTTCCAGATTGAATCATACTTGTAGTAGACCAGTTAAAATTAGTGGGCCTTAAAGTGGTCATTCCTAACTTCAGGCTGATATTTGTGATCTGAAATTAATTGCTGGATCCTACTAAAGTAGAACCATTTAATCAACTGGATTTATATCAGTGTTGACATACCATTCTGCAAGTGATTCAGTGGAGACTAACAGTTAGGTTTAGGCCAATGAGTCTACATCAGATATGATTCAATCTGGAACTGATTTCTATGTAAAGAAATTTTCATTTTTTGTCAGTTTTATTGGATAACTTCTATCTTTGCTTTCCACATCTTTGACTTATGTTTGACTTTGATGTTATGTTTGCTGCCCTAGTCCTCTTTTTAAAAGCTTTACTTTCATCACACTCTGTTTTCGAATAATATGTTCCATCTCCTGGTCATTTTAGTTTCCTTTTTTCACTTTTCATTTGTATGGTATCTCTTTAGAGAGTGTAAGTGGAACTGACTTAAAATATATCAGATAGGTTGCTGTTGTTATGGTACTTGACACTGTGTTTTCAATCTCTTTCCAAACAATTCTTTAAAATATTTTGCTGCTGCTGCTGCTGCTGCTGCTACTACTACTATCACTGCTGCTGTTGTTATTATTGCTGTAGTAGAAAGTAAACATTACCAGTGAGCTTTCTATACATCGTAAGAATGATTTACAAAATATAAACCAGCAAAGCATGTATCCGTGTCCTTCAAGTTTGGATTTAATCCTTCCAAGTTAGAGAAATAATTGTATATCACATTTCTTCTTTGCAGCATGTCTTAAATACCAAACAAAATTGACCGCCTGCAAAGAGCAGGAGAGGAGCTGGTTATACTTTCCTTTTCAAAAGGTGGTGAACTGCTTCAAAGTGATGCACACAGCATCCCTCTCCCCCCAACTTTTTCATTTTATCAAGATTGTTTTGCATTTTTCCAGTTCAGCTGCTTCAGCAAAATAAGAAGCTTAGCTTTCTGCAAAACACCAAGGAGGAGCAGGATGAAGTGTTGGGTTTCTTTTTGAAGTCTGACCACCCACTCTCACTCGCCTCTCATTAAAACTCCACATCACAGGGGAACTCCGCATCTGTCAGCTGCCACTGACTGCTGTGTTCAGTGGTGCTTTGAAGAGTGAGGTTGCTTTTTTGTTTAGCTGTTAGAGCAAAAAATACCCTTGCCAATATTCATATCCAGTATTTACATGAAAACAAAGAAGAGAACTTCCATCAAAGCAACATGGCTTACAGTAGAGCTTTGTTATATGTTTCTTTAGCATTTTGTTTCTCTTCACTGTGATTCTGTTTTTTAATTCTTTAAAAGTTAGAAAGCTATGTGCTCGTACAAATCGTACAGTTTATTAATCTGAATCTTATAAACAAATCTCTCCCTTCTGATCTGTACTTAAGGCCAGAGCAGCTACTTTATCAATTGATTGTGTCCTTCAGGGTCAGGGAGAAGGCCACTTGGCACTTTTCCCTGCCTACATTTCCTTTTTCTTCAAACAAAGACCCATGTTCAGAAGTTACACAAACAGTAGCACATAGATTTTTTCCACTGCTAGACTTCTCAGCACTAATAACTTGCTGGAGGTCAAAGCTGGGAAATTGCTACCGCTCTTGGCATACTTGGGGATTAAGTGTTAAATAACAGTGGAACTTTTTGTGCGGTCTACCAATGTTTTTATTGTGCTTCTTTTTTGTCCTGGGTGATGATTGGAGTTCTTGGGTAGGTATCTGTGTGTGTGTGGGGGGGGGGGTTCTGTATACCTTGTGGCCTAACTGTTGGTTTGGTTTGCAGATGACCAGGATATCCAAGAATGGCAGTGTTCCTTCCTTTTCTTTTTCCATCATGAATTGGATATTTGGGTGGATGCTGTTCAGGTGGTTCAGGAATGAGACCAAATCTTCTCCGTGGTTCCAAATGGTGAAAGTGTCATCCACATATCGGAACCATGTTGTGGGCTTTTTTGGTGCTTTCCAGGGCTTGCTTTTCAAAATGTTCCATGTAAAAGTTTACTATCACTGGGCTCAGGGGGCTGCCCACGGCTACCCCATCTATCTTGTTTGTAGAATTCATTATCCCACTGGAAGTAGCTTGTGGTGAGGCAAATAAAACCTTGGTAGACTGCACAAAAAGGATCTGCGAACCCCACTACATGGAGGATGAACTGAGGCACCTAACCTGGGCCCTACAGGCTAATGGTTACTCCAGATCAGACATCACAACAGCAGCCAGACCCAGAAAAAAATCACAGGAATGAATTAAAACAGCCACCCAAAGGGAAGGTATTTTTACCATGCATCAAAGGAGTCACAGACAGAATAGGGAAGCTGATGAGGAAACACAATCTCCAAACAATCTACAGACCAACCAAGAAAATCCAAGAGATGCTATACTCAGCGAAGGACAAAAGAGACCCTTTCACAAGTTTACATAGGGACCACTAAACGCAGTGTACAAACACGAATCAAGGAACATGAGAGACACTGCAGAGTGGGCCAGCCAGAAAAATCAGCAGTAGCAGAACATGTGAGAAACCAACCTGGACACAAAATGTTATTTAAATACACCAAAATTCTGGACCAAGCCAACAACTATCGTGTCAGAATGCATAAAAAAGCTATTGAAATCCACAAACACCTGGGCAACTTCAACAGGAAAGAAGAAACCCTAAAAGTAAACAAAATCTGGCTTCCAGTTTTGAAAAACAATAGAATCTAAACTCAACACTTACAAAAGAATTCCACCCAGGGAGAGGAGGATTTCCAGCAGATAATGGCCCATCAACCAACCATTAGCCAGACACTAATCATACTTGCATTTCTATACCCAGAAACTAACCATTCAATTACACAAATTTACATATTCTCTCCAACAGTTCACAATATATAAACTCCACACACACTCCTACCCAACCATTCTCTGAAGATGCCAGCTACAGATGCAGGCAAAATGTCAGAAAGAAACTATTCCAGAACACAGCCTCACAGCCCAGAAAAAACCCAATCTATGTACTATTGGTTGTCTCATCAATCAGCAACCATCTTGGATAAAGGACACACAGCAGAGCTAGATTGTGATTAGTCGGGCCTTAGAGGGGACAGGCTTGCAAGGGATGCCTTGCAATTGAGGATCCACCATTGTTGAACGGCTGCAGCGGCTTCTACGGATAAGTGCCCATACTTCACGTCTCCCCACCTTCAACCTCTGCTTCTGTACCAGCCCCTGCATAATGAGCCCTCCCCCCCAAAGCCAAAACCAAGCTAGCTCAAGAAGCAGCCGGGCGGCTCTGGCAAGGCCTCCAGCCATGGAGGGAGGGCAAATCAGTTACGCTGACGAGAGGAGAGGGCCAACCAGCTGAGTGGCCAAGTGGGGACCATCTGCGTTCCTCCTCCATGACTTGACACCCGGTGGGGAGGCACAAGGTATGGGGACCTTGGTTGCAGAAGCCGGCCACAGCAGCAAGTCCTGCCCTGCGCTCCACCGGCTGACGGGCTGCTGCGACCGAGGGCACTCTCTCCATGACTGTCAGTCACAGAAGGAGAGCCCTCGGCCTCAGCAGCAAGTCCTGCCCTGCTCCCCAATGCTGTAACTGAGGGCTCTCCCTCCCTGACTGACAGCTGGCTTCTGCAACCAAAGACCCATACCTCATGCCTCCCTGCCAGCTGTCACTCACTGAGGAGACCGGGGAAGGAAGGAATGGAGGCTGGGAGGGAAGCAGAGGCTGGAGGCGGGGAGGCACAAGGTACGGGCATGTAAACAACAAATCCGACACTTTACTATGCGTGACAAAATGTGGGTACAGTTGGTGACAGAATTGAGTTCTCTATTTCTTACATCTTCTTGGAGTAAAAACTGTTGTGTAGCTGAGCCCCTGGATCCTTTGTTCAGTGTTTTGAAGTTGAGTCCTGGCTGCCTCAGGCTAGGCTTTTAGAAAGGTTTGTAAGGGGAGAAGGACTGGATGTAACCTGTCACCTCAGCCACACTCATGGGACTTGATCAACAATATCTGTGATCCTCTCTTTGTCTTGAAAGGGTACAGTATCAAATATTTCTTTGTAATCACTCACAACTATCTGGACTTTTTCATTTGTTTAGGTAGCAAGTTGGTCTTGCAACTCTTGAAAGAAGATCTTGTTAGCTTCTCACTACAATCTCTGTAATGCAGCTGCGTGTCAAGGGTGTTGGAACTCAAGATCATGTAGCCAGATGGCTTGAGGATTTGGTCCACTTGCTTCATGAACCAGGGGATGTCAAACCAGCAAGCTGCAGTGAAGGCCGTGACAAGGTCCACAGAGTGATCCTCAAAAGAAAGCTCTTCTGTGGGGCACTTGAGATAAGAGACATTGGCTCCCTTGGTCTCCTCAGTCTGAGCTTTGCTGATTTCTGTTCTGACCATCTTCTTGAAATGCTTTGCTAGCAGGTGAGTGTATTGGACAGAACCACATCCCACATCTACCACCAGATGAAAGGTGTTCACCTTTCTTTCCGGCTAGGAGAAGATCACCGCTTGCAGGTTCTCCTGGAGCGAGAATCTGTATTTCTGGTAGAAATGTGCATGATCCTTCTAAAAAAACAACAAAAACAGATGGTCATTTTACCCAGCATAAAATACAGAGCACCACTATTCCTATTTCTCCCCCCTTGCTGCCTGCAAAGAAGGCACTCCACTTTCCTAAACTTTGGGTCTTGAAGCTAGAGGAAAACTGAACTAGTTAATAATAAAAGTTATAGTAAATAGTTTTCAAGTGCAGTTCAAGATACTCTTGAATTGGAACAGCAAACCCAATGCTGGAATTATGCACAGAGGAAGCAAGTTACAATTTAGGGCCCTAGATTTGGAGAGGCCTCTAAACAATAACTTTAAAAAACTGTTTTATTTCTATTGAAAACATCTTCAAACAGAACTTCAAGAATGACAGGTTGTGGGTATATGAAATAAATGGTTAACATGTAGATGTTACAAAATTACTTTTAAGATTCTGCTAAAGTCCAACTGATTCAGAGTATAAAGGTCTAATATAATTCTGTTATCAGTAAGTCTTTCCAAAATTTCTGGCAATGTAATAGAATTGTGCAAAGTCTGTCCTTGTTGTTCAGATAGTCAGTAAATTGGAACCAGTTTTCAACAAACTTGTTCTCAATGATTTCTCCTTTGAAATACCTTATGTTCACAGTCTACTAGCTATTAAACACAGAAACACAGCTGCTAGCACTTTCTTGAAAACAAAACCAAGTTCTGCTTATCAGACATATGATACCATCTATATAATGTGTGCATTTTAAAAAAGTGGTGATGTTACAAATGGATGTCTAATGCTTTCAATTCAGTGAAACCAAGATCTTGTAAATTGCCTTGATAGGTCTTCCTGCAGATTTTTTTTAATGAAGTGATGTGAGCCGCCTTTAAAGACTTGGTGTCAAAATGTGGAGTAAATATATTATAATACGTGGTAGTCTCCCTGTAAATATAAATGGGAAGCTGAGTAGCATAGCTGCAGTTTTGACCCCAATCTGCAGGTGAATTAAATCCCAGCATATGGAGGATGTGAACAATGCTTCTCCTGCTGCATTAATGCTTGCTGTGTACCTGTGGAACTAAATGTATTCAGGAAAGAAAGGAAGATAGATGCTTGCTGGATGGCACAAGTTTAATATTTAAACAAATTATTTTTAACCCTTGTAGATAGAACTGTTATTTAGTGCTAGATTAAGGTGGAGCCTTCACAGTAAACATGAATTTAATGTGTTATCCCAGCTTGTGCCAACTAAGGCCATCAGGCCAGGTAAACAGATTTGGCCATGGTCATGCACTTCTTAGTTACATCAACCTCAGATTATACAGGGCTGCTTTTCAAAAGGATTCAGAAATGTCACAGGGTGTAAAATGTGGTTATGTTGGCTCCTGGTTTATTTCCAAACCCAGTTCAAAATGTAGGTTATTACTGTGAAGCCTATGTATACAAAGTGCTATTTCCTCTTTTAGAAAGTGCTTGTGCTGTTCAAAGTGGTGGTGTGCAGTGGTGGTAGTCCACAGGCTGTTGGCTGCCAGCTTTTGGTGGCAAGTTTCTAGGGAACTATGAGAATACAAGCATAATGTGGCAAAAATATGGTACTGGTCCATGGGGAAGAGGGGGAGCTGCTGGTCTGCCACATCAGACAGTTTGAGATGTTCTGTTATAAAGGACCATTTCCTCTACACACTTGTACCAACAGGGGTGCTCCTTTCTGTGTCCCATGGATAGGAGGGGGCCCTTTCTGTTCTGGTACTAAAGCTATGGAACTCCCTACTCCAGGAGGTTTGGATGGTCCATATAAATTTTGATGGGTTTATATGTCAAGTATTATTTCCGTGTGCTACCCATCCTAGTTTTAATGCTGTAGATTTTAAAGTGTTCTGGCTCTATTTTATCTGTTCTATTTACTTTTTAAGATATGTATTTCTTTAATTGCTGCCCTGGATATCCCAGTATTAGGGTGGGAAGCTGGCAATAAAAAATTCAAATGAAGTGAATAGAATAAACAGTACAGATACTACTACTAGATGTCAATAATAAAGCTTTTACTAATTTTAATTAAGTTGAATTGCACCCTACCTTTATAAAATATAACATCTGTTTTAAAAGAATGTGATCTCCTAACGTTTGGTAAAATAGTATCCATGGGCTTAAGCTGCCAGGCATTTCCCTTTAAAGTGATTCATTATGCACTGATAGTGCATAGTTTCTAAATATTTCTAGATGGATTATGTTTGTCAAATTTAATGGCATGCGGGCATGCCCCAGCAAGCCTCACAAATAACAAAGATAAATCTGAATGGTAAAATCAGCTTCCTGACAAGAAATTAAGTGCCTTGCCTCTGACTCAGAACCACTGACTATTGTCAGCATTTAACTGGAATAAAGCCAGAGAAGTCAGGAATTATTTTTTTAGCTCCACCCAGGTGGACTTGTTATGCTCAGCCATTTTCCACAATTAGAACAGAGAGTCAGAGCATGGTGGTGATGCAGCTTGTAACAGGGTTCTGTCCCTTGTGAGGGATCGGTCATCAAAACAAATGAGAAATAGAGGAACCTGGAAAAATAACCTTTTTGATTCTTGGAGTTGTAGTCCACAAGAGTAACTTTTCTATGCTCTGAACTATGCCAGCAAGTGGGGCCATCTGGTGGCCAGCCTCAAACCCCCACAATGATTTTGGTCAGTGCTCATTATTGGCACTGTCCACTGAACTTGCAAATACTGATAGGGTAGATTTTTTCTTTTGGCTATTTATGTATTTATATCATATCACATTTCTCCTAACATGGGACTCCAGACAGGTGAAAGCACAGATCAAAACAAAGTACAGCTAAAACATAATGATTATATAGGTCACCCTGTTACCCAAAATGCTGGGGGTCTGTGAGGACCCTCTAACATTAGCTTAACTAATATTAAGATAGGGAATTAATACACTCGACTTGGCAATACAAGAGGTGGGTAACAACGAGACATTTCAGACCTGTGTATATCAGTACTAAGGAGGAGATTTGCAAGCTATATAGTACAAGTAAATGGTCTTTATTGGAAAATATCAACAGCGTTCACGCAAACACTCAGACTTCAAGCACTCATACAAGGCTAACGAATAAAGTAGGAAGTATTTGGATAGAGGAATAGAGTAAGCGGATGATGGGTGATATAACACCTGCCCTGTAGAACCAAGCTTCCTGCAGCAGATGCTCAGAGTTGTGTTCTGAGGGCACACAGCAAACCATCAGCATGGAGGGAGGAAGTGGAACTGTGTGTGCTTTGGTGATGTTTTTGGGTGATATTTATATGAAATAATTATATAAATTACAGGGATAGGAGTTATGGGTGCAATACAATGGTTGTTGGAGGTTCCCAGGACTAAACAACGGGTGCTCTGGAAGAGTTAATGACCATAAATGATCAATACTTTTGGAATTGAATAGGAAACAAGCAGGGTCTTTGTTGGAATGGAACAGGAGAGGACAATCGCATTTTACAAGCCCTAAGGGTCTCCGCTATCACTGAGTGGATTAGTGATGACTCACCTCCAGGTGTTGAGTCTTACTTGAGAGTGTTTGTTTTTGGAAATTTCTGCTAGCCCTTCCTGCACCCTAGCACTAGGGGTCCCTGGTTTACCAGTAACCACGTGGATGGCCACTTTAGTCAAATTATTAAATATAGCCAATTATTTGATATTCCAAGATGGGGGCTGTCAGGAATGTAACAATGCCCTCATATCCACAAGGGATACATTCATAGACTTACCTTGGATACGCAAAACCATGCATAATAGTGAACCCTATTGAAATGAATGACTTCCTACCCAACATTTGGCAGAAGCATACCATAGAATTGTGCTGGAGGACTTAGAAAATGCCTAGAGAGGACATTCCCCCCCAGATGTGGATAAGTGAAACCGTGGATATCGAGCCCATGGATACAGGGGTCAACATACAATTTAAAAGTTGTAAAATAATTATCTTATTAAAACAGCACTAATTTAAAACTTAACTAGGATAATAAAAGTGCAGCACACAGACACCATTAAAAGACCCTTCTTCAGCAACCAGTTCATCACTAAAAGCCAGTATAATTTTTTTTTAAAGTGTTAGCCTGCCATCTGAAGGAGAGCAGAGAGGGGCCCAGCCTATATATTGCCTTTAATAAATTTTAAATTGTTTTAATTTGTTTGCTGCCTTATTCCCATTATTGGGAAAAAGAAAGGGTATAAATGAATATAACAACAACAACAACAACAATAATTGCAGCAGCAGCCTCCCATGGGAGAGAGTACCATAGCCTGGGAGGAGGCACTGACAAGGTCATCTCACACATCCTCACTAAACATGTCCATGACGGTGATGACGTTTTGGAGTCCTCTTCTACCTTCACATCATTATCTGTGCTGGCTGCACATAAGAATCTCTAGGAGAGGGAAAGTTAACAAAGAGGCGCTTTCACCTGTGCTGGAGGCAGATAGAAAAGCAAGAGAGGACATCACAGCTGACCTACTGCCTTCAAATGTACAGCCACTAAGAAGCTTGACTTGTGGAGGCTAACTGCCCCTCCCGCCCACCTTTTCTTAAAGCAGAGGAAACTCGGGTTTTAATTGCAATGCAATGTTGATAATTCCCTCCATGGTATTTTGCTTTCGCACCCACCCACTCTGTTTTGATGTGTATAGAGCTGAATTTGGATTGAGGGGAGCATCTCACCCATCAGATATGCTCTACTGAACAGTTAGAGAGCTGCGAAGAGAATAGATATAAAGACCATCTTACAACTGTAAGTATAAGCTGATACTTTCAAGTACTCAGCTTTTAACTGGGACCAGTTCTGTTTGGCTTTTCACAAACATGCAGCTTTTTGCAATAAATCTTACATTCAAAATGAAGCAAGAATGTTGTTAGTACCCTGGTTGGAGTGCTCCCCTACTGGTTTTTGAAAATTGCTGTTTCTGATGTCAGATTTTTGTCCATTTTATTATTTTGCATAAAGACTGTATTACATATGCTTTGTTGAAAAATGTGTTGCTTCTGCTTTGTAGAATGTAGGAGGATACTGCTGGCAAATATCACACTGGAAGATGAACAGGTATGTTGAACCCCGATATTGTACAGGACATTATTAGGTCCTGTAATAATGTTGCTGGAGTAGAAATGTAGGGCACATAGGTTTGAATCCTATTGATTAGAGTAGACATGCTGAGTCAGTCACTGAATAATGAGATGTAGATAAATCCTGTTGCTTCAACAATAATGATTAACAATAGGTTTCAAACCTTTGTTGTTCTTTGGATCCACCAGAGTCTGTTTCCTTTGTATTGCTAATGTGAAATCTGTTGTTGGCTGGCAAGCAACATTAAGGTAGAGGGCTATTTGTTAGCAAATGCCTTCCTACTATCCAAAGCCTGTGAGAAGGAAATGTAATTGTCCAGCCTGGTTGGTTGGTTGGTTTTGGTTGAATATACTGTCTTTCTCCTCGCGTGGGACCCAAGGCGGCTTACAAAGGCTAAAACACGATAAAGCTTTTAAAAAAAAACCATACCAAACACTGGATAAAAAATCATCACAGTACAACACCATTATTTTTTTAAAGTATAAGATAATTCAAAAACATAACAATAAAGTTTAAAAATACAGCACACCCCGCCCCCACAATAAAAAGGCTCCCTGCAACCCATTAATGATGTATGTGGTTTACTGGTAAGTCGTTTAATGGTATTAACTGAAAACTTCTGAGACCTGTTGTATGAACTGCTTGAACACCTCCCTCTGCCTGTTTATATAGCATTTTGTGCACATTTGCTGGTGCATCCACAGCTGTCCATCAACATGCAAATGTTTCTCTTGCCCATGTACAGTCTGGAAAGTATGGACTGGGCAGAGTCCATCAAAAAGTCAGTGAGAACAGCTTCTCTATACATCCCTAGCACCAACACCCATAAAATGCAGCACATAAAACCCTTCAGTATGTGGAGCATGAGAGCCTTCATTACAAAACCTATATAACCAGAGCATGAGTCCATATAAGTGAGAGCCTTTTGATGGGGGACTATGGTAAAAGGGCACTTGACAACAAAGGCATCACTTAGCACTAAGTTGTCATTTAGCATGGTGTTACCACCACCCCAGCACAGGTGAGAGAAATACTAGGGGGTTATATAGACAGTGAAAAAACTCCTCATAGAATGCAAGGAGAATACCTTTTGTCCCAATAGGATCCGTGATGATTCAACATATTGTGAAGGAGGGGGGCCAAATACTCCGTGGGAAAAGCCTTCGTTGCTTTCCCCATATTTTTAAAAAAGCTCTGAAGGAAATGCACATTCCTGCTCGTTCAAACACCGATGTGATTTATTGCACAGTCTGGAGAGGGTGGAACTTTTCATCTGGATGGTTGGACATACACAGGCATGGGGTTGCAGTCAAGTGCCCAGAAGCACTAGAGATTGTACACTTTTAAAAACTTTTATTTTAATTTTTTTTTTAAAGGGAACCACAGTGCCCGGAGATGATTAGGACAGCCACTGTGAGGAAGAGTTGGAGAGCCTCATGCCCTTCACCCATCCCAGCACCAGCGGCCTCTGATTCTGGCTGCAAAGGGACGGTAGGAGCCGCCTGGCAAGCCAGCCGCAGGGAGACGGAGGGCAGTTCTTTGCTTCCCCGGGTGGAAATTGAGATGAAGAAGTGATGAGCCACCCTCCTCTTCCTTCTCCCAGTAGCTGCACAGCAGCTCTCCTCCTCTTCCTCATAGTGGCCACCCTCCTCATTGCCTCCGGGCGCTGCCGGGTCCTCTTTGCCTTCCTTGCCCTCCCCCCCCCCCACAAAACAGTGACACAGCTGCCATCTTGATTCACAGCCATGTGAACATCACAGAGCAGAGCTTCTCATACTATCATTTTTGCCAAAACACAGTGGAGACAAAAGAATGCTGCTACGAATTGCTTATAATGCACAAGTATGTGCATAATTTCTTCCCGTGTAGACAAGCCCTAGGTCTCTGGGAGGGCTCAGTTAACAGAGCTCACCCAAATGCCTTAGATGAGACACAGAACCAAGATGAAATTCCTTGCTTCAAAATCTGGAGCAACTTGAATCCAACAATGTCTGAGACTGAGTGGACTGGCCCAGTGCTGCAGATTCCCCTCACTTTTTTTTAAAACATTTGTAATCCTAGTGCTATAAACGGTCTTGTCATTCCCACAAATTCTCCATAAAAGGAATATGCTGCCCATGAGACAAGGGGAGGTCGTATGCATGTGTAGCTTTGTAACCAATATTTATTTATTTATTTATACCTCACTCTTCAGCCACAAAGGCTCTCAGAGGGGCTTCCAAATTGTTAAGCAATAGCACTTTACACATCTATACTTCATTAAGCAGTTTCCAACATGTGTTAGCTAATTGCCCCCACAAGCCTGGTACTTATTTTACCTGCCTACGAAAGGATGGAAGACTGAGTGAACCTTGGAGCCCTTGGGATTGAACTTGCAATGTTTTGGCTGCAGTACCAGCATTTAATCACTCCACCACCAGGGCTCCCCTGATAATCAACCAACACGAGAGCTTGCAATCGAGTAATGGTTTTAGTAGGCCTCTCCTTTCCCTCTCGAATGCAATGCTTTCTGGAAGGATGTGGGTGATGAAGGCATAAAAATAGCTGAAGATATTCTATGCCCTGGCTCAGTCATTAATCAAAATGGAAACTGTAGTCAAGAAATCAGAAGAAGGAAGACTTGGAAAGACACCTATGAATGAACTAGATAAGATCCTCAACTGTCTCTCTCTGGCTTTTCTTCGCAAACAAAGATTCAGGAAGGACTCATCCCGCGCTTTCTGCAAGTGCGCTAATGATTAAAAAGGCCAATCCGAGATAAACAAGTCCGGTTGCAAAAAGCACAGCAGAAGGTCTCCTTGGGTGATGTTTTTGGGTTGTGATCCTTTCTGCGTTGTCTTTTCTCTTCAAGACTTGTTCGGCATGAGTTCTCAAATAAGGCTGCAGCATTGTGGATAGTGCGTCTCCATGCCTCCCGATGTGAGGCCAGGGCGGACCACTGTTGGTGATCAATTTGGCCGAGCCTGAGATGTTGTTTCAGGGAGTCTTTGTATCGCTTTTTTGGAGCGCCCCTCTTACGCTGGCCCGTGGCGAGTTCACCGTAGAGTAGTATTTTTGGGAGGCGATGGTCCTCCATCCTAGAAACGTGCCCTGCCCAGCGCACCTGTGTTCTCAATATCATGGCCTCAATGCTGGTGATCCCTGCTTGCTCAAGGACAGCAACATTCGTCACATAGTCAGTCCAGTGTATATTTAGGATTGTGCGTAGACAGCGCTGATGAAAGCGCTCGAGGAGTCGTAGGTGGTGGCGATAGGTGACCCATGTTTCAGATCCATAAAGGAGGATAGACAGTACGATGGCTCTATACACACTGATTTTTGTGCTTTGCCTCAGGTGTTTATTGCTCCAGACTCTTTTGTGAAGTCTTCCAAATGCACTTTATGCCTTTGCTAATCTGTGATCGATCTCTTTGTCAATCTTGGCATTTGAGGAGATGATGCTTCCCAGGTAGGTGAACTGCTGAACGGACTTGAGCACAGATTTGCCGACGGCAATGTGGGGATGGTGGTGTTCGTCCTGTGGTGCAGGCTGGTAAAGAACTTCTGTTTTCTTCAGGTTGACTTCTAGCCCAAACAGCTCTGCAGCTGTTGCAAAGCAGGACGTTAGGCGCTGCAGAGCTGCTTCTGTGTGGGCAACAAGGGCAGCAGCATCAGCAAAGAGCAGCTCACGGACTAGATAGTTTAGAGTCTTAGTGTGAGACCTCAGACGGCTTAAGTTAAACAAGCTACCATCAGTGCGGTAACGTGTATAGATGCCGTCGTCTTCTTCAAGCTCTGCCATAGCCCTTTGGAGCATTGTGCTAAAGAAGATTGTAAATAAAGTTGGTGCAAGAACACAACCTTGCTTCACTCCATTAGTTATTAGAAAGGGCTCTGAAAGAGCATCGCCATATCTGACTTGACCATGCTGGCCCTCGTGTAGCAAGATAATCATTTTAAGGAATTTGGGGGGACATCCTAGTCTTTCCAGGATCTGCCACATATCTTTTCTACTTACAGTGTCGAAGGCTTTAGTGAGGTCGACAAATGTTACATAGAGACCCTTGTTCTGCTCCCTACATTTTTCTTGCAGTTGCCTAAGGGCAAATACCATGTCTGTAGTACTCCTATTGGCTCTGAAGCCACATTGGCTTTCAGGGAGAAGTTCTTCTGCAATAGTAGGAACTAATCTGTTCAGGAGTATCCTTGCAAGGATTTTTCCAGCAATAGAGAGCAGTGTTATGCCTCGATAGTTTGAGCAATCGGATTTTGCTCCTTTTTTCTTGTACAGGGTGATGATGACTGCATCTCGGAGGTCTGATGGCAGTTCCCCTTTTTCCCAGCAATTCACAAGGAATTCGTGGAATTTTTCGTGGAGTGCATGACCTCCGTGTTTCCAAACTTCAGGTGGGATTCCATCAATCCCAGCTGCCTTGCCATTTTTCATCTGCTGTATGGCCTTAAGGGTCTCTTCCAAAGTGGGAGCTATGTCCAATTCATTTTTCATTGGTTTTTGTATCATATGTTGGATAGCTGAGCCTTGGACTACTCGGTTGGCGCTAAAGAGACTTTGAAAATGTTCAGCCCATCGATTCAGGATGGAGGCTTTATCAGTAATTAATGTTTGACCATCTGTACTGTATAAGGAGCTTTGGGCCTGATAAGTAAGTCCAAACACTGCTTTAAGAGCTTCATAAAATCCTCTATGATCACCCAGATCTGCACAGTGTTGTGTCTTTTCTGCTATATTGATCCACCACTTGTTCTGCATGTCTCGGAGTTTTTGTTGTAGTTTACTACATGTGAGGCGGAAAGCTGCTTTTCTTACATGGCAAGTTGGCTGGGCGAGGTATGCCTGGTGAGCAGCTCTCTTCTTTGCCAACAGCTCCTGGATCTCTTGGTTGTTTTCATCAAACCAGTCTTGATTTTTCTTGTGGGAGAACCCGAGGGATTCTTCTGCCGACTGGAGGATACTGTTTTTGATATGTTGCCAAAGCACTGTAGGAGAAGCATCTGTAGGATGGTCTTCAAGTTTCGTTTCTAGATTTGCCTGGAAGTTGTCTCTCATGGTAGCTTGTTGAAGATTGTTGACTTGGAGTCTCTTCTTTAAGATGCCACCCCTCTTAGGTTTGTACTTAAGATGAAGATTTAGTTTACATCTGACGAGGCGATGATCTGTTTGGCATTCTGCACTGGGCATCACTCGGATATGACGGACATCACGAATGTCTCTCTGACGGACTAGAACATAGTCAATGAGGTGCCAACGTTTGGATTGGGGATGCATTCAGATTGTCTTCAAGCCATCTTTCTGCTGAAAGATTGTGTTTGTAATAGTCAGCTGTTGTTCTGCACAGAACTCTAGCAGGAGGCGTCCGTTATCATTGCAATTTCCAACACCATGCTTGCCTAAGACACCTTTCCATGCTTCGGAGTTCTTTCCTACTCTGGCATTGAAGTCACCAAGGATAATAATTTTATCTTCTACAGGGACTTTTTGTATGAGTTGGCGTAGGTCTGTGTAGAATTTGCCTTTCTCTACAGGGTCGGCTTGCATAGTTGGGGCATATATACTAAAGAGAACATGTGGGAGGCGTAAGGAAATAATGTGATCAGAGTGTCCTGTTGGCAAGGTTTCAAGTTTGGAGGCAATGGAGTTTTTAATCATAAAGCCTACTCCTGACAGATGTTTTTCGGGTTTGGGTTTGCCAGACCAGTAAAGTGTGTAGCCGGCGCCATGTTCTTTAAGGCTGCCTTCCTCATGGAAGCGAACTTCACTAAGAGCAGCGATGTCAATATTAAGCCATGATAGTTCATGGGCTATTAGGGCAGAACAACGCTCAGGCCGTCCACTATCTTCAGAGTCTTGCATGGTTCTGATGTTCCAGCATGCAAGTGTCAGTTTATTTACATCTTTGGAGGCCGGTGTGTGCCTTTGTTTCTTTGCCTTGGTTTGACCGCATCAGAAGATTCCCGTTGGCCGCGGCTAGCCAACCAGGTAGTTGGGGATGAGCTTTCGTTAGGCCACCTTTTCTAGGCCCCTCTCCATATGGAGCAAGCAGTGCTCTCCTTTAAAAAGGCTGCTTGGTCGTTCAGGATGCTGCCGAACAAGACTGTCATCTCCCGGGTCAGGCTTGATCGACCAATGTCCTGAACCGCCTGCATGCAGGGTTGGGGCTGCGGCTTCCAGTGCATCTTTACACCTGCCGGTTTCGTCCCTCGCCAGTCGCTACAGGGCTTTTTTGGAAATGGATTTCAAGCCTGTGCAATGGATTTTTCTGGTGGAGCGCAGCGTGCACAGAACTGGCCTCACCCTTTAAACCAGAGATTCATCTGCCGTGGTCTTGCAAGCATGGACGTGGCAGCGAGGTCCTCGGGCCGTAGGTTTGATTAGAGTTACCTTCTCTTAGATGGTTGACCTTACAGGGTTGGATGAGCACCATCTCCCCGGGTTTGGGATTAGAGTTTTCCTTCTCCTAGGACGGTTGCCACAAGGCTAGAGAGCCCATCCTGCCCTTTGACGCTCTTAGTCAGACCCTTTGGTTTTGACCTGTCTGGCATGGGAGACCTTACCAGTGGCTATTATGCCACCGCCAGCATAGCTCAAAACATCATTAGGGTACACAAGCCTCTCTCCCACGACAAGGGGGCGTCAATGGAGAGGTCAACTGTAAAGATATAATATTAAATACCAAAGTCAGAATCACCCATGGAGGGATGCATGATATATTGTATTGATTTTATTATTTTATGCATGAGTTCCAGCAGTGTGGTTTCCAGAAATAACTTGAGAACCATAACCAGTGGTGTAGTGGAGCCAAGGCTCACAGAGTCAAAACCCCAGGACATTCTGATTACTGAGGATTATGACTTCATCTGCCTCCTGCCTTGGACTCCCTTGTTTCTTCTGAGTTTAGATGAAAACCCACCCTGTTGTAGTTGGAGTGGAAGGGGATTCTCCCAGCAACAGTGTCATGTTGTGAACTGTCTTTCTTGCAGTCCAAAGTATTTTGGGTGGGTTTGACTTGAGTGGGTAAGACCTGTTAGCTTTACAAGAGACCCACTCCTGCTTGGGGAGAGCCTGCTAGAATTTTTTTTTTTTAATAATATAAACCAACACAGCTGCCTAAATTTTTGAACTCTCTTTGGGAATGTATTTATTCATTTTATTCATTTATATAAGGCATTTGTTAATTGCCTCTCAACCCAGCAGGGCCCCTGATAGGTGTGTGCAGTTGGACCTCTATCCACAGATTTGGCATCCATGGATTCAACCATCAACAGCTTGAAAATATTCCAGAAAACAGCAACAAGCAAACCTTGATTTTGACATTTTATATAAGTGATACCATTTTACTATTCTGTTGTATATAATGGGACTTGAGCATCCACAGATTTGAAGGCTTTCTTGGCCGGCATCCATAGATTTTCCTTGTTTTTTTCCGGGCTGTGAGTCCGTGTTCTGGAATAGTTTCTCTCTGATGTTTTGCCTGCATCTGTGGCTGGCATCCTCAGAGAATGGTTGGGTAGGTGTGTGTGTGGAGTTTATATGCTGTGAACCCCTGTTGGGGAGTATATGTAAATTTGTGTAATTGAATGGTTAGTTTCTGGGTATAGAAATGCAAGACTCGTTAGTGTCTGTTTGGCTAATGGTTGGTTGATGGGCCATTAGGGAATCTTCCTCTCCCTGGGTGGAATTCTTTTGTAAGTGCTGAGTTTTGATTCTATTGTATTTCAAAACTGGGAGCCAGATTTTGTTTACCTTTAAGGTTTCTTTTTCCTGTTGAAGTTGTCCAGGTGTTTGTGGATTTCAATAGCTTCTCTGTGCATTCTGACATGATAGTTGTTGGCCTGGTCTAGAATTTCTGTGTTTTCAAGTAACATTTTGTGTCCAGGTTGGTTTATAACATGTTCTGCTACTGCTGATTTTTCTGGCTGGCCCACTCTGCAGTGTCTCTTGTGTTCCTTGATTCGTGTTTGCACACTGCGTTAGTGGTCCCTATGTAAAGTTGTCCATAGCTGCATGGTATGCGGTAAACTCCTGCAGCTGTGAGAGAGTCTCTTCTGTCCTTCGCTGAGGTAGCATTTCTTGGATTTTTTTGGTTGGTCTATAGATTGTTTGGAGGTTGTGTTTCCTCATCAGTTTCCCTATTCTGTCTGTGACTTCTTTGATGTATGGTAAAAATACCTTCCCTTTGGGTGACTGTTTTTCTTCTTCATTCCTGTGGTTTTTTCTGGGTCTGGCTGCTGTTGTGATGTCTGATATGGAGTAACCATTAGCCTGTAGGGCCCAGTTTAGGTGCCTCAGTTCATCCTCCCGGTAGTGGGGTTCACAGATCCTTTTTGCATAGTCTACCAATGTTTTTATTGTGCTTCTTTTTTGTCAAGGTGATGACAAAAAAGGTGATGATTGGAGTTCTTGTATGTATCTGTCCATGTGTGTGTGGGTTTTCTGTATACCTAACTGTGGCCTAACTGTTGGTTTGGTTTGCAGATGACCAAGATAGCCAAAGAATGGCAGTGTTCCTTCCTTCTCTTTTTCCTTCGTGAATTGTATATTTGGGTGGATGCTGTTCAGATGGTTCAGGAATGAGACCAAATCTTCTTCTCTGTGGTTCCAAATGGTGAAAGTGTCATCCACATATCAGAACCATAGAATTCTACGAACAGATAGATGGGGTAGCCATGGGCAGCCCCCTGAGCCCAGTGATAGCAAACTTTTGCATAGAACATTTTGAAAAGCAAGCCCTGGAAACAGCACCAAAAAAGCCCACAACATGGTTCTCATGATAAAGCAATAAGATGATATTGTTTTACTGGCAGGGTTCAGGAAAGGCACTTGGCAAGATTCTTTCTCCTAGATACCAAAATAAATTGGTTGGCCATGAGTACTCAGCACCATGACCTTGGGAGGAG
Organism: Gambelia wislizenii; assembly: GCA_030847615.1. NCBI lineage: Eukaryota > Metazoa > Chordata > Lepidosauria > Squamata > Crotaphytidae > Gambelia > Gambelia wislizenii. The sequence goes on from JAUMIR010000004.1 coordinate 301,065,620, forward strand.
GGCCACTATTTGCTGTTCCATCTTAGACACCAGAATATTTTTCAGCCAGTGTTGTGTTAGGCTTGCTTCCTTTCTGTCATTAGTGTCCTTTGGCCTTTGCTGATAAGGCAGCGTAAGGTTACTTTCATAAGCATAGGATAGCGGCTCCACTTGTTATGATTCCAGTCCTAACATTTCACAGGGAACTATTTGTTTGCTCTTTTTTGTTTTTGTTTTTAAAATGATGCTTCAAACCAGTGTTGGCATTCTGTGTATTCGATAAACCAAACTGGGTAGGTTGTAAGTAGAGAATAGGTGGAGTGCAACTAGATTGTTGTGTGTGCCAAGTTGCCTATCTACTTATGGTGATCCCATAAATTTTCTTAGGCAAGGAATACTCAGAGGGCCCCCCCACTCTATTTCCTTCCACTGAAATAGAGCCTACAGCACCTGGCAGTCTCCCATCCAAGTACTAACCAGGGCTGACCCTGCTTAGCTTCCAAGATCAGCCAGGACCTCATGCCTTTAGGGTATTCATACTCTGATCCTATAAGGAGATAGGAAACATTAAATTTCAAGCTCCCTCTTTTCTATTTTCCCCCAATAATAGTATTTATAAAGCAGGATGGTATTTGTTGAATGCAAGCCAAAATCCATAGGCCTCCAACCTACTGGCAGTCCCAACCATTGAGTCCATTGGGGAGAAGAGAACCATTGAATCTGCTGGATTTACCTCCATGTGGACTCACAATTCAACAGTTGTGTCAATGGGTCTGTTTTAGTTGAGACTAACCAGCTCAATTTAAGCCATATTGTGATAATACTACTATTAGGCAGACATAAAAATAAATGTCACTTCCTACAGCAAAAAAGAAAAGAAAAAAGAAAAAAAAGAAAAAAAAAGTTTCATTCTCAGGCTGCCCTGTGTGGCCAACAAAAGTATGTGCTACCTTTAGCCTGGGGAAGAGAAGGTGAAGAGGTGACATGATAAGCCATGTTTAAATATTTGAAGGGTATCATACTGAGGATGGAGCAGGCTTGTTTTCTGCTGCTCCAGAGACTAGGACAGGGAGCAATGGGTTCACACTACAGGAAAAGAGATTCCACCTAAACATTAGGAAGACCTTCCTGACAGTAAGAGCTATTCAACAGTGGAATGCGCAGCCTGGGTGTGCGGTGGAGTCTCCTTCTTTGGAGGTTTTTAAACAGAGGCTGGATGGCCATCTGTCGGGAATGATTTGTGTGTTCCTGCGTGGCAGGGGGTTGGACTAGATGGCCCTTGTGGTCTCTTCTGTGAGTCTATGATTCAATGATGATACCCTTCGTTTTTACTTGTACCCGTAGGGGAAATGGCGTTTGTATATGCTGATTCCCTGTTTGGGAACGGGGCAGTAGTTGGAGCAGGCAGGCGAATCTCTCTCTCTCTACCTGGCTGGGAGCCTCCTTTGTCTGAACAGTTTCCCCCTTCCGGGACGCAAAGGCAGGCGCCGCATCTGGAACGGTGAGCCCCTCTTGCGAGAGGGGGGGGGGGAGAAACCGCAGCCTGGATCCCCAAAGAGGCGGCCAGGAAGGCTCCCGGGGCGCCCCCAAGTGGTCGCGGCGCAGCAGGGAGGGCGGGTCGGCTACAACGAAGCCCCCCAGAGCCTGCCTGCCTGCCTGCGGTCAACGTGGTTGCATGAGGGGAAGCCGGAGGCCCCCTCCCCCGCCCCTTCAGGCCCGGCAGCGCATTCCTGGCCGTCCGTCCGTCCCCGGGGGCTCCGCCGTGAAAGGCTGGCTTGTGCGCGCCCGGGGGGACGGACAGTGGCCCATTCAGCGGCGCGCTGCTCCACGCCTTCGTTTCGCTTCGCTTCCCTTCCAGCCATGCAGCCCCTGCGCCCGGCGGCGTCCCCGCTGCCCTCCCTGCAGGCGGCGCTGCTGCTCCTGTTCCTCCTGCTGCTGGCGGCCGCCCCCGCGCCGGGCTCCTCGGAGGCCCCCAAGGGCTCGGGCAGGCAGAAGGCGCCCCGGCCGCGGGAGGTGCTGGACCTGGTGAGTCGGATCGGAGGGCTCGGCCCGCGGCTGCCTGGGCGGGGGTGGTGGTTTCCAAGAGAGCCCCCTCGAGGGCAGAGGGGCGGCAGCAGCAGCAGCAGCAGCCCCCCGGGTGGGAGGCAAAGGCGCCCGCCCCCTCGCGCCGCCGTCTTCCCCCCCTGCCGAGGGCCCGTGGGCGCCGCCAAACTCAAGCCACGCCGCGCGCGACCGCGCAGGGCCAGGGAAAAGCCGCCCCTCCGGCAGCAAAGCGCAGAGCTCGAGGGGAAACCCGCCCAGCCTCGTCCCGAAGTGCAGCTTTCCTCTATGCACTCAGTAGTAGCACTCAGGACCGGTGTAAGGGATTTGGGGGGGCCCTGCAACGCTTTTATTTGGGGGCCCCCCTATGTTTATCTCAGGTCAATGTCACCTAACCCAACCTAAGCTATTCACAGTACAGGATATTCAGCTTATTACTAATGATGTTTTTTGCAGGAGGAGGAGGGTTACTATGGGGCACCCCACAATGATGGGGCCCCCTGCGGATGCTGACGCTGCTGGTGCCTTAAACCCGCCCTGGTAGCACTAACAAGAACTACAATAGGTAACAGTACCATTTCTAGAGAGCCAGCATACCATAGCAGTTCGAGCATTGGATTAGGACTCTGAAGGCCAGGGTTGGAATCCCGGCTTGGACATGGAAACCCACTGGGTGACACTCTCAGCCTCAGAGGCATGGCCCCCCACATCCTGAAGCTGGGCCCCAGGCCAGGATCTTTGGTAGGCCCCCTACCTACTGCTAAGGTTAAGGGCAGCGAGATGCTCTACAGGATTTAGGATTAAAATTAAAATAAGTCTGTTTAAATGATGTCACCAAAGCAATATTTATACTTATTTTTTAAAAAAGCTAAATGGGTTTACATAATGAAAACTTACAAACCCCCCCCCCTTGTGGGGGCCATGCTCAGAGGAAGTCAAAGGCAACCCCCCCTTATCAAATCTTGCCAAGAAAACCCTGTGATAGGTTTGCCTTTGTTGGTGTACCTTCAAGTGATTTCCGACATTTCCAGTGTTGTTATGTGCCTTCAAGTTGTTACCAGCTTACAATTTAAGTCTGAAACAACTTGAAGGCACACTACCACCACCACAACAAATGCAAAATAAGGAAAGCAAAGACATGAAACAAAAAAGGAACAGAAAAATGAAGAAAACAATCAAATGTCAGCACTATTTTATATTTTATATGGGGCATGGGGAAAAGTTCAAAAATATGGCTACTCACTTGTGGTCTTAAAGTCTGTCTGCTCTGGATGGTGACAGTGTCTGAGGGCCATTTGAAAGGTGCTGGTGGGCAGACAGAAAGATTTATTGGTGCAACGTTGCATGTGCTCTACTTGTCCTTTTACAGAACTGCAGATCCTCTTAGTATGCCAGAGGATATAGCGCATTGGCAGGCATTACATTGGCATGTTAGTATTTCATGCATTGTGGCTGAAAGCGTCTGACTTAGATGCCAGCTAAATGCATGCAGTTAAATCCATCTTGCTCAGCCAGCATCATGTTTCTGTAAGGTCTGGCTGAAGGAAAGAACCATTGAAAATGAAGTGGAATGGGAGCTGTATCATGCCCATTCTTTTGACCTGAGCTCTTTTTCTCTCTGCTAATGTAATGTCCACAACTGGTGAGTTGGAAAGGAGACTGCTCTGTAATCTGTTGTGGTGGGACACTCTGGCAACAGAAGATGAGTAATCTGATTGATCTCCTCCAGTCTTTGTTATTACTCACTGAAAGCTGAACATTTGGGAAATGGTTAGTGGGTTTCTTAAACATTCTTTTCCATGTTGGCCACATCAGCAGAGCTGGCCCTGGCAGGCTGCAGCTGCAGTCATCACCACATCCTCTCTTCACCCAGAAATATGGCCAGTGAGAGGAGTAATGTCTGATCAAGTATGCGCCTGCCTGAGTCTGTGTGTGAGAGTGAGTGAGTGAGAGGGGGGGGGCAGGATGTTTGTGCATGAGAAATAGGAGAGAGAAATAAATCCATCCCTAAAACAAAATCTGGTGCTGTCTGTAGCTTTGGTCGGTAACTTCTTGGGATCAAGATCTATACCATTAATTTATATAGATGAGTGTTGCTGTTGCTGTCATTTATGACTTATGGTGACTCTAAGGCAACCCTATCATGGGGTTTTCTTGAAAAGATTTGTTCAGAGGGAGTTTGCCATTGCCTTCCTCTGAGACTGAGAGAGTGTGACTTGCCCACTGGGTTTCCGTTTTTATCTGTTTATTTATTGAATTTCTACGATGCTTATCAGTGCCAAAGCACAGTGGCCAAGCAGGGATTTGAACCCTGGTTTCCAAAGTCCTAGTCCAACACCCTAGTCCAACTTTGGTTCATAGATGAGTTTGCCCAGCACCTAATGCATCAAAATAAGGCCAAAACAGAGCAAAATAATGCTGTGCTTAATTGCAGTAAACATTTAACTTATTGAGTACCATTTTAGTCTGAGGAAAGATGTGAAACCTCAAATGCGTTGTGATTATTTATTGGGGAGAAAATTATCATCCAAAGCTTATTTATTATCATTAATTATTTATAGCCAGCTTTCCCCACAGAGAGGTCAAAGTAGGATACAGCTGTGACCCCCTTTCTCAAAGTAATGCAGATTTTTGTGAGAGATTGTTGATAACTGGGCCAAGTTATCAACCTATGGGCCAAGTTAGCTTCTTGGGTGAATAGGAATTTGAACTTGGGTCTCCCATCTTACTTCAGACCTTTTAAGTGCTACACCACATAAATGCCCAGTGTGCTTAGAATGGGGCACTGTCCTTTAGGGACTTATCTCTTATGAGCTAATCATGCTAATTTCTTATCCCCTATTTTTTTAAAAAAATATTTTGCTCTTGAGGTAAGCAAAGGCACTTTCCCATTGTAATTACAGGTAGTGACAGCAACATTGTCACAGAAAACCGGTTACCAGGGGAAGGTATTCTTTTCAAGAAAAGCTTGATGGAAATAATCTATTTTTTTATCATCCATCCTGTTTTTTTTTTAAAGTTGGTTACCACTAAACCAATACTGTCAATTTTTAAGCAGACAGAAATTTGAAAAAAAATTGAAAATGACATGGAAAAAAAACATGGAACAGATTTTAAATGACAGTGGTTAAAAGGTACAGCCAGCACCCACTGAGTAAAGCCATTTATCCCAAATGTAATTCAAATCCAGTTGAAACCACACAGGCATAGAAAATAGTGCAATGTCCACTGTAGTCTAGAGCAGACAAAAAGTTCATACTATCTGAGGACTGTTTCATAACTCTTTTATAAACAAGGTGTATAATAATGTAGATAAAAATCATGTATAATGATTACAAATTTTATTTTGCTCAGAGTCTGTCATACTGTTGTATGACGTGTTCTTGTTCACTGCAGCCAAGTTGGCTTCAACTTATGATATGAGTATGGTGAGAATGAATATAATTCATTCATAGGAATGAGAAATCTCAGGTCTTCCAGACGCAGGGCCATAGCTTCCTTGATTGAGTCTGTTCACCTGTAATGAAGTCTTCCTGCTGCCTTCCATCTTACCAAGTGTTATCTTTTCTAATGAGGCATATCATCTCATGGTATGTCCAAAGTACAACAGTCCCAGTTTAGTAGCTAATTCGGCTTCTAGTCATCGCCCAGGCCTGCTCTAGTATCCATTCATTTTTCTTTTTAGCAGTCCATAGTATCTGTAGAACTCTCTTGCAGCATCACATTTCAAAGAAGTTGATTCTCTCCCTGCCAGCTTTCACAACTACACATAACATTTCAAAACTACTACTATGTCATTATCTTCCTTACACAAATGTACAGTTCAAGCATCTATTTTCCTGGCTGTACTAGTAAGCAACCAACCCACCCAAACATAACACAGAGCATAATAAAGAGTTCAAAATACAGTCGGACGCCCATATCCGTGGAACAAATATCCACAGTTTGTTATCAACAGCTGAAGAAATAGGGACACACACCATAAAGCTGTGCTGGAAAATGCCTAGAGAGGTGTCCTCTTTAGGAGTCGCTACGTTCTCCAATGAACTCTATGGTATGTTTGTACCAGAAGCCCATTATTTTAATAGGGTTTGCTATTATCTCTGGTTTCTGGTATGCATGGTAAGTCCAAACACTGAATCCCCACAGATACAGGGTCCGACTGTATACGTACACAAGTCTATACATAAAGGGTGGGTAGAAAAAGGCCAGGACAACCCAAAGTGTCTATATTTATGAGTTTGAAAAGAGAAAAATAGTAAGATATATTTTTGTTGGGTAAAGAAGCACACCTAAATATTGCCCCCCCCACACCCAAAGTGAATTGTTTTGTTTTTCAGTACAATGGAATGTGCATGCAAGGACCTATTGGGGTTCCTGGAAGGGATGGAAACCCTGGAGTCAATGGAATCCCTGGAACGCCTGGGATCCCTGGCCGTGATGGGCTTAAAGGAGAAAAAGGAGAATGTATGCGAGAAAGCTTTGAGGAGTCTTGGACCCCAAACTATAAACAGTGTTCATGGAGTGCTCTGAACTATGGCATAGACCTTGGAAAAATTGCAGTAAGGAAGCATGTTATGTGTATTATACACAATGTGGAACTGCTAATGTACTTGAAAGGTACTTAAGATAGGCGTGGTTTGGTTTGGATAGTCCCCTCTTAGCACATATGGGCCAAGGTACTGTACCACAGAACATAGTTTAAGAGTTCTGCAGATAGACTACACTATGTCTCTTGTCTCCATCTCCCCCCAGACTCACTGTTTAGTTGTTGCAGCCCCCCATAGTCATTCTGTGGCTGGTGGAGAGTGGAGGGGGATGGGGAATTGGAGGAGCACCTGGCTATGTCCCCATAGCCAGATACAGACCAATGGCATCTGCCGAGATCCTCGGGGTCCTGCAGAGGTCTCAGTGGATGATTTAAGGACACAGGATGGAGCAGACACTTCTCTGGTGATCACCCACCCACCCACCAACTACAGAATGGCTGGGGGGGGGATGTCACAGCAAAATGGTGAGACTGGGCAAGGGAGGGCCTTGGAGAGAGGAAGAAAATATCAGCCTCTACAACAATAAAAAAAGCATATGCAAGCATACATTGAACTGACGGTTGTATTTGTAACAGGATGCTGACTATGGACTGCAAAGTGTTCCTTTATTATAGAATGCCATTGAGACATCTCAAAGGATTGATTAAAAAAAAGCAACGTACTGTGAATCTTTAATAGTTTTTTTCTTTAAACAAGAAAAACAGCAAAGTCTAGCAGATAGAGAATAGAGGTCAGATACGTTTCAGATGTACTAGGCTACAACTGCTATCATCTTGGCTGAAGAGGATGAAATGTATGGTAGATTTTGATTTAAAATAAGGATTTGATTGTGTATTCCTGCATGGCAGGGGGTTGGACTGGATGGCCCTTGAGGTCTCTTCCAACTCTATGATTCCAGGATTGAGCATTAAAATATATAGTTGAACACATCTGGAGATCAGGGTAGACTAGGGTTGGAATCATAGAGCTCTCCAGATGATGGTAAACTATAGATCCCATCAGCCCTACTCAGCAGTCAGTGGTGAGGACTTCTGGGAGTTGCAATACAGCAACTCCTACAGGCCACATAATTCCCTCTCCTACAATAGACTAATACAGAGGGCAGTTGAAGAAAAAAGGAGGCAACTTGGCTAATTCTATGAGATATACACGCCTGAAGCAAGTATGCATGTCAATGAGTTATGCATGATATCAAAGATTGGCCCTTAAATACTTCTTAAGATTGCCCGTTAATTGTTCTTTTCAAATTTAGTCATTCTTTACTTTTTAAAAAATATCCACACAGGAAGTACTTGCTAAGTATTATATCTCAAGTTATATTCACTAAAACTGTGTGTGATCATTGGCACTCACGGTCATAGCTCAGGAGTAAAGCACATGCTTTGCTATGTAAAAGTTCCCTTGAAAATATTCTCCAGTGAGGGCTGGTTTTTTTTTTTTTTTAATCTTGGCATTCCAGCTATCATGGAATGGGAAATCTAGTTTTGCTATATAGCCCTTATCATGCACTGCTCATTCTACATTCTTCAGCACATGAACACTGGAACAGCCATCCTTTTCTGCTCTGTCATCTCTGTTCTCAAGTGGAAACTGAGGCGCCTGAAGAGGAGGTTCCTGTTCATGTGGAGGCCTTTCCGTTCCCTGATTTTCCAGGGTTCCTGCTTGTGTGGAGGCCTCTCACATGAACAGGAGGTTCTTCCCTTCAGGCTTGTCACTTTCTATCTAAGGAAAGCAGCAGATAGGAGGGGGTGAGGTGAGGCTAGGCACCACCACACTTATATGTTAAGAAAACTTAACATGATGCTTAGCTCCTCTCATAAGCCTCAACAAGTGTTATGCCTACTGTTTCTAGAAGCATTCACACATCAGTTTCCACATATGTGTTTCCTATTTTGCAGGTAAGTCACAAACTGGTGGGAAGAAAATGGTTGTGTGAATGTGCTATAGGACACAGGAGCTAAACTCTCTCTTTTGAGATTCATGTTGGAGGTCAACATAGTGGCCTCCTAGAAAATACACATGGTTTAGATAATAAAATGTTTATTACCAGACTACAAATTCAGCCACTTCTTCTAAGATAATGAATAAGCAATCAACAGCTTCAATCTACAGTTTGTTCTTGTTTTCAAATAGGAATGTACATTTACAAAGATGCGTACCAACAGTGCTTTGAGGGTCCTCTTCAGTGGATCACTTCGACTCAAATGCAAAAATGCCTGTTGTCAGCGATGGTATTTTACATTTAATGGAGCTGAATGCTCTGGACCACTTCCTATCGAAGCTATAATTTATTTAGATCAAGGAAGTCCAGAATTAAATTCTACTATTAACATACACCGTACCTCTTCAGGTAAGTATCAAAAGTGTATGATAGTATGAATTAGAATTTTAAAGTAAAATTCCTGGGCTCTGGTGATGGGGAAACCCAGCCATGTCACTTTCCTGTAGCAAGTCAAAATGCTGATTATGAACTTAGAGTTATATCTTCCCAATTGTCTTCTGTAGTACTAAAGAATTGTTGGCTCTTTAACATTAAATGGAAGAGAGCATTTGCCTTGCCCTCTAGTTCTAATGGCAGAAAGCAAATAGACAGTACCATGCTAATCAGAGCCTGGACATTACTTTTTTTGGACTACAGCCCCCAGAAGACCCCAGCCAGCATAGCTAATTGCTATACTGGCTAGCGACTTCTCAGAGTTGTCACTCAAAAAATAACATTTCCACACTCCAATGCTAATGATGACTGATGTATCAGCTTTCCCCCTTTCTTCAGAATCATATTTTAACAGAGAAAAATGTTGTTCAGTGAAAACAACCACCCCCAATTTTACAAAGTTGCTGTAATACTGACAACCTAAAATTAGAGCAAGCTCCAGAATGCAAAGCTCAGAAGTGCCAGAATATTGTCCTTTGAATTTATTCACATGCAAATACAGAACTGAAAAGAGTTCTGTTTTTTTATTAAAAGGTGAACAGGGTTCTGTTAGTTATTACTAGCTGAAGAGAGCTACTTTTTTTAAATTATGAAATTAATTTTATTTTCTGCCCAGATAATCTTGAATTGTTCTTTTAAAGAATTACATACTAGCTTTATATGGTAATATATTTTTAAAAATACTGGTAGCAAGTGGCAACATGCAAGGAACTTCAGAGAGGCAGAAGTGACTTTTTTTGTTTCCTGCCACATGTCCCTCGCGAAGAACACAAGGGAATGCTGGAGAGCAGTTGTCAGCATGGCTACATTCCCTTCAGTCATCCAGGATTCAAGCCAAGGACTAATTGCTGCATGCCCTTTACCACACTGTTGTAATTAGAGCTCGGAATAAACTACCTGATTGAACCACAGTTCCCACTGGCCATGCTGACTGGTGATTCTAGGAACTGTAGTGCAGACAAAGTAACTTAGTCCAAGCTCTGGTTACAATGTACATTATTCTGGTCCTCTACCTCCTTTGGTAACAGGTTCCTACCATGAAGGGAGATCCTCCTTTATATTGCACATTATTTCCTTCTGCACTCCTACACTCTCTTTGCGGTTTATGAATAAAATACTTTGGGTGATACCAACATGTGTTTTGTCTTTAAAACAGTGGAAGGATTATGTGAAGGAATCAGTGCTGGTCTGGTGGATGTTGCTGTTTGGGTTGGTACATGCTCAGATTACCCAAGAGGAGATGCTTCAACTGGATGGAACTCAGTCTCTCGTATTATTATAGAAGAATTGCCTAAGTAGAGCTCTTTTAGTGAGCACTCCTTGTCCTGAACACTTGTTCAGTCCTTATATAACTACCCTCACCCTCTATAGTCCTTGAAAGCTAGTTTTCTGTATACAAAAGCAAGCTTTTCATTATAAGACACACACTTGTTTATAGAGAAATAATAAATTTTTCTACTTTTGTGCTCTATAATATTTTGGAATAATGATTCTGAAGCAGTAATCTTGATTTATGTACTACTTTTGTATGAGTTCAAACTGTATTTACACTAGTCAATGAAGATGCTCTTCTACAGTAAGCCAAAGAAATACAATTTCATTAGCAAATAGCATTTAAGCATTTTCAAACTTCTCCTCCCTCCCAAAGTGTGTGGGTTTATTTTAAAACTCAATGAACAACACTGTTTTGAAAGAAGGTAAGGGAACCACTTTCATCTGTTATGAACTGAACAAGATTAGAATACTCTTCACTCCATGCAGCTGATGAAGTAGACTTAAGTCTACAAAAACTTGTGCTACCAACCTCTTTCTCTCAATTAGTCTCAAAGGGTTATAAGATCCCTTTGTATACTAATCCAGACTAACACAGCTCTGTCTTTGAATACTATCACCCTGGAAAGCACCAAATTCAGCTGGATGGCCTCTTTTAGACACTTGCACGGGTACAGGCAGACATCATCTTTCTCAACAAATGCAAACAACAGGATGTCATTTCAAAAGGCCTGCAGGTGAAGAACCCACTGTGGACTAGATACCACACACAGACTACAGCGAGACACTGTAGCATTCTCTCCAGGAAGCTACTAAAACATCTGATTAGCACTCTGCACAGCAAACAAGAAAAGATCAAGAGAGAAATCTCCAGTCTAGAAGCACAAGTAAGGAACCAGTCCTCTACACAAGCCATCAATGGATGTAACTTCTCCAAGAACAGAAAAACCAACTATGTGACACCTTTCTCTTCCCTGATGAAAAGGAAGGAAAAGAAACTTTTCCTACTACTACAAGATTCCATGATCGACAACAGGAGTACTGTGAACCTAGACAACACTGTAAATCCATCAAGTCACACCCTGAGTTAAGCAGAGGAGTCTATTGTTACAGGGCGTATCCTTCTGCCCCCAAAACCCTCCACACATGACATGTTTTTGTGGTGATTTAGAGGCCTTTCAGTGCCTCCGCCTCAAGTAATACTTCAAGGACAGCAGTGCTACCAGTCTGGACAACTCCTCACAGAGATCATTCCTGTTTGCACAATACAACAATAGACATTACACCAATATACAACACCTCTCCACATTGACTCCTGATGATTGGTTTGTGGAAGTAGACTTTTACATAGAATGCTTCCGCCACTGTGCCCAGACAGAAATAATCAACAAGAGATGTAATTTACTACACAGTCTCAGCTACAAGGAACAATCCTAATATTGTGATCCAAGAGGCTAACAAAGCATAAGCTGTAGGGCACCACTAGAAAGCAATGCACACAAGACATACAAACCTTAGTATACAGTTAATTGGTGGGAGTATTCACAGTCACTGAAAATATTTTTTCTGGCAATCTTTTAAACCCAACTCTGCCAAACTATTTTCTGATAAAATAATCATTTTATTTTTGTTATGTTACGCAATACATTCATTCACTGATATTAAACCAAAAAATGTTAAATTACAAGGAAATCCATACACAGAGCGTTCAGTATTTCTATAATTCTGTACTATGTTAAAACAAACTTTAAACAAAATTGGCGGGGTGGGGTGGGGAATTGAACTGCCATCACATCTAAAAGAGATGTGGCATCTTCATAAGACATGGGCATATGTTCTTTTTAAAGACAAATCAGTGCCTCTGGATGGCCAAACAAAGTTCTAGCCACAGATCAACTTTATCTTACCCTAAGTATGCATAGGCTTATGCACAGGAAATTCTGCAGCTCACAGGGGCTTGTATTAGCCCAACAGTTGCCCTTCCTTTAATTGAACAGCTGACCTGCACATTTCATCGTAAATTGCTTTTGAATTTGTACACTGCTCTGAAACTTTTTTTTACAAGGAAGGTATAATTTATAAATTTTATAAATTCTCCAAAATTTAAAAAGCAGTTTGCAGGGGTGAGTGGGTTGGTGGGTTAATAACTTGTACAGCTAAACCCATGTTTTTCACAATTCTTTTTAGCTTGACCATAGACTTGTTTAGTTACTGTATACACTTGTGTACTGTATATACTGACCTCATGTATAAATTGAGGGCAGGTTTGGGGGCCAAAATTATGGATTTTGATATGACCCATGGATAAGTCAAGCGTGCCAATGCTGCTGCTGCCACATCCCTATTGCTCCCCTTCACCTCTCAGCACTCCTTTGAGGGGATGTGCCAGAGCTGCTGACACCACCATATTCTTGCCTAGGCATTCAAAAAGGCCAAAAACCTGAGTCCATCCTGGAAGAACCTAAAAGAAGCACCAACCTCCTCTACTCTCTCCACTGCAACCTTGCTTCTGGCCTTTTAGAATGCCTGGGTGGGAAAACGGTGGGTGGTGGCAGTGGCTCTTTAGTGCTTCTCCTGAAAGGAGTGCCGAGAGGTGAGGGGAGCAGTGGGGTCACAGAGGTGGTGTTGGCACCTGGGTGCTCAGCTGGTTGAGCTGCTGCATATTGTTGGGGTGTGCCTCTGGTACTGGCTCCTTTGTGAAGTTGAGCAGCCCCAGCCTGGCCTGGCCTGTCCCTCAGTTGTCTCACCTCCTGACTCTACCCTTTCCTATGCTGGCCAAATCTGGAGATCTGTGGTGGCACTTTTGTGGCCTTGTGAGACCCAGCTGAAGGAGGCTTGCTCTTGGCTTTGCTTCCCTTCCCTCCTGTTAATAATGGTTTAAATGATGGGGTGCAAAACTTTTCCATCAGTCACATTTTCTAATGCAAGCTGTATTGCTTAGTACTACTCTAGACCACAATCCAACACCAGGGTGAAGTATCCTTGAGCCACCTCTTCCCTGTGCCTCTCTTTGTCAGTGAAAACTTTTCTGTTCCAGCAAGCTTCTGCTGTGGAAGGCAGATGAAGCTTTATATGATGAAACACATTTACAGCTTTTTCTCAACTGAGCTTCTTTTTGTGTGTGTACCAAGCCTATTTTTATATTGTTTCGTTATTGTAGTATTTTCTGTTTTAATTTGCTCTGAGTAAAGTAGCCAATTAGAAGGATTGGGCATTAATCATTTAAATAAAGAAGCAATTTTCATGGGTGTCTTATGCATTCTTTCTTGGTCTACTGTTTTACAACTCATTAGACCTTATGGTTGATTCTCCATCTTGGGGTCCAGGAAAGGATGGGCAGATTGGGCAAGAAGAAGCTACAGTTGTCCCTCTGTATCCACGGATTTGGTGTCCACGGATTTAAGTATTCATGGCTTGAAAATATTCTTTAAAAAATAATCCAAAAAGCAAGCCTTGATTTTGCCATCTTATATAAGGGACACAATTTTGTGATGCCGCTACATATAATGGGGCTTGAGTATTCATGGATTTTGGTATCCACGGGGGGTCCTGGAACCAAACCCCAGCGAATATGAAGGGACAACTGTACAACAAATAAGCTGATGAATGAGTGGTGATCTGAGGTCAAAATGGTGGCAGCAGCAGTGGCTATTTTATTATTTATTTATTTGATTTATATGCCACCTTTCTCCCAGAATGGCTATGGCTGCTCCTCCCATACTTTCTGTCTGTCTTGGGCCTGCCTAGTATCAGGCATCCTAAACATGATATTTCAAATAATATTTAGTTAAATATTAGATCTTGTTTCTAAGTATTAGATTTGAAATGAATTATTAATACTGGTGAGAAGACATAATAAATCTTTGTTTCAAACTTGACAATGTGAAACCTTCGCCCCATTTTGTAGTACATTGAAGACAAACATATGGCGGACAGCTTTGCTTAGCACCATGCTATTCTCTCCAGAAGCTTAATTAAATTTTCATTCACACTGATTTTTACTAATTGAGGAATAAAATAGTTTGGACAGCTGAAGTAACTGTGGATTAACATACACGGTTTATTGGACATCCAGTATACCAAGGTAAAGACCCATATGCAATTTGGTGGTGACATTAATCCATCTAAAATCTTGATTCCCATTAAGACTTCTACCTCTGTACAATAAGAATCCACTCTTTTTCATGTAACCAGGCTAGACAGAACCATTCACTGTACAGCAAAATGAAAAATGCAGACTTGTTGCTGGGCTGCATCTATTCAGTCAGTTAAAGGATTCAAATGGAATAATATTCCAGGGAAAGTATCCAAATGCAGAAGAAATGTATCACACAAAATTAATGGTGTTCTAGTTTGTTGTTTCTTCTGTAAGTTAAAATTCCATCTTAACTTAGACAACTGTGGTGCAGGGTCAAACTATGATAATGTCCTGAGATATTCCAGAATATTCAGGCACCAGTCTTCAAGCCAAGTAGAAAATGAGATACTTTTTCATATACTACAAATGTAATACAGCATGCAGGAGTGACTCTGATCACATTAGGTACAATTCCTTTGTAAAATCCATGAACTCCTTCTTTCCTAGGGAGAGAAAGAACACATTTACTTGTAACTTCCAAGCATATTTATTATGGTAAAGCCCTGCAGTTGATTAGTGATGCTATTTTTGACAACTGTCTAGTATATTTTTACTGTATTACAGTTGGCCCTCTACACCTACGGATTCTACCATCCACAGCTTCAAAATATTCTTTTTTAAAAAATTCCAAGAAGCAAATCTTCATTTTGCCATTTTATATAAGGTACCCATTTTACTATACCATTGTATATAATGGGACCAGAGCATCCACAGATTTTGGTATCCACAGGGGGTCCTGAAACCAAACCCCAGGGGATACCAAGGGTCTACTGTACTGATATTTGGATGACCAGTGATAGAAAAATGGGAAGAAAGGTAACAGACAAATAATTTCAGGTTGAGTCCATCCGGAATTCCGAAATGTTCCAAAATCCAAAATTGTCCACATGAGTATCTGAAACATTGACACCTTTGCTTTTTGCTTGTTCAGTGTACACAAACTTGGTTTCATGCACAAAATTATTTAAAAATATTGTGTATGAAATTATGTTCAAGCTATGTGCATAAGGTGTATATGAAACGTAAACAAATTTTGGGTTTAGACTTGGGTTCCATCTCCAAGATACCATTATATACAGTTGTCCCTTCATATTTGCTGGTGTTTGGTTCCAGGACTCCCCGTGGATATCAAAATCCGTGAATACTCAAGTCCCATTATATGCAATGCCATAGCAAAATGGTGTCCCTTATATAAGAAGGCAAAATCAAGGTTTGCTTTTTGGATTATTATTTTTTTAAGAATATTTTCAAGCCGTGAATACTTAAATCCGTGAATACCAAATCTGTGGATACAGAGGGACAACTGTATATGCAAGTATTCCAAAATCCAAAATGCTTCTGGTACCAAGCATTTAAGATAAGGGAGATTCAACTTATATAGACATGTTTTCTTTTAAGTTGTTCATCCTGGATACAACGCCACAGAAAAAAATAGGAATATACAACTTTCAATTTCTCAGCAATAGCTAATTCAGAAAACCATAAAAATACCCCATAGCAAAATTTCACTGACAGTCCATTTGGAGAGATATGATGATCTGGGATCTCTGGATCCCAATGACAAGTGTCCTTTTGTATTTAGTATGGAACTGGCAAAACCACCTCTGAGTATTCCTTGCCTAAGAAAACCCTATGAAATTCATGGGGTCACCATAAGTCAACAGGCAACTTGAAGGCACACACACACACACACACACAAGATTACACTAGGGAGCCATTGTGGTGTAGTGGTTTGAGCGTTGGACTATGACTCTGGAGTCCAGGGTTCAAATTCCTGCTCAGCTATGGAAACCCACTGGGTGATCTTGAGCAACTCATACTCTCTCAGACTCAGAGGAAGGCAAAGGCAAACCCCCTCTTGCCACAGCAAATGCACACATGTCAAGAAATCAATGAATAGGAATAGGCCTTTACTTTTAAAATTATAGCAACTGCTCTGTACTAAGCTTCTCAAGGTACGAATTGGGATTTACAGGATATGGAGCCCCTTGGCCAGTGTGGTGTAGTGGTTCGAGCATTGGAGACCAACTCTGGAAACCAAGGTTTGAATCCCTGCTCAGCCATGGAAACCCAATGGGTGACCTTAGGCAAGTCACACTCTCTCAGCCTCAGATGAAGACAAAGACAAACCTCCTCTTGCCAAGTAAATTCCCGTGATAAGAGTCACTTTAGGGAAATTCTAAGTCAGAAACGACCTGAAGAACAACAAACTTGCAGTGCAACCACTTGCCTTGTGAAACAAAAGTTCTCTTCTGGATGTACCCAAATCTTTGGCCAGGAAAGAGAAATTGGCCAGCATTATCCTGCGATTGATTTCAATCATCAAAGGTTAGATGGGGGCAGGAGGTGGTAGCAGCAAGCCCTGAGTATAAGGCACCTGTCATTTTTGTCTCTTGTGATAGAATCATCCTGGGATTGGCTTCAGTCAGCAAAGGGGCAGGGGAGCAGCAGCAGCAAGCCCTGAGTATCACATGCTCATTCTTCCTACTGGAAGCAGAATTGCCATAGCTGAAGCAGTAAGAATGCATGCCTGATGCCCGGACCTTACCGCCACAGCCTCTGCTGCTCCCCTGGGACTGCTTCTTAGCCTGGCTATAGTTAGTCACAGATAAATATTTTAAAAAGTATTTCCTCATGTTCAACCTGCAATTGTTAAAATACACGGATACCTAGCCCACTGAAACCCAGGGCCCACTGTACTCTGAAATAATTATAATTTAGTTCTATTGAGAAAAGAGAGAGCAAGTTTCCCTTTTTATTGTTTGTTCTTAAAAACACTGGCTTACGTCAGTGTCAGTAAAAGAAGCATTTCTACACCAGACTTGGACGTGCATGCCTACCTCCATGTCCTACGTATGACATCAACTACACCTGAATATCTGTTGTGTTGATCCTGGAGACGTGCCCTCACAACTTGATATGGATATGTTGCTGAAACTGCAAATATCTTTGATACGGCTGCCATTGTGATATATTCTAAAGTGCTCTGAAAAATGAAATAGTACCCATATTAGTTCCCAACAATGTTGATTAAAAAACTTTAATTAATATTTTTGTTTTTTGTATCATTATGTGTATTGTTAATATGAATTATATATGAATTCAAACCAGTCTGAGATAGTAAGAAAAATACCTGTTCTCAATAAACAAGTGAAGTGAAGCCCATGTGATTGTATTTGAAAAAAGCCAGTGCTACAGTGTAAGATTTTACAGAACTTACCAATTTCAAATCAAACTGTCTGTTGCGATATCTATTATATTTTGATTTCAGCTCTTCATAAGCCATGAATTGAAGTGCGCCATGCGATGTTCCGAACAGACCAGGAACAAATCCCTAGACAGATAATTTTTTTAGATAAGGTATGTGAAAACTAATCATGCTACAACAGGGAAAAAAACACCCTTACACTCATAAGTTTAACACACTGTATTGCAGAAATAGCCAAACCAACAGAATTTATACACTAAAAGAATCCTTCCAGGTAACTCCATGTAGGGAGAAGAGGTAGGCAAGAGATGTGGCTCTTCAGTTTGTAGGAGTCCAGTTGTCATCAGCCACCTCCAGCAGGGCAGAGAGGGTCAGAGAGGGTTGGGGTTGTTGAAGCCTAATATCTGGTGGAGCAGAGACTAGATCAGAGCAGAGGCCAGGTCAGAGAGGGTTGGGGCCTAATATCTGGTGGAGCAGAGGCCCCTAATGGAAAGTTATAAAGATTAATTTAAAGCTCTTCCAGATCAGAAGACATTTCATCTCTTCTCAGTTCCAAGAAATATACAAATACTTTCCATTCAGTTTGCTCATGTATGTTCTTCCTCGCCTCCCAGTCTATCCATAACTCACTGTTAAAACCTTTGCTTGCTGCAAAAATAGAATATTAAAACTGGCTGGACATTGTTTAAATAGAATTATTCTGTAAATACAGAGGGGCGTCGGATCAAGTTGGCTTAATCTGGGAGACCTGAATCTATCTGATAATGAGAACAGACAGACAGATACATTTCTAGTGATATGGAAGAGATTTTCCAGACAGAAGATTGCTTCACCAACACTGAAGTGAAAAGCAGCTTTTTAAATGCTCACATGTCTCAGTTTCAATGGGAATGTGCCCTTTAAACAGCACACACTACCAATGTCTTTGTCTCCTTTTCTGTTTTGGGGGAAGCAACATTTTTAGCACAGTAGAAACTGTGTAATTGACAGGAGAAGCAAATAGATCATAGACATATTTGCCTAATTTTTGTATTCAGAATACAATTTCTGAATAACTACTCTCAGAATTATGTCCTTTTCCAGAAAGAAACAGAATTCATAGCCACTATAGGATAGAATTATTATTTGATTGGCACATGCCAGTCCAAAATAGTATTCCTGCCTCAGTTTAGATCTGATATTTCAAGTAGTTTTCAACATCCGAAATATGGCTCTGTGACAAAAGAATTTAGAGAAGAATGACAATGAAGCCTACTGGGCAGCTGAGCATACAGAAACTTACACAATAACCATTTACACAGTGTTTTACACAATGGCAAAATACTAATTCTCTTTGTCCATTTTCGAATTGACTTACCTTATATAGGCCACGTATTCCTTCATATTTATATATTTTTATAAGAGCATCAATCATCCCTTTATATTGCCTCTTTGATGCATCAATGCCAGCTTCATATTGTAACACAAGTCGAGTCTTTGTCACCCAGATTGGATTTGTAATACACAGGGTCATTGCTCCTATCATCAAATGGGAATTTGACAATTATGACAATGCCAATGTAAAAGGACAGTACCCAACACCTGGTACACACACAGTTTGCAAAATTTGTTTTTCCCCATACTATTTAAAATTACTTCATCTAAAACTTCTGGCTGATTTCACCTATTCTTCTACATCTATCATGAACTACAGACAAAAAGTCCTGCTAAAGAAAATGGAGAAGAATCTGAAAGATCAGGAAAGAAGAATGTGTGGCCCTCCAGTTGCAGTTCAACTGCAACTCTGATCAGCCCTGACCAGCATAGCAAATAGGGAGTGATGACAGAAGCTGTACTTTAACAACTTTTGGAAAGCCAAACATTTCCCCTCCCTAGGTACACTATGGAGTATTTGTAGGGAGCGCTCCACTAAATGCCTTCTTTGGGCTCCTATGCATTTCTGATAACAAGCTTTCAGAAATAGCCAATGATCATATCATAGAATCATCAAGTTGGAAGAGACCACAAGTGCCATCCAGTCCAACCCTCTGAATATCAAAAGGGCTTAATTCATCAGTGATAACTCATATCTTCTCCCCTTCCTTCTTTTCTTTATTTACAAGGCTTCCCTCTCTATTTTTTGTTCAGAAATGGGTTGCCATGAAGAATGGAAATCTATTTATAGAATATAAGCCCATAGCCTCTTATGTACATAGAATCAGCTACACAGTTCTTTAGATTCCAGCCTAGAAAAGGAATGTCTCGCAATACTTCCAGCAGCTTAGATCAATACTTCTAAATAGCCTGGATTTTCTAAATTGCTTAGATCAACAATTTTATCTGATAGAGCAAATATTTCTAGTATTTAAAACTGCATGAAGCATTTATCAAAGGGTAAAATCAAACTAAGGTTGTAATCCTAAGCACACTTATTAGGGAGTTAGCTCCACTGAACACTGTAGAGCTTACTACTGTGTAAACATGAACAGGACTAAAGATTCAGCCTGTGATCTTGTTTAAAGCAAGCAAATAATGGAGCTCTGGTGGTATATTTATGCACAGATGACTGATTCAACCAGGACTAGGGTATTTTGGCTTGTATTGTCCCAGTGCATTCCGCAGCCAATCAGTGGCCATTCTGGTCATGAGGGAGTGGTAGAGCTGTGCCTGCGTTCCAATCAGCCTATAAGCTAGACTTCTGCACAATGGGAGAACAAAAAGCTCCTTGTATAAGGAGGTATTGAATACCTTCTTATGCCACCAGGAGTTATGCTGACATACTACCCAACAAGCTCCTGGCCTCAGAATATATTTTTGAGCATCCTTCTGCTCAACCTGAATAGCATGGATAAGAATTTAGAACTACAGTACAATATGCTGCTTCTCAAAGCAAGTGGTTTCACTACAAATTTGTTGTTGTTATTGTTGCTGTGTGCCTTCAAGTTGTTTCCAACTTACAGCAACCCTAAGGCTAACTTGTCACAGGGTCTTCTTGGCAAGTTTTGTTCAGAGGGGTTTGCCTTTGTCTTCCTCTACGATCAAGAGAGTGTGATTTTCCCAAGGTCACCCAATGGGTTTCCCTGTCTGAGTGGGGATTCGAAACCTGGTCTCCAGAGTTGTACTCCAGCACTCAAACCACTACACCATATTGGCTCCTCATTACAAGTTTAGGAGTTAGTAAATGGAATGTTTTCTCTATAAAGAAAGATATACTGCCTATATTTTTATGATTAGATAGCTTTGCTGCAGTAAACATGAGTGTTTGAAACAGGAGATGGCAAAAAATGATCAACAAA
The DNA here is from genome assembly GCA_030847615.1 of Gambelia wislizenii. Classification (NCBI taxonomy): domain Eukaryota; kingdom Metazoa; phylum Chordata; class Lepidosauria; order Squamata; family Crotaphytidae; genus Gambelia; species Gambelia wislizenii. Next base: position 301,086,516 of record JAUMIR010000004.1, read on the forward strand.
GAAAAATATTATACCAATAGGACAGCTGGAGACATACATTAATTCTGCTTGTATTTTCCTTACCAGCCTCAGCAGCTGATACAAGGTGTTCTGTTGCTCCAAGACTTTCCAGCTTATCCTCTGTCTTGTATGCTTTAATGGCATTATAACTAAAGATTGAAACATCGATATGACGTTAAAAATCCTTTATAAACATATGAAATAAATCTCATATATGAATACATACATATTAGGCATGTGAACTTAAAAAATATAGGACAGAAGCTATAGAGCTAGTCAAGTCTCTTTATTTGCATCAGCCAAATGCAATCAAAACACCATGCAGAATTATAAGAATTAATTGGCTGCAAACCTATTTCAGATGCACCCAAAAGCTTGCTAGCAAATTGAACAGAGACAGACTACTTTTTCAACCCTTAGTACAAAATCTCTGGTGCCAGCTACTTCAGGATTGCGGGGGGAGGGGGTTTAGCATTTTCTCTCTCCCAATTATATTGATTGGCAATGCTACTGTAGCACCACCATAACTGGTGAAATACCAACAACAGCAGTTCAGGGAAGATGTGGTACTGCACAATTTTCATGTCAAGGAAACACACACAACGTGCAAGATTTATTTGCTTTTTTCCTCTCTGCATAACAGATGCTGTGTCATATCACAAACCACTTTTAAAGCATTTCTAAAACTGAAAGGTGGTTAGGTATATGGCACCTCCCCCAGCATGGTGCCAACTGGGGACAAGGAAAGTCATAATCCAGTATTTATAGGGCACTAGGATAGGAGAGGGTGACACATGGTGTGTGGGTGTATGGGAGGGTTACAGTCCCAAGCCTGCATGGTTCTAGGCATGTTGTTATTTGGATCATACATAAATTAACATTATATTTGGGATTTTTATATTTTATTAACATTTGGATAAATCCAATGCCTGCTCAAGTTGAATCAACCTTGTACACCCAATTTCTCTCTTCCCCTAGGCCTATGTCCTACCAGGCTCCAATCCAAGGAAGGAATTGTCTAAATTCAGGCAGAGGGAATCTCAACAGAACTTTCAGAAGGTAGTGCCTCACCATTCATATGGTTAACCTGACCTTTGGAGAGATTTTTTTTACAGTATAAAGTTGCTGCAGGAAGGCAAGGGTGGACGCAAAAGACTGTTTGCATGAGGCGCCTCCTATGCAGTCCTTTTACAACCGTCTATAAAGTTGGTATAGATTAGGTTGTTTTCCACAGGGTAATTATTCATCTCCTAAAAAATATTGAAGTTTAAAATTGGATGAGGAAATAAACAGTTGTCATTAAGCAATTATGTTGCTTTGGGGTTTTTAAGAACAGTATTACATACTAAATTCACTTCAAGGTAGTATTTAGTTGCCAATATGGGACTACTAATTTTGTTGCCAGACCCGCAATAGCATGGAAAATTGACAGAAAGTAATATTCCAGAATATCAAATGTAAATATGTTCTATATATTTTATTGAGCTTTATTTCAATTTCTGCTTATATCTATTTCCAGTAACTTTAAAATCTCTAAGTGTTAGCTGCAATGAGCTTTAGCTCCTGGCTGGTGAACAGTAATCCAAAGCAAGGCCTGATGAGCAACAGACAAGTAAAAGCTGTTGCAAATTAGTAGATTAGCACAGTACAATCTTTAAGCTTGATCCTGGGCCTGGCAGAGGTACTGGCAGATGCCCAGCTTTTCTCACCATTAACTCAAGGGATAAGACACTTATAAAAGAACTGTTCACTACTTTACTTCATTCACTGAGAATTAAATTAAGTCATGCTGGTGTTGTCTGCTCTAAGAAAAAGTCTCTAAAGTGAACTGCAACTTCTGATACAGATGTCTTTTCGAGATTAGCCTTGATTATGCTCTGGAATGAGAATCCTAAGAAGAATGACCTAATGAGACACGTGATCAACTAAGAAGACAATTCTTGGATTCCACTTGCAGAAATATCTCACATCTGATTAGTCTAGAAAAATGTAATTTGCCTGGTTAGCTCCACCCTCTAAAAAGGAGAAAGATAAATCTACAGTTAGCAATAAGTGACAATAATATGAACAATGCGATAACAAATGTATATTTGCTTGTAGCTTCTGAAATACTTTGTTGCATCTTCCTTATCCAAAATGACTGGGACCAGAGCTATTTTGGATTTTGAAATATTTCCATTTTTGGAATATTTGCCTATAGGCTTAATGAGATATCTTGGAGATGGGACCCAAGTCTAAACCCAACATTCACTTACCGGTATGTCTCATATACACCTGATAAACATAGAATCGTAGAGTTGGAAGAGACCACGAGGGCCATCCAGTCCAACCCCCTGCCACACAAAGCATCCCTGACAGATGGCAATCCAGCCTCTGTTTAAAGACCTCCAAGGAAGGAGACCCCACCACGCTCCGAAGGAGTGTGTTCCACTGCCGAACAGCTCTTACTGTCAGAAAGTTCCTCCTAATGTTGAGGTGGAATCTCTGTTCCTGGAGCTTGCATCCATTGCTCCGTGTTCCAGTCTCTGGAGCAGCAGAAAACAAGCCTGCTCCATCCTCAATGTGACACCCCTTCAAATACTTAAACAGGGCTATCATATCACCCCTTAACTGTCTTTTTCCCAGGCTAAACATACGCAGCTCCCTAAGTCTCTCCTCATAAGGCATGATTTCCAGACCTTTCACCATTTTAGTTGCCCTTCTCTGGACATGCTCCAATTTGTCGATATCATTTTTGAATTGTGGTGCCCAGAACTGGACACAGTATTCTAGGTGAGGCCTGATCAAGGCAGAATACAGTGGCATTATTACTTCCCTTGATCTAGACACTATACTTTTACTGATGCAGCCCAAAATCGCATTGGCCTTTTTAGCTGCCACATCACACTGTTGACTCATGTTCAACTTGTGGTCTACTAGGACTCCTAGATCCCTTTCACATGTAGTCTCATTCAGCCAGGTCTCCCTCATTCTGTATCTATGCATTTCATTTTTCCGCCCTAAGTGCAGTACCTTACATTTCTCCGTATTGAATTTCATTTTGTTAGCTTTGGCCCAGCTCTCCAGTCTATTCAGGTCATTCTGAATTTTGATCCTGTCCTCTAGGGTATTAGCTACTCCTCCTAATTTGGTACCATCTGCAAATTTGATAAGGATGCCCTCTATTCCCTCATTCAAGTCATTGATAAAGATGTTGAATAGCACTAGGCCCAGGACAGAACCCTGTGGCACCCAACTGGTCACATCTTTCAAGACGAAGAGGAGTCACTGCTGAGGACCCTTTGGGTTCGGCCGGTCAGCCAATTACAAATCCATTTAACAGTTACATAGTATGAATGTAATTTTATACACAATATTTTTAATAATTTTGTGCATGAAACAAACAAAGTTTGTGTACACTGAACCATCCGAAAACAAAGGTGTCACTACCTCAGCCACCAATGTCAACAATTTTGGATTTTGGAATTTTGGATAAGGGAGACTCAACCTGTACATATGAATAGGACTTGGAAGGACTTAGAAGTGACAAGCTTTGTACTCATCTATGGAACATACAAAAACTGAGATAAAAAAGAAATCTGATAGCCTTGTGGCTGAAGAGCGGGGTATAAATAACTAAATACATACATAAATATATACTGTAGTTCAAATAGAATCCTGGCAAAGGTTTAAACAATATTAAAACTTACAAGTAAAAGTAGAGGCCCCAAGAGGCACCAGCACCCCATACATTTGGCATCACACCTTGGTACAGGCCACGTAATCCTTCTTGTTTCCAGACAGTTGCCAAACAGTGCAAAATTCCATTGTATTTAGGTCTCAGCTTCAAGCCATCACTCACTATTCAAAAGAATTGGAGATTAGTCGGAAGAAAGTACATTCTAAATAAATCAGTAAGCAATGTAAATATACCAAAATACCACACAGCAAGTCAATTTTTCCAGGCAAGAAACATACTTATCCATCCTTATTCTAAAGATGTGATAGTGTGATAAACACTTTTCCAATAAAGAGGTTGGAAGTTAAGCAGGGTCAGCCCTGGTTATTACTTGAATGAGAGACTGCTAAGGAATATCAGGTGCTGTAGGCTATACTGTATTTCAGAGGAAGGAACTGGCAAATCTACCTCTGAGTATGCCTTGCCTTAGAAATGCTTTTTTTTAATTCCTAAATTTATTTTTAATTTTTTAAAAATTCCTAAATTATTTAATTGTATTTTAAGGCGGGGTGGGATTGAGAGTTTGGATGTATATTTTAATTGTTGTAAGCCGCCCTGATTGCATTTTGTAGAGGGGTGGGATATAAATAATAATAATAATAATAATAATTATTATTATTATTATAAAACCCTATGAAATTCATGGGGTCCCATAAGTTGACAGGCAACCTGAAGGCACGCGCACACACATTTAAACCTGTATTGATATACAAAGGGATCTTGTAGAACCTTTGAGACCTAAGAGAAAGAAGTTTGTAGCATGAACTTTTGTAGCATCTGATGAAGCAGACTGAGTCTACAAAAGCTTATGCTATTCACTCAGTCTCAAAGGTGCTACAAGATCCTTTTGTATAATAAAGAGGCTGAGAGGTGAGCCCAAGAAAAATATTAGGGCAAACTGATTGCATCATATGCAGCAGGGAAGTGTTTACACAGCCTGAATGTAAAAACAAAAGAATTGCTGAGAGCTGCTTTATTGTTTATTACACATTTTTGAATGCCCGCATGTATTCTTCTCTCGTTGTTTTTAGGTTAAACAGTCCTTTCTCTTATGTGTGAGAATGGGAGGTGGCCACCAGGAGCACTTGCCAGCATGGTCAAAATGATGATACACAGTTCCATGGATTTTCCTTGGGGTTTTTCTGGGCTGTGAGGCCGTGTTCTGGAATAGTTTCTTTCTGATGTTTCGCTTGCATCTGTGGCATTATTTTACATTTAACAGGGCTAGGCTGATAGTTAATCTCAGTTTTGCAATCCACAAGATAAGTCTGATTTCCTGTGAGAACATAGGTTTCCACATGCTCCCACCTTTAGCCTAGCTAGAAGGGATGTATAGGAAGGAACTTTGCTGTTAGGTGCCTGCCTTGGTTTTCAATGCTTATAGACAGAACGTGCCAGGGCACTGAGCATTCCTTTCTTTAGACTTTGGTGGTGTGTTTTTTTGGGGGGAGGGGAGGCAGGTACACATGCAATATTCCAGCTTAAACAAATTGTGGCAAATAGTTTGGATCTGAAAGGCTGGGACTCGCCTATCTCCAGCTGTGAAGGGAGCCCTGGTGGCGCAGTGGTTAAATGCCAGTCCTGCAAGCCACCACGTCGCAAGTTCGATTCCAGCGGGCTCCAAGGTTCACTCAGCCTTTCATAGGTCGGTAAATTGAGTACCCAGCTTGTGGGGGCAATTAGCTAACACACATTGGAAACTGTTTAATGCAGTGTAGATGTATAAATAGCTATTGCTTAAAAACAATTTGTAAGCCGCTCTGATAGCCTTGTGGCTGAAGAGCGGGGTATAAATAAATAAATAAATAGTCAGCATCCTATCAGCTGAAGGAACTGGGGATGTTTTTCTCTACTGTAACACATCAGATACATCTATTTATCATCATTAAAGGGCATTTTATTTTCCACAAGTGGCACGTCTCAGTATCAAATGAAGCCCTTGAGAAGACTTACATTTACATTTTGGTGCCAAGTCAAAACTTGGCTTTTTATTAAAGCTTTCAGGCCTAATGGATTTTATCTAGGCTGTGCATGTTTTATGGCTGAACTATTTTAAAATGCTTTAACTGGTTTTTAAATTGTCTGATTTTCAATTGATAAATGATTGAACATATATTTTAGTCTTTTAAAATTGTTATTATTTATTGTTTTAAATTGATTTTCTTGTAAGCCACCCTAAGATCTTCAGATATAGAGTTGAATGTAAATATTTAAATAAATAAGACTTGAACTGTGTGCATTTCCAGCTCCAAACACACTATTATAAAATGTGTCAGTAGCTAAGCATGCAGATAGGGTCTGAGAGAAGGGCGGTAACACTGCTGCCTACGTCAGAAATGCAGAGATGCTTCAAAAACATGGGAAAGCAGCAATTCCTCTGTGCAGTCTCTAAGTATAGCAATTCCCTATGCAGTACCATGGGGTAAACAGAGGGTCTCTCTCACAGCTGAAAGGTTATGATTCCCCAATACATCACCATCTTTCTCTTTCCTTCCAGCTTTCTATTGCCACTATCTCATTCAGGCTAAAGAAGTGATTTAGGAGAGAAAAAACAGTCAGACTTGCAAATGTTTGATAGATTATAAAAAACCAGAAGTGTTAATTTTGAAAATAACTAAAATAAGCAAGCCCTGTTCATGACAAACAGATAGAGAGGACCACAGCTCAGTAAAAGACCACATGCTTTGCACATACAAGACCCAATTCTGGTTTCCTGAGTTAAAATAGGTGATTCCAAACAAAGGGGTAAAAAGTTATTGATGTGTGCTTCACTCACACTCAGGTAACTCAGTGGGGTTCCAGAGCTGAACAGGGATTTGAACCCTGGTCTCCAGGAACCTTAATTGAACATTCAAACCACTACACCATGCTGGCTCTCACTGAAAAAAAAGAAAAACACCTCTGCCTAATACTTTTTAATGTTACTGCCTATCAATGTCACAGATGAAACACTCCAGCAGTCTCAGAGCCAGTGTGGTGTAGTGATTTGAGTATTGAACTTGGACTCCAGGAGACCAGGTTTTGAATCCCCACTCAGCCATGGAAACCCAAACTTTGAGCAAGTCACATGCTCTCAGCCTAATATAAAGCCAATGGTAAGCCTCCTCTGAATAAATCTTGTCAAGAAAACCATATGATGTGCAACACTGTCATTCAAAACATGGATCACTGTAAGTCGGAATTAACTTGAGGGCACCTAACAACAACAAAGTGACCAGCAAAGCTGCTGTTTTAACTACAGTTAACTAAATGATTTAACATGCTTTGCCCATCACCCTTTTTGAACTTTGATCACCAGAACACCCACCCTTGTTTTTCTGTGTGTATGCAATTTTTACTGGGAGGAATTCTCATCTTACTTTTTGAAAAAGGAAACATCATTTCACAGTCACTTTGTCATAATGAAGCTTTATAACCAATATAACCAGTAACATCTTAGAAAATGCAGCATCTCTAAGAATGGTTAGTACTGTATTTTATCTTCCAAAATTGCAGAATAAACATCTATTGCATGGATGTTTTCTTTAAAACTGATTGTGTAAATCCACCCAGGTCGATCTTATGAAGGTTAGGGTGATTCTCTATCACAAATAAAGCCAAAGGAGAAACAAAGTTTTCAAAATATCTGTATTCATTTATTAAAATATACTTGAGAACACTGTGTGTCTCTTGCTTACGTTTTGTTTCCAGTGCCTCCTCCCTTCTTTTTTTTAATCCTCCTGGCTCTCTATCCCATTAGAAGTTATACAGTATTTGTCTACCATCCCAGGAGTAAGGCCTAGAGAACTCAATGGGATTTACTTTTGAATGGACTGTACTATTTACATATAAAAGTGTTATTTTCTGATTCCTCCAAAGAAGCACTTAACACTGGGCCCCAACCTGAGAAATAGTTAAGCATAGATTTTTTTTAAAAAAAGGGGGGTTAGCATCATCTTTATAACTGATATATTTCCACATAAACTTTCATGGATTTCAATCCCTTTCTTTAGATGCATTCAGGAAGAGCACTGAAATCCACCAAAGTTCATGCTAAAATAAACTAGATTCCTCCTTCCCATGTTCAAACATGGTTATCTTTAGAGAACTAAGCTTATGTATTTTCTGCACTTTCAGTTATGTACGTTCATGTTTCTAATAAATATAGGGTGCATCTCTCTCTCTCTGGCTTTTCTTTGCAAACGAAGATTCAGGAAGGACTCATCCCGCACTTTCTGCAAGCGCGCTAATGATTAAAAAGGCCAATCCGAGATAAACAAGTCCGGTTGCAGAAAGCACAGCAGGAGGTCTCCTTGGGTGATGTTTCCAGGTTGTGATTCTTTCTGCGTTATTGTTTCTCTTCAAGACTTGTTCGGCGTGAGTTCTCAAATAAGGCTGCAGCATTGTGGATAGTGCATCTCCATGCCTCCCGATGTGAGGACAGGGTGGACCATTGTCAGTGATCAATTTGGCCAAGCCGAGATGTTGTTTCAGGGAGTCCTTGTATCGCTTTTTTGGAGCGCCCCTCTTACACTGACCCATGGCGAATTCACCGTAGAGTACTATTTTTGGGAGGCGATGGTCCCCCATCCTAGAAACGTGCCCTGCCCAGCGCAGCTGTGTTCTCAATATCATGGCCTCAATGCTGGCGCATCTACATTACACAAATAATCCAGTTTGAAACTGGATTATTTACCATGGCTCCGTCTTATTGAATCATGGGATTTGTAGTTTTACAAGGTATTTAGCCTTCTCTGCCAAAGCACACTGGTGCCTCACCAAACTTACAAATCCCAGGATTCCATAGGAAGATGTCATGGCAAATAATCCAGTTTCAAACTGGATTATTTGTGTAGTGTGGATTTGGCCACAGCTTCTTACCATAAAATAATTGTTGCATCATGTCATTGTGAGGCCCAGGAAGGCAATGGCAAACCTTGTCTGAGGTTTCCAAAACTTAAGGTCACAGTAGGTCAGGGTCGACTTGAAGGAACACAACAACAAAAACACTTAACATTTGAAGAGCCAGGCGTATCAAGATCATGCCGAACAAAAGAAACCCCAACATATACCTGACCGCACAGCTGGTTGTCTCAATTAACATTTACAGCTCAGTCCTATATGCAATTAGACACATCTAAAAGAAACTAAAATGGGTTCTAGTTTTCCAGTTCCTTATGGGACAGAGAGGGGCCCACGATGCTTGCTTGCTTGATATTGGCACACTACGCTGTTATAACGCTATCATTCCACTTTTACTGCTCTGGCTGCCTCCTGTGAGATCCTGGGATTTGCAGTTTAGGGAAAGCATTTAGCCTTCTCAGCCAGAGAGCTCTTAGGCCTCACTCAACTACAAACCCCAGAATTCCACAGGAGGCAGCCGCAGCAGTTAAAGTGGAATAATAGTGCTATAACCGTGTAGCGTGATAATACTCTGTCAGGTGGGAAAGGTGTGCCATTCTGTGTGTTCCTGGACTTCAACTTCCGCGATCCCTCTTCATTGGTTATGCTAGGCAGGGATTATGGGAGTTGAAGTCCAACAACATCGGGGGTGGGGGGAGCCACAGGAATGTTTAAGGATTAGGAATGCTTTGGGATTAGGAATGCTGATGGGCCATTATGTGCTGGAAATCCCCTTCTCCCTGGGTGGGCAATCAACCAACCATTAGCCAAACAGACACTAATCATCCTTGCATTTCTACACCCAGAAACTAACCATTCAGTTACACAAATTTACATATACTCCCCAACAAGGGGTCACAGCATATATAACTCCACATACACTCCTACCCAACCATTCTCTGAGGATGCCAGCCACAGATGCAGGTGAAACGTCAGAAATAAACTCTTCCAGAACATGGCCTCACACCCCAGAAAAAAACCAAGGAAAATCTATGGATGCTGGCTGTGAAAGCCTTCGACTTCAAATTTACTTTCCTCTTTTCTTCCTAATACAAGAATAAAACTAGCTATCCTAACACTAATACATTTTTCCTCTTAATCTAAACACATTACAATCACTCTTTTTTTCCTTTTTCAATGAACATTATATATACACCTTCATACTAAAATTTGAAGTTACACATTACAATTATACATATTATGAAAAATTGTTAAAAATAATAATACCAAATAATACAAAAATAGTAATAAAATATTCGTTTATTTAAAGATATCCTTTAAGTCATTAAGGGAGCCTTGTGAGGCAAGTGGGGGGGCGCGAGGCAGACAGGTGGGGGGAGAAGGAGGGCACGAGTCGCGACCGTTGGTCAGGCCGATGACGTCACGGCTTTGGAAGGACAGGAGAACGTGAGGGGAAGAGAAGGAGAGCCTCACCTGCGAACCGGATCTTCACCAGGTCGAGCGGGTGCAGCACCAGCGTGGAGAGGACGCCGCCACTCAGCCCGGCCACCAGGTTCTCATAGTGCACGTGCCTGAAGAGGGAGCGCGCTGACGGGTCCGAAGGAGGGCTGACAGGAGCGGACGCCGAGCCCGCTAAGGAGCACGCCGGCCTTTGGGAGCCCGGAACGGCAGCGGCAGGGTTCATGGGAGAGAATCAAGGGGGGGTCTGGTTTATCAGAGACACCCCCTCACACAAACACTCACACCGCGCCCGCGCGCATCCCTCGAGCCGGTCACGTGGCAGCCTAGCTTACCCTCCCCCTTTCACTTCCAAGCCATGGCCCTGCTCCTATAGGTAGGAATGGCCAGTCACTCATCCGTGGCTCTTCCAATCATATTTCAGCATTGTCTGCCGTGCCCCTTTGAGGGCGGGTTTAGTGTTCTAATAGGTCACGGAATAGCACAGCGGACGGCTTCTTGTCCTCCAGTTCCTGTCGTAAGCTTTACCTGTCTGACGCGGTTCCCTTTGACCCGGAAGTGATCTCGGCGTTTGCTGAGGGGTGGGGTGTTTTTTCTTGGTTTCTTCCATGTGGTCCAGTTGAGGGAGCAGCTGGTAGGAGTGAGGGGGATTCTCCTCACAGAGGATGAAGGTGAAAGTGCTGAGCCGGAACCCGGATGATTATGTGCGGGAGACCAAACAGGACCTGCAGCGGGGTGAGCGCGGGAAAGGAGTGCGTGGTTGTGGAGGGAGTGGGACGATTCGCTCAGCCGGCGACGAGCGGAGGAGAGTTCAGACCAGCGACTGCAAAAAATATTATTATTATTATTTTGTTACAGTTCCGAGAATTTCATGGGCAGTGGTCCTGCTGGCTGGGATATACCGAGAGGTATAGTCCAAAAAAGCCATTTCCAGGCTTTGGTTTCAGAACATTTGCGTTTTGTTTTCCTGTCTTCCAAAAAGTGTGGGCGGTTCTTTAGTTATTATATCATAGAATCATAGACTTACAGAGTTAGAAGAGACCACAAGGGCCATCTAGTCCAACCCCCTGCCCTGCAGGAATACACAATCAAAGCGTTCCCAGCAGAAGGCCATCCAGGCTCTGGTTTAAAACCTCCAAAGAAGGAGACTCCACCACACTATGAGGCAGTGCATTCCACTGTTGAACAGCTCTTACTGTCAGGAAGTACTTCCTAATGTTTAGGTGGAATATCTTTTCCTGTAGTTTGAACCCATTGCTCCATGTCCTAGTCTCTGGAGCAGCAGAAAACAAGTTTGCTCCACCCTCAGTATGACATCCCTTCAAATATTTAAACATGGTTATCATCTCCCCTCTTCACCATATGTCTTCCTTCTTCTCTTTCTTACACATAAACACATCAAGTCTAGTCACTTTCCCCTTATGTTGGCCAGAAACCGCTATTGGAATAGTGGAGTGGTTCTTAACCTTTTCTTTACCAGGGACCCCTTTTAAATATTTTTTGTGGCTGTGGACCCCAAGACTTAACTAACAATAATGGGTGATGATGATGATGATGATACAGTTGCACCATCCATTAAACCTGAAGGAGATGGGAAGACTTTTCTTCTGCTTCTTCCTGCAAGTTGTGGTTGGAGTGGATTGAACGGCAATGTGCAGACCAAGCCAGCCAGCTAACCTTTGCCTTGGCTTCTGTCATATGGCCACTCCACTGCCGGCAGGAGGTGGGCCAAGCAGCCTTCAAGCCTTTGCAGACCTCCTGTGAGAACATCCCAGACCCCTGGGGGTCCCCAGACCCCAGGTTAAAAACCACTGGAATAGTGAGTAGTGTGCTTAGTTGTAGGACTAGGCTGAAAATTGCATTGATCTGTTTCTCTTCAAGTATTTGTTTTTAGTATACTAATCTGATTCCAATACTATAAGTTTGGAAGATAGTACATACAAGTTTGGAAGTTGACTAACATATAAAACTTTATGAATCATGAATCATATGAGTTCCACTATTATTTGCTTTGTGCATGTTGTTGTCACTACTTGTACTTTTGGTCAGTCACTTTTGGTTGTAAGGATTGTAGCTGGCATTTTCAAGGTGTCTTGTAGGACAGCTTCACTCTTGTAAATTCTTGTAGTGCAGGTGACAGTTCCCATAGCCCTCTCCCTATTCAAGGAGTGCTTAAAAATGTATGCATGCAGTTGTATTGATCTCTGTGTGTACACACATATCAAAATACAGCATTACATTAAGTTGAACTGAAAGTCTATAGATTGATGACTTAACAAAAGGCAATGTAGTGCTTTGCTTGCATGTTAGTCTTGGTTGTGCTGAAGAGACATTAGGATGTATGGGAAAGGTAAAGTTAAATCAAATCATGGTTTCATATGGATGTAGTGACAAAGAGAAGCATCTGTTTTTAGAACAAAATCATTGGAGGCTTTTTATGACAACTAAGAAGTTTCTTGTTGCTTGGGATGATGATGATTTCACTTATGCTTTGAATGAAACAAAACTTTGAGTGATAACATCTAAAGCCCTTAAAATTTGTTTTGTGGCAAGTTGCATGCAAAATTTTCTGAAAAAGAATAAACATTACTGATCAGTCCCAAACTTCCATAAGAATGTTAGGAAGTCAGCCTAAGCCCTGTATGGCTTAGATCCAAGCTACCTGACAAACTTTATCTCCCATATAAGACTGGATACTAAGATCCACAAGAGATGTCCTTCTCTCACTCCCACCACCCTCATGGCTATGGTTGGCAGGAACATGAGACATGGCCTTCTCAGTGGCTGCCCCTAGACATTGGCACTCCCTTGTTTGGTGGACTAGAATGGTCCTCTCCTTGCTGTCCTTCCATTGGCAGGTGAAGACTTTTATTACTCAGATAAACTTTTGGAACTGAAGGCTTTTAACAAAAGGTCTGTAAGTTCTGTATTTGTTTTAAATTGTATAATTAACTTTTAAAAATCTTTTTTTAGAGTATATGCTTTTAATATAGTGAATAGTTTAATTCAGTTTTAGTTGATGTTTTGTATGTTTTTAATTGTTATCTTTTTAACATGTAAGCCACCTTGAGTCCTAGTCATGGGGCAAAACACAGGTTGTAAATAAAGATGATGATGATGATGATGATGATGATAATGATTTTATATATATATATATAACACACACACAAAACCAGTTCATAAATATGCATTGTAGAACCAAAATACAGAAATTTAATTGTTTGTTTTTATCTATGTGAAATAACAGACAGATTGGGTGTAAAACCTTCCTGTGGTCTTGTTCTTTGTTCTAATAGATACCATACCAAGTTGGTGAGTCTGTGATCATGCATAGATTTGTTCAGCATAACAGAAGTATAGTCCAAGAGTTTAAATTATAGAATAGCTTAGCTCTCTCATCCATTCTGCTTGAACAGGATGCTGTTCCAAGTTATTGATGACTCATTTGAAAAATGCATAAGCAAGAAAAGAAAAGAAAAGCTGTATGATAATATGCAGTTGAAGGCTTTCACGGCCGGCATCCATAGATTTTCCTTGGTTTTTGCCTGGCTGTGAGGCCGTGTTCTGGAAGAGTTTATTTCTGACGTTTCGCCTGCATTCTCTGAAGATGCCAGCCACAGATGCAGGTAAAATCTCAAAAATAAACTCTTCCAGAACATGGCCTCACAGCCCGGAAAAAACCCAAGGAAAATCTATGTATGACAATAATTTTTCCTGTTGTATATATCATGTTTATTTGTTTTACTATAGTACCCCGGAATTATGATCCTGCATTACATCCATTTGAAGTTCCACGGGAATATACACGGGCTCTAAACGCAACAAAATTGGAGCGTGTATTTGCAAAGCCTTTTGTTGCATCATTAGATGGTCATAGGGATGGCATCAACTGCATGGCTAAGCATCCAGAGAGCTTGTCTACCATTTTGTCTGGAGCATGCGATGGAGAGGTAAGTATAAGGGTAGTTGTTTAAAAATTGTAGAATTTTTTTTCCATTTCCCCCCCCAAAAATTGTAGTTGTGGAAAAAATTCAGGCCATGTATATACTGTAGTTGATGGTGCCTTATGTTATGCAAGCAAAAGTGTATTGCATTTCAGTCAGGTTTGCACCTAGGAAAGTTAACAAGACAGCACTCTTAGGTTCCTCTGCTAACCCAGCTATACCAGTCAAGCCATAGGCAACAGTGGTGGTTCTGATGCAGTGGGAGAGGCTGTGAGTGCCACATTTTTGAGGAAAAGATGACTAAGTCAGCAGAAGCAACCATGGGAGGAAGCAGCTGCCATTTCTGAATGGCCTTATTTCTGGGACGGTCCTCAGAAGTAAAGGTTTTCCTGTTACGTGCAGTTTAGAAAATTTTCTGTGTCACATGACAGGCAATTTCTCAAGCCATTCCTCCCTGCCCCCAAAGGCCAGGCCACAAAGAACTAGCAGCTTTCTGCCCCTGTGGCTACTGCTACTGCTTCCTATCACACAAGTGAGGAGAATGCAGTATGCTAGCATAATGGACTGTTGTGCTAGCAGAGTGAACCACTTGGAGCCCTAGTTTTAGTACTTAGATTTAGTGGCCTGGAGCAAGAAGATATAGTTGTGTTAATATGGAATGTCAATATGCAAAGAGGTCTTGTAGTACCTTTGAGACAGAGAAAGTGGTTTTTACAAAGAATGAGTTTGAAAAATTGTTAATGAAAGGTGAGAAACATCTAATTGCCGATCTGTACAATATACTGTTGAGGAACAATATGGAGATGAATTAGTAAAGGACTGCATGGTGAATTGGGCTAGAGGTTGTGGACATAACATTGATTTAGATTGTTGGGAAAAACAACGGAAGAGTAATACAGTAATTCATATACAAGGTGTCATGCCCTTAAGGAAAACTTGTAAAGTTATGTACAGGTGGTATTTTACACAATAGAATTTAAAACAATACAAATAAACAGTGCTGGACATTCCACAAAGAAATTGGGACCATATTTCATATGTTCTGGAATTGTGATAAGGTGAAAAGGTTTTGGCTAAAGGTCAAAAGTAGAATGCAACTTATTCTGAACGAAGGGCTTTGTTTGCAGCCAGAATTCTTTCTATTAGGCCTTTCACAATTTGAAGGAAAAACAGATAATGAAATAGGTAGGTTATATTGGCAGCTGACAGCAGCAGCAAGAATCCTTATTGCCAAATATTGAAAAAATGAGAATATCCCGTTGGAAGAGGAGTGGCTTGAAAAAGTAATTGAAAGAGCAGATCTAAATAAACTGTCTCCTCTATTAGAGGACAAGGCAAAGAGTAATTTTGTGAAGCAATTGGAGAAACTACAAAAGTGTTTTAAAAAAACAAGTTTGATATACATATAATGTTTGGTTCTCTGAGTAAATTTACACTGCATCCATGGGCCATTAACATTTTTTTAGAAGATGATGAAATCGCATAAGGAGGTTTATTTCTTAGTAAGATTTCTGTCTAAAATACTTCTCTTTACGAAGCTACCGGAAAGGTTTATTATACAAATATAAGAACTTAAAGCCTGTTCCTCATTGTAGAAGCAGTGTTCTGTTATTGTTGTTGTCTATTATGTAAGATATTATAAGTCAAGATTCATTATGTTGTCTGTTAATGTTAGTCCCAATGTGTAGGGAGGGGAGGGGGAATAAGTTGTTTGTATTTGTGATTGTCTGATATATTTGTTATTTATGGTACATTGATTATAATAAAATATATATTAAAAGGAGACAAAGAAAGTAATAATAAATAAAGTTAAAGTTTATTTATACCCCGCCCCTCTGTTAAACAATTGGTAGTTGTAGCATAAGCTTTCATAGACTTTGGTCTGCTTCCTCGGATGCATGGAGTGAAGTGCGTAGGAACAGAATAAAAATGCAAAACTTGTGGGTATGGTGGTGTGACAAGTTCAGTTTTGATGATGGATATTGAGGGACAAAGGCAGGAGCCTTGGTGGCTCAGTGGTTAAATGCCAGTACTGCAAGTCACCACGTTGCAAGTTCGATTCCAGAGGGCTCCAAGGTTCACTCAGCCTTCCATCCTTTCATAGGTCAGTAAAATGAGTACCCAGCTTGTGGGGGCAATTAGCTAACACACATTGGAAGTTGCTTCTTGCAGTGTAGATGTGTAAATTGCTATTGCTTAAAACAATTTGTAAGCTGCTCTGATAGCCTCGTGGCTGAAGAGCGGGGTATAAATAACTATTTTTTTTAAAAAAAAGATGTTGCCTAAAGCCAAGGTGAGTAGATAAAGCATACAAATGGTGCTGCTGGTGGGAGTTATTTGAGTGTAGTGTGATGCTGGCTGGGAACCAGAAAGGAGATGCAGTAAACTGACCAAAAGAGCCCTTATGAGGCTGGGACGTTAGCTAGGGTTATATGTGTAGTGTGCCAGGAAACCATTGTGTCTGTTCAGCCCACTGTTGATGGAGTGGAGTATGTGAATATGTTCCAATTCTGTTGTTTGTCTTTTCAGTCTTCCTTTGTAGTTTTTTTTTTTTTAAATCAGGGACTACTATACTGAGATTGGAGATGGAACACCCAGGAAGACTGAAGTGTTCTGCAATTTTTTTTCTTTCTCTTTCTTTCTTTCTTTCTTTTTTTGGTATTTCCATTCCTAATGTCTGATTTATGTTCATTTATCCTCTGGCATAGAGAGTGGCCTGTTTGCCCAATGCAGAGTGCTGAAGGGCATTGTTGAGATAGGATGGCATATATCACATTAGAGGATGGGCAAGTGAAAGTACCTCTAATATTCTGGGTGATGTGATTAGATACTGTGCCGACATCTGTGTTTGTGGTTAAGTTTTTGTACCTGTCTCCCCATCCATGTTGTGTGTCTTTCCATAGGTAAGTAATTGCTTGAGACTGGGAGGCTGTCTGTGGGCAAGTAAAGGCCTGCCACCAAGAGCCCTTGATCGGGCAGTATTATTGTCCAGAATAGGTTGTAGCTCATTGATGATACATCTGAGTGGTCACAATTGGGAGCTGTATGTGACCACTAGTGGGATTCTCCCATTTCCTGTTTTCAGTCTGTTCTGTAACAGATTAGTCCTGGGTACAAGTTTTGCCATGTTATTTGTTTGTTTACTTTATATAGTGGATAATGTAGCTTTAGGAGTGCTTGTTGTAATTCCATGAGTTTGGTGTCACTGTCTTGTAGATCTGAGCAGATGTGATTGTATCGGTGGGCTTGGCGGTGAACTATGGATTTGGTGGTGTGTTTAGGCTAGAAACTGGAGGCATTAAGTACATGTAGCAGTCAATGGGTTTGCAAGGTCTTTTTAAATGGGGACAGGCCATCTTGGATTAAGGCTACCAAACTTGTTGCTCATAGATGCATTCCTCTTTCCTGAGACAATATTTTGGGGAGAAGTAAGAAAGAAAGAAAAGAGAGAAAACCCATGACTTTAGGAAGTCATGATCCAGTCACAGAATGAGAGATTGGGTAACTGTAAATGGATTGATTTTCCTTCTGAGTTTCTCTGTGACCATAGAAGATATCTATAGATGTGATGCTTACTTATTTGGAAGTAAGTGTCATTAAATTCCAATGAAATGTGTCTTCCAAACAAACAAGCACAGAATTGTACCGTAAGAATAGTGTGCAGGTGATTAGTTGTTAGTTGGACCTGTTTTCATCTTGGTTGATGAGCATTTGGTCTCAAAGCTTCTCATTTGAAAAGTCAACCAGTTTCACCCCGAGGTGTGTGAATTGCAGCAGTTCAAAATTCCAGTTATAAAATCAGTTTTGAAAAATGAAATAGCCAAATGAAACTTTGCCAGCTTAACCCTAAGCAGCTAATAAATTTCATCTTTAGATATCTGTTTGCTCTTCATCCAGCTTCCAGAAGAAGTAGCAGCTTACTGTGTTTTGCTACATGAAGCTGTGGAAACCATACACCTTTAAACACTCATGTTGCAATTATGTTATTTATATCTATATTTCAAATAGATTTTAGCTGTTTGTTACAAAAGTATACTGAATTGGTACTAGATATAACCATTTATTTGTTTCAACAGGTTAGAATCTGGAACTTGATGAGGCGCATCTGCATCCGTACATTACAAGCACATGAGGGTTTTGTGAGAGGAATGTGTACCCGGTTTTGTGGTACCTCTTTCTTCACTGTAAGTCCTGCTGTATACTTTGAGACCCCCAACAGGTGCAGAAGTAATACATTCTTTGTTTGAAGAAGGATATGGCTCACTGAATACTGTGGATCAGTATGTTTTATTAAAAAATCCTCTGTCAGGAAATGAGTGTGCATCCTGTCATCCATTATAGTTAATTAATGTACTTATAGCAAACTGCTCAATAGCTTAAGTGGCTTGTTGCCCTGCAATAAACAGCATAGATAAATAAATCTCTTTGGTAAGAACATATCACTAATGACTTTTGTGAGACTAATAAAAAATAATCTAATATTTTATTTAATAAAGGTGTAGCTTAATCAAATGTGTGTTTATTTGGAAGTTAGTCCTTTTGAGAATTTGTATGATTCCTAGTGAGAGTGCACAGTATTTCAGAGAGAGAATCTGTCTGGTTATCAATTTGTGACACTGATATAGCTAATTAGTCTGTTTCATTTGGATTGCCATCTGTCAGGGATGCTTTGATCAAGATTTCCTGCGTGGCACGGGGTTGGACTGGATGGCCCTCGTGGTCTCTTCCAACTCTACAGTTCTATGATTCTATGATTCTATGATTTATCATTGTTCACTTTATTATCTATTACTCACTTCCATAGTTGCTTCCATAGTTCTGCTCAATAAAAATTGTAAAAGAATTAGCTGGACACAAAGTAGAACAATAGATAGCTCTAACTGTATGAAAAATTGGCATTGCAGTTATTTGAAGAGTCCTTGGAACCTGTAGTCTAAATTCAGTTGCTAGTCTCAACTTGAGTAGACCCATTGAATCAATTGCTGAATGGTAAATCAGTACTTATTTGAATCCCACTGATATACTGAGTCTACTCAGATTGGGGCTGGTAATTAGGATTTAAGTCTGTATATCAGTGTCTTCTTGAGGGGATCTGTCTAACACTGGAGTCTTTGCACATGCTTGCACATTCTACATCAAGGTGCTTATAGCGGAGTAGTTAATTTTTTAACCAGGAAAATTAACTTTTCACCTGTTCCCTCCAAAACCATTAGGTTGGTGATGATAAAACAGTGAAGCAGTGGAAAATGGAAGGACCAGCTTATGGGGAAGCGGAGGAACCAATAAACACAATTCTTGGAAAGGTATTTTATGTGTTGCTTTCTTTTCTTTATTCTAGAGTTCATTTTAAAGTTGATAATACTTGTATTGTTTTACTTGGATATGACATGGAACACAATTGACCTTGGATCTAGAATGTAGTTGGTGAAGTAGAGGGTAATTGTTGTCACTGTTACTGTTTGCTATTGTAATAGAATAGCTGACAGAACTAAAGAAATATAAAGGGAGTAACTGCTGATTCCAGATCTGTAAAACAAGATTTTGAATAATCTGCAAAAATGTTTATAATGTCAGGAGTCATTGTTATCTCTTGTATTTTTTAAAAAAATCATTGACTGGTATGCATTACTTTCAGGCTATAAAATTGTAAAGAAAAATCAGATCCTATCTGTTTAAATATGAAAAACAGATCAACAGACAGTGATGCAAATAACAGGACTGCTGAAGATAAATACAGAAGTGAGATATTTGGGAGTAAAGCTTTCTAGTGGCACTAGAAACTGTTAGGCTAAATTTTCTACAGTTATTGGTTAATATAAAATTTTTTTTGAACAGTAGTCTAAATTAAATTTATTGATTAAAAACTTTAGGGCTAAATCCAGTGTTATCTTACTTAGAATAGACCAACTGAAATCAATGGGATATTAAAACTACTAAATCCTGTGTGTCTACTCTAGGTGGACTAATATTGGATTCAGCTCCTAGTTACTAAAATGACCATGTCCTTTAGGTTTTTGTTTCTGTTTATCACTTTTCTTCTGGTCAACTATAGAGAGATCAAGGTAGAGGAAAGGAGCCATGTTATTTCTGTGGGACAAGTAAACTAGAAGTAAAAAACTATTATAAACATCAAAAATACAAGGAGGATCAGAATTTTCATTTCTGCACTTATGGTATGAACTGGCTCAGCTCTTAAGGTTGAAGCTGTAATGTATAGAAGAGACGTGAGGCAAGGAATATGTTAGAGCATGTAATGATTACTGTGCATTTGGACACTCTACCTCGGGTAAAAAAGAAGTACAAAAATACAATCCTCCATGTAACACCACCTGATGATACTGGGGTGCATCTCTATTACTGGTCAGCAGCCAGTGGGGAGGAAGGAATCTTGGGCATCATGTGGCTGCAGTTTTGTGGTTGGGGGAAAACAAAAACTCTCACCAGTGTACTTCTCCCCACCCTACTTTCTCCACACCATGCATAATTTTATGCACCTCTATCATGTCTCCCTTTTGTCACCTCTTTTCTAAGGTAGAAGACTTAAATGTTGTAAATGTTCCTCATTGGGGAGTTGATCCAGTCCATTGATTATTTTTGTTGCCCTTTTCTTCACTTATAGCTGTGTTATCTTTTTAGCTGCAGTGACCAGAATTGTATACAAATACTATGTGAATTACAGATTTATATAAGACTAGTGTTATGTTGGCCATTTTATTTTCAGTGCCTTTTAAATTCCTTTTTTAATAATCACCAATATGGAATTTGGCTGTTTTTACAGCAGCTGTACACTGGGTGATAGTTTCATCAAGCTACCTGGCACAAACACAAAATCCCTTTCTTGGCCATTTGCTGCAAGCTCATATTACTTCAGTGTATGTGTGAAATCAACTTTTTGTAGTCAAATATGTATCACACTTTGTTACATTGAATCAATCATATTTACTTCAGTTTCCTGTCCATTTAAACCTTTGATTATGAGTGTTTTGTTACTGTTATTTAATTATGTAGCTGGTGTCTCAAATGTGAATCAAATAGGTTTGACTGTTAATCTTTTGATGGTTCCAAGGATTGCTTTGGCAAAATAAGAGTATTGTATTTCATTATTAAAATGTCACTTATAGTTTTCCTGGAAATTAACTTAGAAGAATTGCTACCATTTAGCTTTTAAAAGTATGTTCCTTCAACTGTATTAAACTCTATAGTCTTCTTATGCAGCTGCATCTTTGTGATTTAGTTATTTGCTGTGGCTTTGTGAACAAAATAATAAATGTATTTATATGGAAGGCTCTGGTATTGCTTCTGCCCACAGATATAATAGTATTGAGATGCATTGTGCAGGATGATAGCCGTTTTAAATAAAACAAAAACCTAACAGCTTCAATCCAATGGTGGATCCTTTCTGCTCCCACTTGAATTGGTGAATGTTCCTTCCCCATGTTCCTCCTGCTCCCAAATGCTAAAACCTGCTCCACTAGGAAGGCCTTGGCAGAGCTTTAAAGTTTAATGAAAGTTTAGAGGGAGGTAAAGGGAAAGAAAGTCCCTTTTTGGACTGTATTTGGAAACTTTATACTGTAAATTCTTGAAGGAGCTTATGTTTTATATACAATCAAAACAGACAGGATGTCAAGGATCACTTCAGTGGTGTGACCTCCTCATCTAGGATGCTGCTCACATCTCTTACAGTTTGTAGATCCTGGCAGGTGGACACTAGAACTACTTGGGGGAAGTAAGGATGTTTTAAACTTTCCCTTGCCACTTTGCTTTCTCATCCAGACTGCTGCTGGTGTCTCTAATAGCTCCTGACTTCGTGGTAACAGAGAGAAGCCTCTCAGTATAAAACAAATTGTTATGTTTTTCATTTGCATTTTAAAGACAGTGTACACTGGAATTGACCACCATTGGAAGGATCCTGTTTTTGCTACATGTGGCCATCAAGTTGATATCTGGGATGAACAGAGAACCAGTCCTTTATGTTCTTTGACCTGGGGAGTTGATAGCATCAGCAGTGTTAAATTCAATCCAATTGAGGTAAGACTTATGTATATATATATTCCACTAGAACTGTTGTGACTAAATACTTTGGTATCAGCAACATGATGGTCATATGAAATACAGGCACAGTTGTAGTTTTTGGCAAAAGATGAACATGAGTAGATAAGATTAAGGTGAAGGAAGATGGAAAGAGTTGAATGACTGAGAAAGCCCAGATAAGGATAGGCTATGAAGGACCAGGAAGCATCACAACTGAGCTTTGTGAAAAGACTTTGAAAAGTTAAAGAGGGCATGATGGATGGCCATATGAGAAGGGGAAGGGGTTCACAGAAAAGGGAGCAGAACAATGGAAGTTGGAACTTGGAGAAAACAAATACAGGAACCTACTGACAGATTAATTTAAAGGAAATGCATATTCTGAGATGGAAAGCTTTTAAAACATTACGGTACAGTTGTCCCTTCATATTTGCTGGGGTTTGGTTCCAGGCCCCCTTGTGGATATCAAAATCGGTGAATACTCAAGTCCCATTATATGCAAAGGCATAGCAAAATTGGTGTCCCTTATATAAGATGGCAAAATCAAGGTTTGCTTTTTAGATTATTATTTTTTAAGAATATTTTCAAGTTGTGAATACTTATATCCATGGATACAGAGGGGCAACTGTATATATTAAACATTACAATTTTCGATATGATTTTTGTATGTATGTATCAGCCAATGTGGTGCAGTGGTTTGAGCGTTGGGCTGTGATTCTGGAAACCAGGGTTTGAATCCCCGCTCAGTCATGGAAACCCACTGGGTGATCTTGGGCAAGTCACAATCTCTCAACCTCAGAGGAAGGGAAAGGCAGTGCTCCCAAACGAATCTTGCCAAGAAAATCACATGATAGGATTGCCAGAAACGACTCTGGCACAGCAGGTAGGTGGGGGAGGGAGGAGACAAGCTGCCTGTCCCCTCCCTTCTCTGGGGTGGGGTAGGATGGGATGGGGGATTCCAGTGGGGCAGGCGGGCGGGTGGAGGGTTCCAGTGCTGCGGAGCTGGTGGGCAGGGGAGGGAGGGAGGAGGTGAGTTCACCTTCCCTGGGAAGGTTCTGGTGGCGGTGTTCGCTATTATTCGCAGATTTCACCATCCGCGATGGGGCCTGGAACCAATCCCCTGTGTATATGGGAGTCCTACTGTATACTTTATTTCACTTAGCACCTGGAATTTTGCTTAAGGAATCAATGCTTTCTGCCTTCAGATGTTTACAAAATATTTCACTATATTTATACAACTGTCTTTTTTCAGATGTATCTTTTGGGAAGCTGTGCTTCAGACAGGAATATTGTGCTGTATGATATGAGGCAATCAACTGCATTAAAAAAGGTAATGTATATTCTGTAAAAGCTTGTGATTGAAAATGTGTGTGTAGTTGAGGGTATAAGCACACATACACAGACAAATGCTTTTTAACTGTGAGAGGAATACTGTTCATTGACTTCTGCTTTTAAGGAGCTTCTTCATTTTCATAGTAATCTAAACTTTCAGCAAGGTATGTATGACATAGAAACTGTCAATACTAAAGGTCGCTCATTAAAAAGTTATGGAGAACAATGGGGAAAAGTTTTGAGTTATTTTAAAGAAAACTGGAAAGATATGGACATTTTATGTTAAAAAATCTTCTAAGTGGATTAATAATTGAAGCTTTATTATTTAATGGTAAAGAGAAATAGAACCCTGTTACATTTGAGAGGTTTAGAATAAAAATGCAGCAAGAAAATTAATAGATTGGATAAAAATTTAAAAGAGAGGAAGAAAGAGAGGTATATATATATACCTGAGGAAATTAGGGTTTTTTTAGTTGCAAATGGATATTATTGGAAAAGAATATGTGTTTTGTGTAAACAAAGACATGTGTTAAAAAAAAAGGTTGTAAACAAATAGTCTTATTTATTTTCAGATGTATTTCTTCCTTAGATCCTGGGCTTGCAGGCAGACAAAAAAATAAAAATTAAAAATCTAAAGCTTTTTAGGCTTTAATTTTTTTCTTTTTTCTTGTTATCTGTGGATTGAAACAGCCAGATCGTACTTTGCAATTAAAATTTTGTTTCACTAGTTCAGTTAGTGATATGACTGGTGCAGTTGCCAAACAGTAGTACAAGATCATTGTGTGCAAATAGTTGTCATGTACAATGAGAAATTAGAAGGCTCTTCAAGGTTCAGTAAAGGTGAAAAGTATTCACTGACTGAGGGTGACAGGCTTTCCTCCTTGGCTTACAATATCTCCCAGCTGTCACTTGTATTGCTGAAGTTCTCTTTCAGCTTGGATCACATAGCATATGGACTGCATAATACTTTTCAACTAATCAGCCTTCTGTCAAGTAGGGGTCTTGAAAGAGTAAGTTGTCAGTTTTATCCCTTCAGCAGTAGGATCAGGGCAGCCTCTTTCCATTGCCATCTGGCTTTTTTCAAGTCTTGTTACAGAATTCCTGAGCAGCAAAACAAATTTCTGCCAGTATGTTCCAGGCCCTGTATTTAACAATACCCATCCTGTATACAAGCCTATCCTAAGTTACAGAAGAGTCTTAATTATTTTGAGCATATAATAGTAAAGATACAAAAGGGTGAGAGTCATTGTTGAATTATTAAGATGAATTTAGCAGCATTGAGTAGGAAGTGTTGCTTTTTATTAAAGAGTTGTGTTGTATATCTTTTATATCACAGGGTAAGTACTAACCTCTCAGTCAAAACAAGGTACAAAATGATGGTTTCAAGGAGTAGTGCCGTCTGCCTACTAAACCCCAGGAGCATGTCTGACCCCCATACACAAACACAAGGTTACATTTGATGGATTCTGACAGTATAATTTTGATCTAAGAATGCTGTTATAGAATTGGGAGTTAGAGATTCTTGCATATTTGGAATCACCCTGAGATCTTCCTTCTGCAGATCTCAGTCCCACATGCCATAGGAACTATATTCTTTGAGTAGATGATTTCTGTGCAGCATTTATCTTTTGGCAAATATACTTGAAGGTATCTTGTCTTCCTGTTCAGTGTTCTTCCTAGATGATAGTGCTGCCACAAATCTCCTATTTGGATCTCCTTTATACATTTTTGGGTTTTGTAATGTATTTTCTGCCTCTGTCCCTGGATCTGCAAATCCCCTCCCCCCATTTTTAAAAAATGTTCATGAAACAGTTTGTGTGTATGTGCCTTCAAGTTCTCTGTCGACTTATGGTGACCCCATGAATTTCATAGGGTTTGCATTAAAGACAAAGCAATACCAACTATAGAAAGAAAAAGTAAAACACCAAATAACCCTATCCCATAACAATTGACAATTCATCTTGAAAGTGACAGAAGACTAGACCTGTAAGCAATCAAGTTCAATTTATTTGTTTGAATTTTCCACCTTGTCAGTGACCCTAAGTCTAATCATGTATATTCTCCCAAAGTTAAACTATGACAGAACATCCTGCCAAAATTTCTGTTGAGGATTAGGCATGCTGTAAAGTCCTGCTTCTCTGTTAATAAATGTAAAAATTAGAACCATCCTTTTATGAACTTACCCAATTTTTTTTGCTCTGGATAGACTTTCTTTGCTTTAAGCATTTCATTGAGGTCAGGATCTGCTCTAAGATATAAGGAGATGTTTTGTATCTTTAGCAATGTCTAGTGTTTTCCACTATGGAAATAAACTGCTTATGATTAAGTTTACATTTTTACTCAAGAATGTGAAAAAAAAGCATCCACTCACATTAATCAATAGGATGCTGAGCGCATATGCTGATAGTTCCTGAAACCTGTGACCATTTCTGGACAGTGTACCTCTTTTCCCACATCCTTTCCAACAAGTAGGGAATACTAATTTACAACACTGAGACAAAGTCAGTTAACAAGCCTCTGTCAAAGAAGCTCCTTTTTTTACAAACTCTTTTTATGTCTAGCCTGCAAATTCCTTTCTCCTTATCTGGCTGGAAGGTTTTTAGCAGCATCAGTGTTGGCAGGATGGAAGAAAACCCAGACTTTCAGTGTTGTATTGCAGCAATATGTCTACTGTATAGTAAACAGTGTAATAAAGCTTGAGATGGGAAAGAGTGGGATTCTGCTCTAACCAGTCCTATTGTAGCCGTATGTGTCTGCATTATATATCTGGAACTTCTAAAATTGGCTAATAATTTTTTGTAAACTTACTGTTCTGCTTTATTTTCTTCCCCATATTTAAATTTCCTCAGGTTATCTTGGATATGAGAACAAATACGCTTTGCTGGAATCCCATGGAAGCATTCATTTTCACTGCAGCAAATGAGGATTATAAGTAAGCATTATCTCCATCTCCATCTTGATCTCTGTTTAGGTTCCATTCCTTAAATGTTGCAAATTTTAAGTTTTGACTAACACGAGGAAATTACATAATTAAAGTTGCAATGGAGCTGATGGAATTCAATTTAGATGGAATTCAAATGGCTACTTTATTTACTTCAATAAATATTTAGTGTATTTTTACCAAACTTTTCCTGTGTGGACTCTGAAAGTGGCCAACAATGTATCGGTCATAAAGATCAAGAACTGATTTAAAATGTACATCATTGTTACAAATCATGTTCTTTTTTAAAAAGCAATAAAACCAGCAACAGCTTCCATAGGATGGATCAGATCAGTCAAGTTCTGTTTATATCAAAGTACATGAAATAGGAACAGCCTGATCTGCCATTTAAATATAATTAAGGAGTGAACAGAATTCATATTCTGTGGGTATGAGGAAATCAGTTCGCAAACTGTTTCAGGCCAAAAGCAACATTTTGAATTGGGCTTGGAAATAAACGAGCATGGACATGATATAATATTGGTGTGATGTGATCAAAGCAGTAGCTCTCCAGTCAGTACCCAGACAGCTGCACTTTTGTGTTGTTTGAAGTTTTGAACAATCTTCAAAGTGAGTCCCATGCAGAGGCACCATTGCAGTAATCTGATCTGAGTGTAACCATGTGATAATGCATCCAAGAGTTTACATGCATTAAAAAGTTTGTATTCTTTACTTCAGACTGCTGGCCCCTGTGCTGCATACTCTGCTTTTGAAAGTATCTTGAATTTCAGAAACAGTTTGCTATGCAAGGTAGTGCTTGTGTTTCTTAGCAGAATTCAGAGTCCTCTTCATCACATGGTTAGCTGACTGTGTAATTCTTTGAATGCTGTTCCTTATTAATTGCCATACCTTATAAAATAATAGATGACTGCATGTTGTTCCTTCTTTCCTGTTTGTTAAATACCATTTCCTTCCATAAGATGTGATCCTATGTTCATTAAAGCATTTGCTTTTGTGCTAATTTACTACTTTTAACATTTGCAAAAAATAAGAGCTGAAGGTCTTGTAAGTAAACACACTTTACCTGGCTTCTTCCTGTTGAACTGAACAAAACTTCTCTCTTCCATAGGTATTGTGTCAATCAAAAGTGACAATATTTGGACTTTAATTTGATTTAATATGTGATTTCTAATCCCCTTACTGTGAAGTATTTTCTTTTGAACTCATGCCACTTAGTTCCTATTTATTAAGTTTTTAAGTGTCTGAGTTTCACAGAAGTGGCATCTTAATGGCAGTTGACCAACTGCAAGTAATGAATTCAAGCGTCTTTATTTGCATCAGCCATATTTCATTGCATATAATACACCATATAGAATCAGCATAAATAAAGCTTTCAACAGTTATAAAACTATAGGCTGGCTTAATTTCATGTATGCTGCTTATAAGTAATGTAAATCTTAGTGTATGGGTGCATTTGTAAGAACCACTGAAAGTTTGGAAGTTTCTTTTCAAATGTAATTCATTCTGTTCCTCATTATAGTGTTTAAAAAGTAACTAGTTGCTTTTAATCATTATGTTGAGAAAATGTAACTTTTATATTGCTTGTTACAGTAGTTGTTACTGTTCATTATTTTCTGTTACTTTTTTGAGAAAAAGAAACAGAATTGATAAGATAATAGCATTAAAGTAACTTTTGAAAAGAGCTGGGAACTGTTATTTGTTATAACAGTAAAGGGATTTTTCTCTTTTTTTTTACATTGCTTTTGAAATGTAACTTTGTTATACTTTTATTGTTATTCTGAATTACAGCAGTGTTACCTGTAGCTCATTACTTCCAAGGTCTGCAACTGCTAACTAAGATACCAGTCAGGCATAACTGTTTTGCAGTTTTCGCCTATACTAACAGGGGCTTAGCTGAATGGTTGATTATGCATTTTTGTTCCTTGATTTAGATCAGATTTTTTGATTAAATGAATGGGTTTGAATTCTTAAGATATCAGCTATGTGGATACTATTGAAAATACTTTTGATTGTGCCAGAATTTATCAAAAAATGGTTATACTTTTACTACAGTACCTGAGAAATCAAATACAGCAGAACTAAAAGTAATGCATTTACTTCATTTGCAGCCTCTATACTTTTGACATGCGATTTCTTGACAAGCCTTTAATGGTTCATATGGACCATGTGTCTGCAGTCCTTGATGTGGATTACTCCCCTACTGGGAAAGAATTTGTGTCTGCCAGCTTTGATAAATCTATTCGCATTTTTCCTGTAGACAAAGGTCATAGCAGGTCAGTGATTTTATAGTTAAGCCTCTCTTGAGACCCCCTTTGCCACCAATCTTAATGTTCTTATGAACTTATTAAACATGTTGATTTCCTTGCAAAAATACAGGTTTTTTTCCCCAGCATTGTTCCTTCCATTTAAAAAAAAAAAAGTCAGTTGTTGAGCTTGCAGTTGGGCAGTCCAGTATTTCATTGTTTCTTAAATTTTATGTTGCAGAGTACTAAGTGAAATCTTCTAAAGTATTTTGCTTTGTTCAGTCAGCATCTCTAATATTAGAACATGTTTGTTTTCGACAGAATCCAGCGGGGTACTTCAGACTAGCTGGAGGGCTAGTATTTACTCCCATGGTATAGTTGCTTTTGCGGATGCATTTTATTGTAGCATGATGGGCTGTTGCTCAAGAAGCAAGTTATTTCAGCACACACACAACTAGTGGAAGAGATTTGGGTCATGACCACTGAAATGAATACAAAAATCGGTGTGACTTGCTTACTTCCTGATACTATTACTTGCTGATAGAGACAGTGGTATGTGTGTGGACCAGCAGCATTGCATATACTGCAGACTAAGGAATGTTGGTGCAGTAGAAAGCCAATGCTGCATCTGGATTACTAGTGAGATCTGTCCAAATTCACATGTGTGGAGTATTACTTTATCCCTTTTAGTATGAATTTGGCTTTGTCTTTTCTAACAATCAGCGTGGTGTAGTGGTTTGAATGTTGGACTAGGACTCTATGAGACCCAAGTTCAAATCTCCACTCACCCATGAAAACCTGCTTGGACAGGTTTCACTTTCTCAGCCTCAGAAGAACGGAATAGCACACTCCCTCTGAAAAAATCATGCCAAGAAAATCCCATGATAGGTTTGCCTTAGTGTTGCCATAATTCAGAAATGACTTGAAGGCACACAACAACAATGGTCCTTTCATGAATGTTTGGGATTTAAGATATAAGGTGCTTTTTAGGGTTTTAGGTAAAAATTGGAAACTCCCTGTAAATTAATTCAAATCCCATTCAAAACACAAGTTTAACCTCTTGTCAGTTCAAAATTTCTTAGGTGACTTACCTAGGCCTGTCATATCACTTTAAAAACATAAGCCCATCATGTAAATGATTCCTCTATTTGCCCAGTGGCCAGCATGTAAGTAACTGAAACCACACCTCTAAAGTTAATTAGTTTAATCAAATAGGTTTTCATCATAGTCCCAAGTATTTGGAAGTCATAGTTTATTCTGTGTTCCTAATTAAATCCTGAATGTGCAACTTGAGATGCCGGAAGAAAGAAGAGGTACTCTGTTTATTAAGTTTGTTAAAAGCCTTTGGCAAGTGAACCAGATGTTTGTGTGATTAAATGAAAGAACCCAGTTATTCATCCATGTGCTATTGTATTGCTCTTGTCCTTGAAGAGTGATTTTTTTCAATACCTGTTACAAGAGCTAAAGACACTATTTTTAAACAGAAATTGAAAGACTGGAAGAAGGAAACGGTATCCAAATTTCTATACAATTATTTTCTTTTCAAGTGCATGTAAGAAGAACAGGGGTTAAAACTGTTTGGCAAGAACAAAATTCTTTTTAGGTGAATGTGAAAACTATCATTGCAAATGTCATGCATTTTAATGTTAGAGTAATTTTGAATGAGAGACTTCAAGACCTTTTCACCTGGTGAACACATTTGGCATTTTGAAACCATGTCACTAAGTGCTATCACAAAATGGCTGCCATTGGGAGAGGATGTAAGCCACCCCGGTTGCCGAGCAGAGGGGCGGGTTAAAAATAAAAATTTATTATTATTATTATTATTATTATTATTATTATTATGTCAGTTTGCAAAATAGTTGTTGAGGTGGACAGAAGTCAAATATGAAAGGCTAGAAGACAAATTGAGTATGAAATAGATGTGGGATCTGAACCTGCAAATGTAAGACCACTTCATTGAAACCACTGTCTTCTGCTGTGACAGAATACCCATTTCACAGAAGGCAATCCTTTTAAAACATTTTTAATTAAATTCTGTAAAACTGATCTATGTCTCCAAAGTAATAGGAAGACAATTATAAAATCAATTTCCCCCACATTCATTAAACTAACTTTTCTATTCCATCAATTTCTGATCCATTCATTGCCTGTCAACAGATTTCCTCCCTCTGGGGAGCTGGGTATGTTTTGAAGCACAGAATTTTCAAAACTCCAGTTACGGCAGGTGAGTGGAGCTTTGGAAGATGCCCTGTTACCTTGGAAAAGGAAACTAATGAAAGGGGAAGAAGCTCACAGGTGCCAGAACACTGCTCTGTATTGGAGAACCTCACTTCAAGGGATTGTGACTGGATCAGCAAAGCAGATATCAATGTCACTAGTTAGTGCGATATAAATAATCAGAGTTGTAATCCTGTATCCACTTATTTATTATTAAAATACTTGTATCCTGTCCGATATCTAGGGATTTTAGAATAAAATACAATAAAACTAGTTTTAACAATTTACAATTTAAAACAGTGAAGAGTAGTCACATTTACAATTATGTTCTAAAAGTACAGTTTGAGGCCAGATCAATGGCCAATATGATGCTGGGAGAATGGTGGGATATTAAAAAACAAAACAAAACACAAAACAATAGATTTCAGTCCACTGATGTGTGTAGGATAAGTTAAGCAAATTCCACCATGTTCATAATGCAGTATCTATCGTTTATTGTTCATTTTTAAATAATAGACTTGAATAAAGAAAAAAATATAAATTATATTACAAGCACAAACAAAAGAAAACCATTGTAAACATTGTTAAATAACTAAGGAATAACTTTGGAAAAATATAATAAGCCGATACCCATATTAATATCTTAAAATACTGTATAGTTACAGTGTACATTTAAACCAGAACAGCTGTTGTTCTCCAGTTTAAAAACTCTTAACACTCTTAAGTGTAATATATTTTCTGGTAAGTGTGGACAAATAGACGGCTTACTCAGTCAAGCTCTAATGTGATATGAGCCAATTAATGAAAGCCCAAGTTAACTAGCTTACAAAAAGCATGTCCAGCTAATGGAAACCATTCCATTAAATCTGCTGATCTTCTAAGAACATACTTTTGATATGGTGTGTTCACACTTGGCTGCCATGGGTTGAGTTCTGCTGTTTTCAGTAACAGTCCCAACTAGGTTTTGGCACAACAAATACCATTTGTTGACTGAGTGCCTGTCAAAAGTAGATTTGTACCAAGTTCAAGATCTATACCTGCTATTGTCAGCTGCTTGACTAACTTGGTTTGTAGAAGCATAGCTAAAGTTTAGCCTGAGCTGCTGAACAAGTCATTATGGTTATCCATGGGCCATGTCAACAGTTCATCAGGTTGAAGTTAGCACGTTTAACAAACTGTTGTCTACCATGGTGATTGAAATGGGCAAAAAATCCAATATAAATGTTCTGACTTGGTGTTTATGCCTCCCTTGACTTATTTTTAGAGAGGTCTATCATACAAAGCGAATGCAGCATGTCATAACTGTCAAATGGACATCTGACAACAAGTATATCTTGTGTGGCTCTGATGAAATGAACATTCGTTTGTGGAAAGCGAATGCTTCTGAAAAGCTGGGTGTTGTAAGTAACCTTAGATTCATTTTATGGTTTATTTAAGCAAAATAATTAAACCTGGCAAACTTTAGAGTATAACAAACTTCTTTAAAATACTCATTCTTCACTTGATATAGCTAGCTGTGTGAAAATAATAAGCAATCACAACCATTCTGTCTTGAATGTATTCTTTTTCAGTCAAGTGGTTGTGCTGGGATATGCTCTCCCACTCTAATACAGGCATGATGGATACAATGCAATAAATACAATGCATGACTGATATTCTTTTATACAGGTCATGTATTTTCTCCATTCTTTTTGTGTTTGGAGGTCCCACCTACTTTCATCTCATGAACAGAGATGCTGAGAGTTTGTTTGTAGATGTGCAGAACAACAATAACACACTGCTTTCATAGGTTGGATAAATGTTGACTAAGGTGGCAGGCGTATCTGAGGATTTTGTGTTCTACTGGTCCTAATGCAATTATTGCATTTTTAGATATGGCGACTCAGACATTATAAGTAGTTATTCAGTTCCACAGTTTGGAAGGGCATTTAGCTTGATACGGCAAAATAGTAAGCTTCTAAAGCAGAGTTTTTCAGTCTGGGTTGCCTTGAACCCTAGGGTTTTGTGAAAGGTAGCTAGGAGTTCCATAAAAGATTGTGAATGCAAAAAATAAACATTATTTGAGCTGTAGATATAATAATTTTTATGCAGTGGTTCCCTGAGGCCTGAGAATTATTTCAAGGGTTTTTCGGGGGTAAAAAAGCTGAGAAGTTGTTCTAGCGAATATATATATATATATATATATATATATATATGCACGCAAGAGTCTTTAAAACAGAAAGTATCCTGAAGACAATTTTAAAAATTATCAGTGTGAATTGGTTTTAATAACTATATCTCAATCATTACAGCATTCTTTTGCAGGCACACACTGAAGATTTTTTCTTCTTAACATTTTGGGTTATACCTAAGTATGCTGTTTAGTTTGTTGCTTTCATAGTTGATGAATGCTTGTTTGACTGGTAGGCTGTACTTTGACACTGGGGCTGCCCAAATATTCATTAGTTCTGACATTCATGTTTCCTTTGCTTCTTTAATGTTTTTGGCATTGCACTCATTACGTAAAATCAGTGGAACACTCAAGCAAGAACAGTATCTCTGCAAGAGCCAGAGGCATTTACCCTGTCTACACTCCACTGATGATTAAGCCTATGATATTCTGGGTAATCATTGCAGAGATAAATGTTAAATCTCATTGTAACAATCAGAGGAATATCTTGGCTAGTATTGATAATCTCCCACTTTCTAAAACAAATCTTATTTGCCTGCATTGGTGTAATTCAAATGTTGTGAAAGTGTTTTTTATTGCAAAACTTGTCACAACAGTTTGATTAAAATGCATTACATAACATATACATTTTAAATATATAATGTGATGTCCCTACTAATGACCTCAGCGTGCAGTCTAGTAATGTTAGATATCTATCTTTACAAAGAAAAGGCTACAGTGATGTAGTGGTTTTGCATCTGAGGTGAAACTTCAGGACAGGATTAATTGACTATTATTATAAGTATCTACTAAGTAATATTCTGAAGAACTTTATTACAGCAATAAATAATGAGGATTACAAAGTAGGACCTCAAAAATGTTTCAGTATGGACCGCTGTCATTCAGAATTCCAGGACACTCGAACCCATTGCCCCCATCCAGTTTTTCCCCAACCCCCACCACTAACACAGTCAGCATTCCATATCTGTTGAGACTACTCATTCATCATGGAACTGTCTTGGGGGCTGCTCTACATTCACAGTTTTTTTTCCTAAATACTTGTTGTAATCCTGCAAACCTTCAGGTTCATCTGAGCATGTTGATACCTCTTTTCTGTGAATGGGTAGTGCCATTGAAACTACATAAGGATCTATACTTGAAGACATGAGTTCATTGATAACATATATGATTATACAATGAGCTTTATGTCCCTGTGATTAAGCAGTAGCATGTAGGCACGAGTGGCGATGACAAGGAATGGGAAGTAGAGCAGCAGAGCCAGGCCTCAGACAATGTGAATGAAACCGTGGACGGTTTGGCACACAGATTGGCCTCTGCCAGTCCTCGGAGGAGGCGTGTGGTGGTGGGAGGAGACTCTGTTGAGGGGTACAGAATCAGTAGTTTGTGGGCCTGATAAGTTCTCGAGAGGTGTGCTATCTCCCAGGTGCAAAAATCCATGATGTAACGGATAGGCTGACAAGACTCGTGAAGCCTACTGACAGTTATACCTTCCTTTTGGTCCACGTGGGAACCAATGATACTGCAAGGCATAGCCTTCAGAATAGTAAAGGGCATTATGAGGCTCTGGGAAGGAAGCTGAAGGACTTGGATGCACAGGTAGTCATTTTTTTTTTGTCCTTCCAGTGGAAGGGCATGGCCCAGGAAAGGAGAAAAAGATAGTGGAGGTGAACAACTGGCTATGCAGATGGTGTTGCCTGGAACAATTTGGCTTCCGGGACCATGGGGTGCGGTTTCATGGAGGTGGACTTTCGGCAAGGGATGGGTTGCATCTCACAGCAGTTGCCAGGAATGTTTTTGCTAAGAGTCTGAAAGATGTGATCAGGAGGGCTTTAAACTGAGTTGTGTGGGGGAGGGAGACAGTATACTTGAGGGCAGGGGTTCATCAAGGGCTGGAGATAATAGCTCATAGAGAACAAGGTAGCTCACAGAAAACAAGGCAAATAGTAGAAGAATCCAACAGTGGGAGGAATAAAACATTTAAAAGGCAGATAGGAGGAATGGCCCATGGTCTTAGATGTCTCTATACTAATGCACAGATCATGGAAAATAAACAGGATGAATTTGAACTCTTAGTACAGCAGAGCAAATATGATTTAATAGGCATCACTGAAACCTGATGGGATGAGTCTCATGATTGGAATGTAGTACTAGAGGGGTATAACTTATTTCAGAGAAGTAGACCAAACAGGAAGGGTGGGGGAGTAGCACTATGCATTAAGGATGTGTACATTGTGAACAGATCTTTGATTAAATTCTGGGAGCCAGGTTGAGAGCATCTAGGTAAAAATCAAGGGGGAGAGAAACAGCAGGAGTGTCGTTGTGGGGGTCTACTACAGATCTCCAAGCCAAACTGAGGACTAGGATGATCTCTTCCTGGAAGAGATGGCTGCACATTCAGACAGGAGAGATGTAGCAATAATGGGGGATTTTAACTATCCTGATATTTGATGGAAGTCCAACTCTGCCAAAAGTTTAAGGTCCAACAAATTCCTCACTTGCCTTGCACACAATTTCATTGTCCAGAAAGTGCAAGAGGCAACTAGAATATTAGCTATTTTAGCTCTGTTCTAACCAACAGAGATGATCTGGTTAATGGGGTGGAGGTGGCGGATTCCTTACGGGAAGTGACCTGGAGTTTGTTATACAGAGGAAAGGGGAAGTGCAGCCAGACGTGCAGCCAGACGTGCCTTCTAAACTTTAAGAAAGCTGACTTCAGAAAACTTGGGGAATTACTTGGGGTGATCCCATGGTCAGGAATACTAAAAGAGAAGGGGGTATATGATGGATGGGAATTTCTAAAAAGTGAGATATTGATGGCACAACTCCTAACAGTTCCAACAAGGAGGACAAATGGCAGGTGTCTAAAGAAACCAGTATGGATGTCTAAAGAACTTTCAACTGAGCTAAGACTTAAAAGGAACATGTACAAAAAATAGATAAAGGGGGAAATCACCAAAGAAGAATTCAGACAAATAGCCAGCTTGTGTAGTGGGGAAATCAGAAAAGCAAAAGCACAGATCATGCTTGCCAGAGAGATTAAAAACAATTAAAAGGGCTTTTTTGGATATGTCCATAGCAAAAGAAAGAACAAGGAAATAGTAGGGCCGCTGCATGGAGAAGACGACAAAACGCTAACAGGGGACAAGAAAAAGGAGAGCTACTCAACACCTTCTTTGCCTCAGTCTTCTCCCAAAAGCAGAACAGTGCCTAACGTGGGGGAAATGGAGCAGATGTGCAGTGTGGGAAATGCAGTATAGAATAGGTAAAGAGGTTATTCAGGAATACCTGGCCAGTATAAATGAATTCAAGTCTTCAGGGCCAGATGTTGCAGAAGTAATCTCAGAACCACTAGCATTAATCTTTCAGAATTCCTGGAGAACAAGAGAGGTCCCAGCAGACTGGAGGAGGGCAAATGTTGTCCCCATCTTTAAAAAAAAGGGGGGGAGAAGACCCATATAATTACCACCCAGTCAGCCTGACATCAATACTAGGAAAGATTCTAGAGAAAATCATTAAACAGACAAACTGTAAGCACTTAGAAACGAATGCCATAATCACTAAAGGTCAACATGGGTTTCTGAAAAACAAGTCATGCCAGACTAACTTACCTCTTTTTTCATCTATTTTCATTGGTAGATGAAGGGAATGCTGTGGATGTAGTGTATCTTGATTTCAGTAAGGCCTTTGACAAAGTCCCTCATGATATTCTTGCAAAAAAATTAGTAACATGTGGGCTAGATAATGCAACTGTTAGGTGGAATTGTAATTGGTTGACCGACAAAACCCAAAGGTTAGGCATCAATGGCTCCTCTTCATCCTGGAGAGAAGTGATCAGCGGGGTGCCACAGGGTTCTGTCCTGGGCTTAGTGCTGTTCAACATCTTTATCAATTACTTGGATAAGGGAATAGAAGGCATGCTTACCATGTTTGCAGATAATACCAAATTAAGAAGGGTAGTTAATATCCAAGAGGACAGGATCAAAATTCAAAATGACCTTAACAGATTAGAAAACTGGGCCAAAACTAACAAAATGAATTTCAACAGGAGAAATGTAGGATGCTACACTTGGTCGGTAAAAATGAAATGCACGGATATAGGATGGGTGACACCTGGCTTGATGCAAAAGGGGGTACATGCAAAAGGGATCTAGGAGACTTAGTGGACCACAAACTGAACATGAGTCAGCAGTGTGACGCAGCAGCTAAAAAAGCCAATGTGATTCTAGGGTGCATCAATAGGAGTGTAGTGTCTAGATCAAAGGAAGTAATAGTGCCCCTCTGTTGTGCTCTGATCAGACCTCACCTGGAATACTGTGACCAGTTCTGGGCACCACAGCTCCAGAAGGATATGGACAAGCTAGAACATGTCCAGAGGAGGGTGACCAAAATGATGGGAGGCCCTGTGCCCTATGAGGAGCGGCTTAGGGAGCTTGGTATGTTTAGCCTGGGGAAGAGAAGGTTAAGAGGGGACATGATAGCCATGTTTAAATATTTGAAGGGATGTCATACTGAGGACAGAATAAGCTTGTTTTCTATAGTTCCAGAGATTAGGACATTTTGCAATGGACTCAAACTACAGGAAAAGAGATTCCACCTAAACATTAGAAAGAACTTCCTGACAGTATGAGCTGTTTGGCAGTGGAATGTGTTGCCTCGGAGTGTGGTGGACTCTCCTTTGGAGGTCTTTAAACAGAGGCTGGATGGTCATCTGTCAGGAATGCTTTGATTGTGTATTTCTAAATGACAGGGGGTTGGACTGGATGGCCCTTGTGGTCTCTTCCAACTCTATGATTCTATGACTTATGGAACTGGATTATTCCTGCCTTTGCTTCAGATCATCATCTGACCATAGTCCCACAAATAACAGGGACAACCCACTGTGCTGTTGCTCTGGAGGACATGGCTTGCTTGCTATAGGGTTCTTTTCTGTTACAAGAGACTAAGTGTCTATAGTTAGTCTAAAGTCTCAATAAACAGTTCAAACTGTCCTCGTTATAGCCATTGTCTGAATATGCACCTTCGCTTTTGCAATAATTTAGGGTTGCTGTGTATGGAAACTTAACGTATTGTTTTTGTCTGCAGGAGAAGGGTTGTGTCAGCCACCATTCTAAATGTAATTGCCTTTAATTAAAGTGAAAGCCTTTTAATTTAGATGGGATTGACACTGTACTCAACAGGAATGCCTGGAATGCATTGCTGACTAAGCAAACTATTATGGGATATTTTGATACTATGACCAAGGAAAAATACTGTTTTAAACTTTTAAGGATAACTATATTTCTTTCTTGTAAATGTCAGTGTTGAAATACAGATAAATCTCTTCTATTTGAGAGCTGAGACAACTCCATTTGAGCATTAAGATATTTAATACAGTCGTCCCTCCACATTTGCAGGGGTTAGGGGCGCAAGAACCCTGCGAATGTGAAAAAAACGCAAATAAAAATACACCTCCCCACCACCTGCCTGCAACCCGTCCTGCCCTTCCAAAGTGGTGATGGGGCTTTTGAAGCCTCGTAGCTGCTTCTCGGCCACCACCACCCCGCCCTCCCAAAGCTGCTTTCCAGTCCAAACAGAGCAAAGGGAGTTGGGCGCTTTAGACCCGAACTCCCTGCTCTCTAAAGGCTTGGCTTTCCACTCTAAACAGAGCCAAGCCCCAGCAGAGTGGGGTCTTCGGAGCAAAAGCACCCAACTCCCCACTCTTCTGGGGCTTGCCTCCATTTGGGGTGGAGAGCCAAGCCCTGAGAGAGTGGGGAGTTGGGCACTTTAGACCTGAACTCCCTGTTCTCTCGGAGCTTGGCTGTCCACTCCAAACAGAACCAAGCCCCAGCAGAACAGGGTCTTTGGAGCTAAAGCATCCAACTCCCCGCTCTCTCAGGGCTTGGCTTTCCACGCCAAGCGGAGGCAAGCCCCAGGAAAGCAGGGAGTTGGGAGCTTTAGGCCTGAACTCCCTGCTCTCCTGAGGCTTGGCTCTGTTTGGACTGGAGAGCCAAGCCCCGAGAGAGTGGGCATTCGGGGCAAAAGCACCCAACTCCCCTCTCTCTCAGGGCTTGGCTCTCCACCCCAAATGGAGCCAAGCCCCAGGAGAGTGGGGTGTTGGGCGCCTTGGCTCCCCACCCCAAACAGAGCCAAGCCCCTGAGGTGGCTGGAGTTCTCTCGCGTCCTTGCCACTGCATTGCTGCAATCCCCGGGGAGGGGGAGGAGGAGGACAAACCGCAAATACACAAAACTGTGAAATTCAAAGCCGTGAATGTGGAGTGACTACTGTATATGCATTTAAAGTTTTCAATTATTTCTCCATTTGTTTATCTTGTTCAGATCATTAGGTGTGGAGAGCAAGGCCTTTTGGTTTTTTTCCATGCTTTCTAAAGGTGTGTGTGTGTGTGTGTGTGTGTGTGTGTAATTTATTAAATTATTTTCTACAAAAAGAAATATCAAAATGCTGTGGAAGAAAAACTTAATTAATTTGTGTATTCACTTAATGAAAAAATGAGCTTTTTTGATTTCAGGGGGAAAACACAAATGTTTCAGTCCTTAAAAACTAGTGATTCAATTTTAAAAGAGCCAACTAGTGAAAAATAAGCTGCTAGCAGCCATTTTAAAAAATGCTGCAGTTTATCCTAAAATATAAACATGAATGATCTTGTGCAAACTTTGGATGTGGTGATTTATCCATATAGAATTGCACCCAGATGTTCCTTTCTTGACAGCCAATTAATTGGAATGGGAAGAGGTAATATTTTAAGCATTTTCTGTGTTTTCCCTACAGCATCATATACCACCTTTCAGAGGAACCCCAGTAAGGAGATTCATAACAAAGCCATTCCCCTTTCTTTAAGGCAGGGGTGGTGGTCTGGGACCAATTCTCCCCCAGCCCCTCCCTGCAGGTTGCAGTCCCTTCCCCAGGGTTCCAAAATACCTCTTGTCTTCAGAATGGTAACTGGGAATGTCATTGTGTCAATTCCTTACAAAAACAATATTTGGGGTTTGTAGAAGTCCTTTTGTGCATTTTGGGGGCATTCTGCATGGTTTTCAGGCCATTTCATTGAGTGGAACTATATCCAGTGGATATAACCTGGTGCCTGTGAATTGAGGTGTAAGACACTAATGAAAAATCCAAAGTAAAATGGGGTGATGCTAATGTGTGCATATTTAATTGATCCCCATTGGTTGACATAAAATAAGCCAAGTAGGCATTATGTAAGCATCCCTATAGTAGTTTTAGATTGCTGTTTTAAGCAGCTATGTGGAAAATGCATTCCAATAAGTTAGGTGGTGCTTATATTTTTAAAAGCCAGTTTTCTTCATACTCTCTTTGAAAAAATCTGCATAGCATTTGCTTTCTTTATTCTACAACTACTGGAATGAGAAACTCAATTTAGTTCACTACTCCATGACTACAAACTCAGTTCTAATAGCCAAGTGTCTGTTTCTAACTAAAGAGTTACTTAATGTCTCAGTGAATTTGTTCCCTTCTCTCTCCTGCTTCTGTCCCCTTAACCTGAAAAATCTAACTTCTGGGGGCTGGGAAAATAATACACAATTTCTGTGACATCTTTTGGAGAAGATTTGTTTTTTTACACTTACACTGTGTGGATTTGCATAATTTGATAGGTACTGCTCTTCAACTTCCTCTGAAATCTTGTAGCTGATTTGCTTTATGGAATACATTATTGTTAACACTGTGCACAATTCTAAGGTCAGGATCTTTTTTCCTAGCTTGACCCTCGAGAGAAAGCAGCTATGAACTATAATCAAAAATTGAAAGAAAAATTCCAGCACCATCCCCAGATCAGGCGTATAAGCCGCCATCGCCACTTGCCAAAGATGATCTACAGCCAGGCCAAGGAGCTGCGCATCATGAGAGAAGCTCGTCGGCGAAAGTACACATTTCTGTTGTCTTGCCATAAACTGGATGCTGTGTTGAGCCATGCTTTCAGTCAGCCAACTTCATTTCTGAATAAACTTAGAAGGGGGGATAGAAACATGCAACCCATTGGTCCCCAGTTTGTTGCCTTCCAGTTCTTCCCAATTCCCCCAGTCAGTCAGGGTTTTTTGGACATCACAGTTTGTTGCCAAATTAGAGTGGCAAACCACTATCCCTGCTTCTTGCTCCATCCTGTATTTGTCTTATTTTATTCCTCTTCTCCTTTAGTCTGTGCTCTCTTCAGCTACTGTAAGAAAACAAGAAGAAGCTGAGGAAGACAGAGAGGTGGTGGCAGCAGCAGTTTTGATGAGCATTGATTTTTTTTTTAAAAAAAGCCAGCAACAGCACATTCTTTCTTCTTCTAAATGTCTTGTTTCTTTCAGGGGTCCTGAGAGCATCTGGGAAGGATGATAGGCCTCTTCTAACCAGGCAATACACAGCTGCCACCTCTTTCTAAAATGCTTGCAAGGCACCTAGAAATGGTGACCATACAAATTTCCCATCACTTTCCCCCATGTCTTTGCTCCCAGAACCTCTGAAAGCAAGGAAGGCATGTAGAAAGAATTGGCAGCCATGCATCACCACCACTGCCTTCATTAGCAAGATGAGGGTGCAAAGGCTTCTGCTGCTGCCATTGCTGTCTTCTTTGTCTTCTTCTCCTCTCCATCCGATGGTTGCTGGGAGAATGATAAGCTGCTCTCCTTGCCAGCAGCAGCATTTTTTTCACTTTGGAATGGGGCTGGAAAACTGGTGCAGCCAACCAAGAGTCAGAAGGAAGTTGTCTCTCTGACTGTGCCCAAACCAGACTTAGTGAAATTTTGCTAACTTCAGCAGTGGAACAAAGTACCTAAGCAGGCTGTAGAATCTTCTTTCAAGTTTCCACACACCCATCTCTACAGTGATCTCTTAAAAAGCTTTATTTTTTTTTTATCCTTCTGAGATAAGGGTGGTATACTAGATAGCAAATTGGATCCTTTCTGACCTTGATTCTGTAATGATTTGCAGAATTCGTTTGCTGAACTGAGTAATTGGATTGCCTGAGTCATTAGGGTAGAAAATACAGACCAAATGGGTGACAGTTGTTACTTGCGTTCAAAGGGCTAGGGTAAAAAAAAGAACAGTAGGCATTTCAAGTTCTGTAGGTCTCCATAGTCCAGATATACAGAACATCCTTAGAAAAAATATGGCAATGCTATTTTTTTTTACATTTTTATTTTATTTTAATTGAATCTATGTTCCTAAAAGGAGCCATTAAAAAATGAATTTCTGTCCAAGATTATAAACTAACAAAACCAATTCAGTCTTCAAAATAAGATGTTTCAGTACATTATGGGATCCTTTAGAAGCAGTGCAGTAAAATTGGCTAAGCACTTTGTTCCTTTCATGTTTAACTATGCATTAAAGAGTCTAAATTCTGATGTTTCTCATTCTAGGGAATTGAATCGCCAGAAACACAGCAAGCCTGGTTCTATACCACATGTGTCAGAGAGGAAAAAACATATTGTGGCTGTGGTGGAATAATGTTTGTAGGACTGCCAGTGGTGGTGTTTCAATCTTTAAGGACATTATGCACATCACTTTGATATAGGATATAATTCTTTCAACATTTTACTTTTTAAAAAGCATATATCTTTTGCCATTGTGTAAAAATAATTTTCAGCTATTGTATAAAACAATTGTTCTAAGAAACTGGGTCCAGATTTATTGTTGCTATGGCTGGGGGTAATATCTGTGGGGTCTTCATTCTGCTCCATCAATTGTATACACATGTTATGTTACATGAGGATGACACACAAATACATACAGTGGAACAGGAATAGGGAATGATTGTTGGATGGCACAGCCTCTCTCTGTTAGGTCATCCAGCTCAGGGAACTGGGTTTTTCTTTGTTGTGTCTTTTCCAAAGAGGGAAGAAATAGGATAGACGGAGCCCCCTCCCATCTGCTAATGTGATTGGAGATAATAGTGTAGATTCTTTTTGGACCGATGGCCTTCCCAATTAGAAGGAGAGCAAGCCTGTGTAGGGAGAATTCAGCCATTGTTTTTAATTAACTATTGGATTCCTCCACATGCCTCTCAACTTTCCCTTTTGTGAAAGCCAATAACACTTCAGGCACTGGACAATTGTGGAAGAAGGGCTTGAGGAGAGGGACCTTGTCAAAACCTCAGCAGGAGAGATGGTGAACCTTTGTGAGATAGATTATTCCCAAGAGGCAGAGGACAGAATTAAGCAGACCTAATATGTTGTAGAGCATAGTAAACACTCAGGGCTTGTCTATATGAACCCATAAAAAATGGAGCCCCTCATAGTAATGACGTCAACCTGTCCTAGTGGTTTTTCTGCCCCATTAAGCTCCGCATGCCTGCTAGGAAACATGGCTGCAAGTGATTTACTTGTTTTTGTACTTACCTGAATTTGCCGCCACCAATATTATATTAAAAAAAAACTATGTCCAAGGTGCAAATGAGCAATTTTTCACTTTTAACACAAAAGCAAATCCCCCCAACACCCCGTTTTCTCATCATAGCGCATGCCCACTAAGGTAAAAATCTAACATAGCAGCTGTGGGTGCTTGCCTTGCTAGCAAGCCCCACCCCTGCACTCCTCTGGCCAATCAGATTTGCACTTCCTCTCGTTTGGGCAAGCAAATCAAATCACCTTGCTTGTCCCAACGAGCAGAAATGTGTACTCTCTCATTTTTTAAAAAGGACGGGAAAAACCACGAAGGCTTTTCTGGCAAGGTTTTAGGCGGGTTTTTTTGCCCCCCCCCTTCACAATACGGCAAAATCACACAGAATACCATTAAGACAGGTAGGAATCTCCTTGCATTCCATGAGGAGTTTTTTCACTCCTCAACTTGTAGTTTCTAAAAGCATGTAAACTATGCTCATTTAGCAAATCAGCCTCCCAAATATTAGGACACTACCAAATAGAAAGCAATGCATCAGACACATTATCATAGGGTATGGCCTGTGGTGTTTTATATCCCACCCATCCAAATAATAGGAAATTAGTTTTCAAATACGTGATATTAAAAAAATATGTGTGTTGACAAGGAATCTGTGGCTGCCTAAATAAAAGGTGTATAATAAGGAAGATATTTAGCTGCAAAATTTATATCAACTTTTGATTCTATAACTGTTGTGTCATGGCATATCTCAGTAAAAATAATATTCACATCATTTGCAAGCTTTTTCTCATTTAATTCTGTGGGACTTAAAAGTCCTTAACTGACTACACCAAAACTGGCTGTATCCTTTTAAAA
Source organism: Gambelia wislizenii (assembly GCA_030847615.1). Lineage (NCBI taxonomy): Eukaryota > Metazoa > Chordata > Lepidosauria > Squamata > Crotaphytidae > Gambelia > Gambelia wislizenii. The sequence goes on from JAUMIR010000004.1 coordinate 301,130,603, forward strand.
TACAAATTTGATTTTTAAAGAATGTGAGATGTCAGTCATCATTCAAGGAACTGATATTGATAAATAAAATATTCTAATTTGAGCTTGTACTGTGCCATTCCTTTTGGTGCATCCTTGCAAATGTGGCGCTCAGATGTTTGTTCCACTGAATTAAATCTCTTTAAGCTAAAATTTTGAGTAACCAAAATTGGTCTCTCTTGTAAAACACTGAAACAAATCATGCTAATTCTAATGTACAATTAAACCTTTGTACTTGAGTAAAGCAAGGGTAAAAAACCCCTCTGAACAAATTCTGCCAAGAAAACCCCATGATAGGGTCGCCATAAGTTGGAAATGATTTGAAGGTACACAACAACAGTGGTTGAGATGATCTGTTAAAGTGAGGATGGGAACTGTGTGGCCTTCCAAGTGTTAGAATGCAAGTCCCAGAAGCTGTAGCTACCATAGTGATTAGTGAGGAATGTTGGGACCTACAGTTAAACAATGTCTAGAAAGCTGCAAAATTCCCACCCCATGCCATTTCTTATCTTTGGAAAAATAGCTTATTCTTCCAAATTTGAATTTTAACTTATCTATACATGAATTAGGCTTAGCTGTGTATTATTGTATTATTGTAAATAATACACAGCTCATTGTAGGTAACACACACAAAAACTGTATTACGGTTAACTAAGAGAATATGTAGTAGTCCATTAATTAAGAGCCAGCATATTGGAAGAATCTCCATGATGGAAATCCCCATACTTTCCACAGTATGGAAGTCAACATATATATTATCAAATGTTTGGATCAGTACAGATTTCCTGGAATATGTTTGCTAGCTCATAGGGACTATTGTGATTGTACAACAAAATAATAAATGCATAGAATGCACATGTACAACTCTGCTCAGAGGCCTCCCTTACTAAAACTGCTGATGACAAACCTGAAAAGCTGTTTCTTGATTGAAAACAAACTGTTAGAAGCATCCAGTGTATTACTTTACAACATTTTTAGAAGTTTCATTTCCAAATTTGAACTCTTGTCTGTCCACTGAATCCTGGATTATTTTGAATCCCCACTCAGCCATGGAAACCCACTGGGTGACCTTGAGCAAATCACACACTGTCAACCCCAGAAGACATTGAAGTGAAACACCCCCTGACAAATCTTGCCAAGAAAACCCCATGATAGATTCACCTTAAGGTCACCATGAGTCGGAAACAACTTGAAGGCACACAGCAACATTACCGGAATTTAATAGTGGTTTCTCAATTGTAGGCACACATGTCAGCTGAGAAAATTATTGAGAAGGTAATAAGTTAAATCACTTTACAAAATCAGAATCACTATACAACTCCTTTGGTAGCTTCTTTTCCTTTGAAGGACAATACATTGTGAAGTTTCTTCATTCCAGGATTTTGTGATACATTTTACATGACTGTCAATTGGTTTCAAAGTATTAAATTCAAACATTCAAGTTAAGAGTCATACACAATAAGCCAATACATCTTGCTTGCAAAATGTGATTTTAGAAGTGTGTAAGTAGTTAATGGAGGCTTTCTGGAAGTAGTATTGCAGAGAAATATGTGGGAAATTGACAATCAATTTAGCTACTTCAGGAAAAATGAAAGAGCAAGATCCAGTAAAAATTTGGTGTCCTACGCATTAATTTTCCTTGAAATAATCACATAGCGCATTAATCATCTCCATTGGCAGTCTTCCATAGGAGTAAATGAATAGGCACTCCTGAAAGACTGTATCGGAACTGGCTTCTTAATATTACTTGATCAAGATACGATTCACCTCCAGGAAGAGGTGAAAAAGGCCCCTGTCTAAAATACTGAAGAACTGACATCAGTCAGTGAAGAGAGAACTGAGGTGGCTGAAGTAATGCTTTGAGTCTATAAAGCAGCTTCCTATGTTCCTGTGACTTCTCTGAATTCTGCAGAAGACAATTTCCCCTAGTATCTCAAGGGCCTGTTGGCATTTATAGAGATTTGAATTGGCCATACTTTTACTAGTGCTTTCCTAGTTTTGTGCTTTTATACAGGACACACAAGGAATGTACTGAGTGTATAGATTCCTCTGTGTTATGGTTACTGCACATCAGTAATATTCAATTATATTGTTTAGAAGTGGTACCTTCAGTTTATCACGTGATAAAATGCAGCTGTGAGAGGGTGTCTTTTGTCCTTTTCTGAGTGTAGCATTTCTTGGATTTTCTTGGTTAGTCTGTAGATCACAAGCCCTGGAAACAGCACCAAAAAAGCCCACAACATGGTTCCAATATGTGGATGACACTTTCACCATTTGGAGCCACAAAGAACAAGATTTGGTCTCATTTCTGAACCACCTGAACAGCATCCACTCAAATATCCAATTCATGATGTAAAAAGCAAAGGAAGGAACATTGCCATTCTTCGATGTCCTAGTCATCCACAAACCAAACCAATGGTTAGGCCACAAGATATACAGAAACCCCCTACACAGACAGATACCTACACAAGAACTCCAATCATCATTACTCCAGATCAGATATCACAAGAGCATCCAGACCCAGAAAAAACAGGAATGAAGAAAAACAGCCACCCAAAGGGAAGGTATTTTTACCATACATCAAAGGAGTCGCAGACAGAATAGGGAAACTGATGAGGAAACACAACCTCCAAACAATCTATGGACCAACCAAGAAAATCCAAGAAATGCTACACTCAGCGAAGGACAGAAGAGACCCTCTCACAGCCGCAGGATTTACCGCATACCATGCAGCTGTGGACAAGTTTATATAGGGACCAATAAACGTGGTGTGCAAACACGAATCAAGAACATGAGAGTCAGTGCAGACCTGGCCAGCCAGAAAAATCAGCAGTAGCAGAACATGTTATAAACCAACCTGGACACAAAATGTTATTTAAAAACACAGAAATTCTGGACCAGGCCAACAACTATCATGTCAGAATGCACAGAGAAGCTATTGAAATCCACAAACACCTGGACAACTTCAACAGGAAAGAAGAAATCCTAAAAGTAAACAAAATCCCAGTTTTGAAAAACAATAGAATCTAAACTCAACACTTATAAAAGAATTCCACCCAGGGACAAGGTGATGTCCAACAGATAATGGACAATTAGCCAAACAGACACTAATCCTGCTTGCATAGCTCCACCCTGAAACTAGCCATTCAAATCCACAAATTTACATATCCTCTCTAACAGGGGCTCACAGTATATAACCCCCCCACTCCTACCCAACCATTCTCTGAAGATGCCAGCCACAGATGCAAGCAAAACATCAGAAACAAAGTCTTCCAGTACACAGCCTTGCAGCCTGGGAAAAAACCCACTGAAAACTCACATACTATGTTTTCTTAAAGTTAACATAAATTCATTTGCCCACCCCACCTGAACTGTTTTCAGAGGGGAAGATATCTGTGGCTGTCCCTTTCTTTTTTTTCCTAAAAAGAAAAAGAAATGGAAAAGATGGAAACAAGTACAGTTGACGTAAGTCAGCATGACTGACAATGTGAGGATTGTATATGATCTTTTTGTTTCCAGAGCTGATGTCTGAAGTATGAACAGGAAGCAATATAGACTATCAGTAAGTCACTGTTTCAAGACCATTTTGCATTCTCAGTGCTTTGGACAGTTTTATCTAATGAGTAAACTGATCATGCATACAATAAGTATTGCTTAAAACAGCTTTAAAGTATTGGTTAAAATAAACTTATCATTTGTTTTTCATTATTTTTTCCTACATGGAAATCACCTTTATCTAGCAAATGATATACAATGTAGATCATCAGAAGGAAAAGCCATGCACGATTTCACAGCAAGACCCTCCCTGCCTCTGGAGCTTCTCCAGAAGGCGCTGGCTGATGGCAATGCAGCCACCCCACTGCTAAGCTTGGCTCCGCGGGTGGGAGAGGAATGCTCCACAAGCCACTGTCATTCAGCTTCCCCACAGCTGAGCTCTGCTCTGCAGGCGGGAAGGGAGCAAGCAACAGAAGCCCATCAGACCGGTGGGCCACCTGACCAGGCCAAATGGCATCACAACGGAGGGAAGGCAACCAGGAAGGACACCCAGCTGGTGAGCATGGAAGTACCTGCAGCTGGGGATTGGTTGGGGGAGCGTGGGGAGGTCTCTCAAGGTGATCTGGGGCTTGATCCAGAGAAGACATTCAGGACTCCCCCAGAGAGATCCTCCATGTGTGGAGTCATCCGTGGAGGCGGCAGCGCGGAGGAGAGAAACAGGAGCATTTGGTCATTTGGCCACCATGAGGTCGGCAAGCATGGCAGCTGCCATCTCCCTGCATTCTCTCCCCCCACCCACAAAGCCAGCAACCTCCATTGCTGGGTTCCTGTCCCTCCTTTTGCCCTTGCACCGGAGGAATTACGGCCTGCTGGGAGCATGCTTTTCAGGCAGCTATGGAGGCATTCTCTCAGACCCTGGTGAACTTAACCAGAGGAGGCACTTCCGCAAGCATTGTTAACTCCAGACAAGTCCGTTTCAGGACTGTAGAGGTGGAGGTGGACCTCCCTGGGGAGGAAGGCAGACCCCGTCTCACAGGGCAAGAGGCTCCCCCTTCCGTGAGCTATCCCATGTCCACCCCTCAAGGGAAGGGAGATGTCAGTGCCCTCCTATCGCAGGTGGTGCACTTCCTAGAGGCAAGGGGAGATTATTAGATATACCCGATGAAGGGAACAGACCAGGTCCCAGGGGCACCCAGGGATCCCGACAAAGCAAGAGAAAGGCTGTATCTTCCCCGCACTCCTCTGCAGAATCAAAGGGCAATTTAGCCAAGGAATCTACATTACAGGGTTCAGAGGCCTTTGAACACGATGACACAGACACGCAAACAGACAAAGAGGAAGGCGAGTGGTTGTAAACAGAGGCTTCATAAACCGATGTGTCTGATAGACTTTTCCATTTAGATGATTTCCCCTCTTTATTGGTGAAGGCCACTTTCACCTTAGGCCTCTCTGAACACCAGGCCCAACAAGAACAGGTGTCTACAGAGTTCAACGAGAGGGCAGCTGCAGTCCTTAGGGCTTCAAAGACATTGGGCAAGGAGGTACCCTTCCCATCCATATTCATGCACGTCACGGATGCCAAATGGGAGAAGCCTCTACAGGGGAAGAAGGGCACCCTTGTGGCTCAGAAGATCTACACTCCCTGCAAGCAGGTCATAGAAAAGTTAAAAGTCCCGGTGGTTGACCTTCCGGTAGCCTCTCTCGTTTCGGGTTCTTTAGTGCCTAAGGAGTGCAAGGGGCTCCTCAAGGACCCTGAAAAGAAGAGAACAGAGAGAGCTCTCAGGAAGACACATGAGGCAGCAGCCCTTGCCATTAGGGCTTTAATGACTAGCTCCCTATTTGCCAGGGCCTCTCTTTTGTGGGTAGAGGGCATCCTGCACGACAGGGATCTTGATCACTTCTCCCTTCAAAGATCCCTCAAAGATCTATGTGATGCTGCAATTCCTGGCAGATGCCACCTTGAATGCTGTAATATTTGCATCTAGGGCCATCATCTTAGCAACAGTAGCCAGACACTCCATGTGGCTGTGGCACTGGGGAGTGGGCAAACATTCCAGGGCTAATCTTTCCAGTACTCCCTTCAGAGGCTTCAGACTCTTTGGAGAGGAAGCCCTGAAGGACATCCTCATAGAAACGAAAGACAAGAAAAGAGACATGCCCATCCTGGTCAGGAAGATAGACAAGCGGGACCCCAAGAGATCCTTTCAGTCTTCATTCCCCTTCAGGTCCCCTAAAGAATTCAAGAGACATAGGGATTTTCGGTCCTTTCTCCCCACATGGACCAGGTCTGGTTTCTTCTTGAGACCATGTGGAGCCAACCAGGCTCAAGCTGGATGCAGGGGCGGCACCCAACCCCAAAGGGGTGTGGGTCACCAGCAGTTCTGACTCCACCTTGATCCCCATGGGAGGTCGACTTCACAACTTTCGTCTAATGTGGGAAGTGACCACAACGGACAAATGTGTCCTCACCGCTATCTCCTACGGTTACCGCATAGAGTTCAACACAATCCTGAAGGGCAGGTTTGTACCTTCCACTCTGCCAAAGGATCCCCTAAAAAGGAAGATCCAAACCACGGCAGTAGATCATTTATTTTGCATCAAAACAATAGAAGCAGTACCTCCTCCTCAACGATTCTCAGGTTATTCCATCTTCTTCATGGTTCCGAATAAGGGAGAAGATGCCCTCTCAATGCTCGATCTAAAGCACACCAATGCTCACATCACTTACAAGCGCTTCCACATGGAAATGTTATCCTTCATAAAGGAGGCACTACAAAAAGGGGATTTTCTGGTGTCTCTCAACCTGGTAGAAGCATATCTCCATGTGTTAATATCCGAGGACAGCAGTAGGTTCCTTTGGTTTGCCTTCGGTCAGAAACATTTTCAATTCAGGGCTCTTCCCTTTGGACTGGCATCAGCTCCAAGAGTCTTCACAAAGGTTCTGATAGCCCTAGTGGCCCATCTTTGATTACAGGACATACCCCCCTACCCTTACTTGGACGATAGTCTTCTTTGGGCTCCATCCATTCAGAGAGCTCAGAAGGATCTACAGACCACCATTCAGTGTCTTCAGGATCATGGATTCCTGATAAACCACAAGAAGAGTACTCTTTTCACTACTCAGACCATTACACATCTGGGCATGGTGATAGACACTAAAACGGAGATGATCTTTCTGTGAAAGGAAAAGCAACTCATGATCAGAAGAGAAGCCCTAGTCGCCCTCTTGAGTCCCATGGTACCCCTCATGGAGCTTTCTGATCTTCTAGGACTCAAGATCTCTTCGGTCCCAGTGGTTCCGTGGGCCAGGTTCCATTCCCGACCACTTCAGTTGTTTCTCCACCAGTACCAACTACAGACATCTCTCCACAAATACAATCTCCTGCGTGTCCCTCTCCACGTCAGAACGTCCATTCTTGGTGGGCCAAGAGGCACAATCTGTCCAGGGGCTCTCCCTGGACCCAAAAGTACCAGATCACCATGGTCTTGGATGCAAGCCTCCTTGGTTGGGGGGCCCACTGTCAGGGTCACGTGGCACAGGGAATGTGGAGTTCCCTTGAGAAGTCACACACCATAAACTGTTTAGAGCTGAAAGTAGTGTGTATGTCACTTCACGGAAAAGCTCAGGGGAAAACACGTCTTGGTTCTCACAGACAGCACCACAGCCAATTCCTACATAGCCACACAAGGGAGGAATGATCCCTCCATCCACAGGTGTTCAGTCTACTGCAAGCCAGATTCAGACCAATGGAGATAGACATGTTTGCCTCCCCAACCAATCAAAAACTTCACAGATACTTTACAAGGTTTGCAGACCCACAGGCGGCGAGAACCAACATGATCTAGTCCTCATGGCTGGACAGCATACTTCACCTCTTTCCTCCCCCTCCTTTGATAGCCAAAGTGGTCAGGAAGGTGAGGAGGAGAAGGCTCAAGCAGTCCTCATTTCCCCCCACTGGCCCAGGAAACCTTGGTTCTTTGATCTGATGGAGATGGCTCTGGACCAGCTATGGCCCCTGTCGCAGAGGAGTGACCTGCTCTCGCAGGGGCCTCTACAGCATCCCAAGGTATACTGGTTGTGCCTAGCCGCTTGGAGGTTGAGCGACGGGCCCTCTGCCTATGCGGTTACAATGAGGCCATAATCTCCACAATGCTTTCCTCTCACAGGCAGTCAACCACAAGGATGTATGAGGCCACCTGGAAGGCCTTTTCCAGGTAGTGTGCATCCAAGCCCATTGATCTGGCCAATGTAATGGTGAAACACGCCCTGGCCTTCTTTCAGACAGGGTTGGACCTTGGTCTTAAACCCAACACTGTGAAGAGGCAAGCCACAGCTTTATCCTTGGTGGTCCTTTTGATAAAAGGGCAGTTGCTAGCTTCGCATCCACACATCCGAAGTCTCCTGAGGGATGCTACCATTATCTCACCGCTTACGAGACATCACTTCCTGTCCTGGAACCTTTCCTTGGTCCTTAGACAACTAACCAAGCATCCTTTTGAGCCCCTCAGGAAGGTCTCACTCAAGCTCCTGAAGCTAAAGGTAGTATTCCTGGTCACAATAACCTCTGTGAGATGGGTCTCGGAGCTGGCAGCTCTGTCTGTGAGGGAGCACCTCTGCTCCTTCAACAACGACCACGTCATCCTACACCTGGATCCTTCCTTTCTTCCCAAGGTGGTTTCTTACTTCCACCTTTCTCAGGAGCTGATCCTGTCCTCCTTCTATCCCAATCCCACTCACCCTAGTTGTGGCATAAACTGGACATACATAAGGCCTTGAGGATATACATAAGAAGAACAGGCTCCTTCAGGCATTGTGATTCCCTCTTTGTCTTATTCAACCCTACCTCCTTGGGAACGAAAGCATCAAGGCAGACCATCACCAGTTGGATATGGTCTTGCATTCTAATGGCCTATGACGTGGCAAAACTTCCTCGGCCCACCAGGATCCAAGCACATTCCACCAGGGCCGCAGCTACATCAGCAGTTTTCTCCTCCAATGCACTGATCTTGGAGGTTTACTGGGCAGCCACCTGGAGCACACCCTTGGTCTTCATCTGGCACTACAAAATCGACAAATTCATATCAGCAGATGCAATATTCAGGCAAAGGGTTCTCCTGGAAGTGATTAAGGACTAAACACCAAGCAGTCACCCCTTCCTGTCAGTAGCTGGCTTGGGTACATCCCCAGTGTAATGTATCTAGATTCCTTCTCTCAGCAATCCAGAGAATGCCACATTGATACTTACCATGGAGGTGCATTCTGGGGTTGGTAGAGAGGAGGAATCCATCCTGCCCTGGTTACTGCCTCCTAGTCCTTCTCCTTTTCTTCTCAGTTTTATGACTTTGCCTTAAGTGTTGCTACAGGCTAGGCTTTGCTAGTCAGAAAACTGGCATCGTGGTGGCTGGAGGAGGGAGAAGCCAACTGTCCTCCAGCGATCATGAGACCCAATTTTGAATTTCTTCCTGCCTTTTCTCTGGGTGGTGAAGGGGATAACCCAAGTGTAATGTATCTGGATTCCTCCTCTTTACCAATGCTAGAATGCACCTTCATGGTAAGTACCAGTGTGGCATTCTCCCCATACAGTAAACCTGAGGGTTCCAATAAAAAGAAGAGGTAGGTCCAATGGGCCTGGGATCTACCTTCCCATTGTTAGACCACTTATATAAGTCAAGAACCTGAATGCAACTAAATCAATCAGGTCTAATCATGCAATTACAGCAAAATATTTCCATATTTAATTTAATCAAATAGTTAACAGTTCCCTAGAAACCGGTTTCTGAAAAATAGTATGTAATTCAAAATAGATGTTTTGGTCTATACTGTACATTTCCTCTGTGCAGAAAGAATAATCAAAGCAAACTCCCTTCAATAAAATCAGAATTAGCAGACTTATCATAATATGACTATAGGGACACTCTTCAAAGTGCAAGGATTCAGATACTTTTACAGGAATTAATCATATGTATGATTCAGATAAGATTGGTCTTTTAATGTAATTCTGTTTCAATTAAATTTGCCTTTTGAGTGTGCCAAGTAAAATAATGTTTTGCCAACGTTTATTGCTCTTGTTGGGAAACTACATGGTGACATTAGTTTTCTCTTGAGAGTTGAGGGAGTAGTTGTCTGAATCATTCATACTGTTATTGCAATTGTGATGGAAACAGATGGAGTTAGAACAGCAACAATACTAAAGCCAAAATCCTATATCTACTTAACCTGGGATCAGGTGTCATTTGTTTCTGTGGGACTTGCTTTTGAATAGACATTAATAGGGTTGTGCTGTGGAAATTTTTTAGACCGTACTGTCATGTGGTGGCAAACTTCAAACAAGGGCAAAATTCCAGTGAAATATCTTCTGCATGTAATGAATGAAATGAAAAGAATGGTAGTTGATTTTTTTCTATGATATTATAATAAAAGGAAAGAAGGGAAAGGGAAAACATATCAGTTTTATCAGTGGTAATAGGTTTTAGTGATTATAGATTCCAAGCACTGCCATCAAGAATACTGAAAATTTATTTTTACTGATGGTGGTGGAGTAACAAATTATTCTTTGAATTGTAATTAATTTATATTAATTTATACTTAATTTATACCAGAATATTACAGAGACCGCGTCTCCTCCACTCCTATTATACTATTATGTTTACTGACTATATTTTGGTCTAATGCAATTTTACTGTGAAGCACAGCAAAATGCCAATGCTGATAAATGTTGATCTTCATAAATTTTAATAGCATGATTGCATTGTTTGGGATAAAGTAAACTTTTTTCCTCGGTAAGGTACCAAATGAAACCCATAAAAGAATAATTAATGATCTTGCAAACCTATCCTATGCATGTTTACTCAATCAATTCTCAATTCATTGAGTTTTCTCCCAGATGAACATGCATGTGTCTGTGGCAGATGGTGTCTGTTGGGGGAAACTGTGTAGTCCACTTTAATAATAAAGTTTGTAAATTTATGGTTCAAGTGTTTGGCACATAAGGCTTTTTTTGGAGGGGGGGGGTAAGAACTGTTTTCACACACTTCAATGGAGTCCTCATGTTGTCACATATTCTGCTCTTGTCCAAACAGTCTATTAAAATGGATGACATTTTAAATGATGAACTAGCTCATTATCATCTCTATTATTTATTTATTCATTTATTTAATTGTTTTATATCCTGCCTTTCTCCCAGCATGGGGTCCAAGGTGACGTATAGTCTTTTAAAAACACAATATAACTAAAAAGCTTTGAATATAAAAGTTAAAACACAATTAAATCAAACTTCTATTTTAAAAACACAAGTTTAAAATGCAGGTTAAAAGCAGTTTTTTAAAAACACATTATAAAATAGAAACAACAACCCCCATTAAAAGGTATGTCTGCAGTGACATATTAAAAACCAAAAAAAGCCTTCTTAAATAAAAAGGTCTTTACCATCTTCTTTTGTAGTCTCTCTCTCTTTTTCTCTCCTGCCCTTCTTTTTAAAAAGTATCTACATCCCATATTTCTTTGTGTGTGTGTGTGTGCGCGTGCGCATGCGCAGCTCTTCATTAGCAACTAAAACAAAAATATTTGTTGTATAACACGGGTTGTATTTGACTACACTGGGAGTTTTATTATATTCTAATACAGAATCTTCTATAAATGCATCTTTATTAAAAAGCTTCAACCTTTTCTGTTTACAATTTGTAAAAATATTCTGAAAGCAGAGTCCATGTGCTCAGGTCTGCAAAGTGCAAATCTAGGATATGCATATTTCTACGAAATATATACAAGGTAGTTAACTAATATAGTTGTTATAAAAACCTGTTAAGTGCTGAAGGTAAAATTAAGCAGCTAAAAGAATTTTCTCCTATCTCTCCAAAACCTATCTCTCCAAAACACCAGGGAGCCCTGGTGGCACAGTGGTTAAATGTCAGTATTGTAAGTCACCATGTTGCAAGTTTGATTCCAGAGGGCTCCAGGTTCACTCAGCCTTCCATCCTTTCGTAGGTCGGTAAGGCTTGTGGGAGCAATTAACTAATACACATTGGAAACTGCTTAAAGCAGTGTAGATGTTTAAATTACTATTGCTTAAAAACAATTTGTAAGCTGCTCTGATAGCCTTGTGGCTGAAGAGCGGGGTATAAATAACTAAAAAAAAAACCCAAAACCCCTGACCATTAAAATAATTTTCTGCATCTGCCAAAGAGTGGGAGAAATGAAGAATGAAACAATCTGCACCAATAAACAAATCCTTTAGGGACATTGATTGATTGACTGATTATAATTATTATTCATTGTTCTGTCCTCCTGGGTCCTCAAACTGAGGTACAGTAAAATAAAATATTTAAAAACAAATTTAAAAGCCAATTTAAAAAACAAAACAAAGGCAAGGATCAATTAGCACTGTTTTCTCTCCTGTGAAAAGATGGAACCCTGCTGATTTCCCTTGAGAAAGTGTCCATGAGTACTTGGCTTTTGGGGCAATTAGCTAACACACATTGGAAACCACTTAATGAGATGTATATGTGTAAAGTGCTATTGCTTAAACAATTTGTAAGCTGCTCAGGGAGCCTTGGGGCTGAAAAGTGGGGTATAAATACCATAAGTAAGTAAGTAAGTAAGTAGGTAAGTAAGTAAGTACCTTAAGTAAATAGTTGAGGTGCTTCTGCACAAAAAAATCCTGTTCAATGTACTCACTGACCTAGTATTCTGGGCTGGTGGGACATGCAGCATGACCTCTGCTAAAGATCCCAAGTTCTGGGTACACTTAAGTGGAAGGAAGCAGTCACTCATGCCAATGCCATCCTCTTGATGCCTGAGCAAGAAAGCTGTGTCCGTGGTTGCCACTCATCTTATTTCAGATACAAGCCTGGCTCACGTTTTTCTGCCTGTTGTGAAACACTAGATCTTGCCACCCATCTCCTTCCATGTCCCAAGGCCAACTGCACTGGCAGTTGTATCTTATATCAACATTGGTAATGGGCAGAGCCGATGCAATCAACCCAACCAGGCAGCCACCTGGGGCACAGGCTTCAGATGGGTGCAGTACTGACTTTTGAGGGGCATAGTTTTGTACAGATTAGTATTTTTTAACCCTTGTAAAAACATTAAAATTGCCAATTTATATATTTATATACAACAGTACTATGGAATATAAATAATAATATAATTAAACTCTAAAACAGATGTTTCACAAATTGGAGATATTTCCAGAAAACCATATAGGAAAAAGAGGATGTCAAGAAAAGTCTGTAAAAGAAGATGGTATTGTGCCTGACTTGAATTACAGTGACCCTGCTAACCGGCCTAAATATTGCAACTGACTATGTGACGAATGTTGCTGTCCTTGAGCAAGCAGGGATCACCAGCATTGAGGCCATGATACTGAGAACACGCTGCGCTGAGCAGGGCACATTTCTAGGATGGAGGACCATCACCTCCCAAAAATAGTACTCTATGTTGAACTCGCCACAGATCAGCGTAAGAGGGGCACTCCAAAAAAGCGATACAAGGACTCCCTGAAACAACATCTCAGGCTCAGCCAAACTGATCACCAACAATGGTCTGCCCTGGCCTCACATCAGGAGCCATGGAGACGCACTATCCACAATGCTGCAGCCTTGTTTGAGAACTCACGCCAAAAAAAGTCTTGAAGAGAAACGACAACACAGAAAGAATCACAACCTGGAAACATCACCCAAGGAGACCTTCTGCTGTGCTTTCTGCAACCGAACTTGTTTATCTCGGATTGGCCTTTTTAGTCATCAGCGTGCTTGCAGAAAGCACGGAATGAGTCCTTCCTGAATCTTCGTTTGTGAAGAAAAGCCAGAGAGAGAGAGAGATAATACAACATGGACTGCAGCAAGTTGTGTCACATGATTTTAACGAAGACTAAAACAAACCACAAAAACCATAAGATTTCCTCTTATACTCTACAAGAAGAGGCTAGCAAAAGGGGAAGAAGTGTACCATCAATGGTTGATATATTCATCCTCAAAAGATGTGGGTGTTTTCTTTTTTTGCTGTACGTTGCTGAAAAAAATTAATTAATTAAAAATGGTGCATCAACTCTACAAGAAACAGATTCAAAAGACTGAAAGAACATTGGATCAATTCTGTCTTTGCATGAGAGGAATACTGTCCACTTAGAAAACCATCAAACCTAGAGAGAACTTGAATTGTGATTGTTTAAAGGAAAAACAATGGCTTATATCAACCAGCAGAAAATTAAGAAGATTTGGCAACAAATATTTTAACACTTGATAGCTTTGGTCAGAGCTCTTGGCATGCAAAACTTGGCATTCCATGGAACAACTGACAAGTTGTACAGTACTAACAATGGAATTAATTTTTTAAAATAATATCTAGCCCTTTTTTATCCAGCCATGAAAGAACATTTACACAGTTAAAGATTAAAAAGAAACAACAACCAGTAGTTCATTGCATAGGAAAAGATATTCAAAATTAGATTATCTTCTAGCAGGTGCTAAGCAGAAAATTTTAGTCCTTGCAAACTCATCCAAATACTTAATATTTGGAACTGCACACCTGATATTAGTCATATTGAACAAATGACAATGATTGTATGTTATGCTGATGCAATCAAACCATCAGATAATGAGATGTCTCAGCCTGAGGCTATCATAAGAGAACATTTCCTGGGATTTGCTCCACTAAAAGAATGTCATTATGACAGAAACCGTTGAGGATTTGCATGGTGAAGGCTATGATAATGGGACTAACATGAAAGGCAAAGAAAATGGCATACAAAAGAGAGTTCTGGACATAAACCCATGAGTCTTTTTTGTAAATGCATACTCTGCATAGTCTGCAATGCATACTCTGCATAGTCAATGGTGCTGCTAAGTGTTGTTCGGAAGCAACTAGTTTCTTAAGTTTGGTTCAACAAATCTATAATTTTGTTGCCTCAACAATAATTTATTTTGTATTTGAGAGACATAATCAAATATTGTTTTATTACTTATTCTTGGAATTTAAAATAAATTTAGCAGTTTCAATTTTGTGCTTTTAATTTTTTTGACAAGGCATCTGTTTTTGAAAATTGAAACCAGAAATTTTTTGGGTGTGTGTGTGTGCAACTAGGTAGCCTTGCCTAGGGCACAAATTAGCCTGGCACTGGCAATGTGACAACAATCCTCACCATATCTGAGACGAACAGGTTAGCTTAGAGGGTGCAGGAGAAGTGGCAGGACAGAAGCATTGACTTCCAACACCTCTCAGTCTTTCTCTTCGATATTTGCCATGTGAAGTAGGTGCCTCACTCTTCCTAATGGCAGAGGACACATGCAGCAGAGCTTCTGATTAAGATCTCAGGGCATGGACAGCTTCTTATGGGAGAAAGCAGACCTTCAAATATTATCTTCCCAGACCATTGATTGATCTCAGTCTCTTGAGAACATCAACTACATTTGGATGGGATGAAAAGTAAAGACAGCAGTGCTTATTATCTCTGTATTAATCTGATTAGTTACATTTATACCCTGCCCTTTCTCCAGTGAACTCAAGGTGACATATAGGGCTCTCTTCCCCATGTTGTCTTTCTAAGGACTCAGGAGATTATCAGACTAGCGTTTAAAAACATTGTAATTATGTGAATGAAGATAGCGGGAATATATGGCATTATAACACTTATTATCACACATAAGTATAATCATGTGAAAGAAACACCATGGAATTATTTCATGATGACCACTAGTGCTTCAAGGACGGGGGTTTACTTGTGTGATTCAGCATGGGCAAGATTTCGGAGCCATTTAAAACTCCAAAACGCCTTAATTAAGAAAGTAAATGAACACACAAGCACTGAAACAAACCTAAAATGTGCAAACTAAAGGAACAGTTGATAAAAAGAGTGTCCTGTGCTTTGTTTTCACAATCTTACCCGGATGTTTTCTTACTGAGGACCGCCCATTCATGCTGTAATCTCGCAATTACAACGGGATGTATTTTCGCACAGACAATAGCACAAAAATAGCACTACTGACAATTTATTCATGTCTTGTCCTGTGAATGAGAAAGAATACCTTTTTTGCAGCTGGAGCATGGGATAATAATATGAGTAGGACAACGTTGTGCAATAGCAGGGCCCATTCGTGCTATCCTGACATCGTAATCCCGTGATTTTTTGCTATGTCTGATAATGTCCTCAGTGATTGGTCCAAGCCATGCAGTTGGTTTCTTGGCTAAGCATGGACTTGAATCTGGATTTGCCAAGTCCTAGTCCAAGACTCAGCACTACATTGCACAGGGACAAGACATGATCTTGCTGTATGCAATGATGTGGGGTAAAGCAGATGTCTCTAGTTTTCAACTCAGATGGGCACAGTGAGATAGACACCATCACTGCCTTCTAAGTCACTTTCATTCCACTTACTCTGCTCTAAAAACCTCTACACGTCCAGTGAGTGGCAAGCATGTTGAAGGTAATGAATTCAAACTCAGGAAGAAAATGGATTCAAATTAGGGGGAAATGGATTCAAAATAGAGGAAAAGAGATTCCACCTATATATTAGGAAGAACTTCCTAACAGTGAGAACTGTTTGTCAGTGGAATATGCTGCCTTGGAATGTAGTGTTGTTGTTACCTACCATGACACCCCCTGCCCCTTATCTTTAATAATTGGCAATATTTAATAATTTGGCCAACTGTGGTCCTCCAAGTGTAGCAAGTAAACCGGGAACTTCCAAAAACCAGGAATCCCAAGGACTAGGGCTGAGACTAAGTCACATATACATTAGGGAGGGGCTATTACAAATTCCAAAGAAAGATCATCTGTAAAGCAGCTTCCTGCTTGAACATCTGGCTAATCCAATCACCCATAGCTGAGATACTCAAGTTTGTAAAGAGCTATCTTACCTCTACCTTCCCACAAACAAAGAGGGTTGCTTCCTCCATTCAGTTACAAAGTATCAGAACATTAAGGGTCATTAACATATTCGGAGTGTCCATTATCTTAACTTGAGAACTTCCGAGAAGCATTGTCTTTCACTCTAAATCCCATCTTCAGAAGGGAATTATTGGATATAAAACCCCCTTCAAAACAACATGAAACTGTCTACAGCTCCTCCTCCTACACCCATGCTGTCAGTTTGCTGATAGCACAACTCTGAGACTCCATTGCTGAAGGAATTTCTGCTCTACAGGACAAATGCTTGAAGCCTCTTTGTGTGAATGTTGTTATTATTGCTTTATCAAATAAAGATCAATTAATTAAACTATCTAGCTTAACGTCTCTTCCTGAGTTACCGGTATACATAGGTTAAGAAAATCCTGCTTATTTGCCCTCCTCTTGTATTGCCAAGCTGAGTATATTAATTCCCCAAATTAATATGGAGTATCTAGGGTCCTTAAGACTCTTGAGAATTTAGGGTAACAGTGTCTCCTTCTTTGGAATGTTAAAAACAGATACTGGATGGCCATCTGTTGGGAGTGCTTTGATGTCATTTGATATGCAGAGCGTGGTCATTCACTGTGCATCCAAACAGTGATATATGCAGCAAAATAGCGTGAGCTTTTCTGAGCAAAACAAGTACTCCTCTGGTGCAAAGAAAAATGCCATCTGAAAATCCTTTATGGCTTTTATTAATAATAAACAAGTGAGAACAAAATAAACATTAGAAGACATTCACCCATGCTTCTATATGTCCAAGATTCTTCTGGAGCTAAGGCAAGGAGCTCCTCAAAAGCAAGAGAAAACACACAGGCTTAAAACTTAAAACTAGCTCCAATAACCCCTCCCAGTTATATAGCCCCTGAACACCCAGTCTTTGCGAGAAACGAAAGAAGAACCAATTCCAAGTTTTGATTTCATATTTCCAACCCCCAAAGAACAGAATAACAAGAATAGACAGATTTATGAGCTTCTGAAAAGCCGGCTGGCACCTTGGTGAAAAAACTTATTCACAATATCTATTTACCCTGACATTTGATTGTGTATTCCTGCATGGCAAGGGGTTGGACTGGATGGACCTTCTGGTCTCTTCCAGCTCTATGGTTCTGTGATTCTATTAGTCTAATATTTGCATTTAGATAAAAACCTAGTACTAGTACAGGTTTAAGTTTGGGGGATGGTATGGCAGTGAGGGACAGCCCTCCAAGGTCTGCTTTGGGGGAAGCATAGCCCCCTAATCCCTTTTCCCACCTTTACTCTAGAGAATTAGGCTTCATCCAGCTCTCCCATATTGTTTTCCCAGCTCATGCATCTCCCCAGTTTTGAGAGCACTATATCATTAGAAACATAAGTAGAGCCCTGATATTACCTGATCTTATACCCCCTCCCCACAATAATTCATAATTTGGCAATATTGGACATTCTCATGAGGTCTAGGTAGACCAGGGCAAACTGAAAATAGGTTCAAGTGGAGGTCACCCAGAACCTAAAGAAGATGTCTCTTGGAAATTCCCAACAAACACAAACAAGATGGATTTAAGCAGAGCCCCTTAGGATCAGAGGCACCAAAGTGGAATGTGCTTATCCCCTCTTGGACACAATTGGCAGTGAGTCATATTCCAAAAACAAACAGTGACCAGAACTCCCATTATCCCAACACATCCCTGCAAATGTCTTTCCTTGAGCCTCTCCACAATAAGGAGGCTGCCATAAACCCATCAACCTTAATATCTCAGCAACTAGTGAACATTAACGATGCCGGAGTTTCCTTTGTTTAACTGTGTGAAACTCATCCAAGCAGTGTTTTAAGCTCAAACACCCCTTCAGGATATGAAATTGGGTATAAATATTGGTCCCAAACAGCAGCCATGTGTGCATAGTTCTTCTGACATTGTCATTCTGCTGGTTTGCTATGTCTCCCTCAATTTTACACCTGAGTCCTCTTTGCTGCACAAACCTCTGCTCTTCAGAACTGGCAAATATCACCAATGCTTCTCTGAATTTATTCCTCTATCCAAATCTATCTGCCTTAATTCTTCATTAACATTGTGTGGTCTCTTGTGAGCATGAGTGCATGTGTGTATGCTTCCACGTTTATTTTCCAATAAAAACCATTTTATTTACTTTCAACTCAGAGTCTCTGCAGAGAGTACTGGTATGCACAGGTGCAAAGGTCCCACAAGTTACCTGGCCTCTCGCAACCACATCTTTGAGCTAATTAAATTCCCCCAATTTAATATTGCAGTTTGAGTGTCATGAGTGGGTCTCCATGGACCCCACACATTCAGATAACACTGATGGATCAGACCAAAGGCGTCTCTAGTACAGTTTTCTAATCACCAATGGCCAGCCAGCTATCTGTTGGAAATCTATAAGCAAGACATGAGTACAAACATGCTTGTGCTCCCCAGCAAGAAATATACAGAGGCATGATGCTTCTATTATTAGAGGAGATGAATAACCATCCTAGTACCTATCAATGGCCCCATCTTCCATGTAGAGTGGGTCAACTAGATATGGGTACTACTGCAGGAGCCATTCTGGGCCCATTGTCTAAGAGCAGAAATCTACACACCAACATGACTAGCTTACCTAGCACAGCATTCCCTAGTGGAAGTCAATCAGGAAATAATCAATCAGGAAAAAGGTTTGGGTACTATTAAACTGTCTCTTCAAAGGTTCCAATCTATTAACAGAGGTATGAACAAAGACAATGGCTTAATGGCACACTACATATATTAATACAAGAGTCATAGAATCATAGAATTGCAGAGTTGAAAGAGACCACTAGGGCAATCCAGTCCAACCCCCTGCTATGCAGGAAATCACGATCAAAGCATCCCTGACAGATGGCCATCCAGCCTCTGTTTAAAGACCTCCAAGGAAGGAGACCCCACCACGCTCCGAGGGAGTGCGTTCCACTGCCGAACAGCTCTTACTGTCAAAAAACTAATGTTGAGGTGGAATCTCTGCTCCTGGAGCTTGCATCCATTGCTCCGTGTTCCAGTCTCTGGAGCAGCAGAAAACAAGCTTGCTCCATCCTCAACGTGACACCCCTTCAAATACTTAAAAAGGGCTATCATATCGCCTCTTAACCGTCTTTTTTCCAGGCAAAACATACCCAGCTCCCTAAGTCTCTCCTCATAAGGCATGGTTTCCAGACCTTTCACCATTTTAGTCGCCCTCCTCTGGACACGCTCCAATTTGTCAATATCCTTTTTGAATTGTGGTGCCCAGAACTGGACACAGTATTCTAGGTGAGGTCTGACCAAGGCAGAATAGAGCGGCACTATTACTTCCCTTGATCTGGACACTATACTTCTATTGATGCAGCCCAAAATCGCATTGGCCTTTTTAGCTGCCGCATCACACTGTTGACTCATGTTCAACTTGTGGTCTACTAGGACTCCTAGATCCCTTTCGCACGTAGTCTCATTCAGCCAGGTCTCCCCAATCCTATATCTATGCATTTCATTTTTTCGCCCTAAGTGCACTACCTTACATTTCTCCGTATTGAATTTCATTTTGTTAGCTTTGGCCCAGCTATCCAGTTTATCCAGGTCATCTTGAATTTTGATCCTGTCCTCCAGGGTATTAGCTACTCCTCCTAATTTGGTGTCATCTGCAAATTTGGTAAGTATGCCCCTAATTCCGTCATCCAAGTCATTGATAAAGATGTTGAATAGCACTGGGCCCAGGATAGAACCCTGTGGCACCCCACTGGTCACATCTTTCCAAGATGAAGAGGAGCCATTGCTGAACACCCTTTGGGTTCGGCCGGTCAACCAATTACAAATCCATTGAACTGTTAACTTGTCTAGCCCACATTTTACAAGCTTGTTTGCAAGAATGTCATGGGGAACCTTGTCAAAGGCCTTACTGAAATCAAGGTATGCGATGTCCACAGCGTTCCCTTCATCTACCAAGCTGGTAATTTTATCAAAAAAAGAGATCAGATTAGTCTGGCATGACTTGTTACTCTGAAACCCATGTTGACTTTTTGTGATTATGGCATTGCCTTCTAAATGTTCACAGACTCTCTGTTTAATGATCTGCTCTAGAATCTTCCCTGGTATTGATGTCAGACTAACTGGACGATAATTGTTGGGATCCTCTTTTTTCCCCTTTTTGAAGATGGGGACATTTGCCCTCCTCCAGTCTGCTGGGACTTCTCATGTTCTCCAGGAGTTCTCAAAGATTATTGCTAATGGCTCTGAGATTATATTTGCCAGCTCTTTTAATACTCTTGGATGTAGTTCATCTGGTCCTGGAGATTTAAATTCATTTAGATTAAGAAGGTATTCCTGTACTACCTCCTACATTCACAACAAAAGGAATCTTCTCAAAGAGAATTTTTAACCCTGGGAAACCAACTTTAGGTAAGCAGATTTATTGCTTTCACACATCAACACTAACTGACCACTGTAAAGATTTGAAAGATCCTATCAGTTCCCAGCTATTTGAAAATTTAGGGCAAGGGACATGATTTGCATCTTTCTGGATTCTATTGCATTCTATCAACTCCCACAACTGTTTAAATATATTTTATACCTGAGGCCATAATATCACTCGGTACTGCATCAGAAGTGGGTTTACATCCATGAAAGCTCATGCTAAAATAAAAACCAGTTAGTCTGAAAGGTCCTGCCACATTTCTTTTTTCCCTCTCCCTCCCTTCCTCCTTTTTTTGTACTTATGTTATTTTATTTGTTGGCAGATTGCTAAGCACTTTTCATTGCTTAAATCCCTCACAAGGCAATCTACAAACAAATCAATATTTATTTATTGTCGAGAACAAAACACAATGATAATAAATAATATATATTGTTTTTAATTGTTACATAGATTCTGACAAAAAGGGAAACTTAATTCAATTTAGTTGTCATTTTACTGATTGACATAAGTTAGAATTTCAGCATTAACTTAATCCCAGAATTGTTAGTAGTTACATTATTAATTAGTTAAATGAGCAGCTGTGCAAAAGAGCCAACAAAATTTATATTTCCTAGCTGGTTCTTTCCCCAAAGCCTAGTTCTCTTAGGTTTTTGAAGAACCCCTTCTTACATGTTCTTAGCCCCTCAAGGTTGAAAAAATACAATATTTAGGACACAAGGTTCAAAACACAGCAAAAACAAATTGCTATAGAAATCTTTGTATATATAGTTGCTCCTCCACATTCGCAAACTCAGCATTCGTGGTTTTGGATATTTGCGATTTTGGGAGCCCCCCCCCGCCCTCCCCAAACCGTGACACAGGGCCTCCGGAGGCCCTGTGAAGGCCCAGGGAGGGAGTGGGGAGAGCTGGGGAGGCCTCTACAGGGCCTTCGGAGACCCTCCGGAGGCCCCGTGAAGGCCTTGGAGGGGAGGGGGTAGTGCTGAGGAGGCCTCCACGGAGCCTTGCGAGGCCCCGTGAAGGCCCTGGGTGGGAGGGGGTAGTGCTGGGGAGGGCTCCACGGGGCCTTGCGAGGCCCCGTGAAGGCCTTGGGTGGGAGGGGGGAGGGCTGGGGAGGCCCCCACGGAGCCCTGCAAGGCCCCGTGAAGGTCTTGGGAGGGGAGGGGGGAGGGCCAGGGAGGCCTCCACGGAGCCTTGCGAGGCCCTGTGAAGGCCTTGGGAGGGAGGGGAGAGGGCCGGGGAGGCATCCATGGGGCCTCGGGAGGGTCTCCTGAGGCCCTGTGAAGGCCTAGGAAGGGACTGGGGAGTCTGGAGAAAGCGACTATGGGGCCTCCAGAGGCCCCATGGTTGCTTTGGCGGGAGAGGGGGAGGGCAATAATTATTCGTGGATTTTTCACATTTGCGGGGGTCTGGGGAACCTAACCCCCGCGAATGTGAGGGGACGGCTGTATTCATTCATAGTTAAAAGTATGATAGATTAGTTAATTCAAAGGTTAAAATTGTCATGGTCAGCCAGGACTCTGAGGACTCAGAAGGCGAGGAGGCTGAGCCAGCAGCAGAAGAGCTGGCTGAGTCTGAGTCTAGCCCTGAAGAGCCCAGGGCTCAGCAGCCTAGCCCTCCCCCAGCACAGGGTCCAAGCCTGGGAGACATAGTGGAGCAAGAGGTAGAAGAGCAGGTACCTACCTTTAGCCAAAGGAGAGCAGAGAAGGCGTGGCTTCGTCATTCTCAGAGATTAAGAGACAGAAGGTCATCAATCACCCTGCAGCTGGGAGTGGGAGCTGGGCCAACATAAGCAGCTGTGGGATGCTGAGTTCCTTGTTGCAAGCAGTCTGTGTTACCTGGAGGAAGCCTCTGCCTGTGACCCTTCTAGAACCTTGCTATTTTGAGACTTTGGATATCTTGACCTTGGACTGCCTTCGGTGACCCACCTGCCGGAACCCCTGTGACCTTGGACTGCCTCTTCGTTCTGCACTCTCTCTGTGTGTGTATTTCTGACCCTGTAGGACTGCTACTGACAACACCAGGTACTGTGCCTTTCAAATGGGTTGTTGCTGAGCAAAGCTTCTTATCAGCTATTGAGTTGGCTTCTCGACAAAAATATTTAAAAACCAGTAGTAAGAAATGCTGGCGAAGGAAATGGTCTTCTTTGCAAATAATTGGTCTTGTTTTGTACCCTGGAGACTGGACAGACACTCCTCATCTGTCCCAGGAAACTAAATTTTGAACTCCTTAACACTGGGACTTTGTGTAGGATCCAGTGGGAAGCAGGAAATTTAAAAGAGGTGTAGGGTAAGGACATGAGCTTATAAGAAAAGGGGAAAAAAGAAAAGTAGGAGATTGAGTTTTAATGAGGTGGATGAGAAAGGGGGTTTTCAAAAGCTCAGAAAGTTGTTTCTCCAAAGCTCAAGACAGGGGTATGGGGAAGGGTGGGAGTAAAATCACCAGAGGTAATTTTGAGCTTCATGCTGTAATGGCTTTAATGTGGACTTTAAACTTCAACTTAAATGATAATGTAACATAACCATAATAGCTATTTCCCCACTTTCTAATACAGGTATAATTTATTTTTAAAAAATCTTATTAACAATTAACTAAATGTATGAATGCTTTCCTATTAATTTTCCTATCTCTGACAAAACCACATATAGACATTTCCACCCTGGTTTTCTTTACAAATAAATTCAAAGGCACTTGCAAAAACAGATTAAAACAATAAGTACACTTGAATTGATCGATGCTTTAATTTTTGTTTGGATTTAAATAGAATACAGTACAGTTGGACCCCTGTATGTATGGAACCAATATCCACAGTTTCAGTTATCTGTGGCACCTAAATCAGGGACACATACCATAGAATCATCCTAGAAAATGTGTAGAGAGGCATCCTCTGTAGACATCTTCTAGGTCCTCCAAGGCATCTCTGTGGTATTTTTTACTGGCAGCCCATTACTTTTAATAAGGTTTGATGTTATCCGCTGTTTCCTGTATCTGCAGTAAGTCTGGGAACCGAACCCCCGCGAATACGGGGGCCTGACAGTATACTGTATGAATTTTTAAGTAATTTAAACACCTGCTGCTTTTATATTTCAGTTTTTCTTACTGTATGTATTGTATTAATATATATTTAGAATAGCTTAAATAAAACAGGTATCCCATCTAAATCCCAAAACAATGAAAAGCATAGATAAAATTCAGGTATTTCTGGTCCATAGCATAAAACTCAGGTCTCTGCAGAGCACTCTAAGTTGAACTAGAACTCTGAGTGCTGATTCCTGAAGTCTGAAAGAGTCACTTGATAATTTTTTTTGTTACAAACAAATCATATATGTGCTGATACAATCTGCTCAGAGAGATAATTCTGTGGCAGTTTCTTCAAAATCAGATTTCCAATCTTTTACAACTTCAGGAAGTTTAAACTTATTCTGTTGATTACTGGCAGTGTACTTCAAAGTTTTTGGTCTCCCATGGTCACAATTTATATCCTTAGTTCTATAATAGCCTCTATGAGGAACCCATCTCACTTGCCAGTGCCCTGACTTTGGCAGGCTGAAGGAACTTTTTTTCATGGACAGCCATGTTAGCATGCCCTACTACCCACTCACTACAACATCTCATAATTAGAAATATTGGACACTTCAAAACGGCCAAGTAGACTGGGGTGATCCAAAGTGAGGTCAGATGGAGGTCACAAGGACCTGGGAAGGTGTCTTAGAAATATTTTAGCACATACACCGAAGCTAGGATTGAGTGGAAGCCCCTTAGTAAACAAAACCATTAAAGAGGTATGTGCTAATTCCTTCTTGGGCCCAACGGTGAGTCACACATCCTAAACAATCAAGTGACCTATACAACCCAAATCACCAGGAAATATCCCTCAGAACCCCCTTCCATCCTACAGTGCAAGGTTGTCACAAACCCACCAATTCCAATCTCCCAGCCATTAAAAACCATCAGCTAAGTTTCGGTTTCCTTTGTTTACATGGTGGGAAACCCGTCTGAGCTTTGTTCTAGCTAAAGTACTCCCTTCAGAATACAAAGTACAGTATCAATATTAGCCCCAAACAATAGCAGAGTGTGCCTCTGTGGATTAGACCTGGACACATTCTTTGTCAATGTGCCCCTGGATTGGAACTTCCAGTGCCACCCTCACACTTCAATCTGAGTACTTCGCTACTCTTTGAGAAGTTTAAAAGTCTGGTCTAGTAAAAAAATTAAGGGATCCTGCTGAATTCACTTATGTGTATGTTGTACAAACTCATCAAACCACAGTTCATACACTTGACCCCTGATTGTAATGTGTACTCTGTAATTGCCAGAAAGTTAGCTTTTTAATTTGACAGTGAATTGGGAATGGAGTAATCTAGGTAAAAATTATGAAGTTCCTTGACTTGAATGTACATTTATTTGCACTACAATGGCAACAGTAAGTGTTAGATCCACTACATATGCATTTGGATGAACTTGCATGTGATAAATTTCTCTGCTTTATAGCACCTGTTAGAAGATGTATAAGCTCATTTTTGATATCTTTTTCTAGGCAGTGAATCATCGTTTCTTGATCTTTAAATCTGTGCAAATGTTCATTCATGCTAGGATAAAAAAGGGCTAGATATTCTAAAAAAAATTCTACTGTTAGCACTGTACAACTTTCCCACTGTACCATGGAATGCCAAGTTTTGCATGCCAAGTACTCTGATCAAAGCAATCATGTGTTCCAAGATTTGTTGTCAAATCTTCTTAATTTTCTGTGGTTAAGAGCATCAATTGTTTTTCCTTTACACAAGCACAATTCAAGTTCTCTTTAGGTCTGATAGTTTTCTAAACCAATAGTACAGTATCCTCACATGAAGACAGAATTGCTCCAATGTTCTTCCAGTTTTTTGAACCTGTTTCTTATGGGGTTGATGCACTTTTTGTGTGTGTGTGTGGGGGGGCTGAACAACTCAACAGCAAACACAAAGACCCACATTTTGAAAATGAATATATCAGCTATTGACAGCACACTTCTTCACAATTTCCTAGTCTCTTCTTGTGTATAGGAGAAAATCTTCTGTTTTTGGTTTCTTTGGGAAATCACGTAATACAACCTTCTGTGATCCATGTTGCATGATAAGCTGTCAAAAATTATTACCACAATAGATTTTCTGTGGTTTCCCCCCCCCCCCCACCCCAGGCTATGAGGCCATGTTCTGGAAGAGTTTTCCAGAAAACTCTTCCAGAACACGGCCTCATAGCCTGGAAAAAACCCCCACAGAAAACCTATGGATGCCGGCTGTGAAAGCCTTCGACTATTACCACAATATTTAGGCCAGTTAGTTGGGTCACTATAATTCAAGTTAGGTGCAATACCATCTTCTTTTGCAGACTCTGCAGTACTCTCATGTTTTTTAACATCCTCCTTTTTTCTGTGGCCCTCATAGTACTGCACCTCTCTAAGGTCTGCACCCTTGGCAGCTGCATCGTTGTACTAACCCTGCCTGGTTCAAATCCAGATGCCATCTCTGTCCTATATCTACTATGTCACCTGACATTGCAACCCACAATGTCCATTGTTCATGACTTGTTCTCCTTCCAATGTGATATGTGCTATTTTCTGGCAGCAGTGCACTATATATGGCAAACTGGATATCTTTGTGCTTAAAGAGTAAAAAGGACACAACACTAACATAAGAAATGGAAAATTCTGCCTTCCCAGGGCACTCTCACTGACCTTAAAGAACTTCGAAGAGATATTTAAAAGAGTCTGCTACATTACAATTCACTATAATCTCTCTCATGGGTGGTATCAATTGGGGGCTGTATTAACTATGGACTCTACAATTTTATATCCTTTCCAAACTTGGGCCATAAAAAGTGGATTCTGTGCTTTCACACAGAAGTGTATACTGAAACATAAGATACAGATGTAGGTTTGTAGTTCCCACTCACATACTCACATTGTTTTTGGCCCATGCTCTAAGTGTGAAACTCATATATTCAAACTATAAACATAAATTTGGTGAAAACTCCTTCCAAGTAGTATCGCTCTAATGTAGGCATACTTACCGGTAAGCACCAACAAGTTTAACACTAGTGGAATAAAATAAAATCCTACCCTCTTCTCTGTAATTAGTGGTCATTTATATACAACATTGTTACCCAAATTGTGTGGGGTCCATGAAGAAGCCACTCATGTCCAGATATTAATATGGGGAATTTTAATTAGCTCAATATGGCAGTGGGAGGCCGGGTAACTGCAGGACTCTTTGACCTATGTATTAAGATTCCCAGCAAGGAAATAAAATGAAATGGTTTTTATTGAGAAATAATCTCAGAAGCATTCACACCAACACTCAGGCTTCAAGTAATCATACAAGGCTATTGAAGAAAAGTAGGAAGTATTGGGATAGAGGAATAGAACTTGGGATGATGGGCTATACTATACTTTCCCTGAAAAGCAGAGATTAGTGTAGCAGAAGATACTCAGACGGAACTCTGAGGGTCACCCAGCAGATGGACAGAGTGACAGGATTCAAGAAGCTGTGAATATTTTGACTGTGTTTTGGGATGATATTTATACCCAATAGTTACTTTTAAGGGGTGTTATCAGTGGAATACAATGTTAGATGGAGTTTCCCACAGTTAGACAATGGAAGCTCTGGCTATGTTAACACACTCTAATGGCTGAGAAATTAAGACTGATGGGTGTCAGGCAACCTTCTATTGTTGAAGAGAGGGGTGTGAAGGAAAACCAGTTTGCAGAGTAATGAGTGTTCTGGCCAGTTGATTGAATTAGAGAATAACTCACTTTCAGGTGTATCCAGGAGAATTAGCACATTCCACCCCAACTACCTGTCCAAGGGGGTCCACATAATTGCTACCCGTGTATGTCTTTTGGGGAATTTGGAAAGACCTCTTCTTTAGGTTTTGAGCAAACCTTCACTTAGTCCTTATTTCTGGGAATGTTTGGGTCTACTGCTAACCTCATGAAGCATCAATAGATAACCCTATTTATGAAGTATGTAGCCAACTGATGAATTATTGGAAGGGTAGGGGGTGTCAGGGCAGGCAACAATTTTGAAGATAATCTCATTTAGCTCTTTGCTTTTTCTATTAAAAGTCCTTTGTTCACAAACACAGGTTTAAATACTGTAATACTTTTATGTGATGTTAGCGAACCCAAGGTTTATAGCTCCAAACAGCCTGTTACTAGGATGAACATTAGGCATAGGTTTGGAGGAGATAAGAGATGGCAGGATTAATAAAAACACACAGGGGTCGTTTACATGGCAAAATAAATCCTCTAAGAATTTGCAAAGAGTCCTAATAGTTCCCAGATCTTTTGGATCCAAGTCGCCATATTCAGAAGGAGTGGGTCAACCCCCCCATAAGTCACGCAGTATCAGCTTTCACTATTTTCCCTGACTTTTTTGATAAGGTTTGTGAAAATGCACACAATCAGTTGTGTGAACTACTGATGCACAAAAGGCTGTGGGAGCTACCAGCAATCTTCCCAAAACAGCCACAACAGAGCTGAGCTGTGATTGGTTGGACCAACTGCAGAGGGGGCAGACTTGCAAGAGATGTGAGGAGCCTCAAATGAAAAGATCCAGCCACTGTTGTTATCCCAGTGCTATCCCCATCCTAGTTGCCCAGCTGTCTGCCTCCCAGCTTGCTTGGCTGCTGTGGCTGAGAGATCCCCACTTAGCCATAATTACTGTTCCTCTGTGTATGTGTGTGAGAGAGAGTAGTGATCAGCTCCGCTGGCCGTTTGCTTCCTTGCCCTGCTGTGATTGCGTTTGTGTGTGTGTATGTGTGTGTGTGTGGGAGAGAGAGAGAGAGTAGCAGTCTCCTCCACTGGCTGTTGCACTTTGCAGTGGGTGAGGGGAAGGGAGGCTTGAGGGAAGCAGGGCGAAGGGGGAGCCTGCGACTCCATTGCTTCTGGCGGCTGGATGATCATCCCCCCCAAGACCATCCTCCACCTGGGAATCTAGCCTGCTTTCCTTGCCTCCTTTTGTCATTATTCCTCTCCACCCTCTGTAGTCTCCCTTCTTTTTTGGTTGTTTGCACATTTCTTGCCCCCCCCCCACCCAGACAGCAATTGAGGTACTCCAGTGGCCACGCCCCCACCTTTGCCTGTGTGAACTACAAAGCAGAAGACTTACTAGATCAACCAGTTTTGCATCAAATCATTTAAACTACGCATCACTGGTGCAAAAATGCGTGAATGCGCAAACTATCGCAATAAAAACTGCTGTGTAACTGAGCCCATAATAAGACAGCCAAGGAACAATGGATTCTTATTTCACAACATGTTATTTGGCTTACCTACTGCCAGCATTTCTGTGAATGACCAGTGTCAATAATACAATTGGGTCTGATTCTGGAAGCTAAGCAGAGTCAGCCCTGGTTAGTATTTCGACAGAAGATTGCCAATGAATACTAGGTGCTGTAGGCTATATTTCAGAAGAAGAAACTGGCAAAACCACCTCTGAGTATTGCTGAAAAAACTCTTATGAAATTCATTGGGTCGCCATAGGTCAACAGGTGATTTGAAGGCACATATACACACTATCAGTACTTTCTGGATTTAATTTCCTTCTGTCTACAATCCCACCCCCAGTCATGTACTCTTTGTGGATGTGGGTGTACATACACAGACACACACCCATCTAAAATTCTGGATAGCGTTTCATGCATCCGATTAAATGGTACTGTATATTAAAACTCATGGTATAACTAATTTGCTAGTTTTCAAGGTACCCAGGACTCTTATTTATTGTGTCATAGCTAGTGTAAATTAAATGGTGGCTCTGGGGCATTTACATGTAAAAATAATATTTGCTTCACATCTATGGGTATATGTGCACTTTGGTCACAGGGAGATGGCATTAATAATTTTACATGGATTCTGTGAGTATAGATTTGAATGGCAGCTTTGATAGTGTGTTTATGGTGTCTCCATATGAAACACAAGGCTCTGTATCCTTGGATCCATTTTCTGTAAAAAATATTGTGACTGGATCTGTGATAATGTTTATATTACAGTCCTTGGAGACTTGTAATTTCATGGTTGATGTGGGGTGATTCTGTGTGCTTTTTTTAAAAAAATAAGCAGCTATCTCCTGAAACTACATTTTTATGCCATAGTATTGGATACACTACCTTTCTGTGGTGGTGGGACTGCAAACTCCTGTGAGGCAAGAGGCTATGTTGATGGCAGCAATGCTGCTGGTAGGGTCTCCTATGTCAGGCTTTTGCTGAGGAGCCAGAAAAAATGTGTCAAACACTAGGCATCAGCAGTAGTGGAGGGTGACGCTGGTGGCGGATCTCTCAGAGACAACGGCAGTGGCACCATAGCTAACGCTTGTTAGTACTGCACAGAGGGAGGCACGGTAAACCTACTTTTGAAGGTCTTTTAGCATGAAACCCCTATGATGCGACAATTCAAAATAAAACAACAGATACTGCCAGAAGATGAAACTCCTAAGTAAGATGGCACTCAACAAAGTACTGGGATATAGAAGAGGACAACTATGAGTAGTGCTTGGCAACTGACTCAAGCCAAAAGGATTTTCAGCTGTTGATGTGCTCAGAAGTGAAAGGAAAGTCTGAAGCTGCATAACACATATTATAGGAATCTGGAATGTGAGAAACATGAATCAGGGGAAGCTAGACATAGTAAACTAAAGAAATGGAACACATAAACATTGCAATACTTGGGGTGAGTGAGCTAAAGTGGACAGTAATGGGACATTTTGCATCAGATGTTTTACTTGGGAAATGAAAATCTAAGAAGAAATGGAGCAGCATTTATAGTGAGGAAAGATGTAGCAAAATCAGTCAAAGGATATAAGGCAAAGTCTGACTGAATCATGTCAATAAGACTTCAGGGAAAACCCATCAATATAACCTCAATCCAAGTTTATTCTCTACAGAGGCAGCACAAGAAGAAACTGAAAGAGTCTGTGCTGGAGTCCAGGAGGAAATTGATCACATACAAAAGCAGGACTTCTTGTTAATCATAGATGATTGGAATGGAAAAATAGGAAACAGAGCAGAATTATAGATCTGTAGAAAAAATTGGCCAAGGACCAAGAAATTAAGCAGGAGGGCAACTGATTGAATTTTGCAAGGCCAACAGTTTGTTAATCACAAACAAGCAACCCAAGAAGTGTCTATGCATGGACATCACCTGACGGCCAATATGGAAAACAAATAGACTACATAATTGGAAGCAGGAGCTGGAGAAGCTCCACTCTCTGCAAAAACATGACCAGGAGCAGATTGTGGCACAGATCATGAATTGCTAATATCAAAAATTAGAGTAAAGCTAAAGAAGAACATAAATACAACCTGAACAACATCCCCATAGAATTTAAAGACAATGTGAAAAATAGATTTGCACTATTAAATCTAATAGACTAGGAGCCAGAAGAACTCTGGACTGAAGCCAGGAACATTGTCAGGAAGGAATTCAAAAAGACACTATCTCTAGCCAGAATGAAAGAGAAGCCTCAGTGGATGACAGATGAAACTCTTCAAACAGTTAAGGACAAATGAGAAGCAAAAGTAAAAAAGGACAGAAACAGAGTCACAAATCTGAATGCAACTGTTCAATGATGTGGGCAAAGGGACAAGAACTACTATAATAATCAATGCAGAACAACAGAAGGTGACAACAAGAAAGAAAGAACAAGGGACTTCTTCCACAAGATCCTAGAAAGCAAAGGGAAATTTAAACCAAAAATGGGGATGCACTATGACCAGCAGGGAAATGCATTACATGACCAAGTAGAAATAAAAAGATGATGGAAACATTACAAAGAAGAACTATATAAAAGAGATGAAAATGTGACAAATTCATTCAAGGAAAAACCATATGAAGACAAACCTGCAAAGTTATAAAGTGAAGCTGCACTCAGAGCACTTGGGAGAAATAAATAATCAGGAACAGACAGCATATCAATAGATTTGATTTATTCTACAGAGGCAGAATCTACCTACTCTAGTTATAATTAAAATCTGTTAATAAATATGGAAAACAAAACAATGGTCCACAGAGTAGAAATGCTCAATTTACATCCCAATTCCCACGAAAGGGGACATCAGGGATTGGAGTAATTACCGGTCTGCAGGATTAATTTTCCATGCAAGCTAAGTGATACTTAAAATTCTACAACAAAGACATTGAAATAGTTAAAAGATTTTCCATACCTCAGCCGAGTCATTAATCAGAATGGAGAGAGCAGTCAAGAAATCACAAGACTAGGCCTTGGAAGGGCAGATATGAAGGAACAAGAATAGACCCTGAAATGTCAAAATATATTATTGAATGCTAAAGTTAGGATTGTCCATGCCATTGTATTTCCCATTTTAATGTATGGTTGTGAAATTCAGACAGTGAAGAAAGCTGGTAAGAAGAAAATCAAACCCATTTGAAATGTGGTGCTAGAGAAGAGTTCTATGGACTGTAAAAAGACCAATAAATGGGTCCTAGAGCAAATCAAGCCGGAACTCTCCCTAGAAGCCAAGATCATAGAATCATAGAATTGGAAGAGACCACAAGTCCATCCAGTCCAATCCCCTGCCATGCAGGAATACACAATCAAATCATTCCCAACAGATAGCCATCCAGCTTCTGTTTAAAAACCTCCAAAGGAAACCCCACCACACTCCGAGGCAGTGTATTCCACTTCCGAACAGCTCTTACAAACAAGATGACTGAATTGAGACTGTTGTAATTTTGCCATACCATCTGAAAACATGATTCACTAGAAAAGGCAATGCTTGGTAAGGTAGAAGGAAGTAGGAAAAGAGGAAGATTGATAGATTCAATGAAGGAAGCCACAATCTAGAGTCTGCAAGACCTGAGCAGGGTTGTTGATGATATGATGACTTGGCAGTCTCTCAGTCATGGGTTGCCATAAGTCAAACTCAACTTCACAGCAGTTAACAACAACACTGGATATTATTTTGGGACACATGGTAGCATTTATTAAATAGAGTGAGGTGCCTGCCTTTGCTAGCAAATTTGTGGTATCAAAAAAGAGTGGAAAATAGTTTGCAGTTATTTTGCTTTTACTGATATGGATAGAGAGAAGTGATTCTGGGATCTTCTTCCTCATGTTCCACAATAAATTGATTGGTTTTAGCTGTTGTGCAACTTAGCTAGGTAGGGAAGCAGCATTCTCTGCTTTCTCTCAGGCAGCAAAGTATATTGGCTGTCAAGGGATGGAATACTATTGAGATGGTGGTGGAGGGAGTTTTCTATGCAAAAGCAATGAGGATTCATTTGTAGGAACCATGCTGGCTCCTTGATTTTTACTGTGTGGTCTGCAGAGATGAATA
Organism: Gambelia wislizenii; assembly: GCA_030847615.1. NCBI lineage: Eukaryota > Metazoa > Chordata > Lepidosauria > Squamata > Crotaphytidae > Gambelia > Gambelia wislizenii. Next base: position 301,163,725 of record JAUMIR010000004.1, read on the forward strand.
GATGCTCTAATGTGATGATCAATTAAGGAAATTCTATGTAAAAACTGTGAGCATGTGTACAACAAATCCAGGAGTTTGTACTTGGTTGGTGCCACAAAGCACTGGAACTGTATTTTTTAAACATATATCTTGTTATCCTCTGCAGAGACATTAGTATACAGATGGGCAACTTATGGCAGAGTTTTGTCATCAGTTACACACATTTGCATTTCTTTTGGGGGTGCTCTTAGCTCAACAGATTATGGCTGGGGGAAGGCGGTATCCATCATATTTTAGGCTTGACCTCTGTGCACATACACAAAAGGCCACCGCTGTGCTTGTGATTTAAATACATAGGATCAGTAGTTGTTAAATGAATGATTCCAAAATAGCAACCATTCATTGGTTATATAACTCCCAAAGAACACGCACAGATTAGAACCCCATTTTTACCAAATCTGTCTTCTTTACGGGCCAGAGTGCAGCTGTCTCCTTCCTTAATAAGCATCACCCCTGGCCTCTCGGCTGTCACTGATGAACAGTGGAAACGTGGATCTGCACCTCAGCCATGGAAGATGACTGGGAAGCAACTAATCCGCATTAGGTGCTTGCTCTTGAAGAGGCGTTTTGGCAGTTTCAGGATCCCAAAAGTACCTCAGTTCATCTCTTGGTTCTTTCCTCCTCCTTCTTTTTAATAATTAGATTTTCAACCACGAGGATACAATATACTATGGAACAACACAACAAAAGCATCAGGAATACAAGCAATGGATAGTAAACAGCCAGAATCTTCTCCGTTCTTGTGGTGTGTGTGTGTGTGGTGTCCTTATTCTTCATCCATCCTTTCTCCAGTTTCCCTCCCGATTTAGCCAGCCTTATCTTTTCACTCTCAGGGCGTTTAGGGCACCAGCAGCGTCAGCATCCGCAGGGGGCCCCATCATTGGGGGGGGCATAGTAACCCTCCTCCTGCAAAAAACATTATTAGTAATAATCTGAATATCCTGTACTGTGAATAGCTTAGGTTGAGTTAGCTACTGAACTGAGATAAACATAGGGGGACCCCAAAATAAAGCATTGCAGGCCACCCCCCCAAAATCCCTTAAACCGGAGTCCCACACAGGCTGATTCCCCCCCCCTCCCTGGGCCTTCTTGTCCCCTCGTTTCTTTCTCTTTCCCTCTCTCAGTAGAAACTAAAGGGCTCTGAGAGGGTCTGTCTCTGTGCGACTCTCCCTCCTCTGTGGCGGAGCTGCTCAGAAAGCGCGTCGCCCGGTTTGCTTTGGCTCCTCCTCCTTGGCTTTTGCCTCGCGTGATTTTTATCGCGTCCATTTCTCTTTCTCTCTTCAACAACGCCTACTCTTCCCCCGGTATATTTTGAACTAACTAAATAAATAAAGTAAGAAACAAACCGAGGCATCCTTCTCTCTCTCATACACACAAATCCTTCGCCCGCCCGCCCGCCTTTTCCTTCCTCCTCCTCCTCCTCCTCCTCCTCCTCCTCCTCCCACGCCCTGCCGCCTCTCCTCCCTCCTTTGGCGGCTGCGCGTCTTTGTGGGTGTCGCGCGCCCGCCCGCCTGCCTTTTCTCGAGGAAAGAAAAAAAAAAGCGCCTTTTCCCCTTTAACACCACCCACCCCCACCCCCGTTCTCGCGCCCTGGGCGACGACGAAGAAGAATAACCGTTGCTGCCGTTGATAGTGGGGGAGGGGGCAGGAAAAAAAAAAGAGAGCGCCCTGTGTGTGTATATTTGTGTGGGCGCGCGGATGGGGAGGATGATGATGATGATGGTGAGGAGGATGAGGAGTCCCTTCCCGTGATTCCCGCTTTAGCCCCCCCCCACCCTCCGCTCTTCCTCCTCCTCCTCCTCCTCTTAATTCCGCGATGCGATGGGTTAGGGGGCTCGTAGCCAGCAGCAGAGCTGAGGGAACAGCAGCCCAGCGAGGAGGCGGCCACGAGAGGAGGCTGAGGCGGCGGCGGCGGCCACGACCACGACGACGAGGAGGCCTTGCTGAGGCGCGGGGGGCAGAGACGACGGCAGCAACTGCTGGCAACGGCGGCGGCCGTGCGCCTGGTGGAGGAAGAGGAAGAAGCCGCCGTTGGGAGCTGCTTTGCCCCCGCACGGCCTCCTCCATGGACCTCGGGTTGGAATTATGAGCCGGCGGGAGCTGCTGGCAACTCGGGACTCGCCCTCAGGGGTTTCCTCCCGCTCTGCGCTTCGGGGGGCCAGCGGGGCTTGTCTCTCGTCACCGCCATCGCCACCACCACCATTATTACTATTACTATTACTATTATTATTGTTACAGCAGGCGCCACCGGGACGCTTCTTCTCCCTCCCAGCTGGGTCTCCCCCGCAACCCCCGGCCCCTCCACCGCCTCACGAGGGCTGCCCCTGCCCTAGCCCCGGGGCCAGCAGGTGACCTCCTCCTCTCCTCCTCCTCTCTCACCACAACAAACAGGGGGCGCCCTCGGTTGGAGCACCCCCAACTCCCCCACCCTACTTTACCTCACCTCGGACCAGTAGCCACCCTGCACCACAACCCCCGACCTACCTACCCACCCACCTACCTACCCCCGGCTTCTTCACCTTTAGGTTCCCCTATTAAATTATTTTCTCCCTCGTTTAGTACGAGTTCCCTGGGAACCTCATCCCCCCCCTTTCCCAGGCCTTCCACCCCCCACAAAAATAAAGGCCTGGTTACAGCCAGGCTCCTGCCTCCTTCCCCATAGAGCAGGTGAGGGGGGCTTGTGTATGTGTGTGGAGGTGAGGGGTGGGGGGAAGGAATCCTTTCTTGTCACTCCCCTCAGCCATCATCCCCACGCCAGGCTCTCCCACTCCCTCACCCTCCCACCCAGCAGGGCATTAATTAGACTGCCGATTGATTAAAAAAAGAAAGGAGGGGGATTGATTTGTATGTATTTCACCCAGCGCCGGTGGCGGGTGCTGCTGCTGTTGCTGCTGCCGCCTGAGTTAGCCCCGTGTTTTCCAACATAAAGAGTCTTGCGGGCTGAAGCTCCCTCCAACCCAACATGTCGGCCCCCGTCGGCCCCCGTGGCGGCCCTGCTCCACCTCCGCCTCAGTCCGAGATGCCCGACCTCAGCCACCTCACGGAGGAAGAGAGAAAGATCATCCAGGCCGTCATGGATCGCCAGAAGAAGGAAGAAGAGAAGGAGCAATCCGTGCTCAAGTAAGGGTGGCTTCCCTCTCTCCCCCCCCTCCCCTGGCTCTGTGCGGTCCATTCAGGACATAGGAAGCGAAGGGCGGGGGTGGGGGGAGGGATCTCTGCGCCCTTCTCTTCCTACCCCTCCCGGGGGGCATGGCCGGTGTTGTGGGGGGCCATGGCGGAGTGGTGTGCCTCGAGTGTGTGTGTGTGGGGGGACGGTAGGCGCCGGGTGGCCATTCCTTGGCAGGCGCCTCCTGGCCTGTGCCTTGGCTCCCGAGCGTGGCTGCCTCTTCTTGCCCCAGTCCATCCTGGGCTGGAGACTGGGGGTGGGTGGGTGGATGGATGGATGGATGGGGGGGAGTAAAAGAGTGAGGAGTCCCCTCCCCTCCCCGCTTTTCAGGCTTCTATTCGCCGCCCAGGCATGGACTGGGGCCAGGCACCCAATATGGCCGCACAGGTGCTGTTGTCACCCGGTGTGTGTGCGCGAAGCGGATCGTCTCTAAAGAGAGGCAGGAAGGAAGAGGCGGAGGCGGCATGGCTGGGAAAAGGGACCTCGCTTCCAGGAGTGGCTACGGCGGGCTTTTCGCCGCCAGAGGAGTCTCTTTCTTTCTTTCTCCTCCGCCTCCTGTCTTGCCTGCTTCTTAAGAGCACACGCCGGGCAGAGCGGATCTGTACTGCCGAGGCCCAGGCGCTGTCCTCTCTGAATCGGGGTGGGTTTGCCAGAGAGCCGCCATCTTCCCCAGCAACGTGTAGCCCTCCCTGCCTTGCTATTATATACCTGCTCCTTGCTGCCCAGTTGGCGTTCTGGCAAACAGCCCTGGTCTCTGCACCTGTGGGTCCCCTTTTGTCCGTGGCCTCGCAGGCGACCAAAGCGGCCGCTGCACAGACAGAGCTGCCGAGCCCTTCAGCCGCTTCAGCACCAGGGAGCTGTCCAGGCAGCGTTAGGGAGAGTTTTCAGGTCCCCGGGAGGTTTCTTTTCTCAGTTTACGGCCATTAGGTCCCTTTCTCGTGCAAAGTGGTTCTGGCCTGATCCATTTGTCAGTGATGTCAGGAGAATTCATGTTTTCTGTGAAATTTTATTTCTCACTAGTATGCGTTGTAGATGGTGACATTTCCTGTCTGGCTGAAACGTGAACTTCCTTTGTGATCATGCAACACTTTAAGGGATTTTTGGCCAATCACAGGAACCATTATTTGCCTATCAGTTTGGAATCTGTATACATTATAGTCTTTGACTTTTCTGAGTTTCTTAAATATCATGTTGTCACACATGAAAATGTCCCCTTTTCTTACATAATGGGCAAACTGACCTCTAAATTATTGTTCACTGCTTTATGAAAAAGTTATTACAGTACTGCTGTAAGTTGTAGTGCTGTTTCGATTTTGAGAAAGAGAGACAGTGTAGCATTTTGTCACAGAGTAAAAATAAATACTTCCTAGTTTAAATACTGCTAAAAATACCCAGTCAAATTACAGGGCAATCATAGTGTTGTTAACCCTATTGTCTTGTTGAACTTCTGATTCAAAATCTGCAGCTGAAAGCTGCTCTTGGCTCCTGGACTTAGTTGACAGTTTGTGTTGGAATCAGTGTATTGTTAGCATTATGGTAGTGTACAAATAAATGATTATTTTAAGGGTTTTTTTTAATAAAGAGGGCAGATGTTTAAAGTTTTCACATTCTTAAGCTTAATGATAATAAAATGAGATTTGTGGTTTGAAGATAGCCAGTGTATCTTATATTAACAACAAATAAACATCAAGATGTCTCTGCCAGTTTGTTTCTAACTAATAATGATAAGTAATTTACACAATGAGTAAAAATTTGTGTTCCACTTGGCTGCTGTATCATCAAATATGCATTGAAAATAATGTATCCATAAATCTAGCAGATTAATAATATACACGATTGCTTTCAAAATATGCAGGCAAGTAGTGACATTGTCAGTAACTGAACAGAATCTTTAAAGATAACAAAATAATTTTGCACCTTTCCTAATTACTAGCTATAATTCTGATTCTTTTATATTTACCCTAACGTTTAGAATATGTTTGTAATTGCAAATTTGGAATATAGGCTTTTAAAAATAAGATTGTGTTATAGTTAAAAGATTATTAATAGTCTCATAATTATAAAGAAGTGAATGCAGAGTTGTATAGTTTGTAGAAGGGTTCCACAAATAGCTATTTGAGCAAAAATATATGCAAGTGAAAAATATTTGAAGGTGAGCAAGTCTTTCTATGATAGATTTTGTCAATAATTAGAGCAGAGAAGAAATGCATAGAGTTGTAAAATAGAATGACATTGCACTAACACAGTTAAGAGGAAAAACATTCACACTCCTTTCACACTCATACCTTCTCAAAGTTGCTGAATGCAAGAAATAGGAAAGACCTACCTTCTTAAAATATTGTTTATAATATACTATGAATTGATTAATTGCAGTTTCTTTGCATTTTAAAGTTGGTGTGAGATAAAGCAGGCATACCTGTCAATGTATGTTTTCTCATGAGATCTTTCCAAGTGAGCCTACAATGTAATCCTATACATCTACTACTCAGAGGTATGTCTCACTGATTTCAATGGGACTTTCTCTCAGTTATGTTTGGAGAGGGCTGCAGAGTAAGGTTGTCATCTGTAGTGTGATGTGATGTGCAGATGAAACAGTATACAGAATAGTATGCACTGATGCAGCTGGAGCAGCAAGTGTGAGGAAAGTAGGGTGTCCATCATGTTTTGCTCTATGTGGTAGTCTCATCCACACTCGTCACTACAAAATAGTTGTGTGCTTGTTCTATTACATATGGTTCAGTGGTGGCTCAAAATATTTAAATAATGTGTTAGTTGTGTTATTCACAGTACCACCCTTGTGCTATTTCTCAACATTGTCCCTTTTTGTTTTGAGTAACAATTTTGCATGATGCCACTATAGAACTGCTGGTGTTCATTGTGCTTCCTAGCACATGCTCCTGTACTGTTGTAACATGCTTAGCTTGTATGTGACACTGATATGTTTGGCAACCCAGTTCTTAAATATGTGGATTACCTCCTGTGGTTGAATTCATTGTTAGAGAATAGGTGTTTAAATTCATGTTGTTCCTAAAGCTAGAATTAAATGTAAAGTGAGGTTTTCTTTTTCTTAGTAGCAGTAACAGTAAAAGTAATTTAAGTTTTCTTCTTACTTGTTTAAAAGCATTTTTCCATTTAAAAAGAAGTAACTTCCAAATGTCTTTTTTGTTTCCTATAAAAATATGAAAATGGTCATATGGTTTTCTCAGATATCCTTTTTTACTGGCAAAACATCCACTGAAATTAAGATATTTTTGCACATGAAGTTACTTATTCTGAAAATGGAGCTGACACTTGTAGAGTTCATAACAAAATTTATTGTAACCATTGCAATATAGGGAGTAGCTTTCTACAGTGTTTTCTATAAACATCGATTAATAGAAACATGCTGAGGTTAGCTCCTCTCAGATGCTCCCCCCCAATGCCATTTCTATTTTGTCCAGATTGTCTAATGAGTTTGTCACTGTGACACTGGAGTGCTTATCAGAAGAACATTCAGTAGTGTCACTAGCATCTGTCACATCAATTATTTTTTCTTTCTTCATCATCTGAGGGCAAAATTGTGTGTAGGCTTAGATATGTATGTGTGTATATGCAGAAACCCATTGCATCCCCTACTCCTCCTGCTGTGCTTTTTACGAAACAAAGAGAAGTGGTGCAGAGTTGAATCAGCAGGAGTTCATATTGATAAGGTCAGCATTCATTCCTGCTGGGATTTGTTGCAAGTTGATGACATATGGAATGGACGTTTTGCAAAGTTTTGCCAGAAGCCCCTGTTTTTGCCAGGAAGGTCCTAGGTGAAGCCACTGTTCTTGTGGAGAGAACCCCATAAGAATGTACCAGGGTGGTCCAGGATGAGTCTGCTGTTGTTGAGATTACTCTCTAGTTTAAATGTATCCTGTGTATTGAATATATGAGGAGTTAATATTGCTATTAATATCATCTTTCAGTTGCAGTAGTTTGTTGTCACACTTTTATTCTGCTGAAATGTAAGCCTAATGAGAGAATCCAAGAAACTTAACAAAATCAGTAGTTTCTCTTGGCCAGTATTCTGATAATTACCAGTCTAGTTCATGCATGTTGTCCTAATAGATATAGTATGGAAATGCAAACATTCCTATACATCCTCAACACCTACAATATAAATGACAGTTTCCATGAGCATTGTGTTTACATTGGACTAAATCTGATGTTATTTCTGCCTCAAGTAAATCCATTGAAATCAATTGAAGTTAAATTAGTTTGTCACTAATATCCTATTTACTTCAATGTATCTACTTTAGATAAGACTAAAATTGGTTTTAGCCAACTGGAGGGGCAGGGTATAAAACTTCTTAAATAAATAAAATAAAGCGATTTGCATTTTTTACTGTAAAAAGTGAAGATAATATTTGTGTGTGTGTGAATTCTGTGTGCATTCAGATGCTTCATGTATGATTGTGTTGGTATGGTCAGTACATGAGAATTCATATTTCCCTATCATATATAATATATAGGAGTCACATATGCATTATATCTAAAGTTGTTACAAAGACAAAACAAAATGGTAAAACATAGAACTGCATCAGTATTACAGAGACACTGGAACCTTTTGGATAAAAAGGTGGTTTTGTAGATGTTTTTAAGTTTTGGCAACCAAAGAGTCACTACATTAAAAAAACATGTAACAGAAGGGAATATTCCTGCTTTTCAGTCAAACAGTCTGGTACTTTGGTGTTCAAAATTTAGTGGAGGTTCTTGTGAATATTTGGTTTCTAAAATTTTGGAATGGTTAAAGATTAATTTTACTTGGGTATCCCGTAATTTTAGGATTATGAAAAACAGTGGAGCAATTATTTGATAGATCTGTATCATTCACACACAAACACACACATGACTAGACATCTCTTTATAAAGTTTATTCCTAACAGCATTAGGGTTTAGAATAGCCGTGGGTAACTTGTGGCCCACCAGATATTAGATTCTAACTCTCATCAGTCTCAGCTAGCATAAGTTATGGTTAGGGATAATGTGGCTTGCAGCACAACAAAGTCTTTTTCTATGGCTACTTACGTCTCATGGGGAAGCTGGTATCATCTGATAGCAGTAAGATCAAAGCAGGTGAAGTCCCATCTGGCAAACAGCATCAGGTCACAGTATACAGTACAAGGTCGGGTTAATCAGATATAATCTGGTCAAAGCAGACAGGTCAAGACACAACAGACAAGGTCAAAGAAGAAGAAGAAGAAGAAGAAAAGAGCTTGGATAGCTTGAAGTGTATCCTATTAGTTGGAATTCTCTCCTACTCAGACATTTGTAGAATTTTGCCTCAATGCAGAGCTAAATCCAATTTAAGTTTTATGTAGGCTGGCAAAACCTGTTCCACCTTTCTTGTGGGACCTATCTAGACTGCAGAAGTGTCCTGGTTTGATTTTGTACTCTGATACTTCTGTGAGACTGGGGGGATAATACTTCTGTCAGGGACCTGTCTTCTCTGTCAGATGTTGATGCCAGATTTCTGGTTGGGAGCAACCTGAATAAGTCTGACTCCTGAGGAAGTAGCCTGTGTTTTGTCCTCATTGGAATTCTCTGTTGCATAGTAGAAAGTGTGAGGGTTAGAGTTAATGACAAACAATATCTGGAGGACCTTGCTTTAGAAGAGTGGTTATGATGGCAGCATTTTATTTCCTGCAAAGTATATCTGCAGAATTGCTTTAAAAAGCCCCATGAAATTCTGTGAGCTTTGCTCATCTTCAGTTTTATTTTCCAAGAGGAGATTCACCTGTTGTATAAAGTCCATGAAAGTTAAAGATCTTACTAACATCATTTTATTTATCAATTTATCCTATGCTTTTTGATCAAATCAACTCATGAGGTGGTTTGTATCACTAAAACTAATAATATGCAGGCTTTCAACATACATATTAAAGTACTGCATGATAAAAAATTGTGATTAAAAATAGGTTCAGAGAGAACAAATACATATACTGGAGAATGCAGGATAGAAACTTAACTCAGCTGAAAGGTATGGCACTAAAAAAAGTTGTTATGATTCTCTGGAAGGACATCACAAAGAAGCCAGTCATCTTACCATGGGATGGAGTATCACATCTGGCCGTAATATTTGAAATATTAAGGATCACTATTATGTATTTTCTGTGTGGTTTTTCTTGCAAATGGTTTAGAAACTTCAGGTACCCTCTAATGCACAATGTTTCATCTGAACATGTTCACAAAAGCAAGTAGTTGAGAATATAAACACCTTTTTTTTGGCAATGACACTGATTTCTATGTCCAATTCAAGGTGCTGGCTTTCTGTGTGATCATTACCTGTATATCTTAAAAGGTTGTCTCACTACAAGTGAACAGTTTCCTAATTTCCTAATTTCACCTGTTAAAGATTCAAACTGTTCTTTGCTCAGATGGTAAACTGGAACAGCTGTGGGATGGTATAGGTCATTTTTGGCAGTCGGTTTTAAAATTTGGAATACAGTTCATGCTGAAATAGTAAGTGCACCAACTTGCTGATTTTCAGGGAACATTGCAAGGCATTTTTCATTCCAGTTTTCCAAGGAATTCAGTACTGCTTTAACAGATTGAGTTGTGCATTTTTTCATTTTGCAAGTGTTTTGTGTAGATTTATTGATACACGTTACTGTTGTAGATTCTGAGAAGAGTATGGGAAACAGTACTTATACATATGCTGAGTACTTTGCATTCTTATCCTTATAAATGAGTGAAGACAATCCACACAGAAATATATGTTTTTGAAAAAGTAGCACTATTTGCTGCAGTGCTAGGAAAGCTCTGCATGTTATTAGTACATGGTAAACCAAATATATATTTGAAAATGCTGCAAAAACCCACACCAAACAATATATTTGGATACATTAGGTTTAGGCTGTTTCCCAACTTGCTTTAAAGACCTTGGCACACATGAATTGTTTGCAGATGCATGTAAGAAAGGGAATTTTCATCTGATTCCCACTGAAGGTGTACATTGCCAAAATGTAAAAGCTGGTTCAGTCTATTTATTGTGACATTTGTATGCATTACCTCTCCACTGACGCCCCCTTGTCGTGGGAGAGAGGCTTGCGTACCCTAATGCTGTTTTGAGCTATGCTGGCAGTGGCACAATAGCCACTGGTAGGGTCTCCCATGCCAGACAGGTCAAAACCGAAGGGTCTGACAAAGAGCGTCAAAGGGCTGCAAAGGGCAGGATGGGCTCTCTAGCCTTATGGCAACCATCCTAGGAGAAGGAAAACTCTAATCCCAAACCCAGGCAGATGGTGCTCGTCCAATCCTGTAAGATCAACCATCTAAGAGAAGGAAACTCTAATCAAACCTACGATCTGAGGACCTTGTTGCTAACGTCCATGCTTGGAAGGCCACAGCAGATGAACCTTTGGTTTAAAGGGTGAGGCCAGTTCTGTGCACGCTGCGCTCCATCAGAAAAATCCATTGCACAGGCTCGAAGGACAAATCCAGAGAGAGGTGTATGCATTGATATGCAAGCTCATATCTTAAAGTAATGTTCATAGTGGTCCTATAAGATAGGGCACAGTGCTTTACTGTTGTATTTTGTGTTGACAATGAACAAGTAGGAAGTCAGGGCTAGTAGGAAAGTGTAAACTACACTACTCACCTTTTTGGTTCACCAACATAGACTACAACTCCCATTAGTAATAGTGATAGGTAACCCCTGTGGTCTTTGGAAAAAGTTGCTACTAATGTCACGTAATATTGTACAAGCTCACATTAGAGCTTTGTAGCCATTTAAACCAATATGTCATCTCAAACCAGTTCATGAAAACATACACATCATTTGAGAAAGAAGGTCTAATATTTTTGCAGGGGCAGAACGAATGGGGTTTTAAAAATGAATTTAAACAAAAGATACGAACAGAGAACATGATGATATTGTTAGTATGTAAAGGGGGGGAGGAATCTATTTGGTTTGTATTTTTATATGAGTTTAATTTATGCTCACTTCCTGCATAAATATGCCAACTGAAATGCTGTTTATAGTGTTCTGAATTTTTGATACAGTTCTCCATTTGAAATATGTGTACGTAAACATAATAGGGGAAATTGTATACAAATATATTTATATTAATGAAAATAATATACAAAAATGAATTATATTGGGGAAAATTGCCTGCAAAGTGCATATGTTCAACAAAATTATGTAGAAAAATTGTGTATATATTGCGGGATGCCCAGGAAGATGCATATGAGTTTTTGTGTGAATACATTAAAATTTCATATTGATAGGGAAGTTTGATAATACAGACCAGAAGGTTAGAAAAATGAATAAGTAAAACCAAAATTGATTTGTCAAATCCTTCATAGGAAGTCTTGATGAAGAAAGATTCTTTTGTGGGTCTGCCTATGTGGCTGTGGAAGAAGTAAAAGGATAACAGAAAGAGATGGAAAGGTGGAAGAGTATGATCTTGTGTGCTATTTTTTGAATTCTTATGTTTTTCTCTTGTCTTAAACCTAGCTTGTAAGCTATTGTGCTACTCCTTAAATCATGGTTTATCTGCATATCATCCTGAGCCTTGGCTTGCAAGTGGGATTTCATAGTATGTTATCACAGATAATCTGTCTTCCCATCATTGTAATAGTTGCTGTTTATGCTTCTGTTGGTATTAACACATTAATTTGCAGTACTACATGTCCTATTATACTGTTAACTGTAGTTCTTTGACAGAGCACATGCTCTGTATGCAGAAGAACTGAGGTTCAATCTCTAGTTAAAAAATCTCAGGCAGTAGGATGGAGAAAGACCTTGGAGACCTGCTGGCTGTCGGATCAGACTGAACTGAGATGACTGGACTGATGTTTTGCATAGTGGGTTTGTGGTACAAAAAGATGACGGGACTTCATATGATAGGACTTCATAAAATGTGATAGGTCTGGGAGAAGAGAGAATTAACTTGAAACAAAATGAGATTATTCACACATTACAGTGTAGGATCTGATAGCCTTTTATTTCTCTCAAACTGTATTGATCTTTATGCTAATTAATGCATTACAGTTCAGAAAGAAACTAATTCATGGAGCATCAATAGTTCATTTTCACATGCAACCTATCTAGCATGCAGTTCTTACTCAGCTCTTTTCAACTATTCCTTTTATTACAAATAAATGACAAAGTTTTTCTTTGTTGAAGTTTGGTAGAAATTTACACAAATTGTACAAGTAAAAGTGTATGCATTTTTGGAATTCAAAACATTTTAAAAGACATCCCTTTTAAAACCAAAATACACAATAAGTACAAAAATATAAAAATCCATTAGCAGCTGTGAAGCTGTGAAGTAGCTGTTATGAAAAGCAAAGTCTTAGCTAAATACCAAATATTTATGTATGAGATGACCTTACTGTGGATATTCCACATTTAATTGCTGCATTGTATCACCAGACTAAATTCCTTGGAAACAGGAATCCAGAGCAACGTGTTGCTTGATGATAATCTTACAGTCTAAGGGAGTTCATATAGGTGATATGCTCATGCAGCAAACTAAGCCATTTAGGCCTTCACATATCACCTCCAACATCACACACTGGGGCCAGAAGCACACAGGAAGCTGATGGAAGTGAGAAAACCTCAATGTGCTTTTTGTAATCTACCATAGTCATGAGGGGAGCAACAAAATTCTGCACCAGTTGATATTTATGGACTGTCTTTAGGTGCAGCCCTACTTTAACGCAATAATCAGTCCAAGAGGTTATCAAATCATGGAGGACAGTTTATCCCTATCATGTCTTAAATTCCTTAAGGAAATGGTACTGCCAGCTTAATTAGCTTAATTGACTCTAACTGTAGAATATTATTCTAACCACAGTCACACTGTGAGAATCTAGCAGCAAATCTTTGTCTAGAACCAATCTGAAACTGTAGATTCAGTCGTCCAGTAGATAGTGATTGCCATAATTTATGCCCTTTGGAACTTTTTGCCAACTATCTCTTCGATATTCACAATACAGTACTGGGTTTGGGGACAGAGATAGTCTGCTTGGTGTAAAGCAGCTTCCTAGATTTACTCAGCAACATCTTTAGCATCACAAAGTTTCCTGGCATGCAGGAATTTCACCTGAAATTCTAGAATCCCAGAAAATAACATACTAAAGCAAGTTTCTCAGAAATTGAACTAATAGTATCAATAAGGAAATTTGAAAAAAATACTGATATGTTTCTTTATGCTGTTTTAGGTTTCTTTAGGATTTCTTGGGTTTCTTCCAAGATTGACTTGATTTTGAGTCTGAGCCCAAGTTTTCTGAAATGCATGTTTTAATCCTGGAAATAATTTTGCTGAGGCAAGCTTTTTAGTTGCCAAAACAAAGTGAAAGAGTGAACATATCCAAGATTCATTCAGGATGTTGTGGACTGTGAAACCAGACTGTGATACCTGTAGTTTAGAACATAGATATCCTGACCCACTTGTGTTCACTTTCCATGTGGAAGAAGGATTCTTTGCATGGATTCTGACCTGAGACAAATGAAGTACTACATTTGAAAACAGATCTACTTTGTGAATTCCCAGTTCCAGTCCAACTACTAGAGCTCTGTATAAGAGCCCCTTTCCAATTATTTCCAGCTTTAAATTATTTTGCAGGTAGCACTGGGCCTAAACTCCCTTTCCCTTCATGGACAAGCAGCAATCAGGTTTTCACCTGTGCCAGTTTGCACTGTTATATTGATCTGAACTGGGTACACTTATAGTTGTTTTTCCCTACAGCAGAGTTAGGAAACCTGGTGTCCTCCAGGTCTTTTGGGCTGCAACTCTTTTCAGGCCAAGTCAGCATGGCAAATGATCAGACATTATCAAAGCTGTAGTAAAAAAACAAAACAAAGAACAACACTGAAAAGCACAACCAGTTTATTTCCCCCTGAACAATAAAGTAAATGATATTGCAGACCTATTGAAGTAATTCTTTCTACAAATATAATGTAATTAAAGGCCATATGTTTATTTCAAACTCTAAGATTCTCATATTTTGATGATTTGGTGGACAAAAGAGACTTCTTTTGCCAAATCAAACCCCAAGAGAGGGCATTAAAAAAAAAAACAATCAAAGAGGAATTTAAACCAAGTGTACAGATGCTATGTGACCCGCAGGGGAAAACAAATGTCAACAAATATGGAAAACAAAATAATGTCCCACAGATTGGAAATGTTGAATATAATTACAACCCTGCAAGAAAGGGGAAAGCAGTGATTGCAGTAACCACTGGACCATTGCATTAATTTCCCATGCAAGCAAAGTGATGCTCAGAATTCTACAACTATCACTTTTACCATATATAGAATGAGAAATGCCAGAAAAGGAAGAGGCACTAGGGATCATATTGCAAACATACATTGGATAATGAAGTGTACCAAGAATTTAAGAAGAAAAGCAGTCTGTGTTTTATACATCATAGCAAAACCTTTGAATGTGTATGTACGTGTGTGTGTGTCTGTGCAAGTTGCCTGTTAACATATGATGATCCCATGAATTTTTCATACAGTTTTGTTAGGCAAGGAACCTCAAAGCAGCTTTGCCATTGCCTTCCTCTGAAATATAGTCTACAGCACCTGGTATTTATTGGTGATCATGAAAAACTATGGATCTTTCTTAAAGAAATTGGTGTGCCACAACATTTGATTATCCTAATGCGTAACCTGTGTTCAGGACAAGAAGCTAATACCATCAGGACAGAATATGGAGAAGCAGAATGGTTTCCAGCTTGCAAGGGGATCAGGCAAGGGCTGCATTTTATCACTCAATCTGTTTAACTTGTATGCTGAACATATCATACGTAAAGCAGAATTAGACTCAGAAGAAGGAGGTGTGAAAATTGGAGGAAAGTACACCGTCAGTTTAAGATATGCAGATGACACCATACTACTACCAGAAAATAGCAAAGACTTGGAACAAGTACTGAAGAAAGTCAAGGAAGAAGGTACAAAGGCAGATTTACAGTTGAACATTAAGAAAACAAAAAAAAATGACCACAGATTATTTACATAAGTTTAAAATAGACAATGACTTTTTCTAGATGGGCTATTTACCCCATCTTGGCCCTGTCTTGGAGCTCAGCAGTCCTGACAATGCAGGGCATTTGCCCTGTTTTGACCCCGGGCAGTCTGCATGACCTCTGGGGCAAAGATGGGGCCAAGACTCACTAAAGTCCATCATACCACTTTTAAAAAATACCTAGGAAAAACCACACCAGCTGCCAACCCCCCCAAAAACAGATAGTGCCTCACGTGACCACAGGGGCATCCCCCCCCCATGCCATCTCATTGCTGCAGCTGCCATTGGCCATTGCTCTTCCACAGCTAGGAAGCAGACCCGCAGCATGTGACCAGCCCGTCATATGCAGGGGGCCTTTCTTGCATGCTGTGGGCTGGCTTCCTGACTTCAGAGAGTGGGACATTAGTGGTGATGGCAGTGACTGCAGTGACAGGCTGGCATTGTGGTCTTGACTTCATCCCATTTCATGCTGTAATGGGGAGGAATGGGCCTGATCCACAGGGAAAATACGCTGGTGGGAAGCTGGTGTATTTTGGCCCATGTAGATGAGCCCAATGAAGACACTGAAATACTCAAAGATTTCCTATACCTTGGCTCAGTGAGTAATCAAAATGGAGACTGCAGTCAAGATATCAGAAGAGGACTAGGACTTGGAGGGACAGTTATCAAGGAACTAGACATTTTCCTGAAGTGCAGAGATATATTGTTGCATAATGGTCCGCCCTGGCCTCACATCGGGAGGCATGGAGATGCACTATCCACAATGCTGCAGCCTTATTTGAGAACTCACGACGAACATGTCTTGAAGAGAAATGACAACACAGAAAGAATCATAACCCGGATACATCACCCAAGAAGACCTTCTGCTGTGCTTTTTGCAACTGGACTTGTTTATCTCAGATTGGCCTTTTTAGTCATCAGCGTGCTTGCAGAAAGCATGGGATGAGTCCTTCTTGAATCTTCATTTGCGAAGAAAAGCCAGAGGAGAGAGGAGGAGGATTGTTGCATACCAAGGTCAGGAATGTCCATGCCATTTTATTTCCGATTTCTATGTATAGTTGTGAAAGCTGGACAGTGAAGGAAGTTGATAGGAAAAGAATCAATTCATTTGAAATATGGTGCTGGTCAAGAGATCTGAGGATCCAATGGACTGCCAAAAAGACAATAAATGGGTCCTAGAACAAATCAAGCCTGAACTCTCTCAAGATGACAAAGGTGACTAAGCTGAGACTGTAATACTTTGGACTGTCCTACTTTGGACATGAGAAAACATGACTCATGGGTGACTGTTTATGACAGGATGACGTGGAGGCCTCTCATTAATGGGGCAGTTAACAACAACAACAACTTTTAGATGAAGAGAATGTTGTTCAAACCATTGGATTGTTACTTTGCACCCACAATGTTAATAGAGAATCAGAACATCACGTTAGAGTTATACTGGGCTGGTCAACAACAGGATTAAATATACAATCGGCCCTCCATATCCACATATTATGCACCTAATCAGATTCAACTAACCACAGCTCAAAAATATTTGGACAGAAAAATCCAAAAAGCAAACCTTCCTGTTTGACATTTTATATAACAGAGGCAATTCCACTATGCCATTATACGTAATGGGACTTGATCATCCACGGATTTTGGTATCCACGGGGGTGTATGTTCCTGGAACCAAACCCCAGCAGATATTGAGGGCCATTGTATATGCAAAACCTTAATTCTAGGCATGATGAAACACAGAAGAAAATAAAACCAGAGCAGAGCCAGGAACTTGTCTACTTGTTCTTTGTCAGACCATCAATGTACTGAAGAATATTTGATCAATCTTACAGTAAAAACTAATTTTGTTGTGTTTCTGTCTAGTCTAGTGCTGAACTGGAATAGAAATAATGATGATGGTGATGATGATAATAATTATAATATTTTATTTCTATAGTGCCACAAGAAAAAGAACAACAAAACAGTTCCCTGCCCTCAAGCTTCCAATCTAATGAAGATATGATTCAAAAGGAAAGGGGATGGCAGTAGGGAAGGGATTAAGTCTAGGAGTCTTCTCCCCATCTGCAGCCAGAGCAATGGCAGTTGGGATGGAGGGAGGGCCGTTCTGCTTATAAGCCGATTAAAACTATTAGAACTTGTCAGTCATGTAGGTTGTGTTTTATGGTATGTTTACTATGTGAGCAAATAAAATGTTGGAATTGAGTTCTTTTGAATCTTAAGGAGTATCTCTAATCTCAGGCTTGTAAAAATAATTTACCCATAACATTTGAGTCAGTAAGTCAAAGTGGCCTGAAGTGAAGTTTGTATGGGCAGCTGTATTTCTGAGGCAATTTTGGCAGGGTGAGTGTGGGTGGGGAACCCACAGCTACGATTGTGCCTACAGGTTAATTATGCAGTCCAAAAGGCAATGGAGAGGGGCCTGTGGCATTATTTGCCTCACCCTGATATAATAATTGAGAATCCAGTTCTTCATAGGGCCGATGGGTTTCACCTGTCAGTTGCAGGGAATTTAATTTTTCTGGGAGATTTGAAATGGGGTCTGAGGCCTTTATTGGATGATCTGGTGGGTGAAAGGGGCTAAGCAGATGTTAGTCCCTTTTCTATGGCAGGTAGAGGGGGGAGATTTGGTAGTTTGGTGAGCACCTATAACACCTCCCCATTTTGGAGGTAAAAGAGATTAGAACTGCCCCTTTAGTTCCTGTGAACCAAGGGGTGGGGAAAGTGACCTCCTTTGGGGCTGGCCTGAGGGATAAACTCTCTTTAAGTCCTGTGAGTTGGGGGAGGGACTTTTGGGTAGGCCTTCCAGATGTGAGCTGACTGGAAAGCAACCCAGCTTATGGGTTCTCCCTGGGGTTCAGGTGTTTTTGCCCAAGGGAAGTTGGGGAGGGAGTTTTTAAAGCTGACCTGCCCCAACAGTTCTCACACTAGGTTGCTCCCCCATTGCAGAGCTCTCAGAAAGGGGTTAAATAGGTTATAGCTAAAATAAAGTGGCCCTTTACATCCCAGTTATATGTGTGGTCTTTATTGTGTCTGTTCTCTTTATTCCTGCATCTACCAGCAAATGATTTATCCAGTAGTAGCTATGGTGATTCTTTAGGAAAATAGCTGTCTGCCTATGCTCCTATAGGTAACTGTTACAGAGTAACAATACATTGTGAACCCTGAGTTCCTAGTAGGTCATCATACTGTATATAGCATCTGGATTACAGTTGGCATGGTGAGTAAAACGGTGTGCCAAACTGATGGAAGAATGACTCATTTCTTAGTTATATTTGATCTTAAGTGAGGAAGTGGCAGTCCATGGGGTCTCCCCACCTACCTGGAACAACCAGGTGTACAAAATTAACCCTCTTCATGTGTGCTGTGACTCCTTCCTCCTGCATTGCCCCTGTGCTGTAATTAGCCTTGAAAGAGGCTTCCTGTATTTCTCCCTCTCTTTATATGCATTCTCTTTGAGAATGTGTATGTGAGATGTGTGAGCATGGATGTATGTACATGTATGTGTGCATGTGTATGACTTGTGTGTATCCAGTAGAGGGTGGGTGGTCTTGGCCATGTCTTGCTTTGGCTCTACTTACTGTTGAGTCTGAGAGGATATCACATATGTTAGTCCCCTGAACGTTAATCAGAATATGTGGCCCACAGGCCAAAAAATGCCCCTGCACTAGATGGTCTCTTCAAGATTCTGACCATTGTTTCTCAGTGATCCAACAAGTTGTCCTTGAGGCATGATAACAGCTCTGAAACTGATGCTAAATGTTTAAAGGAAGTTATTGATTTGGGAATTTCCAAATAATTTCTGCTTGACTGCACAACAAAGGAATTTCCTGACAAAGTGGTAGAGTGTAAACAAGGAATCCCAAACTAAAAATAATTTCACAGTTATAAAACTTTTCTATGAGGTTACCTAGAACAAAGTTTTACTCATTACAGGCAAACTGACAGCTGGATATTTCCAATTCTGCAGTACAGGCTGAGTCTCCTTTATCTGAAAAGATTGGGACCAGATATTATGGATTTAGGAACATTTTGGATTTTGGAATACTTGCATTTGCACAATGAGATATCATGGAGTTGGAACCCAAGTCTAAACACAAAATTCATTTATGTTTCATATACACCTTATACACATAGCCTGAAGGATAGAAGATTATTGCAGCTAAGAGGCCATCTTACCATCGCCTTCTTTGATCACTTTCACAATGGCTTGGACTGGTGTGTGCTGCTGTCTCCTGAGATCCAGCTGTGGAACAGGAAACATTTTCCAACTGCAAAAGAAAGCAAGAGCTGATCAGTATTTCTTTATACACCCATTAAAGAATATACTAGTTTTTATACCCCAGGAACACCTACCAGCCAGTCAGCTAGAAGACTCTGGAGGACTGCAAGGAAGCCTTCCTTCCCCATTACACTGGGGTAAAGGCAGCTGAGACAGCAGAGCAGGGAGTTGGGGTGTGGCCAGGAGTGGCTGGTCTTAAAAGTCACCCCTCACCCCCACCCCAGGAACACCTACCAGCCAGCCAGCGAGCCAGCCAGAAGACTCTGGAGGACTGCAAGGAAGCCTTCCTTCCCCATTACACCAGGGTAAAGGCAGCTGAGACAGCTGAGCAGGGAGTTGGGGTGTGGCCAGGTGGCTGGCCTTAAAAGTCACTCCACCACCCCACCCCAGGAACATCTACCAGAGGCCAGGAATGATCTGGGAGCAGGAATTGAGATTATGTGGGGGAAGGTAAGGTATGGCAGCAACAGAGTGAAGAATTGTTACAAAAGAAGGCAGGATCGATGTTTAATATCTATCCCGCCTTCAGTTCACTCTGTTTCCCAGAATAAATTGGAGAGCGCACCAACCATTCCACAGACCCTTACTCTGCTCCTTTGCAATGCAGGTTGGTTAAAAACAAGACACATACTATCCGTGACCTTTTATTGGATGAGGCTGCCAACCTGGCATGCTTTACGGAGACCTGGCTGGGAGAGGCCAGTGCTATGACTTGGGCGCAGGCACTCCCGGCCAGGTACTCAGTTAGTGAGCAGGTAAGGAAAAGTGGGCGGGGGCGGGCGGAGTGGCTCTGGTTCATAAAAACAATCTAACCTTGAGCAGGAAGCCTATCCAGAACACAGTCCACATCGAGTGTATGTACCTAAGCCTGAGGTCCAGGGATAGGTTAGGGATTCTGTTAGTATACCGGCCATCCCGTTGTCTAACAGACTCCCTAACCAAGCTAACACAACTGGTCTCAGAGTTGCTGCTGGAGTCGCCCAGACTTTTAGTTCTTGGCAACTTCAACATCCCACTCGAGACCAGCTTGCTAAATCTAACTGGCACAGCTCGGGAGTTCATGGAATCCATTACAAACATGGGCCTATCCCAGTTGGTTGTTGGGCCTACTCACTGTGCAGGTCATACCCTCGATGCGGCCTTTAGTACGGAACAGGAATATCCATGGGCGGAGGTTATTAAAACCTCTGCATTGTCGTGGGCGGATAATTTCCTGGTCAAGATGGAGCTAAGAGCCACTGTCTGCACCACCGGGGGTGGTGGACCTATTAGAATGGTCCACCCTTGAAGGCTAATGGAACCAATTGGATTCCAGAAAGCCTTGGAGGGTTTAATGGTTAGTAACGCCAGTGATTCTGTTGAAGCTTTGGTTAATATTTGGAATACCAGCCTCATCAAGGCTATCGACACAATCGCTCCCAAATGTCCTTTCCAGCCTGCTCCTAACCGTAAGCCCTGGTATTCATAGGAGCTTAGGAAGATGAAGTGGGCTGGACAACAACTAGAACGCACCTGGCAGAAGACTCGACTCTTATCTGACAAGACTCGTCATAGGAATTTCCTTGATTCTTATCAAGAGGCAATATGTGTAGCGCAGAAGTTTTTCTCCTCTGCACGTATTGCGTCTGCAGAGTCCCGTCCAGCAGAACTGTTTAGGGTGGTGGGGGAGCTGATGCAGATTCCACCTGTGCAGAACCCCTTACTCAACCCAACAACGGCCTGCTGTGACGCGTTTAACATCCATTTTGCAGATAAACTCTCTCGGATAAGAGCCAACTTAGATGCCAGTGTTATGACAGAATCTATAGATGAAGTGTCCAGCAACTCCGTTGATGAAATTTTATTGGATCAGCTTCAGTCTGTGAGTACCGATGACGTGGACTAGCTCCTTGGTAGAGTGAGGAAGACGACTTGTCCCCTCGATCTCTGTCCATCTTGGCTGGCCACCCAAGCGGGTAACACATTGAGAGTACTCCTTAGGGATATTATCAATGCGTCCTTCAGGGAGGGGTTCGTTCCACCCTGTCTGAAGGAAGTGGCGGTTAAGCCGCTCCTGAAAAAGCCTTCCCTGGACCCCTTGGACAGGAAAAACTATAGGCCAGTCTCCTTGCTTCTTTTTTTAAGCAAGATGATCGAGAGGGCAGTCGCTTTCCAACTCCAAGCTGTCTTGGATGAAACTGATTATCTAGATCCATTTCAAACTGGCTTTAGGATGGGATATGGAGTGGAGACTGCCATGCTTGCTCTGGCTGACGACCTCCGCTTGGGTATCGACGGGTAGTGTGATCCTGTTGGTGGTCTTGGACCTCTCAGCGGCCTTCGATGCAATAGATCATTCCATCCTCTTGGATCGCCTGAAGGGGTTAGGAATTGGAGGCACTGCCTTGCAGTGGTTCCGTTCCTTCCTCTCAGGCAGATCCCAGAGGGTGAGGCTTGGGGACAGTTGCTCTACCAGAATAGAGCTTAATTGTGGCATTCCTCAGGGTGCCATTCTGTCCCCGATGCTATTTAACATCTATCTGAAGCCGCTGGGAGAGATCATTCGGAGGCATGGAGTGCGGTGTCATCAGTATGCTGATGACACCCAGATATACTTCTCCATGTCTCGGTCGTCAGCTTCGACTTCAGATGGCGTCTCTCCTCTCAATGATTGTCTTAAAGCAGTAATGGACTGGATGAGGAAAAACAAATTGAGACTGAATCCAGACAAAACGGAGGTACTAACTGTTACAGGCCCTAAACTAGGCCTGGGAATACAACTTCCAATCCTGGATGGAACTACACTCTCCTCCAAGGACTGTGTTCGCAGTCTGGGGGTGCTTCTGGACCCATCGTTCCAGATGTCTAATCAGGTAAATGTGACGGTCAGGAGTGCCTGTTATCAACTTCGGGTGATATGCCAGCTGTGCCCTTTCCTGGAAACCAGGGACCTCGAACAGGGACATGCACTGGTAACCTCCCGTCTGGATTTCTGTAATGCGCTCTACATGGGGCTACCCTTGTGCTTGAGTCGGAAACTTCAACTAGTTCAGAACATGGCAGCCAGGTTGATTTCTGGTATTTCCAGAAGAGAGTATACAGCACCTGTGCTAAAAGCTCTCCACTGGCTGCCTATTAGTTTTTGGGCACAGTACAAGGTGTTGGTTATGACCTTTAAAGCCCTACATGGCTTGGGTCCAACTTATCTCCGGGACCGTCTCCTTCCATACGACCCTCCCTGCGCACTTCGGTCCTCTGGGAAGAATCTGTTACAACCTATGAAAACAAGGCTGTCGGTGAACTCCCAGATGGCCTTCTCTGCTGCCGCTCCCAGATTATGGAATGGCCTGCCAAATGAGATCCGTCT
Organism: Gambelia wislizenii; assembly: GCA_030847615.1. NCBI lineage: Eukaryota > Metazoa > Chordata > Lepidosauria > Squamata > Crotaphytidae > Gambelia > Gambelia wislizenii. Next base: position 301,186,558 of record JAUMIR010000004.1, read on the forward strand.
TATTACCACCTTAGACAGCTTTTAAAAAGCTGTCAAGATGGATCTTTTCTGGCAGGCCTTTCCTGAATAACTATCCCGGCTGTCCAAGACTCGGCTGTCCTTGCCCTCTGAGCTGCAATTGGATTTTAAAAAAATTATTGTATGTTTTAATTTTTTTCTAATTTAATATATTTTTAATTATTGTATGTTTTTAGTCCTTTATAATTTAATATTATTTTAAGGGGTGGGTGGGCTAGGGTATTGTAATTATGGAGTTTTTATATTGTAAGCCACCCCGATTGCGTTGCAGAGGGGCGGGATAGAAATAAAATGTTATTATTTGTTATTATTATAAGGTAATTTTATATACAATATTTTAAATAATTTTGTGCATGAAACAAAATTTGTGTACACTGAACCATCAGAAAACAAAGGTGTCACTATCTCAGCCACCCATGTGGGCTATTTGGGATTTTGGAATATTTCAGATTTCGAAATTCCGGATAAGGGAAACTCAACCTATATAGGGTTCACATCTCAGATCAGGTATGAAATCTGTATGACCTTAGGCAAGCTACTGTTTCTCATGTATAGGAAGATATACATGGAGTTGGGAATGCTTCAGTACTATATATGTGTTAGCTGGTGATGGAGTATGGTGGTGTCCTCTCATATCACCTCCTGCTGTCAGGCAGACATAGATTGAAAGCATAAAAAACAAGTACCTGTTGCTTACTAATCAGCCTGGAACCTGGCAGCAAACAAAGGTGTAAAATGTAAGGAGACAGGTCGTTTCTTAGCCAAGAAGCCCCTAAAACGCATCTGATAGGCTCAGTGGGGGAGGATAGCCATGTGAGAGCAGCGTGCAGTTTTGTCATAGTAGGGAAGGTGCAGAGGAGATCGGTAGGGAGTGATCCTGGTGACAGTAAATGCAAGGGGAGTAAGGGCAGGCCCACTTGATACCCAGCAACAAGATTCTTCTCACCCCGCAGAAGCTAGCTTAGCTCTTACCTTTTATTGGACACAGAAGTAGAAAGCAGCTGCTCCTGTGGACTACTATAGACCTTAAACTAAATTTGCGTATTGATAACATGTAAGAATCACTTCCAGCACAATCCAATTCATGTCTGGTCAGAAATAGTCCCACTCAGTTCAGTGGAATTTACTTCCAAGTAAGTGTGTGTATGATTGTGGCATTACATTTTAGGGATAAAATAGCATAAAATCATGAAGAAGAAAACCCCTGATATAAAATTGAAAAACTGTTACTCAGAAAAATGGTTCCTTTCATGTTAAATTTTCTTGTTAAATACATTTCTCATACTCTGTATTTCATTGCTTCTGACAACACATTTTTTCTATTCTATTTGGGAAACATAGAATCATAGAATCATAGAATTCCAGAGTTGTAAGAGACCACGAGGGCCATCCAATCGAACCCCCTGCCATGCAGGAAATCATGATCAAAGCATCCCTGACAGATGGCCATCCAGCCTCTGTTTAAAGACCTCCAAGGAAGGAGATCCCACCATGCTCCGAGGGAGTGTGTTCCACTGCCGGACAGCTCTTACTGTCAAAAAGTTCCTCCTAATGTTGAGGTGGAATCTCTGTTCCTGGAGCTTGCATCCATTGCTCTGTGTTCCAGTCTCTGGAGCAGCAGAAAACAAGCCTGCTCCATCCTCAATGTGACACCCCTTCAAAATACTTAAACAGGGCTATCATATCACCTCTTAACCGTCTTTTTTCCAGGCTAAACATACCCAGCTCCCTAAGTCTCTCCTCATAAGGCATCGTTTCCAGACCTTTCACCATTTTAGTTGCCTTTCTTTGGACACGCTCCAATTTGTCCATATCCTTTTTGAATTGTGGTGCCCAGAACTGGACACAGTATTCTAGGTGACGTCTGACCAAGGCAGAATAGAGCGGCACTATTACTTCCCTTGATCTGGACGTCAGAGAGACATTCGTGATGTCCATCATACCTGAGTGATGCCCAGTGCAGAATGCCAAACAGATCATCGCCTCGTCAGATGTAAACTAAATCTTCATCTTAAGTTCATACCTAAGAGGGGTGGCATCTTAAAGAAGAGACTCCAAGTCAACAATCTTCAACAAGCTACCATGAGAGACAACTTCCAGGCAAATCTACAAACGAAACTTGAAGACCATCCTACAGATCCTTCTCCTACAGTGCTTTGGCAACATATCAAAAACAGTATCCTCCAGTCTGCAGAAGAATCCCTCGGGTTCTCCCACAAGAAAAATCAAGACTGGTTTGATGAAAACAACCAAGAGATCCAGGAGCTGTTGGCAAAGAAGAGAGCTGCTCACCAGGCATACCTCGCCCAGCCAACCTGCCATGTAAGAAAAGCAGCTTTCCGCCTCACATGTAGTAAACTACAACAAAAACTCCGAGACATGCAGAACAAGTGGTGGATCAATATAGCAGAAAAGACACAATGCTGTGCAGATCTGGGTGATCATAGAGGATTTTATGAAGCTCTTAAAGAAGTGTTTGGACTTACTTATCAGGTCCAAAGCTCCTTATACAGTACAGATGGTCAAACATTAATTACTGATAAAGCCTCCATCCTGAATCGATGGGCTGAACATTTTCAAAGTCTCTTTAGCGCCAGCCGAGTACTCCAAGGCTCAGCTATCCAACATATGATACAAAAACCGATGAAAAATGAATTGGACATGGCTCCCACTTTGGAAGAGACCCTTAAGGCCATACAGCAGATGAAAAACGGCAAGGCAGCTGGGATTGATGGAATCCCACCTGAAGCTTGGAAACACGGAGGTCATGCACTCCATGAAAAATTCCACAAATTCCTTGTGAATTGCTGGGAAAAAGGGGAACTGCCATCAGACCTCCGAGATGCAGTCATCATCACCCTGTACAAGAAAAAAGGAGCAAAATCCGACTGCTCAAACTATCGAGGCATAACACTGCTCTCTATTGCTGGAAAAATCCTTGCAAGGATACTCCTGAACAGATTAGTTCCTGCTATTGCAGAAGAACTTCTCCCTGAAAGCCAGTGTGTCGCTTCAGAGCCAATAGGAGTACTACAGACATGGTATTTGCCCTTAGACAACTGCAAGAAAATTGTAGGGAGGAGAACAAGGGTCTCTACGTAACATTTGTCGACCTCACTAAAGCCTTCGACACTGTCAGTAGAAAAGGTCTGTGGCAGATCCTGGAAAGACTAGGATGTCCCCCCAAATTCCTTAAAATGATTATCTTGCTACATGATAATGGTCAAGTCAGATATGGCAATGCTCTTTCAGAGCCCTTTCTAATAACTAATGGAGTGAAGCAAGGTTGTGTTCTTGCACCAACTTTATTTACAATCTTCTTTAGCATGATGCTCCAAAGGGCTATGGCAGAGCTTGAAGTAGACGACGGCATCTATATACGTTACCGTACTGATGGAAGCTTGTTTAACTTAAGCCATCTGAGGGCTCACACTAAGACTAAACTATCTAGTCTGTGAGCTCCTCTTCGCCAATGATGCTGCCCTTGTTGCCCAAACAGAAGCAGCTCTGCAACGCCTAACATCCTGCTTTGCAACACCTACAGAGCTGTTTGGGCTGGAAGTCAACCTGAAGAAAACAGAAGTTCTTTACCAGCCTGCACCACAGGACGAACACCACCATCCCCATATTGCCGTTGGCAAATCTGTGCTCAAGTCCGTTCAGCAGTTCACCTACCTGGGAAGCATCGTCTCCTCAGATGCCAAGATTGACAAAGAGATCGATCACAGATTAGCAAAGGCAGATAGTGCATTTGGAAGACTTCACAAAAGAGTCTGGAGCAATAAACACCTGAGGCAAAGCACAAAAATCAGTGTGTATAAAGCCATTGTACTGTCCATCCTCCTTTATGGATCTGAAACATGGGTCACCTATCGCCACCACCTATGACTCCTCGAGTGCTTTCATCAGTGCTGTCTATGCACAATCCTAAATATACACTGGACTGACTATGTGACGAATGTTGCTGTCCTTGAGCAAGCAGGGATCACCAGTATTGAGGCCATGATATTGAGAATGCAGCTGCTCTGGGCAGGGAACGTTTCTAGGATGGAGGACCATCACCTCCTAAAAATACTACTCTACAGTGAACTCGCCACAGGTCAGCGTAAGAGGGGCGCTCCAAAAAAGCGATACAAGGACTCCCTGAAACAACATCTCAGGCTCAGCCAAATTGATCACCAGCAGTGGTCCGCCCTGGCCTCACATCGGGAGGCATGGAGACACACTATCCACAATGCTGCTGCCTTATTTGAGAACTCATGCCGAACAAGTCTTGAAGAGAAACGACAATGCAGAAAGACTCACAACCCAAAAACATCACCCAAGGAGACCTTCTGCTGTGCTTTTTGCAACTGGACTTGTTTATCTCAGATTGGCCTTTTTAGTCATCAGCACGCTTGCAAAAAGCGTGGGATGAGTCCTTCCTGAATCTTCGTTTGCAAAGAAAAGCCAGCCAGAGAGATTACTTCCCTTGATCTGGACACTATACTTAGAATCATAGAATTGCAGAGTTGGAAGAGACCACGAGGGCCATCCAGTCCAACCCCCCCTGCCACGCAGGAAATCTTGATCAAAGCATCTCCGACAGATGGCAATCCAGCCTCTGTTTAAAGACCTCCAAGGAAGGAGACCCCACCACGCTCCGGGGGAGCGTGTTCCACTGCCGAACAGCTCTTACTGTCAAAAAAGTTCCTCCTCATGTTGAGGTGGAATCTCTGTTCCTGGAGGTTGCATCCATTACTCCGTGTTCCAGTCTCTGGAGCAGCAGAAAACAAGCCTGCTCCATCCTCAGCGTGACATCCCCTCAAATACTTAAACAGGGCTATCATATCGCCTCTTAACCATCTTTTTTCCAGGCTAAACATACCCAGCTCCCTAAGTCTCTCCTCATAAGGCATCGTTTCCAGACCTTTCACCATTTTAGTTGCCCTTCTCTGGACACGCTCCAATTTGTCAATATCCTTTTTTTAATTGTGGTGCCCAGAACTGGACACAGTATTCTAAGTGAGGTCTGACCAAGGCAGAATAGAGTGGCACTATGACTTCCCTTGAGCTAGACACTATACTTCTATTGATGCAGCTCAAAATCGCATTGGCCTTTTTAGCTGCTGCATCACACTTTTGACTCATGTTCAACGTGTGGTCTACTAGGACTCCTAGATCCCTTTCGCACGTAGTCTCATTCAGCCAGGTCTCCCCCATCCTATATCTATGCATTTCATTTTTTCGCCCTAAGTGCACTACCTTACATTTCTCCGTATTGATTTTCATTTTATTAGCTTTGGCCCAGCTCTCCAGTCTATCCAGGTCATTTTGAATTTTGATCCTAGCCTCTAGGGTATTAGCCACTCCTCCTAATTTGGTGTCATCCGCAAATTTGATAAGTATGCCTCTAATTCCCTCATCCAAGTCGTTGATAAAGATGTTGAATAGCACTGGGCCCAGGACAGAACCCTGTGGCACCCCACTGGACACATCTTTCCAAGACGAAGAGGAGCCACTGCTGAGCACCCTTTGGGTTCGGCCGGTCAACCAATTACAAATCCATTTAACAGTTAACTTGTCTAGCCCACATTTTACAAGCTTGTTTGCAAGAATGTCATGGGGAACCTTGTCAAAGGCCTTACTGAAATCAAGGTGTACGATATCCACAGCGTTCCCTTCATCTACCAAGATGGTAATTTTATAAAAAAAAAAGAAAAAAGAAAAAAAAAGAGATCAGATTAGTCTGGCATGACTTGTTTCTCTGAAACCCATGTTGACTTTTTGTGATTATGGCAACTATGTGATCAACACATAGTTGATCGTGAGTAAAAATCAACGAAATATGACGCTCAACTCTCCCCGCGGTACTGCAACAGTACCGGCAGGGGCGAGCGTCATACGAAAGGGGCGCTTTGCAGCGCAGCAGCCTTGCAAGCTGGAGAGGCTGCTTGCGTTATTTTTCTTCGTCCGAAAAAGTCCTATATTTGCCAGCTCTTTTAACACTCTTGGATGTAGTTCATCTGGTCCTGGAGATTTAAATTCATTTAGTTTAAGAAGGTATTCCTGTACTACCTCTTTGCTTATTCTTTGCTGGATTTTCCCTGTTGTGTCCTCTGTTCCTTTATCCTCAGGTTGGTCACCCTTTTCCTTTTCTAAAAACCCTGAGGCAAAGAAGGTGTTGAGTAATTCTGCCTTTTCTCTGTCCCTGTTAGCATTTTGCCATCTCCTCCTATGGAGGCTGGTAGAAAATCATATAGTGTTGGCTGTGAGCAAGAGATGTGTGGACATGAAAGTTGCAGGAACTTGTCAACTTGTACGTCCCATACTCCTGTTTAATAATTTTGACTTGACAAAAAAAAATGTGTCTGTGAACAGCTTCTGTTGGTTTCCCTTCAAGTTTAAAAAACAACAACAATAAGAAGAAGAGGCAATTGTTGCACCAGAGTACTCAGTCCTATTATAAGCATTTTTCTGATGAATCTCCTGCCTAATAAAAAGAAAATGGCAAACCTTATCGTCAAGCTGTGTGTTACAGTTTATGTACAGTCAGGTCTCTAATTCAACTTTTTTTTTTTTAAAGAAACTACTTCTGTTTGAAGCTTGAGGTAACTTCAAAAGCTGGCTTCCAATGCAGCAAAAGATGCAGCTTTGAAAGTATCAATGTAAATAGGCAGACAATGTGCCCCTGCTTTTCTGGATCTTGGCCTATATAATATGGAAGTACTCACTATATGGTATCAATATAGAGTAAATGTACCAGTGTTGCTATCACCAGCTACCTTTGTCCCAGTATCTTTTCTTCCAAATCCTCTTTAATATTGTGAGCATGTGAGTGACTGTCCTTAAAGAAGCAAATCTCTGTGGGTGGGAAGGACAAGAATAGCATCCAATTTAAAGTTAACTTATCTTGTTTAGTCATAGATGGCAAAGAATTGGGGAAATGTTAAAAGAAGTGTTTAAGTCAAAATGTTTCCAGTATTTGATGTGGGTAGTTTACGCTTTATATCTACACATACAGATTTACTAGTTCAATACAAAATATATTTGTCCCCAATTGACAGTTTAGAAGATTGCTGTAGTCAGATACAGCTTTGCCAACTTTGTTTAGTTTTGATGTATTTTCTTATGTTTGGTGACTTTCATTATAAACTCTAGTCTCTATTCTTTTGTTGTCCAAAAATGTTAGGCATGATAAAATATTTGTTCACATTCTTCCCTTATGTATGCATCAAGTACATATTATATTAAAAACAAAGCAGATAAGACTTTATAAATAAAGGGTTATGTGGATGAACATAATATTTAAGGCAACCAGTAGGAGCTGCCCTTATAGTATGAGCTTAAACATTCCATGTTAAAGAATATCTTTATAAATCAGTAACTCAGCAAACTAATAAGACCACAAGTGTGATCACAGAAATATCTAAAATTTGCAAGCTGCTTTGGATCCCATGTGAGGAGAAAAGCAGGGTATAAACTGAATGAATAAAATGAGAACTTACTGAACTCACAATCCTACATTTCCTCTGATTCGTTTAGATTTTCTTTTAGAAAATGACATGCTGGGGATTTAGGCCAGAATCTTATTGGTGGACTATGCTGGTGATTGCATTTTCCCCCAGGGTCATGCAGTTGGTGGCAAGGGAAGGCAGACAAATTTGCCAACCCTGACTAGCTAATTTCTGCAATGCTTTTCTTCTTTCATAGCTGCAGTACCTGTGGTCTTCTGCTTCCTGCCACCACTGCTTGTGCCAGCATAATTACATATAGATAACATACCAGTAGGCTTTTAGCCTGAATCTAGGACCTTCTACAAGCAATTAAGCCATAGCCCTTTTATGGTAGATACTATATTCACATAGGTTTAGGGAACTGGCAAGAAGGGTAAGTCTTCCCATATTATCAGTGGTTGGTGGCTTCTGTGTCAGGGGACGGTGAATCTGCCCTGGGTTTACTTTAAACTTTGAACGAGCTATCAAAGTTACTGAAGCTACTGAAACGCATCTTGAATCTGTGATTTGGAAATGGCTTCATTGATTAATGCTTTCAGTTGTCTTAATGACTGGTTAGACTTGCTAATAAATGTTTCTATAAATCTGCCACTTATTACACTGATGTTCAAGGCTGAATAGTCTTGTTACTTTAAATAGAATTAATTTTGACTGGCAACTCACATTTGTTTTATCTATCAGTGGAATCAGACCAGTTCTCTCTTATCATTACATTTTAAAAAGATTTTTAGCTCCTGATGTTATTTAGCGTTTTCTTGCTTTTTCCTAGGTTTGTGATGTGTGAAGTGGTGATGGACGCTGTGTTGTGGCCTGGACTGTAATGCATCTTTTGTGTGTCTCTTCTCTGGGTGTATACACCTCTTTTTAAAATTAATCTGTGTTCCCTTTCATCTTCTCTGGGTTTATAAATAGAAAAATGCATATATGGTGCATATAATGGAAATAAAAAATAACCCTCAATTTAGGAAATGCAGTCCACTAGCAGAAGGCTTCAGATACATCATGTACAAAGTGTGTCAAAGCCTTCAATGGTATGGGTGATGAAATGACTAATTCCACAGTGGGAGAAATACATGTAGAACTAAATCGAAACATGACTGGATGGTGTGTTGTGAACTTGTAGAGGGTGGTGGTTAAAAACTGCATTCCATCATTGCATTCCTGAACTTAAATGCTAGCAGTGGATAGGACCAGAGACAAAAGTGGCTGGGACTGCTACTAAAATTGGACAGGTGCAAAGCTTGCCAAAATTAGTTTTTTGAATTACAACTGCCAAAATACCTTTACCATTGGCCTTGCTGACTGGGAATTCTTCTAGTTGTGGTTCAAAAAAGTAACATTTCCAAGCTTCATACCATTCATACCATCTGTTCATCTCCATAGTTCTCTTTTCCCTTCTGTCTCATTTCTTTCTACAGTTTCAGTTTGAGAACCTATTTGTCCAATTTGTATTATATTAGATATTGGAGGTTTACATTACCATTTCAGATACAGGATAGACATAAATAGATGTTAGTGTTCATAGCACTGCTGTGAGACAAACAATGAAAGAAGGGTCTTACTTTCTCTGCCATGGGTATCTCAGATTTTATCCAAAGGAAGATGCTGGACCTGATGAATATATGAAATGTGGGGATAATAATATTGTTACTTAAATTAATGCAGAAAACCATGGAGTCTAAAAATTAAGGATTGATGAAAGCCTTGATCAAATCAGCAGGTTTACAAATACAATCTACAAGTCTCCACAGAGCTGGACTTGTGAATCTTTCTTGGAAGGGAGTTCCATTAATTAATTTGAAGAAATGCTTTGCTCAGGGATAGAAATTGCTAGAGAAGACCGTCTGCTCATGATAGTCTAGTTACCTTTAAAAATAATAATCTAAGGGCAACTTCAACTCTCACAAAAGCCAAGAAAGCCCCCTTATTGTGTCAATTTCATGTTTTGATGCTGGAAAGGATGGATGGAATGGTTGTGTTGCATGCCTTCAAGTTGTTTCTGACTTGGTCGACCCTAAAGTAAACCTGTTGTGGAGTTGTCTTGGAAAGAGTTGATAAGAGGGGGGGTTGCCATTGCCGTTCTCCAAGATGGAAAGAATGTGACTTGCCTAAGGTCATCCAGTAGGTTTCCATGGCTGAGGGGGAATTTGAACCCAGGTTTTCCAGAGTCCATCCAACAGTCAAACCATAAAACCACTGGTAGTTCAAAATATATCTTAGTCCACCTTTTGGCTCGTAATAAAGAGTGCTTTGAGGATAAGAATGCTATACTTGGCTAAACAATTCGACCTATATAACAGTAGTGTCACTGTAATAGTTCTGTGTTGCCACCATTATATCAGACAGACTCCACACTTCAGTGCAAGCACACCAAATCTTACTTAAATTGGTTGATAATGTTTATTATTAATGCAAAAGTAACAAAGAATCTGTTTCAAAAATACTTTAGACAACAAAAACAGAAGGAAATAATTACAGGAAAAGGCAGCTGTTCCACTTCCTGCTATTTTTAATGCACTGTGTATGCAGCAAGTGTTAGAAATGTTTTGTTCACTATGTTACTAAGTAACAACTTGTTCTATGTTAAACAAAGAATGATCAATGGCACCTGTCACAAACCACCTGTCAGGTTACTTGGCATAACAGGTTGTTTAGATGTGTTTTTCCTTTTGTGAGCGCACTTGACTGGCAGTGTTTTATGTGAGTTTTAGTACAGTGTTCTAGTACTTTTAGGAAAAAAATTAAATTGGAAATTAAGATATTTGATTCTTTGGTGCAGTTTTAAGCCAACTTAAATACAAATATAATGGCAGAGCTTTCTACCAACCTGACAGAAGGTGGGAATTGATAGAAGATTATCTGTGCTAAATCTTAAAGGAGTGGGAAAGTCTGAATAAGAAAAGAGGCTCTCTCTGAGAAACCTAGATTGTAAAGCAGGAATAGGAATATATAGCCCTTCAAATGCTAGCCTGCAATTCTTATCAGTCCTAGTCAGCATAGCCAATGGTTAGGGATGATAAGTAGCTAGTAGAACATTGCCTATAAAGAACACATACACTTCTCTCATATGCTTAAAATAGTGCTTTAGAGCTAACTGTGAAAGCAGATGTTCTCCCTGGAGATGACCAGTCTTTGAATATAAAACTACTATAAAGACCAATTTAAATAATGTAGATGATATACACATAAGCTTCCCATATAAAACATACTTAGAGAAACCTGTGTCATAAAGGCATAGCTATATAGGAGCTATATGGTTTAGCTATATGGTGTATGGCCAGTACTTTGTCAGTGTCAAAACATGTACTCACAAGATATGCAGCCGTGTTTGCCAGTTGGAGACTGGACTGATTTGTTGTTATCTGAAAACCATAAAAACAACAGCCCTATCCTGGTGTTAAAAAATGAATTAAAATAAATAAATGAGCAGAGGGAGAAGGCTAGCCCTCCCCCCTCACTGTTCTCTTCCCATCTTGAAGAATAGTCTTAAAAGCAGAGCCTCCATTATCTGTGGAGGCTTTTGACATTGGTGCTTCCCAAGCTATTTGATGTGGGGCCAGGCTATTATGTTTTTTCCAGTGTGTCGGAGTACAGTTCCATATTTGTTTCCATTGGCTACAATTGTTTCTTTCTTTCATGGAAACACTCAGGGACTGGCAAACTATGGCCTGCAGAGTGGCAGTGGTATAGGAACCACCACTTTAAGTAGCACTGCTCCAAATGATTGACTGGGCACCTTGATTTTTTCAGGACGTTGAATTGTATGGACAGCCTTCTTGCATAACACTGTGACAGAGTATGATGAGATGCGCAGTCTGATAAATTCATGCTGTAAAGAGATACAGAGCAAGCAAACAAACATGTTTGCCTACAGGAGACATACTGGTGTAAACAAGGCTGCATCTGGCCTATGTTATGGGAATGTAACCTTGAAGGGAACAGAAGTGTCTATAACTGTACTTGTAATCTGTATGGGAACTGTGTGTATGTCTCACTGAGGCAGGATGTTTACTGTATATGTTTTGAAGCTCTGTAACCAGTTCTAAGCTGCCTATTGGACTGTGCAGTGGCTGAAGCTGCTAAGTCCTGATTATTGCCACAGAGAGGATTCTCTGATGATTCTGTATATATTTTACCATGTATCAGTAAAGTTTAGTAGTTTTAGACATCACCTGAGTGTCTGTATGCTCTATTGGACATCTTAAGTGGAATGCTGGGGCAAATGGGTTTTTCTGCTACACTGCTACAATTTTTGCTGCCTGGATCTCTCTGAGCATGTACAGAGTGTCCAGTGTGTTATAATGCATCACATTGTCTCTCCTTTTCAAACTATTGATTTCTAAATGAAGAGAATAACAATTGAGGGGGTGGACAAAGCAACACTCCCTCTGCTTATATGTTCAGATTAACCCCTTCGTGAATGTTTAAACAGGATTTAAATAAAGGCTTAAGCTGTTAGTTACTGCACACCCATTGTTGTTGTGATGGGAAGAGAGTGAGATAGAATTCATGTGATCAGGATACGTGAAATGACTTGATGTGAACTGTGACTTCCAGCTGAATCTATGAAGTGCCGTGGGCTATAGCCGTCCTACAAAGGTGTTTGATTCTATTTCTACATCAAATCTAATTGTATTTAATGTTGACATTTTTTATTTAAGGATGTAGAGCCCAGTGATTGGAACAACATGTGATCATCTTGATTTTAAACCTTTGCACAAATATATCTTTGACTCTAAAGCAAGTATCTTTGGAGTACTATTGGTTTCTGGGTTCAAATAAGCAACCAGAAGTCCATTTATATGTTCAAAAGTGTTTTGGACTACTGATTGGAAGGCTTTATTTATATTGACAGCAAAGTATAAAAATAGCAACTTTTTGCTGAAGGTTTGATTTAAAAATAAACTGAGCTGAATGGCTCATTTGAGAGCTAGGATGGTGAGTCAGCTTCATCCAGAAGGATTAAAAAAATCATCTCTGTGAAACTGAATTTTGCTTCTGTCTCATTCTTAGGAGTCAGTGTTTGAAATATATTTTGGAATAATTCCCATTTTCTACCATGGAACATGCACTAGTTAAAGAGTCGTATAATCATACTGCCCACACCTTATGACATGTTAGCACTTCATGTTGCTTGCTAAAAGGAGCCAAAACAAGAAGACTTAACAATAACTGATGGAAATCCATTTTTCAGGTCTTATCATTAGAGGCATATTTAACTAGGGTTATGTTAATTTGTGACTCAATATCTGGCTTTTGTAAAACAGTGATGTAAGCAGGTTTATTGGTTGCTGCACTGTGGCAAGAGCACTACTATTTGGCCCATATTGTTCTCTTGCTTGAATGCTGAAATCAGGTGTGTTGGGGTGCAAGTGGTGGGATCCTTAGGTGAGAGTGATCATGTTCTCCTGGAGTTTGTTATACAATGGAAAGGAGAAGCCAGGCATAGTCAGACACGCATTCTTGACTTTAGGAGAGCTGATTTCAATAAACTCAGGGAAATACTGGGGATGATCCCATGGTCAAGAATACTAAAAGAGAAGGGACCTCAAGACGGATGGGACTTTCTCAAAAGGGAGATACTGAAGGCACAATTTCAAACAGTACCACTGAGGAAGAAAAATGGGAGGTGTCTCAAGAAACCAGGATGGATGACTAAAGAACTTTCAATGGAGCTAAGTTTTAAACGGAACATGTATAGGAAATGGAAAAGGGGGGAAATCACCAAAGAAGAATTCAAACAGATAGCGAACACGTGTAGGAGTAAAGTCAGAAAAGCTAAAGCACAGAATGAGTTCAGGCTTGCTAGGGAGGTTAAGAACAATAAAAAGGGTTTTTTTGGTTATGTCCGCAGCAAAAGGAGGAAGAAGGAAATGATAGGGCCGCTACGTGGAGAAGATGGCAAAATGCTAACAGGGGACAGAGAAAAGGCAGAATTACTCAACACCTTCTTTGCCTCAGTGTTTTCAGAAAAGGAAAAGGAGGACCAACCTGAGGAGAATGGAACAGAGGACACAATAGGGGAAATCCAGCTCAAAATAAGTAAAGAGGTAGTACAGGAATACCTTCTTAATCTAAATGAATTTAAATCTCCAGGACCAGATGAACTACATCCAAGAGTATTAAAAGAGCTGGCAAATATAATCTCAGAGCCATTGGCAATAATATTTGAGAACTCCTGGAGAACAGGAGAAGTCCCAGCAGACTGGAGGAGGGCAAACGTTGTTCCCATCTTCAAAAAGGGGAAAAAAGAGGATCCCAACAACTATCGTCCAGTTAGTCTGACATCAATACCAGGGAAGATTCTAGAACAGATCATTAAACAGAGAGTCTGTGAACATTTAGAAGGCAATGCCATAATCACAAAAAGTCAACATGGGTTTCAGAGAAACAAGTCATGCCAGACTAATCTGATCTCTTTTTTTGATAAAGTTACCAGCTTGGTAGATGAAGGGAATGCTGTGGACATTGCATACCTTGATTTCAGTAAGGCCTTTGACAAGGTTCCCCATGACATTCTTGCAAACAAGCTTGTAGAATGTGGGCTAGACAAGTTAACTGTTCAATGGATTTGTAATTGGTTGACCGGCCGAACCCAAAGGGTGCTCAGCAGTGGCTCCTCTTCATCTTGGAAAGATGTGACCAGTGGGGTGCCACAGGGTTCTGTCCTGGGCCCGGTGCTATTCAACATCTTTATCAATGACTTAGATGAGGGAATTAGGGGCATACTTATCAAATTTGCAGATGACACCAAATTGGGAGGAGTAGCTAATACCCTAGAGGACAGGATCAAAATTCAGAATGACCTGGATGGACTGGAGAGCTGGGCCAAAGCTAACAAAATGAAATTCAATACGGAGAAATGTAAAGTACTGCATTTAGGGCGGAAAAATGAAATGCATAAATATAGGATGGGAGAGACCTGGCTGAATGAGACTACGTGCGAAAGGGATCTAGGAGTCCTAGTAGACCACAAGTTGAACATGAGCCAACAGTGTGATGCGGCAGCTAAAAAGGCCAATGCAATTTTGGGCTGTATCAATAGAAGTATAGTGTCTAGATCAAGGGAAGTAATAGTGCCACTCTATTCTGCCTTGGTCAGACCTCACTTAGAATACTGTGTCCAGTTCTGGGCACCACAATTCAGAAAGGATATTGACAAATTGGAGCGTGTCCAGAGAAGGGCAACTAAAATGGTGAAAGGTCTGGAAACAATGCCTTATGAGGAGAGACTTAGGGAGCTGGGTATGTTTAGCCTGGAAAAAAGACGGTTTAGAGGCGATATGATAGCCCTGTTTAAGTATTTGAAGGGATGTCACGCTGAGGATGGAGCAGGCTTGTTTTCTGCTGCTCCAGAGACTGGAACACGGAGCAATGGGTGCAAGCTCCAGGAACAGAGATTCCACCTCAACATGAGGAGGAACTTTTTGACAGTAAGAGCTGTTCGGCAGTGGAACACACTCCCTCGGAGCGTGGTGGGGTCTCCTTCCTTGGAGGTCTTTAAACAGAGGCTGGATGGCCATCTGTCGGGGATGCTTTGATTGTGATTTCCTGCGTGGCAGGGGGGTTGGACTGGATGGCCCTCGTGGTCTCTTCCAACTCTGCAATTCTATGATTCTATGAAGTGGCAGAATCCTCTGTTGTTGATGTTGTTGCGGCCTTGGAATGCCTTTTCGGCCATCTGGTCAGAATGCCAAAAGTTCTCTGAAAGAAAGAAAAGTGGCTGTTGAACTGTACACTGCTCCTTTTTCTCTTTTGTTGGCTAAACTCCACCATATAGATACTACTGTGTTAAAATGAAGGAAGTAGAAGATGGTTTAGAAAAACAACAGCATGCAAATGGCATGAAAGTTTCTTAAATACACATGGTCTGTATCAGGATGTAATGGTAAATGATGATTCATTATTACAGAAATGAACCTCAGGATTGTGGGTGTACGCATCACTTTTCACTTCACTTTCCTCTTCCGGGGCAGCCATGAGGAGGAGGTCAGATGCCTCCCTTCTATTTTAAATCAATTAACAGTTTTAATATTTTGCCTGAATCCTGAACTGTGGTTTATTTAACTATGGCTAGTCCAGAGACTAGGACACGGAGCAATGGGTTCAAACTACAGGAAAAGAGATTCCACCTAAACATTAGGAAGAACTTCCTGACTGTAAGAGCTGTTCGGAAGTGGAATACACTGCCTGGAGAGTGATGGAGTCTCCTTCTTTGAAGATTTTTAAACAGAGACTGGATGGCCATCTGTCGGGAATGCTTTGATTGTGTATTCCTGCATGACAGGGGATTGGACTGGATGGCCCTTGTGGTCTCTTCCAACTCTGTGATTCTATAATAACTTCTCTTACCCACTTAGTCGGTCATCCTCTAGCCTATTTAATTAGTCAGGACAGGCAAGGGTCTAGTACACATGTGGTGGCTCTCACCTCGCCAAGGATCCTGTCCACATCATCAGGCTGCACAAATTGAAAGCTATCCATTAACACTGGACAAGCAGGGGCCATGGTTAAATAAAAGAAGGTATTGCAGAATTGAAGAATAAGTGAAAAGAAAATGGGGAAGAGAAATAGAATTTGTATTATACTTTCACTTTTTGAAGAGGGGTTAAATCAGGCTATCATGGTGGATAAAAATAAATTAAAATAAATTTAAACATTGGGTAAAAATAAGTAAAACACTAAATCTCTCTTGACTATTATAAAAACAGCAATTAAAACTAAATTTCATGACCAAGATGCTAGCTAAAATACTCTCTCTCTCTCTGTTGTCAAGTCGCCAGTTGACTTATGATGACCCCATGGTTTTCTTAATCAAGGAATACTTAGAAGTGGTTTGCCAGTGCCCTCCTCAGAAATACAGTTTACAGCACCTGGTATTCCTTGATGCCCCCACTTCAAGTACTAACCTATACTGACAGTCTAATCAAAGGAAATGGGTCTTTGCATTTACACACAAACAAGAAAAGCAGGAACACCCATATCTCTTTTTCAATCTGTTAATAAAAATAACAGCAGGAGTGTAGAAGATAAGCTCATAGAATCATAGAATTAGGAGAGACCACAAGGGCAGTGTAGGTCACCCCCTACCAAGCAGGAATTACATAGTTCTGAGAGCTGTCGATACAACTTCTGTTTAAAGACCAACAATGAAGGAGAGTTCACTACTCTTTGTGGCAGCCCATTTCATTGTTGAACAGGAAATTCTTCCTAATGGTGAAATCTTTTTACCATCTTCATCGTGCTTGTTTGGACATGTTCTAGCTTGTCAATATTCTTCTTGAACTCTGGTACCCAGAACTGTAGAAGGCATTCCAGGTGAAGTCTGACCAAAGCAGAACAAAATGGTAGCATAATTGCCCTAGATCTAGGCACTATGCTCCTGTTGAAGTAGCCTAGATTTGCATTGGATTTTTGGCACCCCAGTAGTCTACGTAACAATAGCATTGTCTAGCCCACATTTTAACGGCTTGTACAAAAACCTCTTTAAAATTCTTCTTTGTCACATCCCCAAAGACTGTCAGAATAAATATTTTTTGCCTGCTAATGGAAGGATAGCATGAGGGATCTATTATAACCTCCCCCATGAAGGAGTTCTAGAGCTAAGGAGCATCCACCAAGAAGGCCTTCTTATGTCCCCAAAAGATGTGCTTGTGAAGGTGGTGGGACAAAATTAAGTCATCTTCTAAGATTCAGTGGCCAGGCATATGGGAGAATATGGTCCATCAGATAGCCATATAGGGCATTATAAGTCAAAGTGAACATCTTGAATTGTGCCTCCAAAAGACCAGTAGCCAGTGGGGCTATTGTAACAATGACATTGTATAATGTTTATGATTTAGTTTACTAAATTATAGTCTAAATGCAATTGTTAGTACTAAATTAGAGTAGATCCATTGAATCAATGGAACTTACATAAATGTTGTACTATTAACTTTTAATTGATTCAATAGATATACCCTAGTTAGGGCAAACAGTTAGTTTTAGTCCTAGGTGTTATTATGCTTATTTGAATATTGTGCTGCTTTCCTAATGGATGGATACAACATTCATAGTTGACACAGGTAATGATTATATCATGTACTACTGTTTCCTACAATAATAGAAAAGAAAATTTTCTTTAAAATGCACAAATGCATATTTCTTACATCATTTGGGGCCCAGTGATTTACCTCAAATGCTGATGCACATAGTTTTAAAACAGTTTTAATATTTTCAATCTGTTTTAACTTGTTAATCATATTTAATATGTTTTTAGTGTTTTGAAATTATTTTAATGAACTTGTTTGCACTAATTTTGTGTGCCCTCAGGTCTTTTGATATAGGGTAGGATAGAAATATTTAGCAACAACAACAACAACAACAAAAATAATATTTTAGTGTTCAGATCTGTATCATCATTTTAAAAATACATGTAGTAAACTTTATTTAAAGGTGAGTGATCTTAGTTTAACGATTTATTGAACAATTTTAGTTTATCACAATTTAATGTTTATTGTAATTAAACCACTATTGTCAATTAAATTAAAAGTAACACTTAAAAAAATAACTTTTGGATTAAATCTCATTTAATGTTACTGAACTGAAAATTCCCACGTACTTTAGCTGCATTGACTTAACAAAGTTTGGGCAGAGGTTGTGCATCTAGTTTCAGAAATGGAACCAGTTGTGTAACCACTGTGGAAAGGTTGTGGAACTGACTGCACAACTCACTGTGCACCCTGAACAACCACTTTGAGCCATCACCTGCAGAATAAACATGTTTGGATACCAGCCTTGCTCCAGCTTGGAAAACACACAGCTGTTAGCATAAGAGGCTTGCACTAGCACAATGACACAAAACGATGCAGGCTATAATTTCTTGGGTGCATTTTACAATTTTGTAAACATGTTTTCCCCCTTTTGTTTTAAACTTTAATTGTTCTCTGTGTGTTTTTAAATAGTAGAGTACTAAAACCAAATGTATTTTTCATAATATGCTCTGTCTTTTAAATAAAAATCATTAACTAGATCCATGTGTTTATAATAAAAATAAAAAGAGAGCCTTAATATTTCAAATTTATTTTTAATGTTTTAAAGTGTTGTAAACCATTTTGGGTCTGTGCTGGGAGAAGGTAAAATATATGTTTTATGTTTATATGTTTATTTATATGTTTATTTATATGTTTATAAAATATATGTTTATTTATATGTTTATTTATATGTTTATAAAATATATGTTTATTTGTTGATTATATATATATATATATATATATATATATAATCAACAAATAAACATTTTTTGGCAAATTTATTTTTCTTGCTCCATCCTGTTCAGCTGTACCATGCTTCCCACAACTGGGATACTCCTGGACTTGCCTCAATCTCAAGAAGTGTACCACTATTATGTGCTATTTATGCATCAAAGGCGTACTGAAGAAATCATAGAGGATCTCTGGATATAGCATTTGATTCTTGATCCTACAGTAAAGGGGAAGAAAATGTAAAAATGCAAAAATTAAAACAGGGTCAGAGAATCTGAGGCCCTCCAAATGTTTTTGGCATTCAGTTCTTTTTAGCCCTCACCTCAAGGAAATAGTAGTTCATAAACTGCTAAAGAATCATAGATACCCTAGCTTTGCATTAAAAGAGACCTTGATGGAGCAATAAAGAACCATAATAAAACAGTATTTGAAAAATCAAGGTAAATAGAAGAAAGAGTACAACATAGTTTCCATTATTTCTAGGGAGAAGATCAGGAGTACTAAAACTCAGAACAAACACAGCTGGCAAGATAAATTAAAAATAATGTCTTGTTTAGAGCAAGAGGAAAAGAAAACAATATGGCACTGCATGGAGAACAGAAAAAATTGATAGTGAGTGACAGAGAAAAAGTACAACTGCTTAACAAATACAGTTGTCCCTTCATATTTGCTGGGGTTTGGTTCCAGAACCCTCTGTGGATACCAAAATCTGTGAATACTCAAGCCCCATTATATGCAGTGGCATCACAAAATGGTGTCCCATATATAAGATGGCAAAATCAAGGTTTGCTTTTTGGATTTTTATTTTTAAAGAATATTTTCAAGCCATGAATACTTAAATCTGTGCATATCAAATCCATGGATACGGAGGGACAACTGTACTTTGCTTTTGCCTTGTCCAAAAGAAGAACACTCTCAACCTGTTGAAAATGGAATAAATGATACAGTGAGGGGGACTACAGCCCCAAATAGATAAAAAAGTGGTACAAGAATACATCAACTTCCATGTATAGCCCAGACATTACAGAATGGTCACCTTTGGCTCCATTCTCCCCCAATGCAGAAGGGAAATTGGCTTGCTACCCTGGGCATGAAGGGTGTGTGCTTTCACATTGCAATCAGATCATCCCACAGATGTTTCCTATGCTTCATGGTAGGAACATGAATGTACCGTTTCTGGAATCTTGCCATTCAACCTTTGCACTGCCCCACGTGTGTTTACAAAATGCATGGTGGTGATGGCTACTTGGCTTTGTCAGCAAGGCACCCTTCTTTTTCCAGACATAGACAATTGGCTTTGGGTTGCTCACACTTGCAAGTGTCTCATTATGAATATTTGTCTCACATTTTAGCTTCTGGACTCATTGTGAAGCATGGGAAGTCCCACCTAGAACCATCTCAACAGATGCAGTTTATTGGAGCCCTGCTGGACTGTTGAGCCCAGGCTATTTATTTTTTAGATAACAGGAATCTCATCTTTCAGAAGGCCACCCTTCTGTGTCTTCACAATTGAAGACACAATTGTGTCTTCCAAGTATGGGGCACATACTTGGAAGGTTTGACAGTCAGGGAATGCTGGTCTCCTGAGGAGAGTGATCTCCACATCAATGATCTCGAGATGCTTGCTGTCATAAAGGCCTTCTGGGCTTTTGAACAGACCCTATGAGGCAAGAGGTTCAGGTGTCGGGCAACACCACAGCGGTCTTCTACCTGAACAAACAAAGAGGCATGAAATCAGACACCTTACTCTGCCTCACAGTTTTTCTGTGGAACTGGTACGTTCCTCGAGGGATCCTCGTCTCTGCAATCCATCTACTTGGAGACAAGAATGTCTTGAATCAAGTGCACATATCCTATCATAAATGGAGGTTGCGCACAGGCACTTTCTACAAAATCTTCAGGAAATGGGGTGCACTAGCCATAGACCTATTTGCATCATTGCTGAGTAAGCAATTCAAGATCTTCTGCTCCAGAACCCACAGAGGCAAGGGCTCACTTGGTGCTGTATTCCTGTTCCACTGGGGAGGGCCTGTTGTATATGCTTTTCCCCCTCATCAACTGGGTGATTGCCAAGATTTGTCAGGATAAAGACAGGTGTATTCTGGTCACTCCATGGTGGCCCAGACAACCATGGTTGGCCTCTCTGTTTCACCTTTCCAGAGGTGAGTTCTTAAAGTTGCTGTTCTGCCCAGATCTCCTCATTATCTAAGAGGGCAAGGTGAGACACCCAAGCTGCAGACTCTTATTCTCCCCATGTGAAGATTCTTCCTGTAACATCTCTGTCAGATTCTGTCAGGCGCATGATCAAAGCAGTACATAGGCCATCCACACAATGTCCCTACTCTTACAAGTGGACCAAATTCCTTGAATTTCTTCAATCTGATGGTGTCTCTCCAGCTGAGGCATGAAATACTCATGTTCTGGACTTTCTAGTTTCATTGTCAGTCAAGGGCCTGCCCCTTTCGTCCATTAGATGTTACTTGTTGGCAGTTTTTTTTGGCATTTTCAATGTCTCAGCAAACCTTCATGCTTCCTGGACCCTTTGGTCAAGAGGTTCCTGAAAAGGGTATAAAAATCTACACCTGTCCTATGCTCCAGTGAGCAGGTGATCCAGGAACCAGGTGGTTGGAGTGTAAGAGTTGTTGAGTTAATTCAGTCTAGGTTGGTGACAGGGTATTTAGCAGGATGAAGGGAGAGGCAATATAGTGATCATCAGCTGATCCAGAAGTCATTCAGCAAATCAACAGTCCAGATAAACAAAGCCAGCAAGAAATAAAACAGAGTTGTAAATCATAGCCAGCCCAAGACCAGGAATAATACAAACAGTGAAAAGTACTGCTAGTCACTAAGAAGGAGTGTTGGAAAGAACAAAGCTGTCAGGGAGTGGCTGGGAGATTTGTAGGCTGCTGTTTCAAGACACCAGGTGCCTAATCCAGTCAGCAGCTCCTACTTAACTACCAGTATCTCTTTGTCACTTGGAATGATAGTAATGGGTTGTCTGCGGCCTCCTTTCTAACCCCTGCCTCCTCAGACTCAGAGAGACCATAGTTATCAGGAGTTGCAGATTCCTGGCAGTATGCCTCCTCCTCTCCATCTGAACCATCTTACTCCAGAGGGTGAGTTATGACAATACCCACCTGTGATTTGACCTACTACCCAGTGTAGCTTGGAGCTAGTCCTCTCTCAGCTTTCAAGGAACCCATTTGAGCCCATGGCCTCTTGTGATCTGAGGCTACTGGCCTTGGTAGCAGTCACCTCAGTCAGGAGAGCGGGTGAGCTCTGTTCCTTACGAGTAGATCAACCTTACCTCTGCTTCTGTAAGGACAAGGTAGTCCTTAGACTGGACATTTCCTTTCTCCTGAAGGTAGTATTGGCCTCCCATGTGAACCAAGACATTGTTCTTCTTGCACTCCTGCAGAATCCTACATTTGATCTGGAGCGTTCTCTCCACTGTCTACATGTGCATTGAGTATTGGCCTTGTATGTTGATTGTATGTCTTCCTTTTGGAGATCCCAGGGGTTTTCCTCTGCTATTCGTCCAACAAGAAAGGACTTCCTGTCTCAACTCAGTGTCTCTCCAAATGGGTTACAGTGACCATCCATCTACCCTATGAACTTGCTGGCAAGCAACCTCCTGCCCAACTGAAGAGTCACTTGATCAGAGTGATGGTGGTGGCAATGGCCTTCTTGAAAGGGGTCCCTCTATATGACATCTGTAGAGCTGCCACTCTATAAAGATAATTATAACAGTTAAACAAAAACATAGTTAAAACATAGATTCAATAAAAAATCAAAAACATTGAAAAGCAGCACACCAGTTGCATATACAAACAACATAATTCTGTAATTAAAATTCAGATTTTGAAAGCCTGCCTAAATAAAAATGTCTTCTCCAGCCGACAAAAAGAGAACAGGGGAGAGGCCAACTGGCCCTCCCATGGCAGGGAGTTCCACAGTCTGGAAGCAGCCAAGGAGAAGGCTCTCTCCTGAGTCCTCACCAGTGGCACCTGCGAAAGTGGTGGGACTGAGAGAAAGCCCTCCCCTGCTAATCTTCTAGGCTTGGCTGGCTTCTAGGCTTGTATTATCAGATCAGCCTGAAGTTATTCACACTGCAATTGTTTCGGTATTAAACCAGCACCGTCCACAATCAAATACCAATGCAACAACTATTCTATTTCAATCACAACTTACCCAACTCATCTTTTAATATGTAGTTTCTACCATGACTCATCAGAAAATGTCATCTGCTTCTGTATAAGCAAAACCAATCAAAGAATGTTCATCAATTATTCCTATTTTCTAGCAGTGTGGGGTGGCAATCTTTTGGACTGGGTTGGCTTCTCCCTCACATTGTACATGCAGGGCAATCAACCAATGAAATAACTACAGCACTACCTTAAGAAGTAGAGCCAGTCCAACCTCTCCAGTTCTGTCCTGCCTCAGTGCTGAATGGTTCAGGGCTTTAGGCTGCAGCTTTTTTCCTTTTCGTCCCACCTTTAGGAGGATGGCTAGCCAGGGAAAACTGGCTAGTGTGCATAGCTTGGACCTCTCTTTAGATGAGGGCTCAAGGCTGGAAGATGAACTCTCAGACCTCTCAGGAGGTGGCATTGCAGGTTCCTTGGTTCCTTGGCGACGGGGGAGTGTGATGGGGACCTGGTGACTGGGTCAGACTATGCTATGTTGGCAATGGAGGAAGCTTCTGGCATGGCTTCAACCACACGGGTGAGTTCTGAGGGCCTCTTCTCACTCCTTTCTCCCCTCATCATTGAAGGAAGTGAGCTCCTTCTGCAGCTGACCAAGTGGATTGCCCTGATAGTCCACCAGGTCATTGCAGCAGGGAACTTAGGAGGGAGGGGTAAGCAATCAGTTTTTTTGTCCGGTCAGGCTGTGACACCTTTGTGCCAAAAGCAAGAGGGTGGAGTTTGTGAGCCGGCTCAAATTTCTGTGAGTGCTAGGCTTCTGGCAGGAAAATGCAAGCACCATGTGGCCAGTGCACATGCCTCTCCCCTCCCTGGAGGGAAGGAAGACCGATTTGATTGCTAACAAAGGGAAACACTCACTACCCTGCAAGGCCAAAAAAAAAAAGTTTACAGGCCTCTTTCCTCATGATAAGGATTCTGAGGAGTCTGTGGAAACCTCTGACAAGGAGGAAGGCCAATTGTCCTCAGAGGAGGACAAATATGCCCTTGAACATTTAATTCCCGGGCTTTTTGTGGCTTCTTATTTTCAGGTTTTGGCAAGGAAGGTTGGGAAGACTTTAGGTCTTCACCCTACTACTCAGGCCTCTGAGGAGAAGTCCAGAGGGGTCCCTGAAATCATAACTCCATCCAAGCTGGATCATTCTGTGGTGCTCTTCCTTGAAATGTTTGCTGAGGCCCTGGAGAGGGAATTGACCCACCCAGCTTCTCACACTGCTCCTGCAGTGGCAAAAATCTTCTGTACATTGCCCTCTGAGGTCATGGGTAAATTAAAACTTCCCCTATTGATGCCCTGGTGGCGGGGTTAGTTTCGAGTTCATTCTTTCCTTGGGATGGCGATGATAATCTGAAGAGCCCCAAGGACAAGAGGGTGGATGTTTTCTTGTGCAGGGCCCACAAAGCCTCTGCCCTGGCCATCAGGGTGGCAGCGGAAACCCCCTTATTGTCTGATCTTTCTAAGGGAGATTCCAAATTTAGAAAAGGGCCCAACAAGCTGTCTACAGCTGCAGCTTTCATGGCTGATGCCAGTCTTGATTCTGTGCAATTTGCCTCTTGTGTATTAGCAGCCAAAGTGGCAGCTAGGTGCCAGTTGTGAATTACTG
Organism: Gambelia wislizenii; assembly: GCA_030847615.1. NCBI lineage: Eukaryota > Metazoa > Chordata > Lepidosauria > Squamata > Crotaphytidae > Gambelia > Gambelia wislizenii. The sequence goes on from JAUMIR010000004.1 coordinate 301,211,115, forward strand.
GGAAAAAGGGGAACTGCCATTAGCTCTCTGAGATGCAGTCATCATCACCCTGTACAAGAAAGAAGGAGCAAAATCCAATTGCTCAAACTATCGAGGCATAACACTGCTCTCTATTGCTGGAAAAATCCTTGCAAGGATACTCCTGAACAGATTAGTTCCTGCTATTACAGAAGAACTTCTTCCTGAAAGCCAATGTAGCTTCAGAGCCAATAGGAGTACTACAGATATGGTATTTGCCCTTAGACAACTGCAAGAAAATTGTAGGGAGGAGAACAAGGGTCTCTACGTAACATTTGTCGACCTCACTAAAGCCTTCGACACTGTCAGTAGAAAAGGTCTGTGGCAGATCCTGGAAAGACTAGGATGTCCCCCCAAATTCTTTAAAATGATTATCTTGCTACACGAGGGCCAGTATGGTCAAGTCAGATGTGGTGATGTTCTTTCAGAGCCCTTTCTAATAACTAATGGAGTGAAGCAAGGTTGTGTTTTTGCTCCAACTTTATTTACGATCTTCTTCAGCATGATGCTCCAAAGGGCTATGGCAGAAATTGAAGAAGAAGATGGCATCTATATATGTTACCGTATTGATGGTAGCTTGTTTAACTTAAGCCGTCTGAGGGCTCTAACTCTAAACTCTAAACTATCTAGTTCATGAGCTGCTCTTTGCTGATGATGCTGCCCTTGTTGCCCACACAGAAGCAGCTCTGCAGTGCCTAACATCCTGCTTTGCAACAGCTGCAGAGCTGTTTGGGCTGGAAGTCAACCTGAAGAAAACAGAAGTTCTTTACCAGCCTGCACCACAGGACGAACACCACCATCCCCACATTGCCGTGGCAAATCTGTGCTTAAGTCCATTCAGCAGTTCACCTACCTGGGAAGCATCATCTTCTCAGATGCCAAGATTGACAAAGAGATCAATCACAGATTAGCAAAGGCATATAGCGCATTTGGAAGACTTTACAAAAGAGTCTGGAGTAATAAACACCTGAGGCGAAGCACAAAAATCAGTGTGTATAGAGCCATTGTACTGTCTATTCTTTATGGGTCTGAAACATGGGTCACCTATTGCCAACACTTACGACTCCTCGAATGCTTTCATCAGCGCTGTCTACGCACAATCCTAAATATACACTGGACTGACTGTGTGACGAATGTTGCTGTCCTTGAGCAAGCAGGGATCACCAGCATTGAGGTCATGATATTGAGAACACAGTTGCGCTGGGCAGGGCACGTTTCTAGGATGGAGGACCATCGCCTCCCAAAAATAGTACTCTATGGTGAACTCGCCATTGGTCAGCGTAAGAGGGGCGCTCCAAAAAAGCGATACAAGGACTCCCTGAAACAACATCTCAGGCTCGGCCAAATTGATCACCAATAATGGTCTGCCCTAGCCTCACATTGGGAGGCATGGAGACGCACTATTCACAATGCTGCAGCCTTATTTGAGAACTCACGCCAAACAAGTCTTGAAGAGAAACGACAATGCAGAAAGAATCACCACCTGGAAACATCACCCAAGGAGACCTTCTGGTGTGCTTTCTGCAGCTGAACTTGTTTATCTCAGATTGGCCTTTTTAGTCATCAGCGTGCTTGCAGAAAGCGCAGGATGAGTCCTTCCTGAATCTTCGCTTGCGAAGAAAAGCCAGAGAGAGAGAGAGAGATTAGCAGCTAAGGTGGCAGCTAGGTGCCAGTTGTGGCTAAAAAAATGGAATGCGGATACTAAATCTAAGTCCAATGTTACAGTCTCCCTGTTAAGGGTTCCAAGTTGTTTGGGAATTCCCTGGATGAGCTCCTTGTCAAAACCAAGGGCAAAAATAAGGTTCTCCCCTACCCAAGAAGGAGGATGGGAAGGCTCTTTGTATAGGATCCCAGCAGTTTTGCAAGTACAGAGCTCAGTTTAGACAGAGAGATTTCAGACCTTTCAGATCAAATTGGAGAAGTTTTAAACAGCAATCAAATGTCCATACTTCTAGATTCAATAAGGCAGGTTCCTTCCAGCCACCAAATGGGGGGTGGGGGAGTCCAGTCAGCCTCTTTGACTCAAGCCCCATTCTGATGGAGAACGACTGCTTCAGTTCGCTCATTGTTGGGGGAATATCTCCTCTGACTCTAGGGTGCTCAGAGCAGAATCAGGGGTTCACAGTACACTTTGTCAAGAAGTCACCACCAAAATTCCTTCAACCTTCAGTATTAGAGCAATCAGAAAACACCCTCTAATGCTGGGGGCTATAGACCATTTGTTACGGATAGAAGCTATGAACTGTTGCCACCCTCAGAAAAATTTCAGGGCTCTTACTCCCACCTCTTTCTAGTACCAAAAAAAGAACAAGGATTGGAGGGCTATCCTCAATGGTTGACTTCGGGGAGTCAACCATTGTGTAGCCATGCAGAAGTTCTGCATGGAAACCCTCCAATACATCCTGGAGGGCATGCAGTGGGGGATTTCATGGCCTTGCTGGGTTTACAGGAAGGATATCCAGAAAACCTGTACACTCAGCACACCAGTGTTACTTCCATTTCATCTACCAGGAAAATCACTACCAATACAGAGCTCTGACTTTTGAGGTCTCTGCATCTTCCTGGGTGTTCTCCAAGGTCTTGGTGGCTCTGGTGGCTCATGTATGTTAGCAAGGAGTTCAGGTTCACCCTTATTAAGATGACCTCCTGATCAGGGCTCCCTCTGTCCAGTGGGCCAGGCAGAATGTTCAGGTTACCATTCAGTGTCTAGAGTGTAATAGCTTTGTAGTCAACCAGATCAAGAGTCATTTGGAGTCTCTCCAATGGCTTCAACACCTGGTGGGAAGTCTCATTGTCACCCGGCTGTACAAGGTGTTCTAATTGAAGGAGAGGAGATCAAAGCTCCAGGCCCAGGTAGGAATTCAACCCAACTCATGGTTTTGGCCAAGTTTCTGGGTCTTATGGTGTTGTGTATTGATTCCCTGGTCACTGGTCCCCTGGGCCAGATTCCATCTCAGACAGTTACAGTGGTATCTTCTTCGTGGTCTCTGTGAATACACACAGTGGGTTACTCCTGCGCCTGCGCAGAGCTTTCGGAACTATCTAGAATCGCTAGGCAGAACTAACTTTGCAACATTTTGGCAGTAACTCCGCCCATCCTAACGGTCCCTATATAGGCGCTCCCGCCTAAATCCCCTCAGTTCCTTTTGTCCGCCGCGTGAGCAGCTAGTAAGGAACTGTCTTCACTAGTGCTGTAGTTTTTTCTCACTATTTCTTCTCGTGTTTGACACGGACTGTTTTTCTGGACTCAGATTTTGCATTTTGGACTTGTCTTGGCGTACCCCTGTTTCTGACCGGACCTCTGATGAAGATTTGGCTTCTGATGATGATTTCGCTTCTCGATTTGGCTTGATGCTCGACTCCGCGACTAACCCAGGTCTGATTACAATGGCATCTAAATTGGCGGGTTTCAAATGGTGCTCCGTTTGCCAAGCGAAGTTGCCGGCCTCTGATGGCCACTCTAAGTGCCTCATCTGGCTTGGAGAGGCCCACAACATTGACGCTTGTGCCCATTGCTGCAACTTTAGCACGCAGGCCCGTAAACAACGTCTATCGAGGCTGAAATCTTTCCTCTATGAAAAGACGTTGAGCCTACCCGCTACACCGCTACCACCGGCGGCTGCGCCTCCGAGAAGGGCCAGATCACCATCCCCGGGACCTTCGAACAGGAAGCTGAGTCCATGGCGGGGCCGATCTCCTGAGGCTGGCCCATCAAAAAAGCGTCATTGGGCCTCTAGCCCTAAGTATAGAGAAGTGGTGGCTTCCAATCCTGAGGCAGTCAGAAGGTCTCACAAACACTCCTCGGCATCGAGCTCAACGAAAAAAGCCAAAAAATATTCGAGCTCGGGTCGGGACCGACCTTCGGTACCGACTGCTGGACAGGACCGCTCTGGCCTCTCCTCCAAGGAGAAATCCAAGAAGAAGGCCAAACGTACCTCCCCTAGGCCAGTACCTGCTACCTTGGCTACTGCCTCCTCGGTCCCTACAGAGTTGCCTCGCCCTTCGGCTCCGACATCTCCCATCTCGGTACCCGAGCGTTCTCCCTGCCCTGCACCACAAGTGGTAGAGGACTCCTCTGTTACCCTCGAGGCCCTTGAGCAACCCCAACCTCTGGGTCAGGCATCCCTCCATGTGGTCCAATTGGAAGGGGAGATTTCCGAAGAGGAACAAGCCCAACACCATGCCAGGGCTGACTCTCCGGCACTGATTGTGTCTCACGAGGAACTCCTCTGTACGGACATGATAGTAATTGATGTGGAATCCTCCTCCCAGCCGGCAGAGGGAATGAGCCGTACTCCCATGCCTTCTCCAGCCCATCACGAGATGGAGGTGGAACACGAATATGGCAGCCACTATGCATATGGCACCTTTGATGCAGCGCGAGCCGCGCTTGGTTTTGAATATCGGTCCCCTCCGACACCGTTCCAGGGCCTTCCCGCATACCACCGACCCTCCGCCGGTACCGGAGACCTGATCCAGGCGAGCTCCTTCCGTTCCCTGCCATGCCTTTCTTTTCATGCGCTGGATCGGTCCAGTGCTGACTGGAACTTACCCCGCAGACCTCTCCTTGTGGATACAGGCAGCCAAGCGGATCCAGCCGCCGGGCCGCGGGTTCCCACCAGGGTCGACACTGCGAGTCAAGTCTCTCCGATTCCACAGGAGCACAGACTGTTGCCTCCACTGCCCTCACCGGCCCCTACTCATGCGACACAGGCCTCCCATCCTCCACGGACGGTATCGCCAGTCAGCCGTAGCCCATCCCCATCTGCAGACTCGTCTTCTGACTCGTCGAGTTCGTCTTCCCACTATGTCCCAAGACCTCCATCTCCACCTCTGGAACTGCTCAACGAAGATTCTTCGTCGCCTACGGACGACATATGGGTGTTCTCGGAGCAGATGGTGAGGATGGCCCACGCCCTAGAGCTAAAGCTGACAGAGAAGGACTCTGATCTCTTGGACCCAATCTAACGTCGGCTCAAGTCTAAGACACCACCCATAGCCGAGTTGCCGGTGCTACCATCCCTACTGAAGCTAAACCAAGGTAGCTGGGAGAACCCGTCCTCCATACCATCCACTTCCAAGAGGATAGACTGTCTCACAGGGTATCAGGAGATGATATTGGGTGGCTCCGTGAACATCACAGCCCAACTCCGTAGTGGTGGAAGCTTCTCAACACCATCGCCAGCATCGACCTCAGGCGAGCCCAGCTGACTCTGAAGGCCGTAAAATCGATATTATTGGGAAGAAAATCTATTCCTCAGCCGGACTGAGTTTTCGCATCACGAATTACGCAGCATGCATGGGGGCCTACCAGCAGGTCCTTTGGGAATGGTTGGGACCCTTGATCCAGGGCCTGTCCGAGGAACGTCGACGCATGGCCGAGGCCATCCAGCAGGAAGCACAAGCCCTAGCGGGCCAGCAGATGAACTTGGCCCGACACGCAGCAGATTGCACCGCGAAGACCATTGCTGGTTCCGTGGCGCTCCGCAGACACGCATGGCTCCGTTCCTCAGGACTGGCCCCTCAAGCTGCTTCCACCATCGAAGATATGGCCTTCGACCACTTGGGTCTTTTCAATTCCGCTACGGATGAAAAGCTCGAGTTTACACAAAAAATGCGCTCGACGGCCAGGAAGTATGGTATGCCCTCGACCACTACTTACAGATCCAAGGCACGCCCCTCCTGGCATCAATACTATCCTTCTTCCACCCGGAGAAGCTATGGTCAGCAGGCTTCGAGGCGGCCTCGGTACCAACAACAGCCCCCCGCTACTCCTTCGGTGAGGAGTCAGTCCTCCACCTCTCGCTTCCGCCCATCCATGAAGCAGAGGTCAAAAGACCTGGGAAAGAGGAAGTTCTGAGCCCTGACCCTTATGACTCTCTCTATCTTTTCTTTTAGACTCCACTCTTCGATTGTCGCCTGTCTTGGTTTCTAACCAACTGGTCATCAATAACATCAGACCGCTGGGTGCTACGCATCGTCCAGGAGGGTTATCGGATAGAGTTCGACCAACTCCCACCGACAGGCTACATCCGGACAACCCCACCATCCCTCCCCCTCCTCGAGGAGGTCCAAACACTACTTCAAAAGGGTGCAGTCGAGATGGTCCCCCCGGCCCGATGTCACCTATGCTTCTTTTCCCGATATTTTCTAGTGAAGAAGGGAGGGGGAGGACTGTGACCAATCCTGGACCTACAGGAAGTGAACTTCTTCATAACTCCAAAGAAGTTCAGAATGGTGACCTTGGGGACAATCATGCCTCTCCTCCAGGAGGGCGACTGGTTAGCATCGATTGACCTCAAGGACGCTTACTTTCATATCGGGATACACCCTGACCACAGGCGGTTCCTAGACTTCCATATCGGGACGAAGTCCTTCCAGTTCAGGGTGCTACCTTTCGGCCTTTCCACGGCACCGAGAGTCTTTACCAAATGTATGGCACCGGTGGCAGCCTTCCAACGGCAGCAGGGCATCGTTTTGTTCCCGTACATCGACGACTGGTTGATAACGGCCTGGACTCAACAACAACTGATCTTCGATGTCAAATTCGTCCTGGAACTGCTAGACTCACTTGGGCTCATAGTGAACATGGAGAAATCCCACCTTCAGCCTACTCAGTCCATAAAGTTTATCGGAGCCTGCCTCGACTCGACGTCGGTGATCGCCCGTCTGCCCACAGACCGCTTCGCCTCTCTTTGTGCTGCCGTCCATTTTTGCCGTCGATCCTGGAGAGTGTCTGCATTAGCAGTACAGACCCTCCTGGTATACATGGCCGCCATGACGTCTGTTACCCAGTTCGCTCGACTCAGGATGCGACCTCTCCAGTCTTGGTTTCTGGAAGTCTTCGATCCCCTTCTAGACCCTCCTGGAACCCTCCTTACAATGCCTCGGGCTGTCCAACGCTCCTTGGAATGGTGGCTTGACCCGGAGATGGTACTGTCCGGCATGCCTTTTGAGCCTCCCCAACCTCATGTCACCCTCACCACCGATGCTTCGATGTTGGGCTTGGAGGCCCATCTCGATGACTGCTCGGTACAGGGGACGTGGTCCCTCGACGAGAAAAAGCTTCACATCAACATGTTGGAGCTTCTAGTAGTAAAGAAAGCCCTGAGAACATGCGAGATCCTGATATCGGGTTCTGTGGTCCTGGTAGCAACCGACAATACCACGGTAATGTACTACCTCAACAAGCAAGGGGGTACTCGTTCTCTGCCTCTTCTTCCTCTAACCATGGAAATTTGGGACTGGTGCATCAAGAGGAACATCCTCCTCCAATCCATCCACCTCACAGGGGAGGAGAATTGTCTTGCAGACAAACTGAGCCGTTCCTTTTCCTCCGTACACGAATAGAGCCTGCATCGCTCAATCGCTTGGAGCTTGTTCCGAAGGTGGGGAACGCCGGACATCGACCTGTTTGCCACAGCTTCCAACAGACAATGCCGCATGTACTGCTCTCGAGACCGGAGTCGGAATTCGAAAGGCGACACGTTTCTGTTTCAGTGAACCGGGCCCCTCCTGTATCTGTTCCCGCCGTTTCCACTCCTCACCCGAGTTATAGCCAAGCTGCGCAGGGATCGGTCAAATGCAATCCTCATCACACCATGGTGGCCTCGTCAGGCGTGGTTTGCTCCTCTTTTACATCTGGCCAACCATCGCTTTCTACATCTTCCACACCATCCGGACCTTCTCACTCTACAGGGAGGGAGGTCAGACACCCAGACCTAGACACACTTCGGCTGATGGCGTGGAGGATCCTGCCGTAGAGACGCCACCGGCACCAGGCAACCTCCCGAATTCTCCATTGCCTCCAGATGTACAGGCTGTGGTGGATGCCGCGCTTCGACCGTCGACATGACGATCTTACTCCTATAAGTGGAAACGCTTTGAATCCTACCTTTCTGAAATTAATGTTCCGATGAGTTCTGTCTCGACACCGGTAATTCTCCAGTTTCTGCTACACCTCTCCAACTCAGGACTCTCAGTCTCCTCCATTCGTACCTACCTGGCAGCGATATCCATGGAGCTTCAGGCAAGGGGCAAACCTTCATCCTTTAGGGATCCAACAGTGAAGAAGTTCCTTCGGGGGTACATTAACTTACACCCCCCGGTAATGAACCTACCCCTGCCTGGAGTCTTGAACTGGTGTTGTCACAGCTCACAAAGAAACCCTTCGAACCCATGGCCACCGCCGACCTCAGGCTTGTGTCTTGGAAGATGGCATTTCTGGTGGCTATCACGTCAGCGCGTCGGGCTGGAGAGATCTGTGCCCTTCGATCCAATGCTCCTTTTCTGGTGTTTCATAAGCACAAGGTAGTGCTCAAGCCCGACCTCTCCATTCTTCTCAAAGTTGTATCTAGTTTTCACTTGAACCAATCCATCGTGCTCCCTGCCTTGATGCAGGACCCCAAAGATGACTTTGAATGAGCTTTGCACACCCTGGATGCCAGGAGAGCACTGGCCTTCTATGTGCAACGAACTGCTCAACACCGGAAATCTCCAAAGCTTTTCGTCTCTTACTTTGATTCTAGACTGGGGATTCTCATCTCTCCACAAAGACTGTCCAAGTGGGTTGTCTCTTTGATTTCGCTATGCTATGAACTCGCTCGGAAGACTCCCCCTACTTGAATTCAGGGACACTCTACCAGGTCTGTTTCCACTTCGACCGCCTTCCTTTCCGGGATCCCGTTGGAAGATGTGTGCAGGGCGGCTACCTGGTCCACGCCTATGACTTTTATTTCACATTATACACTTGACACTCGATCCCGCGCCGAGGCGGCTTTCGGGAGGGCTGTGCTTCTCTCTTCAATTCAATGACTGTCCTTTGTTATGGTATGCCTTCTCTTATGTTTAACTGCAGTTTATCCATACGATAGGCGGTAACTCTCTGAACATACCCTACTTCACATTTGGAGTCTCATGTTTATTGTGTGTGTTCATTATTAAAGATGCCTATATCACTGCTTGGTCCTCCTCCAACCTCTCAGCATGACACCCCTCCTCCTGTAGGAGAAGCTTGTTAGTCTACCCACTGTGTGTATTCACAGAGACCACGAAGAAGATGGACAGGTTGCTTACCTGTAACCATAGATCTTCTAGTGGTCTTCTGTGAATTCACACAGACCCGCCCATCCTCCCCTCTGTGTCCTGCTATATGTGCTATGTTCAGTGTTCCTGATGCTGCTCTTGCGGCGTCCTTAAGGAACTGAGGGGATTTAGGTGGGAGCGCCTATATAGGGACTGTTAGGATGGGCGGAGTTACCGCCAAAATGTTGCAAAGTTAGTTCTGCCTAGTGATTCTAGATAGTTCCGAATGCTCTGCGCAGGCGCAGGAGTAACCCACTGTGTGAATTCACAGAAGACCACTCGAAGATCTATGGTTACAGGTAAGCAACCTGTCCTTCTCCTACCCTTTCAGGATCAGGTAGCCAGGAAGTGTTGTTACTGGATGAGGGTTCCCACAGTGGTGAAAGGATCTCTTTCCTGGTGGCTGACAGAAGTAGTGCAGGAGGGACTTCTGATTTGGGAACCCTAGAGAGTTGTGGTCACCACAGATGCCAGTCTGAGGGGGTGGAGAACTCATTACAACATTCAGATGGCTCAGGGTCTGTGGTCCTCTGAAGACGTTCTCCACAGCATCAATTGGTTGGAGCTTTAGGCGGTCTACATGGCGCTTCTTCTGTTTTCCTTCATGGGACCTGAATGTTGTCTTGCAGGCCTTAATTAACCCTCCCTTTGAACCACTTCAAACAATCGATCTGAAATTTCTCACCCTTAGAGTTGTCTTTTTGATTGCCATTGCCTTGGCATGGAGGATCTCAGAATTAAAGGCCTTATTGGTTAGGGAAGAGTTGTGTATTTTTAGAAGGACTTTGCTACTTTTTATTTGGATCCCTCCTTTGTGCCAAAAGGAAATTCAATTTTTCATAGGTCCGAAGACTTGGTTCTTCGTTTGTTTTGCTCAAACTGTTCTGTTCCTATGGCACAAATTAGGCAGAGGGTGTTAAAATTTTTATTGGAAAGAACAAAAGTAGGAAGTAGGACAGTTTGTTTCTTTTTCTGAATCCACAAAAGGGCATCAAGTATCCTCATCCACTATAGCACATTAGTTGCCCTTATCTATTGAGTTGGCTTACGTACTATAGTTTATTGTCTGTTCCAGGGGGGATTTTGGCACACTTGACACGTAGTGCTGCTACCTCCATGGCCTTTGCCACTTCAGCTTCTTTGTTGGAAATTTGTAGAGCTGCTACATGGGCTTTTGTTAAATGTTATAGGATAGACAAGTTTGCATCTGCTGATGTGTCTTTTGGAACATGGGTGTTGCAGCAAATTGTGAAACACTGATTTGAATTTGTGTGCCCACTCTTGTTTGGAGACCGCTTATGTAGGTCCCAGTCTGAAGGATTGCCTCCCCACACTTCTGGAAAACATAACATTGGTACTTACTATGAAGGTTCCTTTTCAGCAGTGACAGGGAGGGAATCCTTCAGTTTTTTTCCTTTTGAGATTTTTGTTCTTGTTCGGTATTGATCTGGAGTCTGCTTTTCCATCACTGGGGAGGCTGGGCTGGCTCTCCTCCTTAAGATGGTGCTGCGGTTATTTCATTGGTTGATTACCCTGCCTGTAAAATGTGAAGGAACAGCCAACCCAATCTGAAGGATTCCCTCCCCACCACTGCTGAAAAGGAACCTTCATGGTAAGTACCAATGTTCTGATCTCCCTGAAGAGAAATGACAAACAGGGTGCCATTGAGTTCTCTCCTGGGCCAGGTGTTGTTCAACAACTTTTAAAGCAAATTGCAGGAAGGAACAGAGGGCAGACTCAGAAAATTTTCAGATGACACTATGGGGATTTATTTATTTATTGGCCTTATATTCTGCCTTTCTTCCAAGATGGGATACAAGGGATTAATCTACCACATTTCCACTAGGTGTGTGGCTCTGCCTAAACATCCACTGCCACTGATTGTAAGACTTCCACAAATCTCAGTGTTACCACCAAGAGTGAGTGTCCTTGTCCCCACCTTTGCCACCAATGTAAGGACCTTCTTCTGTCCTACTGATGTGGCCACCAACTGTGGGAACCTCCTAGATGCCCTCAAGGTACTTATGTGAGATATTATGCATCTTATATCCCCGCCAGACACTACCGCGACTCTTTATTCACTGTTTTCACCATAGACACCTTGTTTGAATCCAAGCTTTCTAATATATAGGGTTCCTGGAAGCCAAAAGTGTATAAATAGAAAAATAATACTTTATTAACATCAGTTGAACATAACAAAACAGATTGTTTATTTAATATATTTAAAACATCTCTCACACTCAACTCCTAGCTACTGTAATTCAGAGTCTGAACCATTCCATTCTCTCACCTACTCCTGACAGCTCCCTTCCTTACTACCTCTAATACCTCTCTCTCTGGCTTTTCTTCGCAAATGAAGATTCAGGAAGGACTCATCCCGTGCTTTCTGCAGGCGCGCTGCAGGCGCGCTGATGACTAAAAAGGCCAATCTGAGATAAACAAGTCCAGTTGCAGAAAGCACAGCAGAAGGTCTCCTTGGGTGATGTTTCCGGGTTGTGATTCTTTCTGCGTTGTCATTTCTCTTCAAGACTTGTTCGGCGTGAGTTTTCAAATAAGGCTGCAGCATTGTGGATAGTGCGTCTCCATGCCTCCCGATGTGAGGCCAGGGTGGACCATTGTTGGTGATCAGTTTGGCCGAGCCTGAGATGTTGTTTCAGGGAGTCCTTGTATTGCTTTTTTGGAGCGCCCCTCTTACGCTGACCAATGGCGAGTTCACCGTAGAGTACTATTTTTGGGAGGCAATGGTCCTCCATCCTAGAAACGTGTCCTGCTCAGCGTAGCTGTGTTCTCAATATCATGGCCTCAATGCTGCTGATCCCTGCTTGCTCAAGGACAGCAACATTCGTCACATAGTCAGTCCAGTGTATATTTAGGATTGTGCGTATACATACTAATATACATACTCTAATATACTGCACATACATAACCAAATTACATGAATATATATAATAACATTTTACACCAAAAGTCCATGGTATCACAGACACCAAACTGGGAGGGGTTGGTAATACCTCAAAAGACAGAATAGGGATTCAAAATAATATTACACGATTGTAGAACTGGGCCAGAACTAACAAAGTGAATTTTCAACAGGAATAAATATGTAATTTTCTACATTTAGGTAGGAAAAATCTGTTGCAAAAGTAAATGGATGGCATATGGCTTGACAGCTGTATTTATGAAATGGATTTAGGGGGCCTTAGTAGACCACATGCTAAACCTCAGTCAATGGTGTGTGGCAACTGCAAAATAAAACAAAAACAACCAACAACACCATGGCATCCTAGGCTGTATCAACAAAACTACAGTGTCAGCTGGACTATTATGTCCATTTCTGGGTATCACACTTTAAGAAGGATACTGCCACGCTGAACTGTATCTGGAGAAAAATGCTCACGATGGGAATGGCATATGGAAATCCAGGCCCTGTGAAAAACTGTTGAGATATTTGGGTATGTTTAGCCTGTAGAAGGGAAGACTCAGAGGCGATATGCTAGCTATTTTCAAATACCTGAAGGTTGTAATATGGAAGATGGAATAAGCTTATTTTGTGCTGCCTTAGAGGGTAGAACCTGAACAAGTGGACTCAAGGAAGGACTTTCTGACTAAACATTAGAAGGAACTTGCTGATGGTGATAGCTGTTGAACAGTAGAATGAACTAGTTTGTAAAGTGGTAGACTCTATTTCATTGGAGCCTTTTAAACAGGAGTTGGATAGCCATCTGTGAGGCATACTTTAGCTGTAGAGTCCTATTTTGACAGAGGGTTGGACTAGATTACCAACTCTACAATGCTATAATTCTATGATCTTTATGTTCTTCTTCATGGTCTCTGAGGACTTTATCAGATGCTCTAAAAAAATCCCATCAATAAAAAGTGGTGCCTTTTCTGTCGTTCCAGCATGGAGGAAGCACGGAGGAAAGATGGGAGGAGGATGGGGTGTGCGGTATTGACCACCGGAAGCGGGACAGCAGTGTCCTCCTCCCGATCTCCACAGGTTTTTTTTTTAGAGCATCTGATAAAATCCTATGACTCACACAACTGGGTTATTCCTACAGCTGTGCAGTGCACTTCGGAACCTTCTAGAATTGTTATATAATGCTTTTGGGCAGTAGCTTTTCCCATCTCAACGGTTCCCCTCAGGAGTTCCTGCTCATTTACCTCAGTTCCTATTCATCCGCCACACTAGTAGTACCTAGGAACTTTCTCTCTGTGCTCGATAGCTCTTTTCATGGTTTTTGACTACGGTTTGGCTCTGGATTTGCTTTTGGACTGATTTTCTGGTTGTGATTGACTTGGACTGTTTTTTTTGGATTTTGTTTTTTGGCTGAATTTCTCCTGTGTTTGATTTGTACTGCTCTTGTACTTTGTCTTCTCCCCTGGCGTTCTCCTACTCTGATTGTCGGCTACGACTCTGGTCTGTTGATGATTTGGCTCTCTGCTTGATGATTTTGTTCTGGTTGGGTAATTTGCCATGGCACCTCCAGCTTCCTACAAACTGTACAGAGTGTAGGGCCATGTTGGTGGATTCCGATGGGCATTCCCAGTGTCTTCTATGCCTGGGCGAGTCGCACAATGTCTCCTCTTGCCTTCACTGCAAGGCGTTCACCCCCCAGGCCTGTAAGAACCAGCTATTGCGCCTGAAGGCTCTTCTTTATGAGCAGGCCTTGTCGCTGTCCGTGCCACCTTCTGCGATGGTCTCCGTGCCACCAAAGGACTTGGGCTAGTTGACACATCATCGTTCTCTGACCCACAAAAAGGCTCATACTAGTTCCTTGAGCCCC